>CM056716.1:1562853-2225314 GCA_029849275.1 Papilio elwesi | reverse complement strand
TTCATTAATCTATCATTATGCGTCCTTCAGATTTGTTCATTTGTTATATTTTCTTTGACATTTATTCCCGGAGGAACAAATGGCATTTACAGCATCTTCTCATTGGTAACTAGAAAGTAAAGTAAGAAATAAAACTTTAATAGGTATTTAAAACTTAAACAAGCTTTTATTTTTTTTATCAGTCTATCATTGTAACAGAAATGACATTGTCTCCTCTTAAATAAATACTACCGAGTTTCTTTTCGTATTTATAACCTTCTTTCTTTTGAATTCCTTTATTTTTGTTGATTCCTTTTCCTGTTTCGATGACGTTTCTAAGAATACAATTAAAATGTTTATCAAAAGCAACAACAAAACAAATTAATTTTCTATTATTTCTAAGGTTAAAAATAACTTTTTTCTCATTTTTTTGTGCATCTAAAAGTAAAGACATAGGATTTAAATTCTCTCCATTCATATAAGGGATATTAATTTTCTTTCCAGTTTGTTTTGCACATAGTGCACTGGTAAAATATCGTCATTGACTCATCCGCACTTCGTGTTTGCAATTCCATAAATAGAGCAACATCATTATCACATTTAATACATTTCTTTTGACATGTAGATGCATATTTGTATTCATCATCTCCTCCTGATACTTCCTCAACTACTAAAGTCTTCATTGTGGTTGTTCTATTGATGTCTTTATTGATTTTATACGTATACGGACATGTTACACAAACTAAGTTATTGACATTTGCTATATTTTCAATGTTTAAAATATTTTTACATAACGGACAAAAAATCATTGAGGTGTTTATAAAAAAAATATTTCACCATAGATATTTTTTTGAATAAAAAAACAACAGTTTATATTAAGTTTGAAATGATGATAAAAGAATATGACACCGTTACAAACAAAATTATACTAAACAACATTAAAAATTTCATTAATTTTATTTTGCCAAAAGCACAGCAGTAAAAGATAATACGCCATAAGTCATGGCTATTATAGCAAGAACAGTATTCAAAAAAATCTGAAACGGTCCAAATGATAAGAAATGATACACTGAAGCAAAAATGAAACACATGAATGTTGAGAATGTTCCACCAACAAATCCACATATTTTATCGAAATTGATACCGCAAATGGCAAAAATGTAAATAGATAGAATTAAAACCAAGCTAAATCCTGTTCTAACATAAAAATACGATTCTTTTACAAGAAAATCAGGATTTATAGCATTCAGTAAATATGATTTACATGGATTTGTTTGTAAAGGTATCGAAAGGCTTACTAAACAAATGTAAAATACAGAAATGGCAACTTTAAGATGGTCTTCTGGTTGTGCTTCTAAGTATGATGACTTTAAATTGTTTCCTAGTGCAATGTAACTTATTAAACCAAAAATAGAATAAATCACTACTGCTGAAACAAAAGAACAGAATGAAGTAATTTTTAAATGTCTCTTATTGTAGTTCTCCATGCTATTCTGTAATGTAAAAATATTTTGATGGCAAGTAAAACTAAAAACAAAATGACACAAATTCTTAATGTAAGATCTATTGCCTGTATCATATAAAATTGAATGAGGCATTTCGTTATTTTTTAGTCGATAATAAGAAGCAGATACTAACATTAAAATAGCGACGAGTCCAGCTGTACTCGTATATTTCAACTTATCTATTTTAGAAATAAAAATGAAAGGCGATATAAAAATTAAAACAATTCCTAGTGCTATTTGATGTGATAAGTCTATCTTAAAATACTTTAGAAGAAAAACTAATTGCTCTCCTATGTATATTAGATAAGCCACACCAACCATATAACACTTAGCAATCACTACTATATCTGCTAAAACTTTTAAGTAGGGCGCAAAGTTCAAAGAAACTGTCGATAAAGTATTTCCTAATCCGTATTTGTCATTTAAATCTATATAAAGAAATATTCCACAATAAGATGCAAAAGCACTGATAACTGTCAAAATTAACGCGGGTATTATTCCATATTCATAATATAAAGTAGGATATTTTAATATCCCACATCCCATGGTTGTTTTAAGCAAATTTATAAAAATTGAAAAGTTTTCTGACAGATTTACTGATTTCATGGGCTTAATGAACAAAAAAAACGTCAATCAAAGTAAAATCTTAAAAATTAATTTTCTTCGTAAGAAATCGACTTTATCTCACGCTCTAAATCTTTTATTTGAGTATTTAGATCATCTATTTCCTTTTTTTCACTCCTTTTAGATAATTTTCTGCGAAGTTCATTTACTAAAGATCTTCTTAAATTTATTAAATCTTCAAATTCTTTCTTTTTATCTCCAAATGGAATTCTTCTTTCGAGTAACATTGTTCTAAAACGTGGTCCTTTTTCTTCCATGGGCAGAATTTGTAAATTAAAAAAAATTATTGGCTCATTGTTGGTCAATTTCTCCTTAAAGTCAATAAAAACACTTTTAAAATGTTTTTATGGACTTAAAAGAAAAAATTAAGACATCTATAACAAGTAGGGAGAAGTTAAAGGATAAAGATTTTCTTAATATCAAAAGTATCAAACAAAATCCAATCTCGGAAAGATTATTAGAATCGTATAGCACAGAAGAAGGCATCGATTTTGATAAATTGTATTCGGATTTAGAAGCTTTTGTAAACAAAAAAGATTGCGATTGTAAATTGCGTTTTATTTTTCGAATTTACGATTCAAACAACGATGGTTTTATAACAAAAATAGATTTGTTTAGTGTTTTAAAGAGTTATTCAGACTGTAAATCTGATAAAATTTTGACTGATATAGTGAACCACACGTTTAGAGAAGCCGGCCTATACAAAGATAAAATTGATTATGAAAATTTTAAAAAAATTATCATGAGCAAAAGTTTAAACATGAAAAGATTATTAGAATACCAATAAAATAAATTAAATGCATTTGTTTGTGATAAACATCTCAACAAATAAAAAATATAAGCATATTTGTATCTACCTATCAACAATATTTAAAAGTTGTTTTGGTTCTTTTTCAACAATTATATAGCACGAACAACATTCACATTCAATTTTATTTCCTTCAATAAGATATTCTTGGAAATAACTTCCGCATCTACAGACTACTTTTTTGACTTCATTAGGTAAACAGCTAATGTAAAAATTTTCATCTGTTAAATTTTTCTTGTATTTTTCATATTCCCGTTTAATACCGAGATAGAGCTCAAGTGTGTTTTTCTTTGATCTATCTGGATGGTTTTTTATGAGATATTTTTTGTAAGCTATTTCTATTTCTTCTTTTGTTGCATCAAAATTTAAATTCAAATGAAAATGTAATGACATCAGTTAAGATATAGGAAAGAAGGGGATACAATTTTGTATCTTGTAAAAAACAAAGACCAAATTTAGAAAAAATTAAAACATAAATCTTTAATTAAATGGATTTTCATTGGCCTTTTTGAATTGAGAAAGATTGTAATTCATTTCATTAATCTTACGAATAGACATGTCGCTTTCTGGAATTTTCAGATTGGAAATAAAGGACTCGACTTTGTTCCTCAATTCATCGTTTGACACATCGCAAAACACAGACTCAATAAGCGAGTTAAGAATGCTTTCGTTTTTGAGATATTCTCGAATTTCTTCGAAGTTATTGATAAAAAAATTGACAATGTTATTTTTAAACTTATAATTAAGACTTAAACCTCTCATAAAGTAAATGAAATCTTGTCGGTCGATCAACGTGTAATTTTTAAGTACTCTGTCTAAATTTTCAATTTTATGAACTGCTCCTAGAGCTCTAGCCGAATTTGTTCTGATAGTTGCATTCTTGGTTGTTTTATAAAGTTCTATAACCCAATCAATGTTCTCATCGACCATCGAATTCAACATTGTTTGTAAATAATCTGGATTGATATCAGTTTTGCCTTTTTTATATTCAGCAGTGTCCTTTTTTAAATTCTCCAACATTTTTTGATCTTTAACAAGCAAAGAGCTTGAAAGAATTATAGAATTTTTTAGTCTGTCCGACATTTTACTTTCTTGTTTATTCAAATCAAAATTTTTGTAAAGTGGCGAAAAAATTGCAGTCAAAAACTCTTCTAAGTATGTAATCGATTTTTGGTCATCATTGTACAACATAAATAACTTTGAAGTGTTGTTTAAGATTGATTTTAAGATATCATAGTTGGTAACATCGAGATTTGTTTTAATGGTATCTAACGCCCACTTAATTTTAAGATATCCTCCAAATGCAAGACTAAACATGTCATTGATAATGTTGAGCTTTTCTTTAGGACTAAATTTAGACTTAAGTATTCTTTCAAACGTTTTTTCATTGTATAAAACTCTATACACACCTGTGCTTGAAAAATTAATCTTGTAATTATTAGAATCTAATTTGATTTTAAGAGTTTTTTTATCCATAATGTATTTCTTCGGGTCTTTATCGGTGTACGTCACAGTAATTGGTACAATCCATGTTTTTTCGCCATTGTTTTTCTGTCCACTCAAAAAACGTGTTTGTTGAAGTTCAATAAAACCGTCTTTTTCTGTGATTTTAATTATTGGAAAACCTTCTTGTTTGATCCAAGAATCTAACATTTTAATCGTTAATTCTGAAGATGGTGTATTCTCAAAGAGATCTGATGAAACTGCATTTCGTAATTGATGAGTAGATAGATATTTCTGAATATTTTCTCTAAAAGCTTCGTGTCCAATATAATTTTCCATCATTCTAATGATAGAAGCACCTTTAGAGTATGAGATAGAATCGAATATTTGACTTATTTCTGATGGTTGTTTTACATCAACTGCAATTGGATGAGAAGAATGAAGTGCATCGTAAATCATTCCTCTTTCAAGATTATCATTAATAAAATTAGTCCAAACATCAAGATCAATTAATTTTTCACTGATATTATTTAGAGCCATAAATGAGGCCCATGTAGCAAAACCTTCATTAAGCCACAGGTCATTCCACCAAGCCATTGTTACAAGATTGCCAAACCACATGTGGGCAATTTCATGACATACAGTTTCGGCAACTCTTAATTTGGCAAGAGTAGTATCTTTTTTATCATTAAAAAGTAAAGAAGATCTTCTAAATGTCACAAGTCCCCAATTTTCCATAGCTCCCATAGCAAATGATGGTATGGGCACAAGATCAAGTTTAGGAAATTGGTATTCATGATTAAAATAATTTTCAAAAAAATCTAAAGCTTCTTTTGCTACCAAAAGCGCAAATCTAGCAAGTTCTTTGTCTTCTTTATCAGTATATACTCTTATAGGAACACCTCTTGTTGATTTATCTTCTATAAACACGAGATTTCCTACAACAAAAGCAACTAAGTATGTTGACATTGGCTTTGTTTTGTTGAAAATATGAACGTTTTGTTCTACGTCTTTCTCTGAGGAATTCGATAAAACAGTTTTAAAAGACGGATCAGCTTTTACACGAATTGAAAAAATGGCCTTAAGATCTGGTTGATCAAAACAAGGAAATGCTTTTCTGGCTGTTGTCGGTTCAAAATGCGTCGAAATCACTGTCTTCCCATAATACTCACTTTTATAGATCCCATCAATGTTCTCGCTGTATTTCCCCGAGAAACAAATTTTAAGTTTGTAAATACGACCTTTTTGTAATTGATTATCAAAATTTATTGTTAGAACTTCATCGGACAACGTAGCTCTTCCTTCATGTTCTACTGAATCTTGAGATAATGTAATGCTTTGGATATTAAGATTACTAGCATTTAATTTTACGATTTTTGTGTCTTTCTCCGCCTTAAAATCGATAGAGACTTCTCCTTTAAATTGTTCATCTTGTAAGTCAAAGAATAAATCGTAGTGTATAGGAATATTATCGTGTTCAAGTCGATCTGTTAACTTTGCCATTATTCCAAAAATTAATAAACTAAAAATTAACATGTTATTATTATTTTTTCAAAGTTTTAATTTATTGTTTCAGAATTGATTTGATAGTTTTAAAAAATAACACAGATGCTCAAGTTTGCATGCTTAAAAGATTAATCAAAGCACCTAAAAATATTGGATTTTGTTATGTATATCTGTACAGAATTTATAAACTTTTTATCATTTTTATTCTAAGTTATTACATGTGACATTTTTTCTGCCCTTTGAACTTTTTCTTATAATTTTTTTCACCCTCAAAATGGCCATTTGCTTCAAGAAAAAATTTATTCCAAAATCTGCAGTAGTAAAAAACAAGAAGATTAGATCACCAAATACAGCTCTTCAAAATCTTTCTGAGTTTTATATTAAAGTTGCCAAGAAGTGTGATAACTTTGACATTAAGAGAATTGCTAAACGTTTAACTATGGCAAACAAGGACAGGCCTGCTGTTAAAATTACAGAGATCGCTGAGAAACTCAATGGAAATTCAGATAAAATAGCTGTTGTTGTTGGTAAAGTTATTGATGATGATAGAAATGTTGAGGTCCCTGCCATGAAGATTGTTGCCCTTAAATGGTCAAAATCTGTACAAGAGAAAGTTGAACATTTCAATGGCTCTTTTTACGCTTTAGATCAGCTTTTTAA
This sequence comes from Papilio elwesi, assembly GCA_029849275.1. Classification (NCBI taxonomy): domain Eukaryota; kingdom Metazoa; phylum Arthropoda; class Insecta; order Lepidoptera; family Papilionidae; genus Papilio; species Papilio elwesi. The sequence goes on along the minus strand of CM056716.1, from coordinate 2,218,789 downwards.
GGTGTGTTCTAATCTTGACAATATTGTTTTGATTAATGGAGATAAGATGAAGAGAAAGAGTGCTAAGTTTTGGGGTAAGGCTCCTGGTGATAAGAATTCATCTACATACCCAAGAGTTGTTGCTAGAAAACTTAATGGTGAAAGCAGAATTAAGATGAAGAAGCAAGTTAATTACATCTCTGATTCCGAAGACGAATAAACTCTTTATATTTATTAGTTTTAAGGTTTTTATAGAAATAAGTAAAAAACGTTTTTAAATAATTTTTAATAAAGATATTCATTCTTTAGGAACTCTGTGTAATCATCATAGACTTGCACTTCGTTATTAGCAATACCGATAATTTTATCAAATTTATCTAAATAATTTTGATTGTGTATGATCACAATAGACGTTTTAGTTTTTAATTTAGTGAACAAATATTCTAATACTTCACTCTCTGCATTTACATCTAAATTTGAAGTAGGCTCATCAAATATAAAAATGTCAGCGTTTTTTATTACAGCTCTCATAAAACTCAACTTCTGCTTTTGACCACCACTTAAAAACTTTCCATTCTCTCCTACTTCTGTTAAATAGCCATTCTTCATTTTACTAAATAAGTCATGGGTATTGAACTCTTCACATCTGGCCATTACTTTTTCCAATGAAATTTCAGGACAAGAATAACGAAGATTATCAAGAATAGATCCTTCAAAGATGCTTGGATTTTGTGGAATAAATGAAATCAACTTTCTCTGTGACTTTTTATCAATTTTCAGCATGTCAATGTTATCAATAAAAGCCTGCCCTTTGTATTCCCTAAGTCTAAGCAATAAATTCATCAATGAAGTCTTACCACATCCATTTTTTCCTACAATGGCCACTTTTTCGCCTTTTCTTATTGTAACATCTTTTACATCAAATAAGTGTTTACCATTAACCTCCATTCTTATGTCTCTGAATACGATACTATGCTCAAAATGATGTACATTCAGAGTACCACTGGTACACATGTCAGTAAGTTCATTGTGTATTTTAGAATCTCCAATATCAGTCAAATATTGCGTAATTTCCATCATGTTAGATCTAATAAGTGCTATTTTATCCTTAATTAACAAAAAATACTTGTTATAATTAAGAAATCCCTCGCTATTTTGTAATTTAGGAAAATACTTCCCAGACATTGCCAAATATAAAATGTAACCATTTGGAATAACAACAGAGTTTTTTTGAACAAATTCTATGAAATTACCAAGAATATCAAAGACAAGACTTCTAGTTTCAACAGCATCCAAATCTTGATTCAATTTCTTAAGTTCAAGTTGTTCGTTGTTATAAGATTTAATAATGTCATAGTTAACAAGTATGCCATATGTTCTATTTGAAGCTTTGTTATATGCCAAATTATAATGTAATCGATATCGATTTCTAAGAACAAGAAAATAATGAGAACAAGCAAAAAAAGTTCCCATTAATATAATATTGGCATAGAAAGCCTTCTCATCTACTTCTTTGTAAATCGTATAGTACGCCTTAAAAGTGAGAACAGTATCTTGTAAAAGATGAGCCATAAACAATCGTAAAACACTTCTCATTGCTTCTGTTCTTCTTTCTATAAGAGAATGTATTTGACCAGAACCCAACGTATGATATCTCAAGTAATTAATCTTAATATATTCTTCTGTAAATTTAAGAAAACTACAACGTATAATATTTTGTACGATAAATGACATTAAAAGCCCAAGAGCTAATTGGATCGTGTAATGTAAGAATGGTGTTGTCATGTACAAAATACACAAGTGTAAAGCGGATGTAGTTTGGCGATTAGAAACAAAGTGCATTTCAATCTTCGTCATCACTTTTAATACGTAAATAGCAAATGATGCGGACAGGTATGATAGCACAAATATTGGGATCACAACTATTTTAAAAAGAGGATTAGAAATAATGAAGCCAACTGTTTCACACATCGCTTCAGTATAAGATTTTTTCTTATTTTCAACTTCGTTCATTGGGGTAAAACCGTCACAAAATTTTATAGTCTGTTAAATTAAAAGAAAACTTGATAAAATTTAATGAATTAAAAATAATGAAAAACATTTGCTTAAAATTAACAAATTTTGTATTTTAAAAAAGTAATTTTTTTTTAAAAAAATCCCTCCATTACGAAAATGTAAATTATTAATTAATTTTCACCGACTTTATTTTTATAGAAACAATGATAAAAAACAGGCCCATTCGAACAAAATTGGGCCATGGAACTATAATTATATTGATCTTATTGTGAAATTGATAAAACACTTTTTAAAAATAAAAACGTCAAATATATCAAATTAATTATATGATGGGGGTTTGGCGGGAAAAGATTATTAACACAGCTTGAATTGCCTTTTAAAACAACAATCAATAATGGATTTTATAAATCAATTTTAAGTTTTCAAAATATTAAAATATGATATTTAACATAAAATTTTTTAAATGACTTTTATTTCAAAATAAATGTGATTCATTCAAAAATTCATTGTAATCTGTATAAATATGTATCTTATTATTATAAATCCCCAAAATCTTGTCAAATCTCCTCAGTAGCGAGTGTTTATGGATAATCGTTATTACGGTTTTAGACTTCATTGATTCAAAAATGTGAGAAATAACTTGCGCTTCTGAATGAGGATCTAAACTAGCTGTAGGTTCATCCATAATAAATATATCACCATCTTTAATAAATCCTCTCATCAAAGATAACTTTTGCTTTTGTCCTCCACTTAAAAAACGGCCATTTTCGCCTACGTCCGTGTTATAGCCATTAGGCAAATTGATAAACAATTCGTGGTATCCGTATTTTGAACAAATTTCTTCAATTATGTTCTGTGATATTGTGCTGTCGTGATATCTAAGGTTATCTAAGACAGTTCCACTGATAATTCCAGGATTTTGAGAAACATAAGAGATCTTAGATCGTTGATCAAATTTATAAATATCTTTCATGTTTTTGCCATCTACAAAAATGTAACCTTCGTATTGTTTAAATCTCAAAATTATGTCTAAAAACGTAGACTTTCCTGTCCCATTTTTACCTACTAATGCCACCTTCTCACCTCTTTTTATCGAGAAGTTTGCGTCACTAAAAAGCACTTTTTGGTTGAATCTTGCTAATAAATTTTTGAAAATTATTTTATCCTCGAAAATAAACGATTTATCGAGTGTAAGTTTTGTTTCCAAATTTTCATTTCTCTCAAAAACATCTGTGATAACAGTTCTTTCTGAAATGCATCTACTAGTGGTTATTGGAGTATTTCTGTCGATATCGAAACCGACTCTTACTCTCACATCATTATGAACAATAAAACGGTCTGTCTCATGTTCCAGTGTGTCAATATTTGTAAATAAATCTCTATCATTGGCTTTGTTATCCGTGTAATTGTAATACAAGAGCGTATTATCAATATCATTTGGCATTTTGTCATAATCATCAGAATATAAATCTACAGAATATTGGCCGAGTCGAACTAATTCAGTTCTAAAGTTATGAAGTTTACATCTTAAATAACAAAATAAAGTGTTGTATGTCATAAATTGTGTAGCTGTAGATATGGAAGAGACTATATTATATTTCATAATTATAAAATAAAGTACGCCTGTCGGAGCAATCATAGAAACTCGACTAGCGTAGGCTGAACATGCTGATAAAAAATTTGAGATATTTCCACATCTGGTCATCTCATTAAGATTTGTGTCCATCGAATTCACATCTTCGACTTCTCTATTATATGATTTAATAATATCATAATTAGTAAGTATGTTGTATCTATCTGCCGAAACTTTGGCATGTGCTGCGTTATATTGAATCTTTATCATATTTCTTTTTTTTATCAAAAGTGATGTGAATAAAGTGAAAACAGCCAAAGTACAGATTGTATAAATCAAAATTCCATTGCCGTATTCTGATAAAATTTTATATAAAGCATAGATCACAAAAGTGCCATGATACATTCCTTTTTCAAAAACAGATTCAATTACTTTAAAAATATTTACTGCTTTTCTTTCTATTATGTCTTTTATTTCTCCTGAATTCATTCTATTGTATGTGTGTTTATCTATATTCATAGTTTTAATAAGATAATAATTGATAACTGTTCGATACAATTTCATATTGTAATAGATAAATGCGCTGCTTATCAATTGTAAGGCAAAATAATATGAAGTGTTGTATGCTAAATAATATAAAGATTGTTTTATCAAAAAACTTCGTTCTTCATCTGTAATTTTTTCAGAATCTATACCTTTTATTATTTCGGCGAAAGAAAATATAACTTTTATCTCTCCTATGACGATTAATGTAAAAAAGAGTGGTGACAATATCAGAAGAATCCTAAACATAGGATACGCATTTATAAAATTCAAAATTAGTCTTATTTTCGACTTCCAGCTTAGATCCCTGTTTTCCATTAATAGGGGGTTGAAAAATATTTTTTTAATATAGATTTTTAATTGTTTGTAATTAAAATTGTTAAACTTCAATCCTATTAATATCAAATATAGATTAAATTGAGATCATATTATAGTAAAATGTATAATACATCGAAGATCTTAGCTTTAAAAAATCTAAAAACAATTATTTAAAAAAAAAACGCACATTAATAATTTTTTTTTGTATATTGAAACAATTTTTCAGCTCAATTAAAATACTAGATAAATTGTTTTTATGATCATTTTGTTTTTAAAGTGTTCTAGATCGTTTTTATTTGATTAAAACTATCAAGCATTCCACAAGAAAACATTTATTCGTTACAAAAATTTTGTAGTTTTTGTAAAAAAATTTCTTACAAAGTGTTAATTGTCACAAAAATTTACGTCAAAAATCGTAATCTTTAAATTTTACAACAAAAATTTTCTACCAATCAAGTCTAAGATTTAAATCTTTTTGATCTTTACAAAAAGATTTACTTGTCATTTTTTATTTTTGTAATTGATTACTCTGAAACAGTTTCAGAATGTTTCAGAAATTCTTTAAATAATTTGAATTCTTGTTTATCATGTTCGTCTTCGCTTTGCTCAGTAGTATTTCTGCTTACATTTTAGCACCAAAACATTCACTAATGATTACTCGTACTACAACTATGCCTTATACACTTTCTGGAATCCCACACCAGAGACAATATATGGAACCAGTGTTTATACACAGGATTACTAGAGAAGAAAAGCCTGAAATACTGAACTTTGCTATTAATAGCGACAAAAAGAAAGAAGAGAATACTCAAGATCCTATTCCTGGTTACAGAAGAAAGTTTACAGATATTTTTTTCAATAATTCTTTGGTTAGTATCGCTTTCTTTTCAATTTCTTGCATGTTGTTTTTCTTCATTGGATATCAAACTAGAAAGACGCAAGAAGATAATTCGTATGTTAGACTGCCTGCAACCAATTGATGGCTACAATAAAATGGTTTTTAAGTAAATGTATATTTTTCGAAATAAAATATTTTGTATACAAAAATTAAATCCCAAAACTTTTTAATTTTAAATTATCACAGGGCAAAACTCTCTACTCTTAAAAATCAATCTACAAATCTTCTCTCTGATCCACTTCTTGATTTTTTAAAAATTCTTCTGTCTCTTCTTTGGTCAAAAATCTCCCGGAAGGTGCTCTTAATCGTTTCATAGCATGACGATGTCTACTTTCGTGAAGATACGTATTCCTAGGAGGTACCATCAATTTATCCAAATAATCTCTTCTCATTTTTCTCTTTTTAATACAACTCAGTTGTTTAGCGTTCACATACACATTAGTTAAAGAAGATTTATCGAAGAATCCGTAATTAAAATGTTGTTGACTATGGTCATATCCTTCAGAATTTTGATTTTGTTGGTTACTATGGCGGCTAAGATACTCATCGTATTCATCTATGTCGTGCATATCTCCTGTGTCTTGTGTACTTATGTGTGGCATTTTTATCTCATACTCGTGGCTATTTAAATCTTTTTGAGGAATTTTTGTTTCACTTTTGTGTTTCATTTCAAATAACTTTTGATGTGTTTTGATTTAAAAAGGGGGTTTTTTGTTTTATTTTGACATAATCACAAGGACTTCCTCCTTTGTTCATCGCAATTTACTTTCAAAAAATATTTTTTTCCCTTATGAGAAGAAGAACAACAAGGCAAAATTCAAATATTTTTCATATGCTTGGGAAGAACCAAATTGTTGAATTAAGAGAGGCATTCAATATAATTGACACTAATGGTGATGGAATAATTGACAAAGCAGATCTCGAGGATTTTCTTAATTCTATTGGTTCTCCTTTTACTGAAGAAGAAATAAACATCATGATCGATGAAATGGGGCCTAGTATATCTTTCATGACTTTTATTACAATGGTTGGCGAGAGATTAAGTAGCATCGATTCAGAGAAACAAATAAGACAAGCACTTATGGAATTTGATGAGAAAGGAGATGGTAAAATTGAAGAGAAAGTTTTAAGAAAGTGGTTGAAAGGAGAAGATGGACTTACTGATAAAGAAATTGATATTTTAATTAAGGGATGTGAAGAGAATGGACAAGTAGACTGTAATCTGTTGACCTCTAAGATCAAATACGGTGAAATTATTAATGAATAAATTTGTTAATGTAAAAATTTAGCCTAGTAAAATAAATTTATTTGTAGCTGCAGACGCTGGTCATTGGGCCGATTGAAAGCTGATGATGGAAAGCCAATTTCAAATAAACTAATTAAGGCAATAGTTTAGCACCGGATTAACAGAAGAAAAAGACAGTTCTAATATAAGGCTAAGTAACTCTCAAGCCGTATTTATGGCTGAAGTCAACAGATAACGTAGTAATTAATAAATTTTATTAATATTGTTATAAACAAATGTTCGTTTTTCGTATTCGTAAAGATTCTCATTAATCTTGTTTAACAAATCTTGTAAATTGTTTTTAAGGGATAAAAGATACTCGAGAATTTCATCCTTTTTGTCGACAACGTACAATCTACTTCTTCCTTCAATTTTAGTATCCAATTTATAGATTTCATCCATTAAACCTGTTTCTATTTTTTTTTCTCTGTACTTATTATAAATATTATTTTCGATTTTCCTGTAAAGTGCGATACAACTGTTAATTCTAGATCTAATTTTCTCTGATCTTATTCTAAGCGTATTGACTTTGTCTTGGAGATAATCAAATGATCCATTAATTTTTGCAGCCACTTCAACTTGTTGTTTCTTTCTTTGTTCTATTTCACTTCCTTTAAGAATCACTGGCATCATAGAAGAGTCACTGGTAATTGATTTATTCCACAAATCCTCTGGAAAATCCATTGGTCTGCTAAAAGGATTATTTACTTTATTGTAAAAAACGTACTTGAACTTGTACTGTGGAGATGTTGGATCATAGTATTTCTCAAGACTATCAATCATAAAAATTAATTCTTGTTCAGTCTGGTTTGAGTTCATAAGGGTAATATAGTTTTAAATGAATAAGGCGAACACTGTTTTATTTTTAGTAAATATAATTTTTTTACCAGAATCCTCATGTGGATACAAAAACTTGAAATGATTACAAAAAGGAGACTAACACTAAAAGAATTTATTGCAAACGATAAACATCCAAGAGAACAGAGAGAAGCACTTATAAACCTTGTGGAATTGTCTAATTACTACAAAGCCATGGGAGTACATAAGAATGAAAATATGCCTATTGCAAAGAGAAGTCCATACACAGGAAGTTCAGCAAAGAAAAACGAATTAAGACGAAGTTTACAAAGTTTAAGACTTGCATTATTGGATGGAAGAGAATATAAATTGGATTTTCCTATAATTCAGTGCTATTACAGACGTCTTGATCTAATTTTTTTGCTGGCTATGCTTAAAGGCAAAACGGACATCCTTGCGTATTTTTTAAGTTACGGATTTCCTGGAAATATCAATACACCTATTTTCAATTCGAAACTAACACCTTCATACTTTCAAATGTCCTGTGCCTTAGAATACGAAGTGCTTTCAATGTTTTTAGATTATTCACCTTCGTTTACACTCACTTGGAATGGTCTCACTCCACAAATAATCGCTTCTTTTAATTGCTTCTCGTTGTATTACAAACAACCTTGGGATTTTATCACAACTAATCAATTTTACTTAATGAACAAAATTCGCAATGTTTATATTGTTGAAGATCGTGAAGAACCAATTTTTTTATTCGATTTTATGTGTATGAATAAACATATACTGGCAATTAAGAAACTTCTAGACAGATATCCAGAATTGGCTAGTGTAAGTAGATTTTGTTACATTGCTCATTGTAATTTAAACGTATTAAGACTACTTACAGGATATCAAATTAAATCTAATCAAGTGTATGGTGGTATTACACCTTTACATATTGCCGCCTTCGAAAATAATATTAGTATTCTCGCGACTTTTTTATACATTAAATGCAATCCTAATCTTCAAGATTTAGAAGGTGACACACCTCTCCACGTGGCAGCACGTAGAAAACATTTTGTAGCATTAGAACTTCTTATAAGATGTGGTGGAAAGGTAACGATAAGAAATAAAGATGGGCAATCGGTTTCTGATATTACTAATGACAGTGGTTGGAAAATGAATCCTCCAACATATCATGGCACAGACGTACTTCCGAATATTATGGACATGGATAAAGATCGTAAGATGTTTACTAATTCACAGATTTTTCTTGATCATATTGTTCAAAACACAGCTCAGGCTGATAAGAGAAGATCAAGATTTAAGATTACTACATTGCTTTCATTCTCTAATAAAGAAAGGGAAGTTGAACAACGTATTAATAAACTCTACAGTATAACAACATTTATTCCACTTAGACAAACTGAAGAAGATAGTTATAACCTGTTTAAATCTTTGTATTAAATAAAAAATGTTTAAAAGTTCAATGAATTAAGAACAAACAGTAGATTAAGTCTGATAATGTTTTAATTGCTTTTTTCCGTTACTAACGATCAGTTAAAAATCTAAATTTTCAACTCAGAAAATGCCAAGGATTTATGGTAAAATCAACATACAGCACTTTGATTAATTTGTTTTGCCAATTAAATAGTACTCGAATGTATTTCTATAATTTTACAACAAGAGGTTTAGGCCGTTTTATCTATTATCAAAGATGATTTTAACTGTATGTAACGTGTTAAGAAGTGCTAAATAAAAGTAACAATGACCTTAAATATTTTTATTTTACAAGCACAAACTATAAATTAATATTCTATCTCTTTAAATAATCTTAACATGTGATTAATTCCATTATCTATTTTTTTATACTCTTCCTCTTCCTCTTCTGTTGGTTTCTGAGGATTAACAGGACCTCTAAAAACCATCTCATCGTGTGTCTCACTAATAACAGCACTCTCTTCGCCATGAAGTTTAAGAAAATGAGAGGTGGTTATACGGTCATCATTGTGTAAAATAAATTTTATTTGTATAGCGAACTCTCCCCAACCTCTCTCTTTAATCTCAAAAGGATACTCTGTGATTATAAAGCTGTTGGGAAAAGATTCATGTAGTTTCCAATGTACACATTTTACAACGTCTTTAGGTGCTTTTACATACGCAACCCATTCATGAGTTAACTCATTTGTTGGATTTTTAATTTTCATTGCTTTACTTCCTATTGTCACTTTGCACGTCGAGTAGGTTTTCATTTTTATGATGGGCTTGAAAAATAATATCTCAAACAAAAATTTTAAATTGGCAGTTATGATGATCTTAGATTTAATAAGTATGCAAATATTATATATCATAAACAGTATTAATGCAGATATCACATTTTTACAACTTTCATATTTTTTTAAGTTCGCCCTTCAACGATGTTCGGAGAATTTAAAATTCTAAAAAAGTGTAAAACTACAAATGCTCGAGTTTCTCGGTTTACTTTAAACAACAACACACTAGATCTACCAATATTTATGCCTGTTGGAACATATGGTGCTATAAAAGGAGTACCTACAGAGGATATAAAAGAACAAATGATTTTAAGTAATACGTACCATCTCAGAGATCTGAACAAGAATATCAAAGATTTTATGAATTGGAAAGGCAGCATGCTTACAGATTCAGGTGGTTTCCAGATTGGCAGTTTACCTAATGTTGAAGTAAAAGAAGAAGGCGTCTTATTTGATGGAAAATTATTTACACCAGAGGAGAGTATGGACATTCAAATGCAATTGGGAGCCGATATTATCATGCAATTAGATGAAGTTGTTAATCCAAATGATCCTCTTGATAAAATTGAAGTTGCTTCTAAAAGATCTATTAGGTGGCTTGATAGGTGCATACAACAAGTCTATGGAGAGAAGAGTGATGACGTTAAAAGAACTAAAAAAGAAATTCTTCCAGAGATTAAATTGGAAAATAAAAAACAAATTTTATTTCCTATTGTAACCGGTGGCCTTGACGAAAAATTGAGACAATACAGTATTGATGAAATAATTAAAAGAAATCCTAAGGGCCTTGCTATAGGCGGCCTTAGTGGTGGAGAGGCCAAATCCGAATTTGCTAGAACTGTTCTTTATTGTACCACAAATCTGCCTGATAACATCCCAAGGTACGTTATGGGAGTGGGGTATCCTGAAGATATCGTCATTTGTTCTGCTTTAGGTACTGATATGTCCGACTGCGTATACCCAACCAGAACTGCAAGGTTCGGACGAATTTTTACTGATTCTGGAGATATTTACATCTCCAACAAACACAGGCTTGATTTGAATAAAAATGAAGAATGTGATTGTTCTACTTGTTCTAAATATTCCTTGGCATATCTGTCTATGATAAAAGGTACTTCTAACTTCTGTCGACTCACAACAACACACAACATGCACTATATGAGAAATTTAACAAAAAGGATCCGGGAAGCCATTTTAGAAGATAGATATCCTGAATTTATAAAAAGTTATATGAAAAATAGATATAAAGAAGTTCCTGAATGGATAATAGAAGTTTTAAAGAAAGTAAATGTGATGATTTAAATTTAATAAACCTAATTTTGATCAATATTCATTAAAAGTATAAAAAATTTTAATACAAAAAGCTACAGTATAATTATAATTCAACAACATGTAAATAATCCACAGCAACTAATATAACCAGTTCTTCCATTCTTAGGATTTACCACTGCTTCAATTGCCTTATCAAAAGCAGCATTTATATTGATATAATCTACAGACGATGTCTCTATATGTGCATATAAACCATTTTTAGTGGCGATTTCGTCTGCTACATCCGGGTCAATTATTTCTTCGTCCTTCAGGTCGCATTTTGTACCACATAAAATTATTGGACATTCAAAATCCTTGAGACCGTCCAGCCATTTTTGTATTGAATTAAAAGACCTAACATTATTCATTGAGTAGCATAATAAAAAAACATCTGCTTGTATAAAAGAAAGCGATCTCATCCTCGTAAATTCATCATTTCCAGCTGTATCCCAAACCGAAACCATATAAACTTTTTTCTTAAACTCCACTCTTTTTCCTAAATTGTCAAAAAGTGTCGGTGTGTATCCGCCTGGGTTTTTTCCAGTAATAAATGTCGTCACTAACCACGTTTTCCCAATTGAGTTATCTCCTAAAACAACTACTTTGATTGTTTTCATCTTTTGTTTAGTTTTTTGTTTTTCATAAATAAGTGGTAGTTCGCAAAGTCGAATCAAAGTTTTTGTCTGAATTAATTGGTGAATAAATTTGTTCTAGTTAAATTATGATTGGTAATTGAGATGTTTGAAATTTAAGATCAATTTAGAATTAAAAATTTAAAAAAATGATTAAGTGTTTTTGTTGTATAGAAAATGTGATCAAAGTTCTCTGCGTCTCAATCCTAAAAAATAGGATGAATTTATCATGTAAAACAAGGCTTTACAGACTTTTAAAAAATACATGCGCACTTTGTAGAAAAAAAAATTTAAATGATATTCTGGCCAAAAGCATCTATAAATTAAATAACAATTGATGCGTAGAACATCACTATAGACAAATTACTCTAATTAAATATTTTTTTAATGTCGTCTATCTTGCAAAATACATCTTTTAAATATTTTTTTACAAAAAAATGATTAAAATTTTTCATAATTGATAAAAAAATCATTTTAGAAATGTTTGCAGTCAGAAAATAGAATCTTTGGAAGCAGACTTCTATTTAATAAAACAAACATTAATCTATATCAATATGTAAAAAAAACAATGGTTAAGGTTTTCAATATTGTTTTACGATCATAAAATTACTTTTGCTTTAATTTACATGCCTTTTAAGTTTATGGTGATTGTTTTGGGTTAATAAAGTTTTTAATTTGCCTTTTAGTCTCATAATAAACAAATGTTTTCAAAAAGTTCGCTTTTAAATGTGTTTAGTAGAATTCATGATCATCATTTTATAATTCATTAGTTGATTGTTTATATCAAAGTGATATATGATTATTCTAGTTTCAATTGATTTCATCCTTTTCTTGTCTCAAAGCACGAATAATTTACGTTTTTATTGATTTTAGCCTTTTGATCTTTCATCTATTCGAATTTCCAAATAAATAGTTGTGATTCATTCGATTTATTCTTGGTTTAATCATTTTAATTATTATTGTACTAATGTTATTGTCTATTTGTATTGTGTTAATATGACACAGCTAATTTACAAAAAAAATATGGCAAAAATAGAATATTCGATTGTTCGAAAAAAAAAATGTAAATATTAAACATAAAATGATGTAATCGTTATGAAAGATCAAAATCCACAAAAACAATTTAATGTACAAGATGGCTTTGACGGAAACTACTATTACCAGGAGAGAATGGAACCTCAATACAATAGATATCCACCATCGAATGAGTATGTCCATTCTATGCGTATGCATGAGTATTTAGACGAAGAACAGCTGAAAATTATTTGGAAGAAAGAAAAAAATCGATTAGCAGCCAAAAAGAGCAGAGAAAAGAAGTTGACACACATCAAAGAATTGGAGAAGAAAGAATATCGGATGAGTTTAGAAATTAATGAATTAAAAGATGCAATTGAAGATTATGACCGAATACTGAGAAATGTTTTTGATTATATTAAGAATTGTATTTGTAAAAAAGAGAAAAAGACTGAAAACTTGGTTTATTTATTTGATTGTCTGTGCCGACTCAAAAGACAAAATGGTGAAAAGAGTTCTTTTTTGAAAGATATTAGTTACTTATTTGAGAATGGACTTTACGTTAAAAATGAAGATATTGAAGAATTGACAAATATGTTAAGAGAATCGTTAAATGATATGTTAGAAAACAAATAATATGTGCTGTTAATAAATTTGTTCAATTTGAGTTTTTGTTTGTAAATTGCACTTTAAATTCAACTCAAATCACAAACAACAATTAATGATAAATTGATTGATTAAACATTTGTTTAAAAAATTGCATTAAATGTGGTATAGCTGTCACGGGGTCGCCTGTATATGCCATGATTGTTAATACGTGTTTATGCAAGACTTTTTAAAATTTTTTAAATAAAAAATGTCATACATTGTTAGTCATTTTTAATTTAAATCCTTTATTTTTTAGTTAAAAGTATAGTACTTGTACATGATTATACAACACATGAACATACAGAATATAATTACATTTTTTAACATATTAATCATTGGATAGAACCAAACTTCAGTCTTATACCAAACCTCCGTAGGAATAGAATTCATATCAACGCCTTTTTTGCAATATGGGCAGAATCCCTTTTTAGCAATCATACACCATCCTTTTATACAACACTCATGAAAAGAATGACCACAAACAAGTGTATGGATGGTCTCTGTGTTATCAAATACTTTAGTGCAAATCATGCAAAGTGAATTATTATTAGTTCTTCCTGGAACACCTTCTTTACTGTAAAAACCGGTATTAATCGCCATAGTTTCACTAAAAAACAAGATTATTTCTCTACTTAAAAGTCCAAAATATAAAAAGAAAACGAAAAGTAAAAAAAATGGCACGATATTTTTAGGAAAAATAAAAAAACTTATAAACAACATACCTTGGCAGATTCCTATTCCAAGGTTTGTAAGAACAAAGAGTTTTTTAAATAAATCGTATGTTTCTCTTGGAACTTCTTTTCCAATTGGTTTTTTCTTTATCTTAAAATATTTTTTTATCATAAAAGAAGCATAGAAGAGCCAAATGATTGTGAACATATAAGATTTGGCTATTGTTAAAAGTAAAGGCGGAAAAATTATGAGCAATATACGAATTACATTATCATAAAGCGGTTTGTTGACTTTTTTGACAGCTAAACAAATGGTTTGGATCATAATTCCATAAACGATAAAAGTAAATAAAAGAGGGATAAAATCGAATACAGTTGGTTCTTCTTTTATAATGTAGAATTCTCTGATGACTCTTGGTTCTTGTGTTTTATTAAAATTATGGTTAGTGTTAAAATTATGGTCCATAGTTTGCAAATTATCTATATCATGATTGTTTGAGGTTGCTTCGGACACTTCTTTTGCAGACTTAGAGTTTTGTGGATCATTAATCTCCGATAATTTATTTGACACTATTTGTTCATTATCTGTTGCCATTAGAGGGTTAACTTGTCATAAAAATAAAAATAAAAGGTATATTTACCATAAAAAAATATATAACTAAAAACGTTCTTTGTTGACGATGTCTGCTTGCTAAGTTTGCTCGCAGTATCTCCATCGTACATTCTTTTTATTTATGCTTAAAGATGACGTCGTTTCATTTCGTTAACTGTTATATCTAAAAGCTATAGTTCAATATGGTAAATGGGATCTATTGATGATTCGTGGCGTGCGGATAGTTTGTACACGGAACCATACTCAGAAGACGTTCGCAATTAATGACACGAAAAAAAAATTTGCATACTTTAATGAAGTCTAATATTTTACTTTAAGGCAGAATCAATGATTACAAGAGACTCAGAAAGTTGCAATTTAAGCTTAGACAATTTGAATGTCGTTTTCTTAATCTTAACAATACCTGTTTTCCTGAATACTATGAGATCTGCTCAATCGTTTTTTTATTCTAAGAAAATTTATAACTTCCAAAAAGCATCTGATTTTTTGATTTCTAAGTGTAGAGCAGACTTTATCATTATTTAATGTCTTAAAAATAAATTTTATATTCTATAAAAGTCAATTATATAGTTTAAATGTTTATATAAAACCGTAAAATACACTACATAACAAAATTTTAATGTTAAATATTTTGATTTAATCTCTTTGGACAAATGATCCAGTTACTATAACTTCACCATGACTCGCATCCATTTTTACGCCAGTTATATCTTTGTCAAAGTTACGAATATATTCAAAACTATAAATTGACTTATCATCTCCCCATCTTTCCTTGTAGTTTGAGTAGATTATGAATTGTTTATCACTGGTTATTAAATTAATATAAGCAGGACATATATCATCTGTAATCTTAATTTTTTCTGTAAAACCATTATCTGTAACAATACTTTTCGATTTGTCACGATTATCTTCACGTGTGCAAAATGCCATTTAACAAAAAATACTTACAATTTTATATTTTAACAAACCAATTATTTTAAACGTAATTTTTATTTATTTATTCTTTATTTTTAGTTAAAAACAATCCAGAAACACATATCTCACCTTTAATACATTTCATAACTGGTTTCGAAATACATCTCTCGAAAAACCGAGAATATCTAAACCTATGAGTAGTATTACAATTCTTTCCTTCTTTTAACTTCTTTTCGACTGTCGCAGATATAGAAAAACTTGTGTCATCGTGAATAATCCTGATTTTTTTCATGATCAAAATCTTTTGATATGGATATTTTCTCTTCGAATCCAATAGCACAATTGTTTCCAACTCTTTCTTCTATTATCATGTATTTTTTAGTGCAGCCATTGTTAAATTTATTCTCTCTAGGCATGTGAAACTTGTCGTTTTTCTTTAAAAGTGAGATCATGATCAATCAAATTATAAAAAAGTTAATTGGTTTTAAAAAGCTCGAACAATTGAAAAATAAATGAAGGTAAATAAAATAAAACAACAAATTTTATTTATAAAAAATTTTAATAAACTTTTAAATATCACCAAACTCACCATAAACCGATGCTATCCCTCTTCCTACTTCTATCTCAACATTTTTAATTGGCCTATTGAACTCTCTTACATATTCAAATGAGTGATAAGAAATTGTAGTACTTTTATCTTGAGTTGGTTGTTGCATTCTACCATAGACAACATATTTTTTATCTTCCTTCCTGATCTTAATATCTTTTGGCTGAAAGTCATTTGAAAAACGTATTTTATCTTCGAATCCACATTCTATTATTGTATTTTGAAATTCATCATAGAGAGTAGAGAAGGAATCTTCTGGAATAGCCGGATTTATAGGAGCATGTAAAGTTGTAACAGATGAAGATGCAAGTGTATCACTAAGAGTTAAATCCATTGGAAAAGATTGGTTTCCCATTTTCTCATTAGTTAAGTCAGAAGATTCTTTTTTATCTTTCTCACTTATATTGGATTTGTCTTTTTTATCTGTATTGTTTGTATTATCAGACATAGATGCTGTTAAAAAAGCTCTTTTTATACACAAACTCCTTTAAATTAACCTATAAAACATTGATTATTGACGTGTATGTAATTCGATGTTAACTTTTAAATTTAATAGGTCAAGCTAAAGTCGACTTACACTTTATTAACTTTAGTCATAAATACGCTTACAAAATTCACATCGATAATAATTTTCAAGGGATTTTGTACATGTTAGTTGTGTTTAAAATATCTAAAATACAATTAATTACCGTCATACATCACAAGTAAGTTAAAGAAATTCTATTTAAATGTTTTTATGATTCAACTTGTCAACAGAATTAATCAATTTGTATTCTGAGCGTTTAAATTGACAACAAGTTATTAAAGACGTCGTAATAAGCAATTACACTAAAAAAAGTTATACATAGTCAACAAAAAATAAAACAACAAGGTTTTTAGTCATTTTAAAAAACTAGTGGTAAATCAAAAAGTTTACAACGAAGTAAACACACCACCATAATTAAAAATGTTTTTAAGTACCAAGATATTAATTATATATTTTGTAAATTTCAAACCTAAGTTTATTTGTCTAAATTAATGTATTAGACACACATCTCACTTTTAAATTACAAAGTTATTTACATTACAAAATTATATTAAGTTACTTTCTTCGTTTTAGTTATAAAGTGTGATATTTTTTTTAAGTATCTTAATATCATTAATTTTTTAATATTAAAAGACAACAAAAACAACATTAACCTATTACAAAACATCAATAAACATTGTTTTTAACCTTAATATATTCCTTTTCTTCCCTCAAAATCTTATTTTTAGAAAACTATTTAAGCCTTTATTTTTTACGACCCCTATGAATAAACTCGAAAAATTCTTTAATACCCTTCACAGTACCCAATCGAAGGTTTTAAAAAAATTTACAACTGAAGAATTAGTGAGTCAAATTAAGGAATACGTTGACTTCACGCCTTTTATTTGTAAAAACATTTATAAAATGCTTATTTCTCAAAATAGTGATGACAGAAAGAATGGGGCAGCCATTTTGAAATCTATTATGTTTCAATTTCGTTTAATTACCGATTTTAAAATTGAATACACAAAAAATAAAGACGAGTATTTGTGTTCTACAGGAGAAGAATTTATTGTCAAACAAATTTCAATAAGAGAACAAGCAAAATTAGTAAAAAAGATGGCTGAATTAGAACACGTAGAAGTCTCTTTAGTAAATGAAATAGATTTTAAAGCAGACACATCTTTTAAAATTAAAAAACAAAAGATCAAAGATAAACCAATAGAAAATATTATGGATTTTTTTGATAATATCACAGCTAATCTTCTTAATTACGAATGGAATAAGAGACACGGGGCCTTTTTAGCTTTTACATCAATGTTTTCTGAGTCTTATGATGGAGATACAGAAATTAAAGTTGACAGTTCTGTTTTTATGAAAATTTATGAAATTTTAAAAAACGATAAATTTAATGATTTTGTAGATGACAAGACGACAGCTCCAGTTAGAGAAGCAGCCGCTGAATTACTTGCATGTATATACCCAAGAATTCCTAAGAACACAATTATTGATGAATTATTTAAATTTTTAGAAGACGAAGATTGGCAAACTCAATATTCGGGTTTAATAGCTTTAAATCATTTAAGAGATTTTATTATTAGAAAAGAAGATCTGTGTTCGATTTTAGAAAAGATGCTCATCGACACGGACGAAGATGTTAAATATTTAAGTGCTCAAATCCTAAAACATTTTATAAAATTTTGTAATTTAAAAGAAGTAGCTTCTAAATGTTGGGATAATATCCGAAATGAAGAGGAAATAGCAGTATCTAAGACTTCAATTATAAGTTTATTGGCAGAAATCCATAATATAAATCCTAAGATCATAAAAATAGAAGATAATATTAATTATCTTTTTCCTTGTTTTACTTCTCCTATTCCCGAAGTAAGAAAAAGTGTTTTAGAGATGGTTAAGGAAATTAATAATGAAAGTATTAATTTTTTAATAGCAGAAACCATTTTATTAGATGAAAATGAAGAAATTAGAGATTTAGCTATCAAGATTTTAAGTAAAATTAACAATTTAGGACCAAATTTCATAAATTTATTTATGAAAATACTTTCTGGTTCACTTTATGAGCCGTACTCTACGGATGATTTTGTGTCTTACGATGAATTGGCTTTTACAAAAAGTGGAGTAAAATTGATAGGAGAAGATAAAATATTAAAAAATAGAATAAAATTGTTTATGGCAATACAAAAAAACTTAGTGAATGTTGAGGATAAGTATAGTACTGCAATAGGCAAGATATTTTATTTAATAAACGATCACTTACAACAAAATGGACATGATCAGGATTGTGATACTTTCAATGATAACATAAAGGTTTTAAATGATTTAAACACAATTACTAACGCCAGTCTTGCCCACGATGAAATTGTTAAACGCCAAAAAATTTCAGAAGATGACGAAGTTTTGTATAAATCTTTTTCAGATTTAAGACTCGTCCCTTTGAAAGAACTTAAATCTAAAATTTCAAATCCTTTTAAGTCAAGTATCCACCCCATGGGAGACCCGATCTTTAGGGATTATCTTCGACTTAAGACCATTTTAGATTTTCCTATCCTTGATTTGAACACTAGTCTTCTATTCCGATTTGAGACTTGTAATGAATTCCTTCGACTTTTATCGATTTTGATAATTCATAAAAATCCCACAAATTTTATTTTTGAGGCTTTTACTTTGCTCGTGGAAGGTGTTGATAATTTTAAAATATTTTTCGAAATACTTGGATGTCGTTTACTTTTTGATTACCCAAATGTTATCTCCAAAATCAATAATTCAAATTCAAAACTCGATTTTTATTCAAAAACAATTTCATTTTATTCTCATGAATTCGATCAATTAGAAGATTTGTTTTATGAATCGTACGAAAAGAAGGTTACCCGTGTCTTGAGAGGTTTCATTCAAAATTTGAAATGCGCCGAGAAGTTTGTTGATTTAATTTTAGAAAATTTTGATTTATTTCTTCTTAGTGAATTAATTGAAGATTTAGATCATTCATTTTATCCATTGTTTGTTAAAAAATTACTTAAAGTTATGCATAGTACTGATCAAGATGTAAACATCCAACCTCCTTCAAAAATTTTAAGTTTTATTGTCCCTCGTTTAACTTTTAATTTAAATCCAAATTTAAATTCAATTTGGTTAAAACGAATAGAAGAAGCTAAAATTTCATTAGAAGCTCTTCTTAATATTAATAAAATTCCAGAATACAAATCTAAATGTCCCACTACACTTATCCTTAGGAATTATCAGGTAGAAGGAGTTAAATGGATTAATTTTTTATATTCTTTTCATTTAAATGGAATTTTGGCTGATGACATGGGTTTAGGGAAGACAATCCAAGTTTTATATTTTATTTGTAGCGAAATTTACGAAACAAATAAGAAAGTTTTAATTTTATGTCCTTCGTCTTTAACCGGTCACTGGAAAGGAGAAATAGAGAAATTTTATCCTTTTGTTAAATGTGAGATTTATAAAAAGAAAAAAATGGAAAATGATATTGATAATCAAATTTTAATTTCTTCTTATGACATGTTTAGAAATGACTATCAAAATTTTATTGATAAAAATTGGTTTTATATAATTTTAGATGAAGGCCATATCCTTAGAAATTCAAATACTCGTCTTTATAATCGGGTTTGTCAATTAAAACCAACAAACAAATTAGTATTAACAGGTACGCCTGTTCATAATAGTGTAGAAGATTTAATTTCAATTTTTAATTTTATAATGCCAAAGTATTTAGAAAATTCAGAGAATGTCCAAATTTCCTTAAAAATGTCCGATCAGGAAGTTGAAAAAGCTTATGCTCGTTTGGCAGATTTGAATAAAAAAATCTTGCCATTTATTTTACGGAGATTAAAAATTGATGTTTTAAAAGATTTACCTCCTAAAATTATAAGAGATATTACAGTAGACATGGGACCAATACAACAAGAAGTTTATAATGAAATTAATAATGGAATTGATTTAGTTATAGATTATAAAACAGTTAAAAATAATGCAGAAGGTTTAAAAAGGACTAGAGATTTATTATATGCATCATCACATACTTCGTATTTCAAAAAATCTTATAATGAAATACCTTGTAAAGTAAAAGCTTTAGAAGATATTATTAATCTTTGTGGAGGAGAAGACATTAGAAATAAAATTCTAATCTTTTTTCAGTATAAAAGTACTTTAGAATTTGTATTAGAAGATATAAAATTGAAATTTAAACTTAAAATTTTAAGATTAGATGGCAGTATTCCTTCATCGAAAAGATCAAAAATAGCCCAAGATTTCAATGAAGGGAATATCCCCCTTCTCTTCCTTACTACTCAAATAGGCGGATTAGGCTTAAATTTAACTGGAGCAGATACAGTAATTTTTTATGAACATGATTGGAATCCATTTAATGATTTACAAGCTATGGATAGAGCTCATAGAATAGGACAAAAGAAGACAGTAAATGTTTTTAGATTAATAACAAAAGGGACTTTAGAAGAAAGAGTTATGGATTTACAAAGTTTTAAATTGTTTGTAGCATCTTCTTTGGTGTCACAACAAAATGCGGATATTGAGACAATGGATACAAAAGATTTGCTTGAGAGGTTTTCATAAATAAAATTGTGAGTTAATAAAGATTTTAAACATTAAAATAAGTATATTAGTATGTTTGTAAACCCAACTGGTGTGTTCTTATAAAATTTGGCCTATGTCTAGGAATATGCCATTAAATATTGCATATTTTAGGATACCCTTTATAATGCATACCCCTAATTGCATACTTATTCAGTAATAAAACCCTTAATGATGTCCTTAATGCTGATTTCTTAAGTATACTTTTTATAATGTATACCCCTTTATTGCATACTTATTCAATAATAAAACCCTTAACGCTGATCCCTTAACTATACCCTTTATAATGCATACCCCTTATAATGCATATCACTGAATTAAATACACACCCCCTTCCCTTCAATACCCCCCATTACACCAAACAACCTCTCAGGTTTGTTTTGATTTCAAAATATTTATTATTTTTTTTGAAAAATAAACAACAACAAAATGTATGACCACAAAAATACTTACAATAATCAACTCCCCCATACTTTCTATTTCGAAGACCCTTTTAAACCAGTAGTCGTATCTCAACCTTATAGAGAATTACACACTAAATCTTTGGCTGATGATTTTTATTCAAATTTAATAGATTGGTCTGGAGATAAAGTTTATTTTGCAATAGAAGATTCTTTATTTTGTCATAATTTTTATAAATCTAATACTGTTTTAGTTAAAACTTTTAATGATTCTATTATTACCAGCCTTAAATCAACCCAGAATTCAATTTTCTTAGGAACCAATTCAGGAGATTTATTTTCTTTTAATTTAGATAAATTAAAAGGTGATAAATTTTCTTATCACAAATCAAGAATAGGAGTCTTAGGAATTAATAAAAATGATATAATTACAGGAAGTAGAGATAAAAGAATTAAAATTATAGATTTTAGATCAGGAAAAATAATAGAGACAATTATGAATCACACCCAAGAGGTTTGTGGAATGGATTTAAATAAAACAAAAACTTATTTAGCATCAGGAGGTAATGACAACAAACTTTTTATTTACGATTATAGAAAATTAAATACGCCTCTTAAAAAATGTACAGAACATAAAGCGGCGATTAAAGCGATTAGTTGGTCACCAAATAATTCAAATCAATTAGTAACAGGAGGAGGAACAGCAGATAAGACAGTTAAATTGTGGGATATAAATAAAAAATATAATAGGAATGATGTAAGATATGAATCGTCTCTAAGCAATGCATCTACTTATCAAATATCAAACACTTGTTTAATCAAATCAATAGACTACACTTCACAAGTTTGTAATATAAAATGGCTTAAATCCAATCACATTCTAACTACCCACGGCTATTCTAAAGATGATATTAGATTATGTTCTTTATTCAATTTTAAATTCCAAAAACAATTCCTAGGTCATAAGAATCGAGTGATTCATTTCTCTGTTTCCCCAGATGAGAAGTATTTTGTGACTGGATCCGCGGATTGTTCAATAAAATTCTGGGAAATTGAAGATAAAGTAGAAGAGTTTAAAATACGATAATAAAAATTTAAATATGCTTTATTTTAATAAAATACGATAATAAAAATTTAAATATACTTTATTTTATAAGTTAACATCTCGAGCTACATCAAATTTTATAAGTTTATCAATAATATCCACATGTCCTAAGAACATCCTTCTACAACAAATTCTTTTTAAATTCAAAGAGTCAAGGGCTTCTGCTGGTGTCTTTTCTGTTTTTATTAAAAATTTATAAGACTCCCATTTACTTGAAATTTCTTTATTACACGTGAAGCATCTTACTGGGATAATCATTGGGGGTAAAGGAAAGTTAAGATAAAAAAGAAGGGGGTAAGAGGTGATTGAATACGGGGTAGGGTGTATGGGTAAGGGGTAGGGTGTATGGGTAAGAGATGTAAGGGTAAAGGGTGTATGGGTAAGGGGTAGGGTGCATTAACAGGGGCAGGGTGTATATAAATAAGGAACAGGGGGCAGGGTGTGCAAGAGTAGGCGTGTGTACAGGAGTATGAATTAGAAGATAGGATTTGAACGTAGATCAAGTAAATTTGAATTATAACAAACCATATCCCTTGACATTACTACACACAATATCCCACCATTTCGACCCTTCCCCATTACCCTACCCTTAAACTCACTCTACAATATCACACTATTTCAACTCTTTTCCATTACCCTACCCTCATTTTTTTTACCCCCTTATTTTTAAATGCTCTTCCCATCATTAATCATCATCTTTTTTAATATCTCCCAATCAGACTCTTCAAATTTTACTGTTCATCATCTAGGAATATTAAATCATAAAGTCGATTTAGATTTTTCTAAAATTTGTTCTATTACTTTAAAAAATGATTTTAAAGAGATAAAAATTCATCCGAACAATTACGCAAACGGTTTTTTTACTTTAACTTTAAATTATGAAGATATCCCTAACAATAATTTTATGTTTAAATTAGAATATAATTACGGAAATTCCAAATTTAGAGAATTTTATCTTTATCTTCATAATGAAAATGATTTTAATTTTGAATTTGCTTTAAATTCGATTCCTGTCCTTAAGTGTTTTATAGGAAACTTGATTATGAGATGTAAATTTAAACAAAATTATGATGATCAACATTTTACAAATTGTTCTTTACGAGGATTTAAACATTTTGGTTCTTTAACGACTTATTGTTATGGATTTTTAAATGAAATGAAAAATATAAAAAAAATTCAAAATAAATTAAATAAAGAGAACCAGGAAACTAAAGAGAACCAGGAAACTAAAGAGAACCAGGAAACTAAAGAAAATCAGGAAACTAAAGAGAACCAGGAAACTAAAGAGAACCAAGAAACTAAAGAAAATCAAATTTCGTATTTTTGTGATCAATTTTTAAATTATTATTTGGATTTTAAAGATCTTAGACGTTTGTATTCTACTCCAAATTCTTTACTAAGAGAACATTATGTTGATGCTTTGTATCATGCTCTTGATTTTTATAATTTAAGTAAAAAAAATGACAATGATTTAGATTTTATTAATTATTACAATTTTGAAGAAGAATCTTCTGTTTTTGTAGTAAAATGTCTTTTAATTAAAATCAAAGACGGTCATTGTGAAGAATATGAATTTTTAGATAAAGATTTAAAAAAAATAAATAAAAATTATGAAGTCGATGAAAAGGGAGAAATTTTGGAATATAAAGATTTAGAAAAGAAACCCTTTCCCACTTCTTACCCTATAAATGAAATCCAAAATGAAAATTTAAATACTATCCTTTTATTAAAAAAAGATATTAACCGATTAGGAATAAAATACGTAAAAATAAAAAGTAAAGGCACAGAGACATTAATAAACATAAGTGAAGAAAAAAATAAAAAAAATGAATAAGGGGATGCAGTCTCCCTTCCTATAAAAAAGAAAAAAAATGAATAAGGGCATGGGCTCCCTTCTTATAAGATAAAAAAAAAAGTGAATAATGGGATGTGGTTCTTCTTCCTATAAGATAAAAATAAAAAAAGGGAGTAAGGAAGTTGGTCTCCCTTTCTACAAAAAAAATAAAAAAAGTGAATAAGGGCATATGGTCTCCCTTCTTATTCTTTTTACGGATAACAATTACCCTTTTAATTTTACTTAATTTTAACTGCCCCTGTCCTTACTCAACTTCACCCCTCCACACATGAACTGGACCAGAAAGAAAAACAAATCTACCAACGAATATTTTTATTTAAATGAAGAAACAGGTGAACAATCCAAAACTAAACCAAAAGAAGGTTTTAGAATATATCACATATTAATAAAACATAACAAATCTAGAAAACCAGTAGATCGTACTCCTGAGGATGCCCTTGAGAAATGTAAAAATATTTACAATTCCTGTAAATTAAAAATTAATGATAAAGATTTTAGAATGTTTTTTATGGATTTAGCAAACAAAGAATCAGAATGTTCATCTAATAAAAGAGGAGGAGATTTAGGATTAGTAGTAAAAAATGAAATGGTAAAAGAATTTGAAAAGGCATGTTTAATTTTAAAATGTGGGGGGATAGTGGGGCCAGTGAAGACTGAATCGGGGTATCACGTAATATACAGGAGGTGGTGAAATGTGTGTTAAGGTAGGGGTGGGGTAGTAAGGTGTGTTAAGGTGGGGGGGGGGTAGTAAGGCAGGGGATAGTAAAGTGTGTTAAGGTAGGGGCCTAGGAATGGAGGGAAAGGAAGGGATAGGAAGGTAGGGGCCTAGGAAGATGTTTTAAGGTAGGAAGGTATGTTAAGGAAAGGAGCATATGAAGTAAATTTAAAAAAATAGTACCAAGGGGGATATATTATCTTTTAAATTTATTTATGCTCATAAATTTTATTTAATTTTAACAAAGGACAAGGTTAGAAAACTATGTTCACTTATGGTGTTTTATTATAAACCCCCTTTCTTTCCCTCACAATTATTTTATAATTTCAAACAATTTTAAGGTACCCCCCTTCTAAAAGATGTTCTATAGCTTTCCTTTTTATAAAATAAATCCTGCCTTTCTTTAAATCTACTAATTCATCTCCATCGTAAACCAATCTACAATCTTTTAATGTCATAATCTTAATAAAAGATAAAAGTGGTACTTTCCCTTCATAATTCAAATCATAAAGAGACAAATATTCATTTTCTATTTCTTTTATGCTTTTATGCACTTTATTTTCATTTTCATTCAAAATAAAAAATTTTTTTAAATTTAAAAGACGTTGAAAACGATAAGCCCGTAATATTCTTTTACATCTATTTTTATAATTAATTAATAAAATATAATTAATAGATAAATTAGTAGGAATATCATCTCCTTGGATACTTTCTTTAATTCGAGTCATTTCTTGATTTATATTCTCAATTCTATTTTGAATTTCAGAAACAACTTGGTCATTGTAAAGTTGTTCAGGATTTTTAAGTAAAGAGAGGAAGTTCATTGAAAAAAAGTTAAGGGGTTTGACTAAAAATAAAAGTTTTATGACGCTAAAGAAATCTAACCCAATTTACACGTATTCTGTATCTTTATATGTTTACAGTTCTCATTAGTCCTACGTTCACTATTTCCGTATCCTACAACAAATTCATTCACTAAAAAACCCCATACCCCCAAGTAACTTTCTATCTTCCTTACCTATCTACTACTTTCGTGACTCTATGACCCCCTTAACCTTACTATACGACCCCTTACCCTTACTCTACTTACCCCCTTAACCCTTACTCCAATACCCCCTTAACCTTACTCTACTACCCCCCTACTCTAAGATCCCCTTAACCTTACTATACGACCCCTTACCCTAACTCTAATACCCCTTACCCTTACTCCAACACCCCCTTTATTTTCAATGACTTGGGACGAAGAAAAAATAACAAGTATCGATTTAATTACAAATGACCCACCAATAAACAAAGAGACAGTTCAGAAGGCTTTCCTTGAATTCCTAGAAATGAATAGAGAATATTTAAATACTTTAAATACAAATATTAATTTAAAAGATTATTCTCTAATTTTAAAACTTGAAGATCTTTTTCAAGTTTCTGAGATTTTAAGTATGGAAATAGTAAGGAACCCAGAACAAAGTATTAAATGGTATGAAGAAATAATAATAGATAAATATATTAAAAATGATGATAATCTAAATAACAATAATAGTATTAACAACACTAATAATGATATTACTAACAACACTAATACTTATAACACTAATAGTAACAATAATATCACTAATACCATTTTTCAAATTCAAATCATTTCAAATGAACTTTTAACTGGAATTAGAGAAATTAATGCAAGGAAAATTAATAAAATTATAAGAATCAAAGGGATTGTCGTAAGTAGCTCAAGTGTCTTTACTAAACCAAAAAAATTGTATGTGGTTTGTAGGAATTGCCTTAATGGGAAATTTGTAACTGATTTTATTCCTAGATCTTGTGATAAAGGGAATTGTCCTACGGATCCCTTTGTGATAATCCCAGAGAAAAGCGTAGTAACTGATGTTCAATTTGTAAAGATCCAAGAAGAATTTGAGGATATCCCAGTAGGAGAAACACCTAGACATTTTAGTTTAATAATGGAGAGATCATTAATAGATAAGATAGTACCTGGTAGATTAGGAATATTTACTGGTATTTATCAAATTAATAATTTAAATAATCCTTATCTAAAAGTAATTGGTTTAGAGACAGTTGGTGATAAATTTGTTAAAAATTTTTCAGATGAAGAAATAATTGAATTTAAAAAATTAAGTAAAAATCCTGATTTAATTTTTACATCTATAGCTCCTAATATTTACGGATTAGAAGATGTAAAGAAAGCCTTGACTTGCATGTTGTTTGGAGGGACTAGGAGGTCTATGGTAGATGGGGTTACTTTAAGAGGAGATATTTCTGTACTTCTCTTAGGGGATCCGGGTGTGGCTAAATCTCAATTATTAAAATTTATGGAAAAGATTTCTCCAATTGGAGTTTATACGAGTGGTAGAGGGAGTTCAGCCGCGGGATTAACAGCTTCTGTAATCCGAGATAATAGTGGAGTATTTTATTTAGAAGGGGGTGCTTTAGTTTTGGCTGATAATGGGATTTGTTGTATTGATGAATTTGATAAGATGGGAGATCAAGATAGGGTAGCCATTCATGAAGCCATGGAACAACAAACAATTTCTATTGCTAAAGCAGGAATCACTACAATTTTAAATACAAGGACTAGTATTTTGGCTGCAGCTAATCCAGTTTTTGGGAGATACGATGATTATAAAACACCAGATGAAAATATTGAATTTGGTACTACTATCCTTAGTAGATTTGATTGTATTTTTATTCTTAAAGATAAACATGGCCCTAATGATTTGATTATGGCTGAACATGTACTTAATTTGCATAAATCAAATAATAATGATATTAATGATAATATAAATTTAATAAGGAGATACGTACAATACGCTAAAAATAATGTTTTTCCTAAATTATCTGAATCATCATCTTCTCTTTTAATTAAATATTATGCTTCTACTCGTAGAGAAGTAAGGAATATAGAAAAAGATACTCTTAAAAGATCTTCTATTCCTATAACAGTTAGACAATTAGAAGCTATCATTAGATTAAGTGAAGCTCTTGCTAAAATTGAACTAAATCCTTTAGTCCAGGATAGACACGTAGAAGAAGCTATAAGGCTTTTTAAAGTAAGTACGATGAATGCAGTACAA
Organism: Papilio elwesi; assembly: GCA_029849275.1. NCBI lineage: Eukaryota > Metazoa > Arthropoda > Insecta > Lepidoptera > Papilionidae > Papilio > Papilio elwesi. The sequence continues at coordinate 2,190,414 of CM056716.1, read as the reverse complement.
CAAGGACATATGTTAGAAGGAATGACTAGACCAGATGTAGTAGAGAAGATTGAGAATATCTGTTCTAAAATTAGGAGTATTCTTCCTATAGGAGGATCTATTAAGTACAAGGATTTACTTAACAAACTTAAAGATAATGAAAATTTATGTAAAAAAGCAATTGATTATTTATGTAAACAAAATAAATTGGTGGCTAAGGATATGGGGAGATTGTTAATAAGGCATCCTTAAAAATAAATTAGTAGTTAATTATAATGTAAAAGTATAGGCATAATGTATTCTCATCTCCTTATAGTTTAATGTAAATTAAGTTTGTTAATGTGCATTATTAGTTTGTTTATGTGGATTATTAGTTTGTTTTTTGTTCATGCAAATTATAGTTTGTTTATGTGGATTATCATCTCCTTTTGATTTAATGCAAAATTAAGTTTGTTTATGTGCATTATTAGTTTGTTTATGCGCTTTAAGGTTTGTTTATGTGGATTATCATCTCCTTTTGATTTAATGCAAATTATAGTTTGTTTATGTGCATTATCATCTCCTTTTTTGTTTATGCGCTTTTTAGTTTTTTTTTTGTTTATGCTCATATCTTATTACCCATTTATATCCCAGTATCCTCACCCCACCTCCATAATCCCTAAATTTTTAAACCCCTCCTCTTTTTTTTATGAACATAGACGGCTTCGATCTCCACAAATTTGAAAGACATCTCAACACTTACATCCATGATATCATTTCTCTCCTTAAAAAGAATGGGACTATGACTTTTGAAGATATTAAATCCAGGACTGGAATAGATTTAGTTAACAATTACAATTTAACTAAAAATTTAAAAAATAATCAAAGGATTATTTTTAAAGATAATACACTTTCTTATAAACACACTTATCAAATTAAAAATAAGGAAGATTTATTAAATTTACTTCAAAATTCTTTAGAAGGAATTGAATTATCAAATTTAAGAGATTCACCAATTGATATTAATCCAATTTTAGAAGAAATTAAGAGTAAAATTATAATTTTAAAAGATAATGATAATTCAGAAGTAGTTTTTTATAATGAATTAGAAATAAAACAAATAGATCAAGATGTAAGAGATTTATGGATAGGGATAAAGGTACCACCATATCAAGATTTGATATCACAATTGAACAGTGCTGGTTTAAAAAAGGACAAAATACAAACCAAAAAGAAATTAATAATAAAAAAAGATAAAAATAAGAAATATAAAAGGAAAATTAAAATAACAAATACACACGTTAAAGGGTTAGATTTAAGTGGAATTGAGAAATGAGTATAATGGGGTGTATGGGGGGGGGGGTATAGAATGGGTGTACTGGGGGGGGGTGTGGTAGGATGAGTGGGGATAGGGTAGGAGGATAGAATGGGGGTGAGAGTTATAAGTGTGTGAGAGGGTTGGATATTCAAATTAGGTTTGTTTATGCAAAATCTAAATTTGTTTATGCAAGATTAAATCATAAATCTAAATTTGTTTATGCTAAATTTAAATTTGTTTGTTTTTTGTTTATGCAAAATCTAAATTTGTTTATGCTAAATTTATAATTTATTAGCAATCTGCATTTAGTTTTTTTTTTATAAACCCAATTTTAATACAACATTATTTTTTTTTAAATTAAATTTTTATTCTCAAATAGCTTTGTATACCCCTTCCCCTTTTTTCACTACAAAACAATTTTCTACTAACATCTCCAAATTTTCATTTATTATCCTTTCTGAATACGAATCTTCTAAACATTTTAATATCAATTCGTATTCTAAACCATTTTCATCTTGATTATTTTTTAAAACTGTTAAAATTTCATTTTGTAAATTATTTAAATTTAAAGATTTGGTTTGGACATTCAAAATCTTTTTAGTAAAATGAAGATGTTGTTTTACAATTTGTAAATAATGAAAAGTTATTTCATTGTAATCTTCTACTAAATGAAGATTAGTAATTTGAATACATCTCCTCCCAGAATAAGTTTTTAAAACCCCCGTAACTTTAATACATTCACCTTCTTCAATAAGAGAAGCCATGTGTTCTTCATGGGGTTTATTAGGCCAAAGGGTACAATCAACAGTAGAAGTCCCATCTTCTAAAGTAAAACTTTTCCCGGTATTAGTGCCTTTGATTTCCGTAATCCAACCAATCAATTGAATAGAAGTTAATTCAACACCATCCAAAAAAGCCACAGTAGAAGATTCATCTTGATCAATATTATTAATTTGTTTAGCAGAAATAGATCTTATGGTTTGTATACCAGTGTATTCTCTTTTTGGTGAACTATGAATGAAGCCTCCATCTGACATAAAAAAAATAAAGGGGTATATGGGGGTATATGGGGTAAGGGAATGTGGAGGGGGGGGGTAGGGGTGTGGTAAGAGGGGTAGATGTGGGGGTGTAGTAAGGGAATGTAAGGGGAGTGATAGTAAGAGGGGTAGAATGTGGGATAAAGAAGGGGGTAGAGTATAGAATAAGTGTGTTTGAGGGATAAGTGAATAGAACATTACCCAGGGACATCTTTTTTAAATATCAAAATTTAAGCTTTTTATGCGCATTAAAACATCCTTTTCAAAATCATTTTATACCCCCTAATCTGCATCCTTACCCTTAACCCCCTGCTCTAACTTCCTAACCTTTCCTTATCTAAATCCTTACCTCTACCCCCTTATCTAAATCTTAAAGTATCCCCCCCCAATCTAACTTACCCTTACCTTTCCTGCTCTAACTTCCTTTACCCATACCCCCTTTACCCTCCTACCCCCCTTTCTCAATTTCTAAATACCCAACACTTTTTATAAAATTTTCTTCAAATTTTTTAAAAATTTCTTCGTATTTCTCTCCAATTTTTTCTGCTTCTTCTTTTTTAATTTTTTTATTTTTTAAAATTTTGTTTAAAAAAATTGTGACATCTAGTAAATTAAAATTGGTATCTTTTTCATTTTTTATAATTTTTTTTAGGGTTTTTGTTAATAAAATTTCTCCTGTTAATTTTTGGTGTCTCTTTTTAATTTTTAAAAAATCTTCTTTTTTTATTTTTGAAATTGTTTTTTCTTCTCTTCTCTTTAAAGGACTGAATTTACTTTTATTATTAAGAAGGATTATCTTATTATCATCAGTTACAATCAAAATGAACATCATGTCTAAAGTAAATCTAATAAACTTCCCTTTACAAGGAATAGAATCAATTTGTGTACCAGTCAAAATATCAAAAATTAAAATACAATCTTCTTTACAAACACCCAACCATTTTAAATTTGGAGAAACAGTAAAATCTTTGAAAAACCCAGGGAAAGTCCGGAAAAGAAGGCCATTTGAAAAAAGGAAAAGACCTGAATTAGAATAGAGGACTATTAAAGAATCAAAAACCTTAAAATTAATAAAAAAAGGTGTGTTAAGAGAAGTGTTAAGAGAAGTGTTAAGGGATGTGTTAACACAAGTAAGATCAATTAAATCATAACCCCCATAACTACTACCATCACCCTTAATACCCCAATTATCCACCTTAATACCCAAATTACCCTTAATACCCAAATTATCACTACCCCCATAACTACCACTCCCATTACTATTACCCCCATTACCCCCATTTTTATATGGTACCACACTAATCCTATTCTCATACAACACGTACAAATTTTTTCTATCCATTTTTATGCATTTTATGGGTTCATTTACTGAAATCTTTTTATAAATCATTTTTGTATTTAAATTTAAAATTATTAGAGATGAGTCTACTAGGATCCCACTTATTTCTTTATAATTCGTAATTAAATCTATTTCTGAATTTAAAACGTATTTTATAGAAGTCCCTAATTTATACAAAATCCTATCCCCGTACAGGACCCCCTCTCCCCCTTTAAAAGACATTTTTTCTATTTTTCCCTTAAATTTAAGCTTTTGGTAGGTAAGTGTATTCCCTGTGTTGTACTTAAAGACCTCCCCCTTAGAAACAACCAAGAAAGTATTGTCTAGATTTCCTTCTTCCAAAAAAAGGATATCACTTTTTAAATTATTTTTAACTTTAATTAAATCTAAAGAATTATTATGAATTTTAAAAAGGGAGATATTAGAATCTTTAAGATAATCTTTAGTATTCACTTTATCATCGATATCAGTTTGTTTATAAATCCCTTTATCAACACTCGCTTTAATATCAACACTCGCTTTAATATCAACACTCGCTTTAATATCAACACTCGCTTTAATATCTTCATCCCCTTTAACACCCCCTTTAAAATCTTCATCCCCTCTATATACACCTTCCTTACTTATCAATAAGTAATCTTCTCCTATAAATTTCCCTGATATTCCTTTTGTTTTTAAAATTAACCTTTTTTCTATTAAATCAAAAATATAAAGATCTTCTCTTCCTACTACAATCATTTTTTCATTACTAAAATCTAAATCTTTAATTTCATTTTTTAAATTAAAAGAAAATAAAATCTCATCTTTTTTTAAATTAACAATATCAATTTGTCCATTGGTGTACCCTACTCCTACTAAATCTACTACTTTCGTATTCCGGACAATACAAACACCTTTTTTAAAACTTTTAAATTTGTAAATTTGTTTTTTCTTAATAAAATTAAAAAGGATAGTTTGTGAATTTGAAATTAATAAAATCTTATTAAGATAAGCCATGGGATGATGAAAATAAAAAAAGGGGGAGGTATTAGGAGGTAGATCTACAGTAGTATAAATATTTAAATCTTGATCATTGTTAATAAAATCTTGATTAATATTTAAATCTTGATCATTAATTTTTATATGCTCAATTTTTATATGCTCACTCTTCTCTTGATCATCAATTTTATTTCTAATTTCAATTTTATTTTTATGTAAAGTAATTACTATTTCTCCTATACACATCACTTGTTTAATTTCTTCTTGATAATCAAAATTTCCAATTTTAGAAGATCTTTGGTACATCCCTAAACTCTTCCCGGTTGCAATAAAGAGGATGTCCTTGTGGAAAACGTACTGGGTTATTCCGGGAATGTAAGGACCAGTAAAAAGAATATCAAATTTGTTTAAATCAAAAATATAAAACGAATTGGTTGTAACAGAAATAAAAACATCTGTATTCCCGAAAGTATCTACTAAAATTTCACCAGAAGGAATAAAATCGTTTAAAGTTCGGAAATATTTAAAAATTTCAGAATCGATCATTTTTAGGGGGAGGGGTATGAAAAAATTTAGAAGGGCAAGTGAATTGAGTAAGGGGGGGGGGTAAGGGAGTAAAGGAATAAAGTAAAGGGGATTAAGGGAATGTTTTAAAGGGGAAGGGGTAAGGGAGTAAAGTAAGGGGGTTTTAAGGGAATATTCTAAGGGAGTGGGATTGAGTTATAAAGTAAGGGGATTAAGGGGATATTCTAAGGGGTATCTTTATAAAGGTAATATTCTAAGGGGGTCGTATCTCCAATTGTGGTAAAGGAGAAATATGCTAAGAGAGTAAAAAATGATATAAGGACTTTTTTATAACCATGGTTTTGTTTTTAATAAACCTCCTTTATTCTCTAATAAAATTATTAAGAAATTCTTCTACTTCTCTTATCGTATCTAAATTTATCCTATCTTCTCCTTTATTCTCTCCTTTATTCTCTCCTTTATTCTCTTCTTTATTCTCTTCTTGATTCTCTCCTTTATTCTCTTCAAATCTCTCAGCCATCAAAGAATGTCCAGAGTGTTGAGCCCCAAGAGAATGTAAAATTTCATGGGCTACTACTTTTCCTTTGTAATGAAGGGGATCCTCTTTAGAAAGGCTTATTAAACTAAATTTATCTCTTTTAGATCCATTTCCTCCTATAAAAGTAAGACCTTCTATTTCATCATTATCTCTTTTTGTTAAAAGGATAATTAAAGTACTTTTCTTAATTAAAAATCTTATATTCCCTTTCTTACTTTTGATTCCGTAATTTTTAATTAAATTTTTATCTTTTAAAACTTTTTCAAAAAAATCACTTAAAAATTCCAATTTCTTAATTTTTAAATCTTCTCCTTTCTCTCTCGACTTAAATTCAGAAAAAATACTTTTCTTTGTAAAATTTAAGATTCCCATAAAATTGAAGTGGATTCTTCTAAAATCTTTTTTAATTAAAGAACGGGCTTCTTTGTAAATCTCTTTTATAGTAAAATCATCTTCAATTTTATCTTTATCATTCAGGAAAAGGATGTTAAGATGCATTCGAGAATAAATTAATCCTAAGAGTAAAATGATTTGCATTATTTGTTTATGCCATGAAACAAATTTATGGGAAAGTGTTTCAAAAAAATGTGTGGTAGATGGGTAAGGGAAGTAAAGAGACTATAAGGATTTGTGATAAAAAAAAATGTGGCAATTTAGCACAGTCTTTTGGTTTATAAATAAGGTTTACAGTATTTAAACCCCTATATCTACTCCCGTGTATACACTAAATAACTTAACCCTTCCCTTAATTCACTTTCACATAAGCACTAAATGACCTTCCCCTCTATACTCCACCTTTATTACCACACCCCTCCCCCTATACTCCACCTTAATTACCACCCCTCCCCCTTTAAATTTACTTTTTACATAAACCTTTATCCCTTTCCTTTACCTTCTTTACCCCCCCCTATACTTTGCCCCTAACCTTTACTACCCCCCCCTATACTTTACCCATAACCTTTACTACCCCCCCCCTTATACTTTACCCCTAACCTTTACTACCCCCCCCCTCCCTTTATTACCACCACCCCTTCTAATTTTTTTTTTAAATTTTTACCCCTATGGAATTACAAAATTCAGAAAATTTTTCAAAAGTTGATAATCATTTACAAACTTCTTTGTTATTCCAAGACACTTCTCCTGTCTATACAAATATCAGTCTTCAATTTACCGGAATAGGTCATTTAGTTATTTATGGGAATTCTTTAATTTCATTCATAGAAAACAAATTTAATCTTAAAATAGAAAATATCCCTTTACACACGTACAAACACGCTTTTTGGTTCATTTTTTCTAATTTAAAATCATCGGGTTTTGACGTAATTACGATTTTTTATGAAGAAGAGAAAAATCTTCATAAGAAAGTAATTCTTGAGTATTTAAAAAGTCTTTATCCTTATCACTCTGTTTCTGATTTTAGTAAATACATCAAAAATGAAAGGGTTGCTCTTGTAATTGGGGATTTATCTCGTAAATCACAGGAATTTCTTTTTAAATGCGCTTTAGAACATTTGTACGTTTCAGTCCTGGACAAAATGGATTTTATTATTCCTTTTGTATACGCCTTTGTTTATGTGCCTATTCCTCTGAAGGGAGACCATGATAAAAAAATTGATTTTTTTAAGAATGAAAATGAATTTGTTTTTAAAAGTATTCCTATGCCTTCTTCTCTTTCTAAATTTAAATCTAAAATGGATGATCTTTTTATAAATGACAGACCTTCTTATCCGAATTTTGAAGGAGAAGTATCTGAAGAAATCTGTTTGTTTCTTTTGGGAGGTGGTTTAAAGATTTTGAATTTTGATGGACGAGTTTTATTTACTGAACCAAAAAAAGATCTTGATCTTGTTTCTAGTCCTTTACTTCCCAATACTTTGATCAAAAAAGTAATTCCTGAACAAATGGAATTGGATTTACTCGTAAATTTTAAACAAATTAATTCTAATTCTTCTATGATTCATTTTAAAAATATTCAAAGATCAGCTATGTCTCTTTTTAATGGTCGACTTCTCTTCTCTCCAATAATCAGAGAAACTGGGAAAACTAAACCTTTAAAAATTTCAAAAAAACAACAGGCGATAATTGAAGAAAGTGAAAAGAGAATTAAAGCCAAAGAAGAAGAACAAGATAAATTGTGGCTTAGGAATTTTTATACGAAATATTTAAAAGCATCTCAAGAAGGAAAGAAATCTCTTTTAGAAAATGTAAATCCTGATAAACCTTCTCTTTATAGGAGGATACTCCTCCTTAAAATAGAATATTATTCTGAGATTTGGAAATTGGAATTACATTCTGAGAATGCAGATGAACGTCTTCTTATTCCTTGTTATTCTAATTGTATTGAATTTGTTGATCAATATCAACAAAGTGGTGATCCTCACTTAGAATTCGTACTTCAGACTTTGATTGATTGTGGATTTGAAGCAACAGTTCATGAAATAATTGAGAAAATGGATTTAAATCATAAACAATCTCTAAATTTTAAATTTTATACTGACGATACTTCAGCACCAAGTGATTACGATATTTGTTTTCAATTAAAATACATGGGAGATAAACTTAAGAGAAGTTTAGGATCTAAAAAAGATAAACGTGTATTATTTGAACCAGATGGTTGGCAAATAAAACTTTTGGATTTGGTAGATCAAAATAAAAGTGCTGTTGTGGCTGCTCCTACTAGTTCAGGAAAGACATTCATTTGTTTTTATGCTATTGAGAAAATTTTAAGGGAAAGTGATGATAACATGGTTATTTTTTGTCTTCCTACTAAAGCCTTGGCTAATCAAGTGAGTGCAGATATTTATGCCCGTTTTAGTCCAAAATTAAACTGTAAGACAAACATTCAGGGATTTTTAATGAAAGATAATGCTAATGATCCTTTTAATTGCCAAGTTTTGATTACTATTCCTTCTCTACTTGAATCTATTCTAAATTCTCCTTCTACTAAAGGCTTAAGGAAAATTAAGTACATTATTATTGATGAAGTTCATAAAATTAGTTCAGAAGAGATGGGTGCTCCTATAGAAAGAATTTTTCATTTAGCACCTTGTCCTTTACTTGTTCTTAGTGCTACTCTTGGGAATCTCGAAGGTTTTTACGGGTGGATGAAAGCAATTGAAAATTCGAAAGGTAGGGAATGTGAATTAGTTTTTCATAATGAAAGATATTGTGAACTTAAACCTTTTGTTTATACGAATGATAAGAAAGATCTTAATTCTCCTATTATTCCAATTAATAACCTTTTTGCTTATTCTTATGAACATATCAGGAAATTTGGTTTTGGTGATGACATTAATTTTCTTCCTGAGGAATTGCTTGAATTGTTTGACACACTTTGTAAAGTTTTAACTGAAGAACAGAAGGAATTACTTTATCCTTTGGTACCTGAGAATTTCTTTAAAAGTAATATTATCACTAAAAAAGATTGTAAAACCTATGAAAGTCATTTACTTCACTACTTCCAAGGACTTATTAAGGACGATTTGGTTTCTGAGAAACAAATTAAGGCAGTTTATAAATTACTTACCAGGGAAAGTAGGAAGGCCTTTGAGAAGGAATATATTGATGAAGAATACATTTCAGAAAATATTATTGATCTTCTTACTAATTTAAAAGATCAAGATATGCTTCCTTGCATTGTTTTTAATACAGACAGAGATTTTGTTAATCGTCTTGCTGTACGGGTTTATGAAAAATTAGAAGCTTTAGATTCGGACGTTAAGAAGAACAAAGCTATTGAGAAAATGAAAAAGGAATCAAAAAGGACCAGAGATAAAGAGACGGGTAAAGATTCGTGGATAGAAGAATCGATGTTGGCAGAGAGATCTTTTGAACTTAAAGACGATAGGAAGAATATCAAATATACTTTCTTAGATCCAGCCACTAAAATTTCGGATTATGAATTACAAGAGGAGACTAAGTACATTAAAAATACACCTTACGAATATATTGACATGATGTACAGAGGAATAGGAGTACATCACGAACAAATGAATAGAAGGTACAGGAATGTGGCAGAAATTCTATTTCGTAAAAAGCATATTCGTGTCTTATTTGCTACTGATACTTTGGCTCTGGGAATTAACATGCCTTGTAGATCGGTTGTATTTGCTGGAGATTCTCTTTTATTGGATCCTTTAAATTACAAACAAATGGCTGGAAGAGCAGGACGTAGAGGTTATGATACTCTGGGAAATGTGGTGTTTATGGGGATTCCTCAAAGAAGAGTTCAGAATCTCATGGTAAGTCGTCTTCCAAATATCAAGGGTGTTTACACGTATACAAATTCTAGCTTCATTGGTTTTAATATCAAAGAATCTTTGGTGAAATATCCACTTCTAGAAAGTACGTTTTATGGTGGGATGACTAAAACATCTGAGAACAATTCTAATTCTCCTTTGACTCTGAATACTCAAGTTTTAAATCTTTCACTTACTCAAGTTAAACAAGTCAATCAAGTTGATTTATGCAATTCTCAACATTTTTATGATTTGCATAATATTTTCTTAGATTTTCATAAAAGAAAAGAACTCGTCGATATGCAAATGGAAGTTCTTTCTACTCTCTTTGGGCCTGATTCGTATCTTAATGAATTGATAATTTCTAATAGGGACACTGATCCTTCAATATTCATTTTTGTTCTTTTGGTGCAGTCTGGTCTTCTTGACTACGAACCAAGTGCTTTTATGAACACACTCGCCCACATTTTTGAAGTAAGACCACTTTTGTTCCCTTCGGAACACACTCTTCCTCCATTGAACAATAATATTCATGACTTCTGCATTTCTTTAAATTCTCAAAATATCAAACGTATTTCTTCATTTTACTCACCCGCTCTTTTGTCTCTTCAGGAAAAGTGTTCAGCTCCTCTCCACAACATTCTATCGTTTCTCCAATGTGCCCATTTGGACTCCCCTAAGAATTCGTACATCCTCGACTTTTTTAAGCATAACAACGTAAAGAGAATCAGAACAGAAAATAATATACGATCTGCAGATTTATTCAAATCTTTATATGTTATAAATACTGTTTTTACTTCACTGATTCGCTGGCATGTGAAATATGACTTGGACAAAGAAATTCTTAGGAAACTTCAGAATGTTTACAGTATATTCGAGCCGAAGTTCAAGGGAATTTTCGCATAAAATAAACGTTTTATTAAAAATAAAATTTATTTATTTGAATAACGCACGTCGGGATATTAAATCATGACACAGTTGTTTTTTAAAATATGGAAGCCTACTTTAAGATATTGTGTTCAGAATGATGTTACTATGGTTTGAGATTAGGTGATGTGCCTCTAATGTCAAAGGATACATTTCCAATTATCTTGGAAAGGTTATAAGTACAAACAAATCAATATATATGTTAAATCTAAATATTGTACTACCTACAAATTTACTGAACTTTATGTTTATGCATTATAGTACAAATATGTATGCTTAAGTTGTTTATATGAAGTTGTAATGATATTATCATCTGATAAATGAAAATAAAACTGTAGTTAAAGTTTAATCTAACTTGTTTTTTTGAATAATCTTAGAGAATGCCTCAGAAGTTTGTAAGTGAACTGTTCCATTTTAAATTGCTAAATAATTATTTCTAAAAGCAGTTTTACATCAATTTAAATAGGCACGTGGTAAATTATTTTGCACGGTAGTCAGAATTTTGAATTTGAACTAGTTTTGATTGTTAAACAATGAAACAAAAAGTCTAAGGTTGTTAAATATTTTGAGAAAAATTTTAAAAATAAAACCTTACACCTCATAAACGTATATTGAATTGCAATATGATTAAAACATGTAGTTGTAATAAGTGTAGCAAACTAATTTTAAACTACTCTTGACATTTTTGCCAATATTTCAAAATTCTTTAGACAAAAATTAGTATATTTAAACATTATGCCTTAAAACAAATTGAACACGCATATAAAGTTCAGACTTACAATCATCGTCATTGTTAAAGTGTCATCTTTTCTTTAGATTAACAAAACTAATATTTAATTAAAATATTCCTTACATCTTTTGCTGATCGTTTCTGATTAAAAAATCCCTTTTAAGCATTTTTACAGGAAGGTAAACTCAAACATAATTATTTTAACATTTATCAAAATCAAAATAATTAAAAGAAACTGATTTATGGTTTAAAATTGTTGTATTTTCTGTAAAAATCATGTTGTCGTATGTTCACAAAAAAATAATGATTTATTAAAAATATAAATTAAAATTTATTTATAAGCCCTATGAATTACTTGAGTATTATGTTTTTTTATTTATTGAGTTCTAAAACTGATAATAATTTCATAAAGTTAAAAAAGATTTTACTTCTTGAAAATGACTTCTTGAATAAAGATAAAGAACAGCTACTTTCCAATATAGGTCATCTTTTTAGAATTGACGTTTCTCTTACAAATGGGACTTTAAATCATAAGGTCAATTATCACAAACACTATTGTCATTATTTAGAATCTACAAAACTTGGATATCTGCGATTGCCGGATGGATTGTCAAAAGACTTAATTTATTCTTTGAAACAATCTGAAGATAATATTTTATTAAAGATCGATTATCTATTTACTAATGAACAATTGAAAGATTGTTGTTCTTATGATAAATATGAAGGAGAAAAACAAATTTATCAAAATCATTTAATTCCGAAAAAGACTACAGAAAATCGTATAATTTTAGAACATGATGGAATTGAAACATGTAAATTTTATATAAAAGAGATGTTTAAAGGATTTGTAAACATGAAGTTGTTAAAATTGATAGAATATGTTTCAAATCTTAATGTCAAAGAACCTAAAGAAGGTGCAAAAGGGATGAAATGTTGCTGTAAATTTTTTCTTTATCATTTTAAAAATCATTCTGAATGTTTAGAATCACTAATAGATTTTATGTCAGATTTTCAACGATTTAAACTGGTGAGAGATGATGATTCTGAAACGTCAATCGATGAAAAAACAACTTTGAAAGTGTCGGAATTTATTGAATTTACTGATGAAATGTTTGCAGAAGACATGAAATATTTAGAAATTGATCAGCCATTTTTTGACGATGTTAAGAAAATCATGAAGTCATCAAATGAAGAATGTCGCAATCATGTTATAAATGAAATATTAGATGACAAGATGTTATTTATAATTACAAAAAACTATGGCATAAAATACTATTTACTAGAGATAACGAAATCAATTTATAAATCACTTGAAGCAATACAAAGGAAATACGATATGACTAATCCAAAGGAAAAAAGGTTTTTTTCTAGAGGAATGATTAAGTTACTTGATTCTGATTTAAGAAAAACCCAAGAAAAAATCATAAAAAGTGTCTGTGTGGAGGAATATGTTCATAAGCATTTTTCGAAATTGCTTGAAAGAAAAATTACAAAATTAGCTGATTATGCTACTGTCGAGGATATTGTTTGTGATTATCATAACATGTTAACGAACATCTACAACGCAATAAATAAAAAAACAAATTCATCATTTATTCCACTTCCTTTCTTTTCACCATCTCCTGCTTCCTTTGATTACTATCACGTTAGTATTGTCAATGGAATTGAAATAAACTTTCAATATCCGGCGAAAATAGGAAGTTTCAGAGCATTTGATGATAAAGGAGAGGTCAGTTTTAAGAAAAATTTTGACTTTTGGGTATGTGGAAGCAATAAATTATATTTTATATCAGAAATTTTGAAAACGAGGAATATTTGTGAAATTGAAGTAATTTCATTGGATAAAAAAGAGATTATGAGATTCGACATAAAAGATTGTCTAAATATTTAATGAAATAAATAAGGGAGAACTTGTTGGATAATTTAGAAATAAATGATTTTTTGTTCTTTACAATAGTTTTTTGGGATCATAAAAAATTTATGAAGAGTTTTACTAAAAACGTTAATATAGCTTACTAATTACCTTTAATTTCAACACTCTTATAATCTTGTTTAAATTTTATTCATAAAAACAAATTAATTTTTGATATATAAATATAAAGTAATTTTTTATACCAAAACAATAAACTCTTAACTTTATAAAATGCTCATTTGATTTTATAAATTTGCAAAAATAATACCCAGTCACACAAATAGATTTAATTTAATGATCAAAATATATTTGGATAAAATATTCAAAAATGACGGCAGAAACTAAAGTTATTATAAAATTGATCAATATTTTGTGACTCTTTTTAGTTAAAGGAATAAAAGACTCTACAAAAACCATGGTAAACAAACTTTGAAGAACAACGCATTTGCAAAATTTTGTTATATGATCCACATCCAATTGTGGGTAATAAAGCATAAAACTTTCTCTGAAAAAGAAGCCTATTGGCGTGATAAAAGTGAATACAAGTATCGAAATGTATCGTCTGATACTTTCAAACTTCATTTTTTCAAGCTCTTTTCTTAAATGAAGGATTTCAAATGCCTTGTTTACTACAATTATAAAGTCAAGTAAACCAAAATTTTGGTATAAAAAAAATCCTACGCCGGTAAAAAAAGCATGTAAAAATGCCAAAAACACGTATATCTTAGGCACATAATGCTCGTTAAATTCATCTGTCGGGTTTAATAACTTGATTCTAGTTATAGAGGTTCTTGTAGTTCGCGATTCGAAGTCCAAAGATTTATTTTTGACATCATAAATCACATTATTTAATTTATTCCTTTTTTCAATAAAATTTTCCTGTAAGTAAATACCTAAAGATACGAATACGCCTGCAAAGAATAGGATCATAAAAGAAGAATTATATAACAAAAGAGATTCAAAAATTGACTTGTTATCTGTAATTAATGTTCTAGAGTAGTGATCCTTAAGAAATAATGAGATAATAGGGCTTGCAAAAAACATTCTCATTATGTTCATTACTTTTAAAAATCTAGAATAAAGATATTTAACTTCTTCCAATACAATAAATATAAATTCGCAAAATACTGATAGCGCAATCATTAAAAAAGTTATGAACACTACCATATTAATATCCATATGTTCTACTTCGGAGGTTGTAAATGAATTAGACAAAGCATTGCTGATATTGTATGTCATTAATATTTAAGGCTCATTTTTTTTAATCATTTAAATATGAATGAATTTAAAGATTGTAATGATTTGCACAACTTTCACTAATACAATGATTTATTCTCTCTTCTATCTTTTTTGAAAAAAGTGTCATCAAAATTAACATCGAATTGCCTCCATCGTAGATCATAACGATCACAGCATAAAATGATTTGCAAAAATAATTTAAAACTATTAAAAAACGTTTAGTTATCTTAAAAACAAATAAAAAAAAATCTTTATGTTGTTTGAATATATTTTTCAGAATATGCATTAATCGGTTTGTTTAAAATCTGTTTTTTTTTGTAAAAATATGCAATTCAACTAATTAGTTGTTAAAGAAAACACAATTTGACCATTTATATTTAAAAATTTAGTTCTTTAAAACGTTGATGCTAAACTTCAAAAACTATAGAACAAAGTACCATTTTTATTATAAATTTAAACTAATATTTACAAGATTTTTTTCAATCAAACGCTCCTTTGGCTTTTCTTTTCGTAAAATCTTGTTGAGTTTTAATTAAATTTATTTCGTCTTTAAATTAACAAAAGATTTTTTATCTGTTATACATATCTTAAACAAAAATAGATTTGATTGAATCTTCTTTGACATCACAAATTTTTAAGAAAGTTTGTCATGTTCGTTATTAATAATCGAAATGCGTAAAATGAAATATTTTATGATATCTCACTTAATTTTTATTGTTTTATTGTAAATTTAGACTATAAAAACATATTTGAGAGGAATCATTATTTGTTAACAATAACATTGATAACAAGATTAAGTGATTATCTAAAAAGAATTTTATTTTTTATCTATTCGAATCTGAGTTTTGCTTTACATAAATTTAAATACACTTTGAACGAAATAAAAAGTAAATTTATCTTTCTAAGCAATTTTTATTTGTAACTTGAAAACCCGATAATTCATGCGAAATTAATTTTTGTTTTTGTCAAATAGATTTCAACTATTGTTTCTTGACAAGTCAAAATGATTAAAATAAAATCAAAAAAATTATTTAAAACTATAAATATTTAATTGTTTGCAAGCCCTCATGAATTTGCTTTATTCTCTTTTAATTAATTTTTTAATTATAAAGTGCGGTAGTATTTTTGATGTGAGAAATGTTTGCTTTTTAGAAAACAACTTTTGGTGCACTGATAAAGACGAAATTGAACCGGATAAAGGTTATTTATTTAGGGTGGCAATTTCTATCGAAGGAGCAAGAGGAAAATATGTAGGTGTTTATCATGATTCAACAACATGTCTATATTTTAAACATACAAATCTTGGATATATTGTGCTTGATGAATCATTGACGGATGAAATTAATGTGATTAAAAAATCACAAAAAGGTGAAAAACTTTTCTTAAAATTACAATTCTTATTTACAGATGAACGTATTAAAGATGATAGTCATTTTAGAATTTATGCAGGTAAAAGGCGAAATTTTGTAACCTATAAGTTGTTAGAAAAAACTCTTGATAATAATTTTAATTTAAAAAGTGATGGAATCGAAATTCGAAAACATCATATTAAAGAAAGGCTTAAAGGATTTGTGTACATAAAACCGCTGTTAAAACTTGATGAATACATCGATGTTATTAATTTAAAAACCTCGAACAAAATTTTAGATAATTTAGAAGATGATACTGAGTTCAAATTGCATTTTTTTAAAAATTGTTCTGAATGTTTGAATAATCTTGTTGAATTTGAAAAAAATTTAAAACATTTTTCTTTGGTGGATGATAAATCTACTTTACTTATTGATAAAAAAACCTCATTGAAAGTTTCACAATTTAAAAAACATCTGATTAAAATGTTTGATGAAACATGCACGGAGATGCAGTTTAATTATTCTAGCAAAAATAAATTCGAAGCCTTAAAAAGATTATTCATAAGATGTTGCGAGCATCTTAAAGATGAGATTATCGCAAAAAATATTTTATTTCCAATATATGGCAAGTATGACATTGACTATTATCTAAAACAAATATTTTATCATACATATAAATCATGTAAATCAGTTCTACCCCAAATCAACATCAGCAACATCAAAAAAATAGGTACGATTTTTGAGGATATGGTTACTTCATTAGATATTTCTATTGAGGAACTTCAAATAACATCTGTCAAAGACTTATGCGATTCTGAATATATGTTAAAACACTTTTCGAAGTTGATTAAAAGGGATATTGAAACATTGGAAGATTACATTATTCTAGAAAAAATGGTGATTGACTATTATAATACATTCGTATATGTTGCCAATTGTGTATTAAAGATTAAGATGTATCATGCAATACTTTTCCATATTTTTCACCTATTTATATTGATGATTATCAATGCAGAATTGTTGAAGGATATGAGGTTAATTTAGAATTCCCTGAAAACTATGAACGAATTATGGCATTTGATAACGAAGGAAAGGAATTTCTTTTAGAAAAAAATATTGATTATTTCACCGATAAATTTAACAGATGTTACAGTACAATTGAAGTCTTAAAAGCAAAGAATGTTCACGAAATTGAAATAATTACAGCTCAAAATGGTTAATAATAAAAATTTAACTCGTTTAGTATTTAAAATATTTTAGTTCATTTTAAGGTGATATTTTAAAATTATCAAAAAGCAAAGTTTTGTTAAAGTGTGGATCGAATGCTTAAATTTTGTTTTTAAAATTTGCAATTGATTGTGTTGTGTAAAGTCGACAATATTGTAATAAACATCGCAAAACTTCAAGCAAAGTATTTGTATTGTCTTGAAAATTGAGCGCAAAAATATTGTGCAAAATTATTTTTTAATTGTTTTCTTAGATTAAAAGATTTTCTCAAATTTATACTTAATATCTTAAGAAGTACTGACAATAGAAAATTTGAAAAATTTAAAACAATTAAAAGAATGTTTCGATTTTTTTTCGATCATTTTAAATGTTTTTTTATGATTTGATTTTTGAGATCACACTTTTGAAGAAACTGATGCAAATTTGATTTACAATAATACAAAATTGTTTCGATTATTATTTTATTTCTCTTATGTTTTTAGCTATTTATAGGTATTTTAGCCTTTAAAAAGATTTTCATTTTATTTGATAAAAATCAATGCATAGATTTTTTGATCAATATAAATAAAAAATTGTCCTTATCCTCATGGATTGGTTAGCTTGTATACATGTTACTGTCATCTGGAGTTATTTAGATCAAATTCGTGTAAAAAAGACATATTTTCTAGAGAATGATTTTTTAAAAGGCAATCAAGAACAAGAAAAAACAGATAAGGGATTTTTAAATAGTATATCAATTTATATACAAGGTGATGGAGGTAGTTTTTATGGCTTTAGTTGCACAATGGCAAATTGTTATTTTTTAAAATTTACAAAAAAGTGTTATATCCCATTAAAAGAACCAATAGATAAACAAATCGATGTCTTTTCAAATTCCTGTAAAGAAGATAAAACTTTTTTAAAGATCGAATACATATTTGAAGATCAACCTTTTGTAAACAAAAGTGTTTTTGACGAAAATGAAAAAAATCGGATTTATCAAACTTACAAGCAGATTTATAAAACAGCAGAAAAAGGGATTATAGGTTTAAAATGTGATGGAATTGGATCTCATTTGTTTCATATCAAAGAAAAATTTAAAGGGTTTGTGTTCATGAAACTTTTAAAACTCAACGAATATATTTTAAATATTAATTTGCCAAGATTTAAAAGAAAAAATGAAAACTTGCAACATAATGTCGACTTTGATCTTTACCACTTCAAAGATTATTTTGTTTGTCTTAAAAATCTAAAAAGGTTTGTACAAGATTTAAAACATTTGAAATTAGTAGAACATCATTTCCCTAAAGTATTCATTGATAAATTTTCTTTTGATGAAAAGACTATGATAAAAATATCTAATTTTATGGATCGTCTTGGTAAAAATTTTATTGCAGATCTGAAAATAGTAGAAAAAGATTTGTCCATAGGCAGCCATGCTTTAAGTTATGTAAAATTATTATTTGATAAATACTGTGTTTACCTTAAAAATGAATTCCTTGAAAATAAAATCTTGTTGCCGATTGGCGGCATTTACGACATTGATTATTATATCAAAGTTTTATATAATCATATTTTTAAAACATCTGTAGAATTAAGCCAAGAAGATCAAGGTTTAATTAACCCTAACAATATTTATTCAATACTCTGCGATATGACCAATTTATTTGATTGTTATTTAATTAAATTACAAAAAAAGGCAATAAAAGAATTGTGCGAATCCGAATATATTCATAAACATTTTTCTAAATTGCTTGGAAGAAAAGTCAAATCATTAGATTACTTTATTACAGTTGAAAAAATGGTATGCGATTATTTCAATGTCTTTGCGCAAATTGCTAATATTGCTAAAAAAAAAAGTGGTAACTGTGCTTTGTTTAGTTACTGTAAGCCTATTATGAATGATGATATTTATAAATACAGAATACTAGATGGTTTCGAGATTAGACTTTGCAAAGGCAATTATATTGACCAGATTAAGGCATATGATTGTGTTTTAAATGAAATAACTCTTACAAGAGATAGAGATTTTTTTGTCGATGAATTTAATACATTGTTTTATATATCAGAAGTTTTGAGAAAAAAAAATGTAAAAGAAATTGAAATAGTATCTTTTGTATTTAAATTTGACAAAATATTTAAGGTCGTAAATAGTTTATTTATTTAAAAATCTTTGTTAGGTTTTCATTTAGTTTTTGATTTTTTACATTTTTTTATAAATAAAATTGATTTTAGTCGTTAAATTACCGCTTATTTGTTCGTTTTTGTCCTGCTTAGATACAGGACTAGTTTCAAGTTTTAGTTTCATTACTGAGCACTAAGCGTCAAACCGTCCTACGGACGAGTTGCTGCTTAGCATGTTTATTTTTTAACCCCTATAAAAATGGAAAATTTTTCCCATGAAAAGGTAACACGAATAAAAACACAAAGAGAAATGGAAAAAATTCTTTTCGAAGGATATTCATATAATTATGTTCGAACAACTAAAGGAAAACATGTTTGGAGATGTCGTTTTTCCTCCTGTGGGATTTATTTACATTCAACTATTGACTGTAAGCCAATAAAAGAGGTAAGTCATAACCACGATCCAGATTTTGAAGCAAATAGGATTAAATTTGCTTTAAAATACATTTTGAATTGCTCCGAGACTACAACCGAAAGCCCTAGGGACATTATCGATAGAGTTTTAGTTCAATTTTCGGACATTGAATTGATCAAAGCACCCACGGTAAAGGCTTGGACTGATATTACTAAAAAAAATAGAAATAAAAAGCATATTAAATCCATTTACACACCCATTGATATTCCGGAATCTATTTGCAAGACTCCATCAGGCGAGGTTTTTTTGCAATTTGACTCAGGTATTAAAGATAAAAATAGAACTGTTGTTTTTAGTGCAGATTTTAATCTTAGTCAATTAGAAAAAAGTAAATTGGTTTTAATGGATGGTATTTTTTAACTGTGTGCCAACGGGCTTTTAACAAATGTATACGTTGGTTGCAAAAATAAAAAGATGCTATGTTCCACTCGTTTATGTGCTAATGTATGGCAAGAACGAATTATCTTATAAAAAAATGGCAATTTTTTACGAGAAAAGATACCTAATTTTAATCCAGAATCATTTTTTGTAAATTTTGAAGCTGCTTTCAGAAAAGCCTTTAGCAACGTTTTTAAAAAAACCAACTTTTATGGATGTTTGTTTCATTTTTCACAGAATATTTGGAGGAAAATACAAGAATTACGTCTTGTTTCAATTTATAAAAAAGAAGAAAGGTTTAGATCAATCGCTTGTGCTTTATTGTCTCTTGCATTTGTTCCTGTGGATAAAATTAAGCTGTACTTTGATGAATTGGTTTGCGAAATAAAAAAAGGAGATTTTTATGAAGAAATGAAAGATATTTTAATTTACTTTAAAAAAATTATGTACAATTGTCGACAAAGGATCTCGAATTTTATAGTGTTTATGACCATGTATTAAGATCTGAGCAAAGAACAACGAATTCTCTAGAAGGCTTTCACAGAGGATGAAAACTTGTTTCCAAAAGCACATCCGGATATAGGATTATTAGGAGACCAATTAATAAAAAAAAAACACACAAAACAAGCAAAAAATTTTAAAAGCGCTCGATAATTCTTCTAATAGCTTAAATTGTACTTCACAAAAAGATGAATATGAAAAAGATATTCTTTCTCTTGTTAAAAAATTTAAAGAGTTTTCCCCAATCGAGTATCTAGATGCTATATCTCAATTAGTCCATTTTCCATTAAATTAAATATATTTTATATTTTTCCTGATTTATTTACTCACAACACCCCTCATTTTTGGAACAAAAAATAGAATTCCATAAAAATAGGAAGAGTTGACGGACAGCAGTACGAAAACGTAATTCCAATTTGCTTTAATATAAAAACGGTGCAAAATATATATGACATCACAAATCAGGGCAAAATTACTACATAAAACAAACAAATCCAATCAATTAAAAATTTTACAATATAAGTGTAAATAAACATAAAATAAACAATTTACATGACTATAAAAAATTTTACGTTAAAGATTTAATATACTTTATGGTAAAAAAGTGAAAAGACCTAAGAGCTATTACAAAAATTAAGTTGATCAATTGTTATATAAACTAATTTATGTAATTTGTAGTATCATTTAGTTATCTAAACTGTGATAAAGATTGGGTTACAACGAATTTTTTACGGTAAAATTTAATTAATTTAATTAATCATGACGACCAATAAATTAAAAAAGTATATCTTATGTTAAATGTACTGTAAATTAAGCTTCTTAAAAAATCTAGTATAATTACTATTTGGCTAATTTATACAATTTAAAATATTTAAATGACTAATGAACAAAACAAAATTTTTAATGCAAAATAAACAGGTTAATTTACATACATAGCTTACACAGCAGAGGTGAGCATTTTTTTTTTGCTAAGGGTGCATATTTTAAAATAACAGACCAATTATACTAAAAAAGATGTATACAAAGTGTAGACAATGCTTAAAGCACTTTTGGTTTTTTTAAAAGCAATTTATAATCATTTTAGTTCTTAAAATATACTTTAGATTTAATTTATTGGCACTATTAGATAAAAAAATAAACTTTTACACGCCTTGAGGTTCGCGAAATGCCAATCCCTGTCGTAGATCGTTTTCTACACAATAACGCTTCTATTTCGTAATATCTATTTTTTTTAAGAATTATATTATATAAGCGTAAAATCGATTCAGGAAATGACAACCAATTTATAAATGAAAGTAATAAACTATAAGTCAACAAAATTCTTATATTAAGATATTTTTTTAACGTCATAAAAGCTAACTTTGAAATTGTTTATTTGTAAACTAAAAAATATTTACCAAAAAAAAATATTTTATAAAATTTAATGACGTAATTGTGGGTTGTGGCATGACCGCCGGTCGACAAGGGATTAAAAATACTTTTAATGTTAGCTTTCTTCATTCTAACCTCCGTAGTTACGACTTATATAGTTTTAAAGGGGGATTTGAAACCACACGTTTCACAGCAGATTTAATCCCCCTTATGAACCCCTGATTGTGTCAGAGTGACACATTTAAACCGAAGTAGTACTTGCCAACCTATCACTACCCACAGAGACCGGGTACGACAGGAAGGTTGTCGCCTGATAGTAAAGTTGCAATTTTTGAAATTGAGTTTTACGACACATTATTTTTGACAACTTAAATAAAACAATTTGCATTTTTAAAAAGTGTCTTAAAAAGGCTTATAGATGACTTTATGAAGAAATCAATGCAATTCTGCAAAAATCTTTTATACTTGTAGACTTATAATTCAAGCAACTATTTTCTGTAGTTACGTCAACTATATGCTTTAATTTATTATTCTAGTACAAGTACGTCAACTTTTGCTTGTACTTATAAAATTAATTGTTTGAGTTTAATAATTTTTGTTTTAAAAATCTTTAAATTTTTTTTTATATACGTTTTTTGATTTATAACAAATTTAAAAAAAAAATTCATCATTCACCATACCCTTTAATATGAAAATTATTATTTTTATGTTTTTCATTTACTCATGTGTTAAAAGAAATAAGGACTATTGCAAAGCACAAAATCTAAGAAAAAAAATACTTTCTGAATTAATTGCACAATCGTATGTCAAACCATCACAAAATAAGATGTTGATCAAAGAAAAGATAGATAAAGTATCTTTAGATTACAAAGACGAAAAAGCAAAATGTTTAATAATTGAATTGAGGGAAAATGAGACTAAAAAAGAAGATAAGGTCCAAGAACCCATACTTATAAAGTCAGACAAACATGAAAAATCGACTGACGTACAAAATGAACTAAATATGGATATTCATAATTTTTACAATGATTCTAATAATTTAAAAGATACCATAAGTGAAATAAATTCATTTGATAAGTGTATGGATAGTACATTCAAAAAAATAAAACTATACATGGAATCCCTTTTTACTAATACTCAATTGAAAAAATACTTACCAAGATTGTCAGAATTAAGGTCGATTTACACTTATATTACCATTGATAATTAAAACCATTTTAGGTCTTATTCTTCTGAATTGGATTGTTTTGATTCAAGATTATTAAACGTACTTAATCTCGCTATTTCATACTTTAAAACAGGAACATTATTCGTCCAAAATGTTTGTATGGATTTTTTAAGCATAATTCAAGATATAATAAATTCTGACACAGAATTTAATGATTATATGACAAAACTGAGAAGTAAGAATGGTTATACTAAGAAATTCATGTTTTTTGCGGAAATATTAAATTGTGCTAAATATTTTAAAGTTTTTCCTGAATTGATGAGTTTAGTAGGAATTTTTCATGAAAATTCAAATGAAGATATCATTTTAGCAATTCATCTCATAAATGTATTGCTAAAATTTAATAAGGATATCGAAAATATCAAGGTTTTTGTCCTATTTTTAATAAGAAAAGCCTTTATATGTTCTTTAAAAAAAAAATTAGATTGTTTTAGAGTTAGAACTCTGAATACAAACTGCACAAAAAACGAATTTAATTTAAATTTTTTTTTATGGGAAATTTGTTATGACAAACGAAAAGATATAAAGCATGTACTAGAAACATCTGAAATTCTTAAATACAGTCCCTCCGTTAAGACTCATTTTAAAGCTGTTGTCTTAATTTTTTTATACCAGCATATGATTTTTTTAAGATATAGTAAAGCCGACTATAAAATGGTAGAAAAAAATTTGCAATTAATTAATAGCGTCATTAGCGAAAATAATTGCCCAGATTGCGATTTTAATAAATTTATCGAGCTTTTAAAAGAATATAATAATTAAAGATCTTTTACTTTAAGTTTTAAATCACGCATTTAACGTATAAGGCCCATTTGGATTTATATAATAGCTTTTTAATCAAATAAAATAGCAAGAGCGCAAAATAAATGCGACATGCCAAAAATTAATTTTTTTGTCTCATTAAACGAACCCACAAAAATGTAAACATTTTTACAATAAAAAAAATAAATACTTTAATAAGTTATATTCTGAATTGATTGTATAAAAATTAGATTTTTTTATTTTAAAAAAATGTGAAACATTTTTAGATTTTAAAATCACATATATGTTTACATAATTTATCTTGGCTATGAATAAACCATATAGCCAAAAGAAAATATTTATTTTAAAGCAAACTATGCAAAATGTTAGGCGTTATTCGTTGAGAAAATTTTTCTAAGATTCTAAAATTTATGAAACATAATCTTTAAAAATGATAAATTGATCGAAAAAATTTAGTAATTTATTTGATATTGGCTTTATATATGGGAATACAATCATAATATTTATTTTATACAAAATGATCAACTTTTGAATGTGATTTATAGATCCTAATTTTTTGTACCCAATTATGATAATATCTTTTATATTTATAAAAAAAAATTTTTTGATCAAATGTGGTGAAAAAGAGTGCTATGATGTGTATAATATGCTGAATGAAGGAAATACAAATACTTTTGATAACATTCTTAGTAAAAATAGCATAGTAACGTCTGAATCAGACCTTAATGAATATTTAGAATTTCTTGATAAGATTAAATGGCCTAAAAATCATGAAAATAATAATTTAGACAGAAAACCAAATAATTGTACTGATGTGCAAATATATAATAACGGTTTAGATCTGTACTCAAGGTTTCAGAATCCGATCAGTGGTTTCAATCAAAATGATTATAATATTAAAGATGATGTTTTTGATGTAAGATTTAATGAATATATAAAAAATATACATCATAAAATAAACAGATATATAAAAAAAGAGGTCACTTTTTCGCATCATAAAGCTTATGTTTCTAGGTTAAATATGATTAAAGATACGATAGACATGATGAGTGAATATAAAACATATGACGATGATGTGTTCACAGAAGAGATAGATGATGATTACAAATGTATACTTAATGATCTTAAGGAAAAGTATGAAAATCGTCTGATAATAAATAATGAAATTTATGATGAATTTGCAAAAGATCTAGATCACAAAATTGAAATAGTACAAAATTATAAAAAACATAAAATTTTGAGAAGGAATATTACATGTATACTTAATCTTCATTTACAAGAATTTATGAGAATGTATAAATATATCAAAATAATACCAGAATTATTATTATTGGGCTATGCATCGACGCAAAGCAACTTAAAAAAGGTTGTTATTCCTTTTCATTTGATAACTTTATTCTTAGACCAAAACAATGGAAATTTAAAAGAAAATAGAATCTTTGCATTGTTTTTATTAAAAAAAGCATTTTCATGTACCATTAAATGCAGTTTAGATCTTATTTCTATTTTGCAAGTTCAGGAAGTTGTTTCATTAGAAATTGTTAAGTTATTTTTTTTTATTTGCGAATTTAATTGCAACCAACGAGGACAAATAAAAACACGCATACATTATTACGATGATCTTAATCGATTTTTTATTGAGGATGATCGAATTCATTACAATATTGTATTGAGATTGTTTTTATTTCAGCATTTCATTTATTTAAAATACAAAAAAACAAATAATAGTGAGTTAGAGGAATTTAGATTATACATTGATAGTGTTTTAGCAGATAAATCTGGTTGTTTTAAAATTCAATTTTATCGATTTATTGATATTTTAAAACTCAATTAATAATATCTATATAGATTTTAGAGACATGGGTATTTAACTAACAGCAAATTGTTTTGTTTTACTTCTATTAAAGTTTTTGAGCTGAAGTAATGTTTATTTTTATTATTAAAACTACTTAATTCTAACGTCTTTAAGACTTATAAGTTGATATTAAACAATAAAAACGAATCTATTATTTAAATTAATTTTTGTTTTTTATTTCTAAACTTTATTTTACGCTTGCATGAAGTTTATTCATCAAATCACACAGGATCAAAATTGATCGTTCGTGATTACGTATCAAGCTATTAAATTATCGCTCTTACGATAAATTAATATAAAACATCATATCGAATAAAAATTTCAACGATAATCTAAGGTGTTGTTGTTTTGAAAATTCTTAGTATCAAAATATTTGTAACTGATCGCGCAATCTATAGATCAAAACAATAAAATTATACAAAATTTAAGCCCTATGAACATGAAGAAGCAATAGATATTGTGGGAAGGAACTCAATGAGCTGTGATGATGCTGATGGGTGGTGATCGAGTGATGGGAGAAAAGCTTAAAAGGACTTTCCCTTAAACCCTATGTTCTGCACGGATAGGTGTGAAGCCAACAATTATTTATTCAGTTTTCTACAAAAATATGCATAGAAAAAAAACGAAATTACGTAGTTAATGATTTAATAACGTTGAATTCTTATGATGTTAAAACTACCCACAATACATATAGAGATTTGAATTTTGAGCATTGCTTTTTTGATAGAATTGATTGTTTAAATGCTTCTTAGCATGTGCAATCAACAATAAAAAACGTTAAAGATTTTAATTCTGTCGGTTTCCTGATGATGTGAATGTTTTAAATTACTTCATTTTATCTAGAGAGACTTTTAATGACAACAATATATTTACCAAAAAATTGTACAATAATTGTAAGCCTTTTGGGGAGTTTTTTGGCAAAAGATTACCAGCTAATTCTAGATAATTCAAATTTAGTAAAAATTGATTTTGATGATAGCGAAAATGAACTTAAACATTTAGATAATAATGATTTTGTCGAACCTTTAAAGGAAAATTAGATGAATGCTCACCAGTTGCGTTAGATTTTAATAGTTTACACGAATTGCTTAAGGGAAACAAATAGTCATGCCATTAAATGTGAATAAATCTTATATGGAATTAGAAATTAATTTACAATCGAATTCGCTTAAATCAAATTTTTATGATATTTCAAGTGATACAAGAAAACCCTGATGTGTTATCCAAAAGAAGATGAAAAAATTAATTTTTATAATAACACGAATTATAATGTAAAATTTTTAACATCTTTTGGACATAATGAAGAATTTTTTAAATTTGAACCAGATTTTTTAGATGTCATACATTCAAAAGATTTTTTTTTAACTTAAATCTTATATCGAAAACCTTATTTGCAAAAACTTTTTATATTCTTTGAGCAGTAGCTATCTAACAAGGCTGAACGTGATTGATTAAGGTTTTAATTTTTTAGATAGTTATAAAGTTAGCTATAAGAATAATTTTTACGAATTTGATTTTTCTGATGATGATGTGATTGTTAAAAAACTTAATGATATAAAAAAGTCGTTTGGTCAAAAAATCGAGTTTAATCAATTTAACTATGACAAATTTTCAGACGAATTTGATTAAAAAGTATTTGACAAGTTTTATTCATTTAAATTTCTTCGGAATACAAATGTTATCAATATGTCAAAAAAAAATATCCTTTTATTCTAAACTAATGAAACATTATTAAATCGTAGTTAAAATCTCTGAGATATTAATTCTTGGTGGAATTTACGAAAACAAAAATTTTTCTCATTTACCTTTCATTATGCACTCGATAAATCTAATTGCAGAAAAGATTACAAATATAAAAAACAATAAGATTTTAATTTTTTGTATGATTTATAAAGCAATTAAATGTTTTAGAATTAATCTTTTTGTTTTTTTTCATTACTTTTTATGGTTATTCTTGTAAAAGTTAACATGATTTGATTTTCTTTATTTGGGGACTGAATACAAGAAAGCGACAAAGTATTTCACGTAGAAAAACCAGAGTGTATAAAGGCAATATTAATAATAAAAAAAAATAAAGGCAGTATTTTTTATCTATCTGTATCAATATTCATCATTTATAAAATATTATGATATTACTGATTCAAAAAATCTTAATAAATTTAAATAGTTTGTATGTAAAGAAATAGAATCTGACAAATGCTTTGGTTGTTTTTTTGATTTATATACAAAAATAGTAGATCTAATAAATAAAGAAGTATTTTTTTACTATACTTTTAAGTTTTATTCTGTTTTAAAAATTTACATAAAAGATTAATTAAAAATTTATTGCAAATTTTTATCACAAATATTTATATAACATTTAAAGATAAAGATCAAAAACGAGGAGCAAGAAATGAAATAAATATTATAAAACAAAATAAAACTAAGGTTTATCGTCAATAAGTTCTTTTGAAATCTCAAATGTTATGTCCGGAGGTCTGCGAAGTCTAGTTCCATGTGAATAGACCACCCACACGCCACGTATGCCTATTACCCATAACAAGACGCATGACGCTATGGCATGTAATGCAAAGACATCTATGATGAGAACCCTGGGGATGGACGGAGACTCTTTAACCAGAAAAGCGGGCATCAAAATTGCTGGCGCTAACTGTTATGGCCATTATTTGTAACTTATTTTCATAAAATATTTTCAAATGTTATTTGTCGATTAAAGTGGTTGTTAGTCGTACAACGATATTGAATAGAGCAGTTACGGGCAAAAAATAACCAGTATGGGGTTGTTAATTTGGATCGCTGATCGTTTTTATAAAAAATTTACATTTTTACAATTAAATCGTATTATTTATGACTAATATTATTGTAGCTACGTATTAAAATAATTTATTGGTGGCTATTTACAATAATGCTTGAGCAACATTGTTTTAGTGATAGAAACAACAATTTATACTTTTAAAATATTGTTTTTTATCTTCAAACTTGGTATTTTAATCTAAAATTTGTTTATTAGCCAGTTTGTGATCTTAAAAGTTGCCTATCCTTGATATAAAAAAAGCAATTGTTTACAAAATAAAAAAGTTTCATTTTTTAATTTTAGAGTAATTTACATTAAATATTGCACTAAATTTTACAAAGTACGAACTTTTATATGCAAATAGAAGTTAAATAATGTTTATTTTGAGAAATATTAAATTTTCAATTACCAACTGATTACACAAAAAAAGAACATTTAACTTATATTGAAATTTCTCTGCGCGCATCTTATGTTATGTTTATTGTTTTTGATTTATTATCTATACATCAATCAAGCTTTTATATAGTAAGCGTTCTAATCAAAATTGTATACTTAATGGCCCTGTTCTTAATCCTTTTATCCCTCCGAGTTACTTATTATGGCTTATAGCACTGGTCTCTTAAAGTTAAAAAGAAGCTTGTTGTGGTTTGTGACATTCTGACGGTCTGTTCATACAGAATCAAACTTAGCAGACTTTTACAGCAAATAAATATCAAGTTGACTTGTATATATATGACAATTCTTTTAAAATAATAACGCAAATATTTTTTTACAAAACTATGACACTTTTTGAATTTGTTTGTTTATTTTAAAATTATAAATTAATTTAAAGTAAAAACATAAAATGACCAGAGTTGACAAAGTATACGGGTTCATTTTGCCTATATCCTCTGAAGAGTATGCAAGAGGAAATAAGTACGGATCTATTTTACAAGCAAGAGAAGATAAAAGAACAGGAACTCGAATCGAATTAATAGAATCTACTGAAGAACATCATGAGCATCTTGGTAAAGTAAAGAAAACAGTCAAAAATCTGCATCTTCATAAAAGAATCCCAGGTATTATCAGAAAGGTTATACCAGACAGTGCTTGTATAATTAAAGAAACATCTTACTCCTCAGTGGATAAAATAAGGACACATTACCACAATACACATTTCTCGAAAACAACATTTAATTTGACAATTAATACAATTACAATAAATGGAGAAGTAAGAAATAATCCTTTTGAATACGAAGACTTAGAATATCACGACTTAACACATAAACCTGGATTGCAAACTTCTATTTGTTATAAACACGTTAGTGTAGAAGTAAATAAATACATGTTAGGATGGATAGCTTATGAATTAGATAAATCAATTAAAACATTACTAGTTAAGCACCACCAAAACATTGTAATAAAGAAAAATGAATGGACTAAGATGACTATGAAAGAATTAGAAGAAATGGAAAGAGAATTTTTCTCAAGCGAAAATTGACATTAAAATTTAAAATTAAAAAGCTTTCTTGGCAAAAGTACGTTTTAAACCGTTTTTTAAATGACAAAAACTGACTTTCATCGCATTAAAATCATTTTTAATGTTATGCAAAAATTTTAAAATTTATTAAAATAATTAACGTACAAAACATTTTAAATTAATCTTTTATTAATCAGTCTCTCCTCCCTTGTTCTTCTTTTGAGATTTAGAACGCTTTGTACCAGAAGACCAACTGTAAGGAGAATATTCTATAAATGCCTCCTCCTCAGCCTTAATAATCCTATTAGGCGTATTAACAACAACTCCCTTGATAGAGATTTGTCTTCTCTTAATAAGCCATCTGGCATGATGTACTGACTTACCAAGTCCATTAGCATAGACTCTAAATTGTAAAGTTCTTTCCAAATAGTGATTAATAGCCAAATCAAGAATAGAGTTAAGCCCATCATGAATCTCTTGCTTATTAGTTAAATCAATACCACTAAGAATACCATTGGCCATAAGCTTCTCAAGTAATTGTCTTGCCTTAATAGCAATATCATCCGGATGTGTGGATGTCAAAAGAATACGGGCCTCTTTTTTATCTTCTCCGAACATGAGTTCAATTCTTCTCAATTCTTTCTTATTTTTTAAGCCGTAAGTACCAACAATCTGCTTTTCTTTAATAAGTCTTTCTTTCTCCCATGGGTTTCTTGGTTTTCTAATCGTTTTTCTACTTTGGGCGTTTGGCATTTTAAGGGATAAAAATTTTTAAGAAAAAAACGGAAAAAGAAAATGAGCCATTAAAATTACAAAAAAGATTTAATTTAACAAATAAAATCGATCAAGAAACAGATAGATTATTTCCTGAATTACTTTTTACTCAATTAAATCCAAACTCTTAATTTCCTTCCCTTTTATTACAACTTGAGAATCGACGTAAAGTGGCTTTGTAACATTTTGTAATACAACATTCACAAATCCGTCATACCCTTTGAGAATCCCAATGAAAACAGTACCTCCTGTTATTTCAATTTTAACTTTTTTATCTAAAAAATTTTCAACGTTCGGAACGTCCGAGAGTTTCATTGGGGTGTATCAAATTAAAAAAATTCTATGAGATAATACATAATTTATCATTAAACCAATCTCTTAATATTTAAATCCACACATACAAGGGCATTTTTCATACACTTCTCCTGCGTACTCTCTTTCATTACATTAAAATTTTTTTGTCCGTTATTTTTTTTATAATTTTTTATCCCCAAATGTCCAGCCACGGTTTCAGAAGAAAAACAAGACAAATTTTAAGGAAGGACCACAGGAAGCACGGTATGCCAGGAGCATCTAAATACCTCCAGACCTTTAAGATGGGAGACTATGTAACTATAATGATAGATTCTGCTATTCATAAGGGTATGCCTCACAAGTATTATCATGGAAGAGTAGGAAAAGTTTATACTGTTAATCCTCGTTCTATTGGTGTTGTACTCCACAAGAGAGTAGGAGGTAAGTATGTTGTTAAGACTTTATTTGTCCGTCAAGAGCATTTGGTTAAATTTAAAGGTGCTGAACTTGCTAAAGAAAGAGATAGGAAGAATAATGAATTGATAATGCAAGCACAAGAATCGGGTGTTAAACCAGAACTTATAAGGACAATCATGGAAGGACCAAGGAAAGAATTTACTCTAAATCTTGAGAATAATACGCCTGTTGAAGTGAAGGTTGAACCTTATCTTAAAAGATATTAATAAAATAATTTCATGAAAAAAATATTGAAGGTTGTTAACACTAATTTAATGACTTTTAAAATTTGGTGATTTTTAAATTTTTACATTTGTTTTTACGCTTTTTTAAAAAAACCGTTATAATATTTTTTTCAATAAAAATCTATCCCATGTCTAAAGACACAAGTGATTTAACAAATTTACAGGATTTAAGAGAAGTAGGAATTAAATATTTTTATGACCAAGAACTTACTGAGAACACAAATATTGTGTTAAAAAAACATCCCAGTGATTTTATAGTTCAAGAAATTACGGGAGATAAATTATGTGGCTTCGATTTTATAATTGACGTATTAGGACTTTTTAAATCTATAGATTTTCTTTATTCGTTAATAGATAAAGATGACGAGTTTATAATTACAGAAAATGATTTAATTTTTAAAAATTATGAATTAACTGATTTATATTTTTACGAAGACGATATGAATTTTAAATTTGATTTTTTAGATCAAAACGGGTTATCCCTAGAAGATTTTAATATTTATGATAAAAATTTATCAAATTTCATAAATTTTGAATTGGTTTTTGAAATTAAAAGAAAATGGGATTTAATTAAACAAAAGAATTTAAAAATCAACTGTGGAGAGAACAATAAATCTTTACGTACTGAAATCTACAAATTACTAAAGAAGATCCCTTTTGTTAATTCAAAAACAGTTGATGGAAAAATAATAATTAATTTTAGTTCAGATGGAATTTTCAGGACAGTTGCGTGCAAAGTTATGCAAAATTCAATGGACATAGCCAATAAAGTCTGTAAATTTCTAAATTTAAGAAATGGTAAAGTAGGAATAGCAGGTAATAAGGATAAAAGAGCTGTTACATTCCAAGAAATATCAATAGATGCCAATTTTGAGTGTGTTTTCGAGATGGCTTACGAAATGTATGACGATAGGATTTTAGAAGTGCTTAGTAAAAATTATAAAGATCCTTTAAACAAATTTTTTATGTGTAAAACAAAGTTAGATAATAATTTAGAAGTAAATGTTAATTTGAAAGAAGATAATAATTTAGAAAATTTGTCTTATGATACAAGATTAAATATCTCCATGAAAAATTATAATTTAATTAATCTAAGTAATTATTTGATAATCAAAATTTTAAAAGGAGATGAATTAGAAAAAGAGAGTTTTATAGAAATAAGAGATAAAATAGAATCTTGTAGTATCAATACAGAGATTGATAGAGATGACCTGTTGGAAGATAGAGTTAAAAATGAAATTGAAATTAATAAAAAAGATAAAAATCAGCCCTCTGAATCACAAGATCTATCTATGCACCCTAAACGTACTGATAATTTTTCGACTTCAACTACAAACTTTCCTATTCATAACCAGCCTTCTGAAATTAACGATTTTTTTAGCACAACCCCGCCTTCTTTTAACCATCTCCCTTATTTTAAATCAAATATCCAATTTTTTGATATTCATAGATCAGATATCAAAAGACTTGGTGATTTAAAAGGCAATAGATTTACGATCAAAATAGAAAATACAAGTAAAATCAATACAAATTCTGAATTTTTAAATTATTTTGGCGTCCAAAGATTCGGCAAATGTAAAAATAATCATTTTATTGGAGAAAAGATTTTAAATAAAAAATATGAGGAAGCAGTAGAAATGATTATGAAAAATAGTAAAGGTTACGAATCTTTTACTAAATTAAAACAAAATCTCCTGCCTACTGATAATTTTAAAGATTTAACTTCTTTTTGTGATACTACTGAAAAATACATTTTTATGATGAAAATGAAAAATAAAACAGATAAAAATATAATTTTTGGTCTTAAGAGAGAGATTAGAATGATTTATCTTCATGCATATCAAAGTTATTTCTTTAATGAATCGATTAATGAAGAAATTAATAAAAATGAAAGAAGTAATTTACCAGAAGTCCTTGCTTTAAAGAAATTTAATGATAAAATGTTAAAAGGAGGAGAAAGGAAAGTAATTTCTAAATGTTTTGATTTGAAAGGAAAGAAATTGAGAAATGATTTTATTGTTTCTTTTAATCTTTGTACATCATCTTATGCGACAATAGCACTACGAGAGTTATTAGCAAATAAAAGTGAGTAAAACAATGCACAGTTTTTAAATCTAAACTAAAATACACATTACTCTAAATATAACATTCTTTGTTTACCCGTTTATTTTTAAATATAAATTACAATGCCCATTATCTTTTGCCCTATAAATATCCCATCATTACTCCATATTCCGATCCCTTTTTCACTTACCCCATGACACAAATGCCAATGGAAGTAGATTTGGATTTTAAATGGGATACAGTCAACAAAAAAGAACACAAACAAAGTGAATATCTTTCTCCTCTTGTTAAAAGGAGATTAGAACAGAAGAAAGAAGATCCTTTAGATTGCACAGAAATTGTAAAGTACATTAATAAAAAGAGACCATGTAAAACTTTAAGTAAAGATTCTCAAGTTATTAAACATAATCCTAAGCAGTATTCCTTAAGATTTCTTTTATATTTACCGCGTCTCCTTACCAATTGCCTTTTAATTTTTTTCGATATCATTTTTATGCTTTTAATAATTTATGGGGTCCTCCAGTTGTTCATTTTCATCCAAAAAGATTTAATGTATAAAATTAAAGAAAAGAAAATGGAATTAAATCAAATTGTAGAAATAGCTAAAAAGAATTATTTAATAAATAAATGTGAGAGAAGTACAAGAGTCCCTGCTTTAGAATCCGTTTGTAATAAATGGGAATGTACTATTAACAATGGAAGTATAGGATACACAAAAGTATTTTTCGAGGTATTTGGAGAAGTAATAGATGGATTTTTAAGGAAGTTCAGTGTAAGGAGTTCAATAATTTTAATTGTGTTCTTTGTGATTTACTTAAAATTTCGTAAAATAAAATGATTAAAGTTAAATGAATTAAATGAAGATTAAGACAAATGCGTTGAGATGAGGTTTAAGGCTAAGGATCATAATAAAAGTAAATGAGTAAAATTTTAAGAAATTTCTAAACATAATTTTTTTTAATTATTCACTAAGATATTATTAATTGGTACATGTATTAATTTTATTACATACCCTACTAGTCCTACTAACCCTATTCCTATAGCATGAAGTTTTAAAGATCCACAATATTGATCTCGTGTTGGTTGAATAAGTTTTTTCCAAAATTTTACAATTAAAGAACCTTCTTCTTTGATTTTAGAGACAAGATTGAAATTTGGATTAAGAGATTTTGATTTTGGATTTGTTTTTATGGAAGATGAGTTTTTAGGAGAAGCCATTTAGAGGGGGTTTAAAAAAATGGAAATATGAAATATGTGGGAAGGGGGTACTCAGGGGCAAGGAGAGAAATTTATATTTGGCAGGGTTAAGGAGGTGGATTAAAGGATCCTTGAGTAGGTAGGACAAAATTTTATATTTTAAAGTCAATTAAATTTATTTAAATCACAATTTATAATTTTTTACACAAAACCAGATGATCTCCCTTCATTCTTATCTCCATTTCCCACATTAATTCAACTCCTGGTTATGGCTTTAAGTAATACCATCGTATCCAATTTAGATTCATTTTCTGTTAATTTAAATATTTTTTCTTCTTCTTCCTGTACTTTACTTTTTATTTTTTTTATATTTAAATTTAGAGATTCTTTTATAAATTGCAATTTGTTAATTTTTTCTTTAATTTTTAAATCGATTTCTTGTTTATTAATTTTTTTATCATAATTTTTACTATTTTCATTATTTTTGATATAAAAAGTGTTATCCCTAAAAGAAGCCTCTCTTATCTTTTTCCATAATTTATCTTGTATCTCCATATTTTCTATTTGTTTATCTAATCTCTCTATTTCTTTATTTAAATCTATATCTTCTATTAAAATAGAATTATTATCAATCTTCTCTCCTAAATTATGAAGATAAAGACTTTTACTGGTCTTTTTCTTTTCTTTAATATAAATTTTAATTAAATCCGTGATAGTAGAACCTTCTTCTAAAGAAGATAAGACTCTATTAACAAAATTTTTGTGATTAACGGGGTTGGTTAAAGGCAAAGGTTGTGATGATACAGGCAGATGAAGGGGTTGAGATGATATAGGCAGGTGAAGGGGGTTTGAAGATATAGGCAGATGAAGGGGTTGAGATGATTTGGGGTTATCCTCTACTTTCTTAACATCTTTAATATTTTCTTTAATATTCACCTTTAAAACATCCTCTTTTATCTTAAACTCATTAACACTTTCCTTTAAAACACCCTCATCATTATTTTTCTCTTTAAAAATCATTTCATCAAAATTCACAAATTTTACTTTCATTGTTTTCTTTCTTTTTACTGGATTCTTAGTTTCATTTATTTCTAAACTACTACTTTTGGTTTGTGTTTGGATCATTTTATTAAAATCAATTACTTTGGGAGGTTTAGAGGAGGGGGTAGGGGTCGTCTTAATTAATTTGTTAAAATCTATTACTTTACTTGGTCTAATAAAGTCAAAGATATTGGTTGGTTCTTTACTTGTGATCTTTTGGGTCCTTTTGGCTTTTAAATTTCCTTTAAATTTCATTCTGTTGGGGGTTAAAATGATTTGTTTAAAGAGGGGAGAAAATGAGGGGTATGGGTAAGGAAGTAAAAATTAAGGAATCAGTAAACTAAATTGGTTTATCATCTTTCTTCCAACTCCTTTCTTATCCTTATAAAATTTATTTATGATATTTTTTACTGTCTATTATAATTTTATTTTTAAGTCAACCATTGTTTAAATAAAATCATTTTTATAAAAAGCAGCTAGTTTTTAGATTGTTAATTTTCATGATGATATGAGCTCAGTATTTGATGTATCAGTTTATAAGTAAATTAAACTTAATCCATATTTTAAAATCTTAATTACCTTCATTTCTTTAAAACACCTGTTTAGAACAAAAAACTTATCTGTACATACTTCATTGTGTTAATATCTAAATCCTTAACCTGCATGCATTGTAGTACTACCATTTTAGACAATAAACATTGAGATCCGTGTGTTAAATCGTGCTAGGCTTATTGACAAGAATACATAATTGCCTTTTATTATGTCTCTATACGCTGCAGCATTAAATAGCACAAGCTCAAAATTAAACAAACTAAATCTCTTTGTTATTGTAAAACAAAATTATTTTCGGTTTGTAAATGTATTTTTTAAGTTAACAAGCACCTTTCAAAAGTTTTATAAAGGATTTTCAAAAAAAATTAAAGTTAAAACTTTATTTTAAAGTTTAACTTTAAAAGACATAGATATGAAAAAAAAACATAACCAAATTAAAGTTTATTTATAAAATTACTTCTCTTATTCAATCTTTTGTAGTTTTTATAACAGTAAACTTATCCTCTGTAAAACTTAAAGGACAAGTTATTTCTTTAATTTCTGTTTCTGTCCTATAAATATTTCCTTTTTTATAATTTTTGTATTCTAAATGTTTTGATTCTAATTTCTTGGACATCGGGAAGGAATAATGTAAAAAATTTAAGCATAACATTTTGAACCAAAAACAGGAGTAAAACTTTTACAATGCATTTGACTGAAATATATATCTTATAACCACAGTAAGACTAACATTTTATAATACAAAATACGTAGCTTTTAAAATAACACCCACAAATGCTGAAAATTAAATTATGTCATTAAATATGATACTGTATTTCTAAATACGAATTTAATTTGTTGTAACTTGAAGCATTTAATTAAAAATTTTAAACATAACACTACCAGGGGTAAAAATTATAAATTTTTAAGCGTAAGCAATTGCTATTTGCTATATAAGGATGGCCATTGGATGGCTATCCATGACATAATTAATCTTAAAACCAGTAAAACTCGTTATTTTTCATTTTTTTTGCCCCGTTTATGTACAACTAATCCTTTTCTAGCAATAATGCTCTGGTTAATGTCAACAATTTCATTCTTTGTGATTCGGTTTTTAGTAACAAATTAAATTATTTTTTAATTAATTGGTTCATTTAAGTTTTATTAAGTTATTTAAAAACAAATTTTAAAATTTATAAATGGAAATTGGTTTAATTGGCATTGGTAATATGGGAAGAGAATTGGCTTTAAATATAAATGATAAAGGTTATAAATTACACGTTTATAATAGAACTTCATCTAAAACTGAAAATTTAATAAAAATTAGAGATTCTATTATTCCTCATTATACTGTAGAAGATTTAGTAAAAAGTTTATCTAATGATCCTAAAATTATAATGGTAATGTTAACTACAGGAGATGCTATTGATTTAATGTTAAAAGAATTAAGTAATTTGTTAAATGAAAATGATATTGTAATTGATTTAGGAAATTCTTATTATAAAGATACAATTAGGAGAAATAATGAATTTAAATTTAACTTTGTTGGTGCTGGTATTTCTGGTGGGGAATTCGGTGCAAGATACGGGGCTTCTATTATGGTTGGTTGTGCCAAAAATATTTGGTCTAATATTGAAAAAATTTTATTTGATTTATCGGTTACTTCTAAATTTACAAATAAAAAATGTTGTGGTTGGTTTGGTGAGAATGGTTCTGGTCATTTTGTTAAAATGGTGCATAATGGTATCGAATATGCTGATATGGGGATAATTTCTGAAATTTACGGTATATTAAAACACAAAAAATATGGCAATTATAAAATTTCATCTTTGTTTACTCAATGGAATAATGAAAATTTGGAAAGTTATTTATTGGAAATATCAAGTAAAATTTTAATTTATAAAGAAAATGATAATTATCTAATAGATAAAATTAAAGATTCAGCCAAACAAAAAGGTACAGGAAAAGAATGTGTATTAGAAGCCGTATCATTATCTTCTCCTGCTGTATCAATAATGGAATCAACTTTTTCTCGAATTATTTCAAGTAGATCAGAAGTCAGATGTAAACTCTCAAATTTACTGAAAATGCCTAAATTTAAATGCGAAATACAAGATTTAGATTTAAATAAGTCTCTTTATCTTTGTAGAGCTATTTCTTATATTCAAGGATTTAATTTGCTAAATGAAGCATTTAAAGAATATAATTGGCAAAGTGATTTTACACAAGTCTGTGAAATTTGGAGTGATGGTTGTATTTTAAGAGGATCATTTTTAACAGTTATGAAAGAAATTTGTCAAGAAGTAAAATGTGATTTTGAATTAAGTGATACTTTTATTAAGATTTTTAATGACAATATAGAAAGTTTAACAAAGGTGATAATATATTGTGGAGGACATGGAATACCAATACCGACTATTTCATCTTCTTATAATTACATTTTAGGAATGAAAACAAAAGAAAGTACAGGAAATTTAATACAAGGAATGAGAGATTGTTTTGGAGCACATACTGTCGTTATGAAAGATACGGAAGAAGTAAGGCATATTGATTGGTTAAACAAAGATGAATAAAATCAAATGAATAAATAAAGTATTATGGTTTTAAGTATTATGAAGTTGTTTATATAAACATTGAAATTCTTACAAGATAATCATTATTTGTATTTTAAAATTTAATTAAATAATTTTAACTCTTAATCTTGTTATAAAAATATAAAATTTTAATTAGAAGATTACTTTTCTGCAAATTAATTCAAATTACTCACGGATAAAAAAAAAGCTAATTGCTGTCTGCAAAGGCTTTAATTGGTGCGTCTTCTGCTCAAGAGCTTGCTTGTAGAAGTGCATCCTCTGTAAGCTTCCATAATCAATCTTTCTAGAGTCACCTTAAGGACTCAAACTATTATATACGTGACTCTGCGCCTGTCAGTATTTATTTTGCTATTATATTTTCTGTGTAAGTCATTACTAACCCGTCCCATGTCATCACTCGCGGACTTAATTTGTCTTATATTTGTAAAGCGCATCACAGTATTTAGCAAGCAAATCGTATTACCTTCACCTGTTACTTCCACTGTCTTCAATTGATCAGGGCCTGTGCTACCTACTTCAATAATTAAAATTTATTTATTTATTTACCTGTCAAACATCTGGCTTATAATATTTAGCTTAGATTTTAGTAGAAATACGCTTATACACTTTAATATCTGCCCTATCGCTAGATATGCACTCCTTTAGAGAGTGATTTCAGATTTTATTAAATTGTTCAGTCCATAATTAAGGCACAACTGCAAATATATAATCCTTTAATCTTCATTATGGCAACTTTAGAAACGTGATTTGATTTTTTACATTTAAAACACTCTTAATCTCAATTACCTTACTTAACAATTTATTATTAACAAATTATTTTTCCCTTTACATCCCCCTACGTATGGATTTTGAAAAACAAAAAGAAATTTATACAGACAAAATAGATTTTAAAAAAGCTTTAACAGGCTCTTTAATTGATGAACCACATTTACTAGAAGAATTAGGAATCGATTTTAATACAATAAAAAAAGAAAGTGGTTTAATCTTTAAAGTTTTTAGTCCGGGTGATATCAAAGTGAGTTTTATAGATGACGCTGATATGTCTGGTCCAGTTTTATTTCTTTCTTTATTTACATTTTGTTTATTTATTAATTATAAAGCACACTTCGGTTATATCTATCTAATTTCTTTGATGGGCGTACTTTCAATTTATTTCTTACTAAACGTGGTTGATAAAGTTTCTATTGGGTTATTACAATGTTGTAGTGTCTTGGGATACGCTTTTATACCAATGACAATCTTTTCTTTTGTAAATTTATTTTTTAATTGGTTTGGAAGTCCAGTAAAGATTGTAATGGGCATTTTGTTTGCTTTATGGTCTTCTTGGATATCTACTACTGTTTTTATTTTGTATCTTGGATTAGTAAATAAGAAAGTAGTAGTATGGTATCCATTAATGTTGTTATATGGGTGTTTTTCTTTGCTTGTTGTTTTTTAATTATAAATAAAGAATGAATATATTTGTATTTTTGGTAAAATTTTGTTGCTACAATAAGTTAAATGTTTATATTGATTTTTTTACATTTTTTTAATTTGAGTTAGCATTAATATATTGAATTGATTATTAAAAATTTGTGGCAAGAAACATCTCAAAAAGAGCATGTTTTATTAAAGAACTACAATAAAATCGTCAGACATACTTAAGAATTTAAATTATTTGCTTGCATCATACAAGCGACATATAAATTTTTTTATTAAATTTTAGAATTCTATGATTTGAAGATAACCGGAGTTTCTAAAGAGATATTAACATCTTTAATTATTTTTTCTAGAAGTAAATTGATAAATTACATTTTTATATTTTTTTATTCGTTCTTGCCTATCTTTTGATTAATTCTCATATAAATCTGAAACAATCTCATTCAGTCTTTATCATCCAATAAAAATTTTAATTGTTGATTTTCGAAAAATATACGCTTAAAAAATATAAATTTTAGGTCTAAAAACCTTGGACATAATTTATGAAAATTTAATTATAAGTTTTACAAACTTATTTTCACTCTAAAAACTCATAAATGCTTTATTTTTTCTAAATTCCATTTTGATCAAATTTAATCAAGAACGAATAAAATGTTGTGGACCAAACAGAACAGATTTCCTAATTCGGAATCAAAAATAAAACTATAAAAGAAAAAAAATCGTGAAATTCATGGAGCCAAAGTTTATTGTTATTGCTGTAGTCGGGTTTGTATTACTTGCAGTTTTGATATATTTCTTATACAACATGTTTACGAAGAAACATCCAAGTGCTGGTGCCGCAGTACCCGCCACGAGTGGTAGTCCTTCTGGGTCATCATCAACTTCTAAACCTACTGGAAGTTCAACCCCTACTGGAGGTTCTGCACCTGCCGGAGGTTCAACACCTACTGGAACAAAAGCCTAAGCAAATAGTTGAGTCGAACTGATTATTACTCTAAATATGAAAAAAAGATATGTATCACTATCAATAAAGAGTAATAAAAGGTTTATCGTGTGATTTAATGGTTTATGTGTTTAATTGTAATTATTAATACAAGGTTTGTAAACTTAAACAAAAGTTTGTGGATGTAATTTCTGTTTTAAAACCAGTACATAAATCGTGCAGGACAGTTCAAACAAGATTAAACAGATTAGTAATGAAACAATATGACACTGTATATCTTTTCTAAGGATTACCTTAGAACATAAAATTAGATGGAATTTTGTATTGAAAACGGTCGAGTTGCATAGCAGTTAGACACGTAGTGCACCTGCGTAGACCTTTATAGGTTAAACATACTTTCATAGGGGTTGTTTGACTATGTAGTAGACCAGTGATATTAAATCTCTGATCCATGAGGCCTATAAAGATTAAAAAGATATTTCTTGGCTTCAATTTCAGCTAATAATCCTTACTTTTTTTTTAGTGTAATGGGGTTTAACCTTCCTTTATTGTCTAACATCACTGCTGTAGACCAGGGGTGAGCAACCCGCGGCCCTCGAGACGAGTTATAGTTAATTTATCTTTTTTTAAAAGTTCCGACAAATACATCATAAAATAGTTTGTAAGGAATAAATTGGTTGTATATCGGTATTTAATGAACATGAGACATGTTTAAATCATTGTTTAGCATTTGTATACGTTCTTTTTAGCATAATTGTTTTTTTGTTTTTAAACTGCGGCCCGCCAACCAGAAAAGGTTGCTCACCCCTGCTGTAGACCATCTCAACTTTTAAATTGCGTCGCCTAAATTTTAATGAAAGCCAATAATGAAGAACAATAATAAGTTTATCATACAGTCTATGTATATAAATGAATACATAAATACATAACCAAAACATTATATGTTTTTAGACACATTACAAATAATTTTCATACAAGCATATAAAGCATATCCTTGATTACAGAAGAAAAAAAACTTGAGGAGAGCACTAATCTTATTTTTTTGATCCTAAGGAAAGCGGAAGCTATCATTGTACTGGAATAGTCTAAGCATTAAAACATAGCTTTATAATTAATAGTTTTACAAAGAAAAATTAAATTTTGTATACATAAACATAATATCCATATTTCATACATGTACAAACACCAAATTTTATACCAACAAATGCCTTTTATTTTTATTTTTGATTATACTCATAGATATTATTATTTTGTACGCAATAAAACCCATCTTCTTTACATGCCACAAGTTTTATCTTATTTTTAATATCATCTTCAATACCAATGACTTCTCTTTCTCCATTTTTTACATCTATAGCATACATTTTACCTTCAAAATCTCCAGTAAAAATATATTTATCATTATTACACATTTTAAATTTTTCATAAACGGCTTCTGTATCAAAAACATCAGGACTTTTAAATAAATTTTCACAAATTTCAGTTCTGAAAATCTCTTTACTTGTATTCCTACAATCAAACATTAGTATAGAATTTAGATTTCTAGCACAAATTAAATTTTGATCAATAAAATTAAAATCAGAAATAGATTTTAAAGCCCCATCTAAATGATTTATATCTTTACAACTTATAGTATTAACAGTTTCTGATTTTGAACTTATTCTTATATCATTTACTACTATATCACCAGCAGTAGTAGAATATCCAAAGAGATTACTATCATGATTAGAGAATTTAGATACATTTATAACAAATACTAATTCATCTCCTTTCTTAGGTCTGATATCTAATAGTGTGTAACCGACATCTAATCTATCTGTATGCCATAAATTTACTACCAAGTAATCAGAAGATATAAATAATTGTTCATCTTTACTTACAGACAAAGAATTAATCATATAACTATGAATATTATTAAATTCTTTTAGTAAAGTATTATTATAAGTTTTAGAGAGATTATTATTTATAATATTTTTAGTACTTTCAGAATTCCTTACTTCTATAATTTTAATATTTCTTTCATTAGCAATTATCAAATTATGACTTACACCACCAGTTTCAAAACGTTCTAAAGCTGTAATTCTTTCTAAAACATCACAACTTTCCAAATAATCAAATCGTAAATCGTAAGCCTTAAATGAAAACAATAAATCTTCAGAATAAGCCTGAACAATACCATCCTCATTCCCAACGTATAATAAATCTTTATACATCATACTACATATTTTTTCTTTATCTAATAATGTATTTTGTTCTAAATCCCATTTTTTCTTCTTAATCCACATTAAATCTTGATTTAAACCCTTCCTAATTTTTATTTTTTTTAGGTGAAAGGAAGCCAAAAGAAAATGAGATATAATTTTAATTCATATAAAGAAAATGAGATAAAATAATAATAATAATAACAAACTTGCATTTATATTAAGATAATAGACTTCTTTATAAAACATTCTCTTATTAAATTAAATATATTCTTTATCTTTTGTTTACATTACCCTTTTAAAAATGGACTTCGCTGAAATAAAAGATAAAATTTTTATTTTTTTATACAACACAGAAATAGAAACAGCTTTTATGGAAGATAGTGTTACTTTAGTGATAAAACCTTTAAAATCAATAATTCTTTATAGACCAGTATTCCCGGATATTACAATTAAGAAAACTGAATC
This sequence comes from Papilio elwesi, assembly GCA_029849275.1. Classification (NCBI taxonomy): domain Eukaryota; kingdom Metazoa; phylum Arthropoda; class Insecta; order Lepidoptera; family Papilionidae; genus Papilio; species Papilio elwesi. The sequence continues at coordinate 2,145,946 of CM056716.1, read as the reverse complement.
TAAAGTTGAATTGGTGCTTAAGAAAAAAGAAAATATTAAATGGTACACAATTAATGGACCCAAAACCATAGAATATAAACCAAGATTTAGTAAACAAAAAGAAATAGATTTATGTAAAGAAGAAGATACGAATAATGTAGAAGAAGATGCATTTACTTTAATTTCTAGGATTTATGATATTTCTAATGATAATGTAAGGAGAGCCATGGAAAAATCTTTTATAGAATCTGATGGGACTGTATTAAGTACGGATTGGGAAGAAGTAAAGAATAAGAAGGTATCACCTAAAAAATAAAATTTGTAATAAAAATAGATAAATAAAACTTTTATGGTTTTCTAAGTCCTTATTTTGTATCAACCTTATTGATTTTCTTAAAGTTGCAGTTATTATGAAATTACCCTAAACAACTTTGATCTAACATAATCTAGCTTAATCCATATTCTTTTCTTATATACAAAAATCTAGCTTACTTCATATGCTACCCTAATATACCATAATCTAACATAACCCCCCCCCCTTATATACCATAATCTGCCTTACTTTAACCCCCCCCCCTAATATACCCCACCCCCCTTTTCCCTTATGAACAGAACCAAAGAATTTTTAAAAATTGTACAGTCAACAAATTTTCCACAGAAACCTTTAAAACCTTTAGGAAAGAATATTAAAGATTTATTTGAAGTAGACAAAATGATAAGTACGGAATTGGATAATTTAAAATCTACGATGAAAAATAATAAAATTTATGAAACTTTTAGAATTGAATCTAAATTAGATGAACTTAAAGAGAAGATTTATAATCATAAAAATAAATTAAATATAGAAATTCCTTCCAATAACGCACAAGAAATTGAATCTTTTACAAATTTAATTAATATTTTAAGATCTAGAGCTAATAAAAATACTTTAAAAATTAATGAATTGATAAGAAAAAAAGAAGATAACAAAATTAAATCAAAAAATAGAAGAGATTCATTTATAAATGAAGAAAATGAAAATCCTATTTCTATTAACAATAATTTTAATTTAGATGTTCAGAGTATAGAAGAAGAACAAAGTAATAATATACGTCATAGGGATAGAGATGTGATTTCTAATCAAATAAGTGAAATAGGAGAAATTATGGAAGAGATAGGGATACACGTATCTATGCAAGAAGAGAGTTTTAAAAGAATAGATGATTTAATGATACAGACAGATGATATCCTTAGTACTTCTGTATCTATGTTAAAGAAAACCCTTTTTAACATAAAAAGTGTAAGGAGCAGTATTTTAAAATTTTTTATATTTTGGTTTGTAATTGTAATAATCTTTTGGTTATTAAGAAGGTGATATAGAGGATATTTTAAGGGCTGATTAAGAAAATGTGTTTGTAATGTTAAGATATGAAGGGTATTGTTAAGGACGTATGTTTTATTTTTAAAGAACGTGTTGAGTAGGTGTTATTAAGGACGTATTAAATATTGGTACAAAGATGATGGTAGTAACATTTTTAATATTTTCCAAAGATGATGATAATAAATCTTTTTTTTATCATTTATAAAACACAATTTTAAATTTAAATTTTTATTTTAAATAAATGCTTTTAGAAACAAGTATAACCAAAACCTTCTCTAAAAATAATAAATATACCCTCTACGAGATTAATTGTATCACCAACTTATCAACCAAGAAAAGCTGTTTCTCTAAAATTTATAAAAGGTATTCTGAATTCCTAATTTTACATAATAAAATTAAAAAAATTGTGAAGGATGTACCACCTTTTCCTAAAAAGAAATACGATAAAATGAATCACGAAACAATATCTTTAAGAAAAATAATGTTTGATAATTATTTAAGATATTTTTGTTTGATGATTTCTTCTGAGAATGTGTCTGAGGAATGTAAAGAGATATTGGTTAAGTTTTTGAATTTGGATTATAATGAATTTTAAAATAAAAAATTTGAACTATAAGGAAAGTGATTATGTTTGAATGTTTAAAGTAACAAAAGGGTAAATAAGGAGACAGCAGTAAAATAACTCCATATCACTTTAAGTCGATTTACTTATTAAGTCAATGAACACATTAAGATACTTTATTATTTTGGAACATTATTAACAAACAATTTTGTTCATTTAAATTTTTTATATAACTTAAAAAATCTTTAAATAAGCTACAAATTAAAAAAAGTTACTTAAAATGATTTTTAATTCTTCAAATTCATTCGACATCATGATTAAACTCTGTCTCTTTGGCTTCTTTTTTTAATTTTAAATATTTTACTTTATTTTTGTATTTTTTATAAAATTCTCCAATTGTCTTGGGTGCATATTTGAATCCTTTACATGAAACCAATTCATTAGCTTTTATTCCGATTTGTGATGATTCTAAATTATAACTTATTACTTCTTCTCCCTTTCCTTCTTTTAATTTTTTAAATAATTCATAAGCTGAAATAAAACTTAATTTAGTAAAAAGATGTTTAAAATGATAAATTTCATTTTTATATTCTCCTTCTGGTTCTAAATTTTTATAAAAATTTATAAAATTAGTAAAATTCTCTAAAATTTTATTATAAAAATCGTAATTCTCTTCTTTAGGTATTACAATTATTTGGTCTGTTTTTATAATTTCTTTTACATTTTTTGTCATTAAATACGTTAAATAAAGTAAATTATTATTATAACTTGGTTCATAATACAAATCTATAGGGTAAACAATCATTATGGGTCTTATAAAATTTTAATGGGTCTTATAAAATTTTAATGGGTCTTATAAAATTTTAATGGGTCTTATAAAATTTTAACCATTTAATCCCAAATGCAAATGGTCGTTAAAAACATAAGAAAAAGTAAGGGAGTTAGTAATTGTGTTTTTATTGATATAGAGAATATAAAATACATTTTAATAAATATGAATGATAGAATAGAAATATACGATTCAGAATTAAAATTTATAAAGAATATTGAATTTAATAAGTTTATAAGTAATATTAATATTTGTTTAATAGATAATAAAGAATATTTGATAATAATAACAATAGAAGGTGAATATTTGATAAAAGAAAGTAAATTTATATTGAATGAAAATTATTCAAAATCTATGAATGAGAATATTTTAAAAAATATCATAGGATCTTTATCTTCCATTGTTATAAAAAATATTTTAATATTATTCTCTAAAGATTATGATATTTATTGTTTTACTATAAAAAATGAAAAATTAATATTTGATGACTTCCCTAATGATTTTAAATATTTTAAAATTTTGTCAATGACTTCTGATGGAATTTATCTTGTATTATTAGCCAAGGATATGCAAGGCAATCGAATAATTTTAAAATATTATGTTGAAAACGGTAAATTAAAATTAAAAAATAGAATTTCAGAATTGGATTTTAGTAAAAAATCAGATAATAAGACACAACCTTTGAATTTTTCTTTAAAAAATATAAAAAATGTTGATATTTTTCGTAATGGCTATTTAAGTATAGGAAATAATTTTATTTCTTATGAAGATGGTGATACAATTCAAGCTGAATTTGCCAATACATTTATAAAATCTAATTGTAATTTAGGAAATAAGATGTTGTACTCTATGGAAGATGGTGAATTAGTACAAATTGAGATTTTGAACAAGAAAACAAATAAAACTCGTAATACACAAGAAAATATAAATTTTAAAAAAATATTGGCAACTGTCATTGATAAAACACAAAATGGTTTTAATTTTATGAAAGCTCTTAATAAAACAACCATTTTAGCAGGAAATTATGATGTTTTAGAATTAATTAGATTAGATAATGGTAAAATAGAAATTATTAATAAGATTATTTTTGAAAATAATTTAAAAAATGGTAAGTTTTATAAAGGACAGTATTACCTTTGGAATCATTCTAAGATTTTTAATGTAAATTATAGTAGCATACCGACTTTTAAAGATATTAGTAAAATGAATGAAAATATACAAAAATTTATAAAAATTAATAATTTAATGATATTAGGACATTATAATAAAGGATTGATATTAAATGATACAAATGAAATAATATTAGAAACAGAAAAGATACTTAATATATTTAAAACCGATAAAATTAATAATTGTGGCTTAAAGAATGGTAGTGTTAATAATGGTTTAGTAAATGGTAGTGTTAATGATGGTTTAATGAATACACAACTCAATGATGAAATATTTATGCATACGACAAATGATAGTACAACAATTGAATCTCCTTTAAATGAATCCCACTGTTTTTATAGGTTTAAAGAAATTAATAACTACTGTTTAGCATATTTTAATACTCCAAATCATATTTATAAAGTAAATGATAAAAATCAAATCTTTAATTTAAAATTAGAAAATATAATTTTATCGTCTTATAAAGTGGATAAAGCTATTTTTTATTTGAATAATCGTAATTTAGTTCTTGTTGATTTAGAAAATATGAAAATTTTATCAGAAAAAACCGTTAATTATGAAATCTCAACTTTATTACTTTCTGATTTTATTTTAATTTCAACTTTTGATAATAAGTTTTTCTGTTTAAAAGAAGATTTTAAAGAAATTTTTGCAATCAAAGCACCAACTTTCATCCATTCACTTTATTTTGAAAACAAATTATTTTTTTCTAATGGTATAGAAGTTTTTGAATACAAAACAAACAACAATTCTTTTGATAAAATTTATCAATCATATTCTCCCATCACTTCACTTTGTCCTATAAATTCTTCAATTTTAGTAATTTCAAAAGAAAGCGTATTAATTAATTTAAAAGATTACAGTAAATCAAAAATTAAACTCCAAGATATTACAAATGCATTTTATGATAAAAATTATCATTTTTCTAAAGGAAAGAAATTAATTACTTGTTATTTTGAGAATGGAACTTCTTATAATTGTTTTTTATTCAAAAATTTAACAATTAAACATTCGGAGATTGTCGGTTATTTTCCTAGTAAAAATTTTATAGTTTATACAGATAAACTTTCTAAATCAACTACAATTTTAATTAATGATAAAGAAATAGAAAAATTGGAAGATTTCTTTACTAATAATGTGATTGAATTAGAAAATGAATTTGTATTAAGTGGATTTACAAATGAAAATCAAAATGTAATTAGTATCTCTAAGAAAAATTTAGATTTAAGTAATAAAGTAAATCCTATGATTTTACACAAAGAATCCAATGAAATACTTAATGTTTATAATTTTAAAGATGGTTTTATTATTTCTAATTCAAATACTTTATTTTTTTATAATAATAGATTAATTAAGATTTTTGAATTTGAAATAGATTTTACTATTCATAAAATTTACACTAATTCTAATTATATTTTGATTTTAGATTACTTTAGATCTTTTGTTTTATTTAAAAATATAGAAGAGAATGTTTTTAAAAATCTAGGATCTCCTTGTACTAATTTAAAATTTGATAATGGTGTTTTAACGGATAAAAATATAATTTTATCAAGTGGATCAATTTTGTATGTTTATGAAATAGAAGGATTTAAACAGATACTCCAAACTAATTTAGGAAGTGATATAATTTATATTGGTACAGAATCTTTAGATATTAATTATCCTAAAGATATTTATATTTTTACTTCTAATTTTTCTATATATTCTCTTAAAAATTAATATAACAATAAAAATTAATTAAATTAAAGGTAAATTATTTTTGGTAAATATAACAAGATTAAAAACTTTTATTACAAAATAATTACATTTCTTTTATTCACATTTCATTCTCATAATCATTTTCCTTATGTCTCTAAGTTCTAATCTTTTACTTTGATCTCTAGTAAAAATACATTCCAAAATTTCTCTAACACTATAAGGCAAAATATTCATATCAACATTAAGATTTTTTACATTATTATTAGATTCAATAGTCATTTTACAAACAAATGGTACATAATTAGTATAACAAAAATACATTGTAACTCCAAAAGCCCAAATATCTACAAAAGGTAAATCAATATCAGATCTCTTAACCATATCAACTACTTCAGGTGGTAAAAATCCAGGAGTACCCAAGAAAGACACGTCTTTATATCCAACAATTTTCTTTTTAGAAATTATAGAAGATCCTAAATCAACAATAACAGCCCTATCATTACAAATTACAATATTTTCTGGTTTTATATCACTATGATAAATATTATGTTTATGTAAATGTTCAATACCATCCAAAATTTGTAATAAATATTGTTTGATTTGTGCTTGTGTAATTCTCTTTTGTTCTTCTTCACCACGAGATTCATTGATAATTCTTTGTAAACTAAAACCATCTATATACTCCAAAATAAAAAAAGCATTATCTTCTTCTTCAGTATAATCTTTAAAAGTTACTATATTAGGATGAGGAGTTAAAATATCAAAAGCATTCTTTTCTCTTTGGTAAAAATCTAATTCTTTATGTAAGGCTATGTTCTTTTGTATCTTTTTAAAAGCCAAAAAGGTATCTGTACTAGTATCAAAAACTTTATAGACGTGGGAATGACGGCCTTTACCTATAAGACTGAAATTTCTGAGGGTAGAAAAATCAGGACGATACATTTTTGGGGGTAAGATTTAGAGAAATATGATAAAAAAATTGATTATTATAAAAAAAGTAAAAACAGGAGAAGAAAAGAGTTATAAAAAAAGCAATTGAAAGAATAATTAGAAGAATTATTATGATTTTTGAATTGAGTTAGGATGTGTGTAAAATTAAAATTATAATGAAGTTGTGAGGAAATTGTAAGGAAGAGAGATAATGATACAAAAATGGCCGTTCAAAAAACATAGTGAAATTTAAAGATAAACAAGATTTAAGGACTTAAAATACAAATAAAAAGTATTAAAAAATTGTTTAATAAATTTTATATGATAAAATACAAATAAACAGTAATTTTAAACAAAATATAAATGGAAAGTTTAACTGATTATGATTTGAGAAATCAATTAAAATTTTGATTTTGAAAAGTGTTTTGATTAAATAAAATGGCATTTTACGAAAAAAGAACCAAAAAAATATCACTCTGCTCTAACTAGCCATGTAATATTCCTTAAATGCTCTTAACTACAAATCGATTTTAATAAAAATCACAATTAGAATGGTTAAAAAACAAAAATATGAAAAACGACTATTAATCGGTATTTGATAATTGAAAGTAATCATTTGAAAATATAATGCTTTACATTTATTCTTTACAAATCTATTTTCGTTCTTCTACCAAAAAACTGACAATACATTTAGAAAAAAAAACATTTTTAGAAAACCGGCAAAGGCGACGTAAATAACATGTTCTTAAAAGCATTCTAGAACAGACAGTTTCAGGTATTATCAAAAGGGGCAGATAAGCTGCAATTTTGAAGACTGGTGAAGCAAAAAATACTTTTTTAAAAAATAAAATCAAATTGAGTATTTTAAATTGTCGACACTGTTTAGTAAAATTACATTAAAATGCTTCTATTTTTTATATATAATTGTATTTGTAATTGCTAGTGTTTTATTTTTTTAAAGACATGTTAAAATAGACACAACAAAAAATAAAATGATTTTATCACTAAATATAAATTAAATTTGTTTTAAAAAATTAACCAGCTTTTAACATTTTAATTTTAAACAGATGATATTGATAAATTATTACGTCATGCAACAAATGATTAAAGTTTTAAAAATTAGCTTACATTAAATAAAAAAAAGACAAATGTTTATTCAATGATAATTCTTTAGGCTAACCTCTTTTTTTATTTGTAACAATCCACATTAATTGTCAGAATGTTTGTCTTTGATATAAGGAAGAATCCTCCTTCGAGCATTAATAAACCAATTATTAATTTGTGCGACATCTAGTCCTGTTTTCTCACAAAAGTGTGCTTTTTCTGCTTCAGATGGATACGGGTGATTAACATTTTCTTTTAACCAATTCTTAAGAATTTTAGAAATTTTTTGAGGATAATTACATCTTTTAGAACGTTGTTTAGTCAAATTAACACTTTCAGTAGAATTACTTTCTATCGGATCAGATTTACAAATTGACATACTAGCATCGGTTAAGCGTAAAGCTTCTGACGAAATATATTATAATTTTGAGCAGAAATCATTATATTCACGTTCAAAGATATCAACTAAAGAGTTTTCAAATAATATGTTTTGCTTTATTTTTTCAAGAAATAGTAACAAAAACAATTTATAATACTTTGCTTCGCTGAAACTTCGATTTACTAATTTTCTTTCATATTCATTTCTTATAAACTTAATAACACCGTAAAGGACCGATCTATCACAATCGCTTTCTATGTATTCAGTTTCCGCCTTTTTTATGTTGTCTAAATATTTCAAAATTTCTTTTCTTCTGTCCTCCATTAATTTCTTGGCCCCCAAAAAAAATTCTTTAAATAATAAAAACTAACAAAAACACTTTCAAAACATTCTTTACAAATTACATCATTTAAGAAAACAATATTTTCCTATGAATTTTCGACATTTTAACCATAAATTTACCGTTTAATACTTATTTTAAAATATTGTTGTTATTTTTTAGAATTTAAAATGTTCGTTTATTTGTTCTAGATCAGTTTGACATTGATTATTTTTTGCTGACGATCATTTTGATTCTCGGATTAGAAATGAAATATCATTTTAATATTAAATATATATACACAGTAAAAGATACATTCCACTGTTCGTTATTTGCATAATAAAACTCTGGTAAAAAAACAAATTACGAAATTTTAAAAAAAACTTTTCCCGCCAAATATCATAAACAGATAAAAATGAAATTTATTGCACGTTTCAAAAAATTTAAGTGCATAAGTTATATCAGCAAAAGTTTGATTAAAGAGCAAGATATTTTAGACATCTAAACATAAATTTGCTTATTTGATTGTTTTTATTTACTAATGTTTTTCTAAACAAAACCAAACAAGATAATTTTTTTGACTTATTTGACAAGTCTAATAAAAAAATTTATTAAATTTAAACTTGTTTAATCTTTAAAAACATAAAAATAGAGATTTTGTGCTTAGTATGAATTCAATAATATTAGTAATAAATAAAATAGAATTTTTTCTCATAAATGTTGTCTTTAGAAAAATTAAAATTTTTTATTGTTGTTTATAGAAGTTCTAAAATCTAAAGGCATTTTGGAAAGTAACTGAGTTAAATTTAGTTTGGAAACATATTGAGTGTAATAGAATAAAGTTTTTCAGCTTAGAATACTGACAGAAAGACGATATACATTATTATAATTTACAATACACAAATGATTTTTTAAGTAAACGTAAATTTTGTTTAAATGAGTTTTTAATCTTCAAAAAAATATTTTGTTCACAAAATTATATATAATAACTACTTTAAAAGATACATACATCTTTACATCCTACCTTACCACCCAAATGTATTCTCACACCCTCTCTACCCCTGTACACATTTATATTAATTTACCTTGTAACCCCCTTTATGGTTAAGTTTACTACTACTAGTCATCCTAATATTGCTATTATTAAGTACTGGGGTAAAGATAATATTGATTTAAACATTCCTTCGAATTCTTCTATTTCTTTTCCTCTTATTAAATTAAAATCCACTACAACAATAGAATACAATGAAGTAGACAAATTCATTTTAAATAATAGAGAAGAAGAGATTCCTTTAAGAATGAAGAGTATTATTTCAAAATTCAGAAAAATTGTTAATAATCAAAAACCAATTTTAATTAATTCTAATAATAATTTTCCTTCTAATTGTGGGATTGCTTCATCTGCTTCTGGGTATTCTGCTCTTGTTAAAGCTTTAGATGGTTTTTATAAAACGAAGTTTGGAGAGAAAGATTTAAGTATTTTGGCTAGAATGTGTTCGGGTAGTGCTAGTAGGAGTATACCAAAAGGAATAGTATTGTGTAATAAAGAATATTCTGTATCTTTGGGGGATTTACAAGAGATTAAGATATTTTTAATTATAATTTCAGATAAACCTAAAAGTGTCTCTAGTACAGAAGGAATGATTCAGACCCAAAATTCAAGCTTTTTTTATAAAGATCGACTTAATAGAATTGATGATAAAGTTAAATTGTGTATAGAATCTATTAATACTAAAGATTATTCAAGTTTATTTAGGATGATAATAAGAGATAGTAATGAATTACATAGTATGATGTTCGAGACTTATCCTCCTATTAGATACATTACAGATGAAGGATATAAAATAATGACATTAATTCATAAATTTAATAAAAATGAAAATTTAATTGCTTATAGTTTTGATGCAGGACCGAATCCGTTTTTATTTACTTTAAAAGAGAATGTGAATGATTTAAAAGAAATACTTAAAGATTATGAACTTAAAGAGTGTAATTAATAAAAGTATAATATAAGAATATTTGTAAATCATTTAAATGTTTAAATGCTTAATTTTAACAATATAAATGCATAAAACTTTCAAATGCAAAACCTACCTAATTTAAATGACCAAAATTATTATTAATGTATGTAGCAGCATTTTTAAAAAATTAAAACAACATTTTTATTTATTCATTTTAATATTCAGTTGTAATCCTCACTTTCTCAATTTTATTATTTTTATTTTCTTCTTTAATCAATAAATCTAAATTTTCAATTAATAAATTTCTTATTATTGGATGATTTTCTTTTTTAATTTTGGTTTGTATCATTTTTTTGATATCGTAAAAATTAAAACCAGCTTCTAATAAAATTTTACCAAGTTCATCTCCATTTTTTAATTTTTCTATTAATATTGTTGAAATAATTTCTAAATCCATAACTGTACCATCTAATTTATTGTTAAGTAAAAAATTACAAGCTGTTCTAAAATCTCCTTTCATTCCTTCAATCCAATAATTTTTAATTACATTTTTATCAGTAAAATTTGAAATACTGATGATTTTTAAAGCTAAAGATGGATATTTATAAGCATAATCATTAAATAATTCATCTGCTGATAGAAGTACATTAGTAATTATTGGATCTTTAACTCCTTTTTCTATTAAATTTTTTTGAATATCAAGTAATTCAAATCTTGTTTTAATTTCAGTTTCAATTTCTGTATGAAGAGATACAGTCCTAGCTTTTTCTAATAGATCTACTCTTTGTTCTAAAGATCCTTTTTTATTTCCTGCTAAATAAATTAAAGATTTAGCTGCTTTAATCCTTTCATTTCTATAAGCCAAATATTTCCAATGTAATTCAAAAATACGAGGATCATTATCATTTTGAGATTTATCTAATAAAAATTTTTCTAAAAATGGATTTTGAATTTTAATAATTGAATTAAGATTCATATGAGAATTATTTTCACAGCAAGTACACGATTTAATAAATAAATCATTTTTTAAATTAAAACATAAAGACTCAAAAAAAGCATAAAGGAAATCTTCTCTTGTATCTTCAAGTCCTTGATTAACAGCACCTTGACATTTTACACAACTTTTAAGTAATTCAACTGATTTTTCATAATTAAAATTAAAATGTTGTCTTATTAAAGTTAAAGATCCAGAATAAAAGCTTAATTCATTATATCTTTTGATTATCTCTTCATTAAAAATTATATTTCTAAAATTTTTTAAAGATTCCCAAAGTTTTTCACGAGATGGATATTTTTTCAATAAATCAAACCCCCTTTGATAAAAAATTTCATCTACAGGTAAATATAAAGGAGTTTTATTCCCTAAGGCATTGATTAAAGGATCAATACTTTGATTAGATTTAAAAACATCTATTAATTCTTTTAAAGATCTTCTTTTAAAATCATCCGTATTACAAAATAGTAATTTAAAAAAATTAATATTCCCTAAATCAATTGAATAATCAAAAAGTAAATTTAAATAAAAAATAGATTGAATATAACAATCAAGAATATTAATCGCGATATTATTAATAGATGAATTAATATATGTATTATATACTATTGACTTATTAAACCCCTTTGTATCAACCCCTTTTGTATAATCATCTTTGACTCCCTTTGTATTGTCTCCCTTATAATCATTAAATCCCTTTGTATTAAACTTCTTAAGTAAATTTTTAAATTTATATTGAATCCTTTCTAAATTAGATTTTTTTTCTTCATCAGACCATAATTCTTTAATTGGTACGTATAAAATATCTTTTAATTCTTTATAAATTAAACTTAAAATACATTTAACTTTATTTTCTTCACTTCTTAAACATAAATATTCAATTTTAGATACATCTTCATTATTAGATAATAATTCATAATATAAAATTAAGGATTCCCTTTCTCCATAATTTTTAAAAACATTATAAACATCTTCAATTCTATTACAAGTTAAATATTTCATAGGAGATAAAATTTCATAAAACATAATTTTGTTTTTAGTAACAAAAAATAAATCATTACCTTTAAAATCAAAAGTAATTACTTCTTCTTTGAAAGAAAGGACTTCTTGGTTTTCTGATGGTTTAAATTTATCATAATTTACAATTTGAAAATCATTAAATTGTATAAAATTTACTAAAGCTCCTTGATATTGTGATTTATGAATTACACAAAATCTATTTTTTGAACTTTTAAATTTTAAATTATGGATTTCTAAAATTGAATCATTTAAACATCTTTTAGTAATTACAAATCTTGTATCATAAAAATCTCTACTACCATCTTTTTGTACACAATAAAAAAAAATATTATCATCTTGATTTTCTAAAATTTGTATAGATACGTATTCTTTAGTAATAATTAATTCTTAAACTTTATAAATACCACCTTCAATATTATAAATTGTTAATGTCTTCCCTAAAACTAAAAGATATTTTTCATTATTACTCATACACTTAATTTCTGGTTTTTTTCTTTTAAGAATAGAAGGTACTAAATTAGAAATAATAGAAGCATTAGGATCATGGAGATACATATTTTTAAAAATCCAGGAATCTGATCCTTTGTAAATAATTTCATAAATATTCCCATTAGAACATCCTATAAAAATATTCCCTGAACAAATTTGATAACATTTAGTAATAGAAGGAATACTAACAACCATATCTGTATTAATAAGACAACCTGTATTTCTTTCTACTCCGTACATCATAGCTTGTTCTTCTGTAATTACAATTAAACAATAATTAATTTTATGATTAAAAATCCCTTTTTTTGGTTCGAAAATATCAACAAAAAGAATTTCAGAAGAGAAAGTTGATATTTCTTCCATATCATTACTTTCGTATCTCCATAAAAATAATTTACAAGCTTTGGCATACCAAACAATACCCAATTGAGGGATAATACCACATTTATCAAAATCTTGTTTAGGAAGTCCATATTCTTTAATTTTTTTTAAATACCGTTGAGAACTGTAATTTTGAGGAGTATTTGTAAATATTTCTTTGAGAGTAGGTCGTACTTTTTCTTCATAAGCTTTAATTTCTTCAAACAATTGAATTCGATTCATTTGGGGGTTAATAAAAATAAAAAGAATAAGGAAAATATTTTGGTGGAATGGTTGATAGGAGACCGTTATTAAATTAAAAGTTGTGGGATGATATTGGTAGTGATGCAGAAAATCTATTGATTGGTTTAATTAAAAACACGTTAGTATTTGACTCTGATGACTGTATGTTAAGTACGTCCAATAATAAATCTAACACAAGATGCATTACTTTTGATCGCCCTTTAATTTAAAAAATTAACACGATTCTCTACAACATTACTGTTATAAAAAAACACAATTTTTAAGACAATTTTTTTAATTTAAAGATTATTAATAAGTTGCTTTTTCTCAGTAAGAAAACTTTTCCATTCAGAAATCAATTCTTGTAAATTTGATGCTGTTTCTGCGGATACTTCAAATGGCTTTTCAAATTCCTTTAAATCATAATTCTTTATATTTTCTTTTTCTTCTTTATTAAGTGAAAAATACGGTCTCCATATAAAATTTGTAATCCTATTAAATATTTTTTTAAAAAACATTTTACCGTTATTATTATAAAATTGAGTATTACCTGTAGATCTAGAAAGTGAAGTACAATACAAACCTGATTCAGACCAAATTATATTAGTACAAGCTTGATGAGAATAAACACTTCTTAATTTACCATTATCATAAAATTCAATATTATCTGTTTCTCCATCAAAAATACAATACATTGTATCATAAATAGAAATAACAACATCATCATCTTTTTGTATTTGTTTAATCATTCTAAACGTATACTTATCAAATTTATACATATTAACATTTTTCTTAATATCATAAGTAATAAATCCATTATCTGATACTTCTATTTTTTTAATTTCATCTTCAATTGTATTAATAGTAATTGTATTAGATGAATAAGATTCTATTGTAAAACTTTTACCTCCTTTAATTGATTTTGTGATAAGAGCAAAACCACGATTTTTAGAAAAAAAGAATTGTACATTTAAAACATTGGCTAAAGTTTTCTTTTGTGATCCATTTTCACTAAAATACAAAATTTTTTGTACCTTTTCATTACTAAAAACCATTGTTTGTCCGTATTTGGTCTTCATAATATTTGGTTTTGAATCATCTTCAAATTTAATTAAAGACAAAGATTTGATATTAAATTTAACATTACTATTAATTTCTAAAACATTTTCTCCTGAAAAATCAAATAAATAATTAATATCATCAAACTCTTTCTTGATATTTCCTTCGAAAATATCAAATAAGTAAGTTTTATTTTTAGTAAAAACTAATAAATAATCATCTTTTGAATTAAAAATTAAATTTGTGATATCTTCTTCAAATATAAAATCTGTAAAAATTTTATCTAATTTATCAACGTACAAAATTAATTTTTTAGAATTGAAATTTGCTAATAATAACCCATTATTAGATACTTGTACAGATCCTGATAAAGAAACTTCTGATAATTTATTAGTTGTATCATAATCCAATTCCCAATTAGAAAGTACATTATCATTGTATACAATAAAATTTTCAACTCCTTCAAATTGCCATTTAATCAAATCATCAAACGTAAAAGTCTCAAAATCTTCGTATTCATTTGCTTTTTTATTGATAATTTCTTCAAATTCTTGAAATGTTAAAATTTCGTATTTCTTTTGTTTACAAACATTTTGGTAAAAAATATGTTGAGAAGTCGAATTTTTAAAACTGACAACTGCGGCCGTGCCATTTATAACCATGTCGTCGTATCCTGAAAATTCTTCTTTGGTAATTCCTTCGCCTATTATTATCATTTCGAAGCCCATGGGATAAAAAAAATAACGGTTTTTTACAAAAAAAAGTTTTTATTGATACAGTTATTTATTTTTAGATAAGGATTACTTATATGAAAATTATAAAAAAAATAAGACAATCTCATAACATCTACAGTATAAATTATTATTTACAAACTCACATAAACACCTTTTCTCACTAAATTCAATTCATCCAAGGAAATTTTTTTTTGACCATCGCCTCAAATTCGTGATATGTTAAAACCTCGTATTTCCTTTGTTTTAATATCTTTTTATGGAATACATCTTGTCTTTTTCTGTTCTTAAAATAAACAATTGCACCAGTAGGAAGTATTTCGATATTATCGTATCCAGTAAATTCATTTTCAGTAATTCCCTCTCCAAATAAAATCATTTCAAAAACCATGGGATGCAAAAAGTAACGGTTTTTTTATAAAAAATTAATTTTAACGGCTGTGGGAAGCGATCACAGGAACGTGACATCAATAAGTGATTTTGGTGAATTTGCAGATGGAGTGATTAGAAAAGCATAAAAAAAAGTAATTTTAATATACATGTTTAGTCAGTAAGAATGTTACGCTAACAACGTTTTTTTATAAAAATTAATTTTACCTTTTTTGATAAAGATTTTATTATACGGTTTTTAATAAAAATTAATCATACTTTATTTCATAAATTGTTAAGAGCCAATCACTTCCACCTACACCAACGTATCTACCATCTCTATTATAACGAAGAACATTAATTTTTTTACTATTTGATTTGATTTTAAAATTCGCATCAATTTCAAAATGTTTATTATTATAAACGATTCTTACCACTTCACCCGATTCAAGACCAACCATTAGTTCATATTTTGTAGGATTAAAGTCTATTGTTGTTACTTCATGATCAAAAATAAATTCATTTTGTATTTTATTATTTAAAACATCATAAATAAAAATTCTTTTATCTCTAGAACATGTTGCGTAAAATAGGGAATCGTGTGAGAAAGCACAATCCCAAACAACACGGTTATGATCAGTATTTATGTGTTTTACTGTCATTTCTTCATTAATTTCTAAAAGTGCTGATGTTTTATCTTTTGATGCTGTACAAATGTATTTACCATTTGGAGAAAATCTTACTCTGTTAATTGTGCTATTATGAACTTCCAAATACTGAATAAGATTAAAATCTCTATTCCACAAGAAGAGACCAGAAAACTTTTTAGTAAGAGCCTTGTTTACAGAAACAATATGATTTTTAGAGACATCTAAATCTACTATTTCAAAATAATGACCGTAAAGCTTTTTTATTTCATTAAATGCTGTCGTAGAAAGTAAGTATTCATTAAGACCTTCAAAACCAAAATCTTCAATAGCATCGTTTGTCAATGATAATTCAGCAGGTACAGCTGCTATTTTATAATTTTCTAATCCTTTAAACGGGCCTTCATTACCATACTTTTTATTTTCAGTTGCCAAATAATCATTTAATTTATCATTTGAAGTAATAGCCATATAAGAAATATAAGTTGGTTGTAAAACTCTTATTATTGTCTCTTGAGCACCAGAAATTATCGATAAATCATTATCATTTAGAAATTTGCCTACTGAAATAGAATATCCATGGTTTTGGGCTCTTATTACTTCTCTGTTTGATAAAAATATACGGGATGTTTTATCTAAAGAAGTACTCAAAATAAATGAATCTAACCAACAAAGAGATGTTATTTCATCAATATGTCCAGATAAATAATCTGTTCCTTCATCTACGAATTTATAAAATCCACCAGAAGAAGATTGTCCATAAATCACATCTTCAAAAATAAAAGCATTATAAAAATGTTTACTACCACCATACATCTTCAAATTACACCAAGTGTGAGTTTCATAACTCCATAGAATTATAGATTTATCAAAAGATGAAGACACTAATACTCCATTATCTCCCCAAAAAACACTAGAAACCCAATCTGAATGACCATTAAGAGTTTGAATAAATTCTAAATTATTTTCCAAACACTTCCAAAGTTTTATGGTACAATCTTTAGAACAAGTAGCAAGATAAGATATATCTTCAATAACAGTAATATCCATTCCTTGTATCCTATCGTAATGAGAAGGAATTTTAATTTTTAATTGTAAATTAATATCAAAAATTAAAACATTTCCTTCAGATGTACCAATATAAATATTATTGTTGTGATAAGAGCAAGCAGTTAAGATTTCTTCACTTATGTAATTATGAATAACGATCTTTTTATTTCTATCTATTATAAATAATTCATAAAGAGTAATACAAAGAAGCATATTTTTATTAAGTATCAGACCATTTTGAATGCTAGATTTTATATTAAATCTTTCAATTGATTCGTTTTTTATAAGATACAGTGTTCCTTTCGTATCTCCACTTAAAATTAGATCATTCTTGACATAAATAAAATTTAAATTATCATCTAAAAAAATAACGTTTTTTATTTCTTCGTAATCTGAGACAATAATATTGGAACTAGAACAGTAATAAATATAATTTTTATTGCATTTTGAAGCGTTAAGTCTAGGTGAACACCCAGCAAAGATATTTTTTGGAATCATTGGGGTTCTGTGGTGCAAAAAATGAAAATTGAAGATCAGATCAGTTTATAAAAATGGAGTATTACTGGTGATAAGAAATATTTGACAGACTTGATATTTATAAATAGTCAAAAAAATTGTTTAAATGACGTAGATTAAATTTGGTAAAGGCTTTAAATAAACACGTTTTAACAGATTTACGCATTAAAAAAAAACTTTTTATTTTCTCCAAATAACTTTTATTAATTTCATCAACAACAAAAAATAAATTGTTTAAGTTTTTTTTATTTTATAAATTTAAACTCTTTGCAATTAACCAAAAAAAATATTTTTAAAAAATTATATTAATAACCCCATGGCAAGTTTAGAAACAATAAAACTTCGTAAACTTCACGAAAAATCTAAGGTACCACTAAGACAAACCGATGGAGCAGCAGGATACGATTTATACTCTTTAGAAGGAGGGATTATCGAACCTAATCAAGTACAGAAAATCAGGACAGGCCTTTCCTTTGATATAAGTGAAGATCTTGTGGGCGTTGTTTTTGGTAGATCAGGTTTAGGACTTAAATTTGGATTAACAGCCTTAGATACTAGAGTTTACTCTGGATGTAAGGAAGAATTGATAATCAATATTTTAAATACAAGTGATAAGCCATTTGAATTTACTGAAGGATATCGGATTGCTCAGATTGTATTTATTCAAACATCACCAGTACCAATTGAATTAGTAGATACAATGGATTCAACTATAAGAGGAGAATCAGGATTTGGATCAACAGGAGTTAATTAAATGTTTTAATTAAAAGCAGAATTAAGTTTTTTTAAGTATTCAGGAGACCTATCAAAAAGAGAATCTAGTATTCTGATCACATTTTTTGTACAAGTATCTTTTAAATCACCAGGATGTACTTGCTTCATTACAAAATCTTCTTTTAAAGATTCGATGTTTTTATAAGTTGTGCTTATATTATCTCTTCTCTCAACTACAAGGTCTTCTCCACTCCTCTCACAACTAGGAAAAATTATAAATTCATAAATATCAAAAATATCAGTTTTAAGATTTGCTTCCTCACAAAAAAGCTTCTTTATCTTATTATTAATGTTATTATTACCATCTGTAATATTAATAGAAATGTTTTTATTCCTTTTTGACATTACATTACCTTTATAATCACGTATAACTGGATGTGAAATAAAAATTAATTCATCTTTAAGAACGTCATTTAGTACATTCTTAGATAACTCACAAAGGGATTCTTTGTTAACTCCAATCAAAATATTACTCTTAGATACACTTTGTAAATCGTTAATAAATAGTATTGGTTCTAAGTAATTGTATAACTTAAGATTATCTGTATTAGTGACGGTTTTAATTATTTGAGATTCTGAAGTTACAGAAATCATTTTATAAAAATCCATAACGTACTCTTCATTATTTCTTATTTCAGATGTGTAAAAAAAAGATATCAGTTCTACATTGCATTCCATTTTCTTAAAGAAATTAAGTAGAATATCTTTCATTAAAGCACGACGTCTGTTCATAATCTCACTCGGTTTATCTGTGTAATCATCAAAAATAATTTTTACAAAAGCAGACTTTTTCAAAAAATTAGACAAAGTAAACAATGGAACCAAGTGTCCTATGTTAAGTGAACCATTCAACTTTAAAGTCCATGTGTATGTGTTTTTATTCGAGTTAATCGATAACTTATCTTTTACTAATTCTTGGATTTCTGAATTCATAGGGAGTAAATTTGTAAAATTTAAAAAAATATAAACGGTTGAAGTATAAAGAGAAATTTGATTTAAAATAATTATTTAAAAAAAAACACATTTATTTAATAAATTTAGATAATTTTGCAAAAGAGTTCTGTCAAATTTTGTTAAATTAAATATGTAAGTCTTTTAAATGGAAGTTATTAAGAGTCTATTGATTAAGAGAACACCATTTTTTCCAATGCTAGGTAAATCAAAAACTTATGATCTATTTTTAAAATGCTACAGCATAAAAATCTAAGCCTTATAATAGAATTAATAATTAGGACTCAAAAATACTGATGTAAAGATAATCACTTATTTAGATAGATACAGCACAAAAAATGATGTATAAAATAAATTAAAATTAAACGGTATGTAAATTAAAATGTTATTACATTAAACTATAAAAGGTTTTTACACTAATACAAAATGATCATGTTTTGGCACAAATATATCAATTTGCACTTATTTAAAAGTGCTATAAACAAATAATTCCAAATATTTTTGTTTGGACCCACAAGAGTGCATTCGGTAGGTACATGAAGGCGTTTTTGAATTTCCACAGTTTTATTCATTTCTTTAGTTTTAAACATTTTACATTTTTGCTTAAAGTATATCAGCATTAGAAATTTAAAAACTTAAAAGGTTAGTAAGCACCAATATACATGTATCTGTACTCATTTGCGATTTTCTTAAGTCGTAAAATTTCTATTTTAAACGAACTTCATGTTATGTAGTCGTAAGTAAAATTTAGAATTTATGTAAAACTAATGTACCTTTTTTGTCTTTAACTATTGTACTCAAGCAAACACAACATATTTGTACGTTTTTTGTGATTAGAATCTGATAGTAAATGATCAATCAAAATTTGGTTAAATATTTTTTAAACCGAATTTATTTAAATAACTAACAGATACAAAACGTAAATTTCAGCGTATTAAAAAGTAATACTACTACATATCATTGGTAAAGTTTACATGAAAAAATTAATGCTTTTTGAATGTTTTTAATTTTAACTTATATACAATTCTAAAACGGCACACTTTATGTAGATCACTTTTAAAAGAAAAAGTTTTATACATGCAATAAATTTCTGTGCAGATCTCTGTTCTAAGTAACTCTATAAAATTTATTGATAAAAGCAAAAAGTTTCTTCGTATCAGTAAAAATTTACATGCAACACAACAAAGCGCATAGTTTACCTTTTATTCACTATAAATCTGAAAAATATTTATATTTCTTACTCTTTTTTATCATTAAAAGGCACAAATATTTTTAATTCTAATTTATCCCACCCTATGAGTTGGATTTCTAACGGACTAAAAAATTTATTTAGCAAAAAAATAGAAACGAGTTTTGACAAATATAACTTAGAAACTTCAATGATCCTAGAAACAGACAATTATTCAGGATTAAAAGCTGAAGTTTCTAAGACATTGTCAGATAATACACAGTTGTCTTTTATCTCATCATACAACGCAGATAAGTTTATAAGAAATGCATTCTGCACCTTTTGTACCACTAATTCACTTTTTCAATTTAGCTTAGACCAAAATAAAAATATGCAATTTCAAGGAACACATCTCTATAAGAAATTAGTTACAAAATTTAATACTGTATATTCAGAAGATAAAAATATTTTTTCTCAAATTAACTTAGAATTAAACAATAAACTAAATAATTTGTGTTTGAAAATGATAAAACCAGCAATCAAAGGAGCTTCATTTATTTACATTTTCAATTACATGCAACAATTGGGTAATGCCTCTATTGGAACTGAGATTATTTCTTCTGAATCGTACTGTAGTTTGTCATTTGCTGGTAGATACAAAAAAGGTAATTCTATCGGTTCAATCGGATTGCAGCACTTAAACACTTTTTCATTCGATTTTTATAGAAAACTTAATGAAATTTTTGAAATAGGCATAACAAGCACAATTTCGCGGGACAAAACATATTCTTATGGTTTAGGATGCAAAATTAACACTGATAAAGCTGAAGCAAAAATAAATTTTGACAATAACAAAAAAGTACGTTTTAGTTTAATTGATAAACTTTCTGAAAACTTTTCAGTAAATATGAACTGTGAGATTGGTAAAGGAGAATTTATTTATGGATACGGGTTGAATTATTACTTTTAAAAAATGGTTAAATTTTCATTGACCGTTATAATTTAAATTTAATAAATATTTTTTTCAAAAAGCTTTAATTTACCCCTCAAATGCAAAAGAAAAATGCACAAAATGACGTTAGTGCTATGTTAAGAAGCAAATACATAAATGCAAGTCTAGATGAATCACTTACTCTTAATTCACATTATCCACATTTTACTAAACTTGGTGGTTTGAAATATTTACACAAACCTGTCATTGATTATATTTACAATCCGTTATTTAAAAAAGATGATTATAAAAACGTAGGAGTTTTTCCTCCTAGTACACTTCTTTTACATGGTGCTTCTGGTGTTGGTAAATCATTTATAATTAATTGTATAAGTCAAGAATATAAAATACCGATTATCCATGGAAATTACGAATCAGAAAGAGAAATAAGAGAAGTTTTTAGAAAAGCCGATGCCAAAGAAAATTCAATTTTATTATTTGATAAAATTGATTTAGTTAACGATGAAAATGACATGAAAGTTATAATACAACTTTCAGAATGTTTGAATAATCATCGAAGTAGATCAATTGTTATTGCAACAGCAGAAAATCCTCTTAATATTCATCCTTCTCTTAGACATTTTGATAATGAATTACTAATTAAAATACCAAATATTTTAGAACGTAGTGAAATATTGAAAGTTCTTTTGACTAAAGTTAATCATTCTATTGTTAATGTAGAAGATATTTCTAAAATTACGCCAGGTCTCGTACCAAGAGATTTGAAAAGAATGATTAAATCAGCCGCAAGTATCGCTGTATCAAAAGGAAGAGTTACGATTTCTTTAGAAGATTTTGAAATGGCAATTGACCACATGAAAAAAGTTGTTGATACGATTACTTTCGATGATATTGGTGCATTACAAAGTGTTAAAGATGAACTTTCTATGAGTATAATACTTCCTTCAAGATATCCTGAGAAATTTAAAAGACTTGGAATTATTAAACCATCTGGAATATTATTACATGGATCACCTGGTTGTGGTAAAACTTTATTAGCACGTGCAGTTTCAAATATGAGTCATTGCAATTTTATTAGTGTTAAAGGACCAGAGTTGATTAGTAAATATGTTGGAGATTCAGAGAAAGAAATTAGAAAATTATTTGATAAAGCTAAACAATTACAACCTTGTGTAGTTTTTTTTGATGAAATTGATTCATTATGTTCTAAAAGAAAAGGTAATGAATTCGGTAATAGAATTGTAAATCAAATTTTAACATTACTTGATGGATTAGATGACAGAGGAGAAGTTTATATGATTGGTGCCACAAACAGACTTAATATTATAGATGAAGCGCTTTTAAGGCCAGGAAGATTCGATAAAATTATTGAAGTACCTCTTCCTGTTTCTTTAGAGAGCATAGAAATATTTTTGAAATGTATTAGAAAATTGCCAGTAGAACAATTTGATCCTAGTGAATTAAATTTAGAAGGATTTTCGGGTGCTGATATAGCAGGAATTGTAAAAGAAGCTGCAATTTTTTGTCTCAAAGAAGATTTTGAATCAGAAGAAGCCTTGATATCAAAGAAAAATTTTATTGATTCAATTAATAAATATAGAGCTATGAAGAAAACTTATTAAATTAAGAATAAAAGAGTATTAAATTTTTATTTACAATATGGTTCAATACTACAAATACTTTCTCATATTTCAATACCCTTTATGAGTAAAATCCCCGAATTAGAGGCACCAGCTGAAATTTATTATGATAATGAAAATGCATTTAAATACGACACAAATACTTCAATACAAACAATACAAAGAGAAATAACACTTAAATGTATAGATTTACTTGAAATTAAAGAGAGAGGTTTTGTTTTAGATATTGGGTGTGGTAGTGGCATAAGTGGTTCTGTTTTATCAGAATTAAATCTTCCTTGGATAGGAGTAGACATTTCTGATGACATGCTTAAACTTTGTAAAGAGAAAAATGAAGCTTTAGAAATTTGTAAAATGGATATTGGTGAAGGATTACATTTTTTTCCTGGTACTTTTGATTATATTATAAGTGTAAGTGCAATTCAGTGGTTGTTTCAATCTTATAAAAAAGATCATGATCCAAAAAAGCGTATTAGAACTTTCTTTACTTCGCTTTATTCAATTTCTAAATCAAGTACACGATGTGTTTTACAATTTTATCTAAAAAATAAAAAAGATATAGAAATTCTGAAAAATGAAGCTCTAAGAGCTGGTTTTCATGGCGGGATACACATAGAAAAACCTAAAACAAGACATGAGAAATTATTTCTTGTTCTTGATACAAATTGGGCTTTGTCAAAGAAAAAGATACGTTCAAATAAAAAAGATAAGAAAAATAAGAAGTCAAGCAAAAAATAAATTTTTAATATTAAAAACGCATTTTTTTATTTTTAAAAAATTATAACAAACCGTTATTTTTAATTACCCATATGATAGCCAAAGATATCATAGAATACAATGAAAGATGGGATAGAAGAGATTTTATTGAGACCAGATCATCTATAATAGAAAAACTTGGTGGTTCTTACATCCTAAAGAAAGGTAATTTCTTTATTATGGGATCTCATAATAAGACTATCGTTAAACCGTATGAAGACAAGCCTCATGAAGGAATTATGCAAATTTATGTAACTCAGAGTAACAAAAGATCGGACAGACTCAATAATCTTTTGCATCAAATCTTTATAAAACAAAAATCTATTGATTTAGAAAGTCTTTGTATAAAATTTAATAAACAAGTATATCAACATTATTTTGAATTGAGGATTATTGAAAGTGATGGTTATCCTTTAGAAGCACTTGTTGAATTATTAAATTTTATGTTGGAGGACGTGTCTATGCCAGTAAATTTCATACCAAAATGTTTTTATTTTGTATATTTAGATGGGAAGATCATTAGAGATCCTATAAGAGACGAAGAAGATGAAAAAGATGGTTCTTGTACCGTAGTAATGAGATCTAAAAATGAATTAATTTATTTTGAGAAACACGGTCAAGGCTGTTCATCTGATTTAATGGTTTCTGTTTTAGAAAACTGTATCTAATTAAAATACTTTTCTTTAAGCCCATTCAAATGGTCGAAATTTTATTTCAAGGAGCAGAATCTGTGATTTACAAAAAAGGAGATGTTTTGGTTAAAGAAAGACTTCAAAAAGCGTACAGGATTAAAGAATTAGATGATAAAATAATAAAACAAAGGACAAAAAAAGAAGTAACGATCTTAAAAAAGTTGAATAGTCTTGGTATTGCGACTCCTAAACTTTTTAAAACTACAGAAAATGTTATAGAAATGGAATTTATAAACGGTTTAACTGTCAAGCAACTTGATAACGGACATAATGATTTAAGAGAAGTTTTTTTTAAAATTGGACAACTTGTAAGTGAGATACACAAAAATAATATAATTCATGGAGATCTAACAACTTCTAATTTTATATTTACGGACAAAGTTTTTATTATTGATTTTGGGCTTTCTTATGTTTCTAATAAATCAGAAGATAAAGCTGTAGATTTGTACGTGTTTGAGAAGTCTGTACGTTGTGCGCATGATTTGAAATATCTTGATGATTTTTACAGAGGATACAATGAGCAAAATGAAGAGAAAGAAGTAATGGAAAGATTAGAATTGGTCCGTAAAAGGGGAAGGAAGAGAGAAGAGAATATTTAAATTAATTAAATAATTTATGAATCTTTTTAATAAATCCCTTTGGTTTTAAATAATTTTTTTAAATTATCGATATTTTCCTTTAATTGTATGTCCTCGTTGTCTATAAATGAATTTAACATATTTTTAAAAGTTTTACAAATCTTTTTATGGTCTTTGTTGTTGACTTCCGTAGTTTCTGTGGTGTTTAAACTTTCTAAAAGAATAAAAAGTTGGTTGATGTAAACTTTAGCATCTTGTTCAAAATTTGTAATTACATTTAAAAAGTTTTTCTTTGTATCTAAAAGTTTTTTAGATAGTTCATTAGAATGATCTACTTCTTTCTTAAGTTTATTTCTTTCTGCTTCTAATTCTTTAATGTGATCTTCTTTAACTTTCTCAATTTCTGTTTCTTTCTTTACAATAATTTTTTTTAAAGCCGCCACTTGTTTTGTGTATTTGTTAATTTCAGAAAGATAAATATTATGCTTTATTATATCTTTAACATCATTTTTATCTTCATTCGTATTATCCAAATTAGTTTTATTCTGTTTTACATCTTCTACTTTAATTGTACAATCTTTAAATAAAATACTGTTGTCTCTTAACGGGCTATCTACTGACAAATCATTTCCGGAAATTGTATTTTTAGAAATAAATCCTAAAAATCTCTCGTATCTCACAAGTAAACCACATCCTTCTTTACATTCATAATATTTTTTACCATTAATAAAACCGTTATTTTTACCAATTTCTTTACTTAATTCTAATCCTATCCATTGTCCGTCTTTATTATCTATAGGACCAATGTACTTTACAGTTGCTTCTATTCCTTGTTTCATTTGAATTTTATCACCAATCCTCGTCATAGGGTCAATTGTAAACAATTATTTGTTTTATGACAAATTCTTACCAATAAAACCCCATGGAGGAGGATTTTTCTATAGATTTTAAAGAATTAAACAAACTTCCTAACTTTGAAATAGATGAAGATGTTTCGATTATGTCTGAATACCAAAATAAACCGCCTTCTATAATATTTGAAAACGAAGAAGATCCAAACCTAGATAAAATTTATGAATATTTGAATAATGATATTGAAGAACAACAGAAACTAATTGATTTGTTGAAAGAGTTTGAAATAAAATTAGATGAATTCATTTTAAATTATGAACGTTTATAAAATTTTATAATTTAATTTGTAGCTTAAAAAATTAGAAAAAGATAACTGAATAATAATAAAAATTTTATAAAATATCAATAAATTTAATCTAATATCAATAAAATTAAATAACCTATCTCTTTTTCTTCTTAAATCCTTTATGCCTTTTTTGTTTATCAAGTGCAGATTCAACAATCTTCTTTTTCTTTTTCTCTTCTTTAACTTTCATAAATTCTTCGTATTCCTTCTCCTTAATCTCCTTTTCTCTATTTTGTTTAATTAAATCTCGTTTATTTTTCTCTTTTCTCAAAGCTTCTAATCGTGTAATTTCTTCAAATCTCTTTTTGTTTTCAGGTGCAATCGGAAGTTCAATCCTTTCATTTACAACTTTCATTTGTCTTTTATCCAAAGGCAATTCTTTTTCTATATCACTTGGTAATTTAAACTCATCGTCGTAAATTTGTTCATCAAAATCTTCCTCTGATTCTAAATCTTCTTCAAAATTGTTTTCTATTTTAATTCCTAATTCATCTCGTATTTCTTTCAATGATCTTAATCCTATCCACTTCTCGTATAAATCATTTACTGATATAATATGTTCATACACCGGAAAATCTACGTAACATCTTAAAATAATAATATCATTTGATAACATTTCTCCTTCAAAAGAAGCTCTAAAATCTCCTTTTTTACCAATAGCATTCTTTATAATTCCTTTTAATCCACTGGCAGTTTTTAATTTACCATATTTAAATTTAAGAACTTCAAGATCAGAAGTAAACATACTTTTCACTACAACTGTATTCCCTGTTATAGATTTTGGGTATCCGACCAGTTTCAATTTCTTAACTAGCTTATGATCCCCTGAGGCATCTAAAATAGTACCTTGTCCTAAAATACGAAAATCGCCTGTTTCTGAATAAATAGAAAAACCGGTTCCAGGAGGAACAACAGATCCATAAAAATTGATTGCACTGAACCCATGTTGGAATGAATACTTTAACATTCTATTAACTTCAGTGGTTTTACTGCTAAAAACTGGAATACTTTGAAATCTCCTCCAACCAAGAGAGAAAATATACGGTTCATTAGTCTTTAGCAACTTTTTGTGCCACTTGTTTTTTTTCACTTTGCCTTGTAAAACAGTTTCTGTGGTCTCTGAAATATTTAAAACGCCAAGAACTAAAATTTTTGTAAAATCAACATTGATGGAAATTGGATTCTCTAATTTGATTTTAAGATAGTCTCCAGGGAAGGCCACATCTTTTGTTTTATTTTCTAAATTTTTTTCTTTTTTAGCTAAAATTTCTTCTCTTTTCTTTTCGATAAAATTTTCAACATTTTTAGTTTTTTCGTCGTATTTTGAGTTAAATTTATCTACCCACTCTTCCTCATTCTCAGCATTTTTTCTAAATTTGTTTTTTACCAAATCTTTTAATTTATCAATGTCCGTTAACTCTGCGTGACTATCATTTTCAATGTTTTCTAATTTTGGTTTTGTAATTTCTTGCTCATTTATTTCTACCAGTACTTCTTCAGATTCACTATCACTATCTAAAACTACGGCAGCTGAACTTTGTTTAAACAATTTGATCTCATTATTGAAATTAAAATCTAGTTCTCTTTCAGAACTCTCTTCTTCGTCATTTTCTGGTTCTTTAAAAGACATTGGACCATAAAGTATATCTCGTCGCGATGATAATCTGCCTTCTGTCTTAATTGGAACAGGATCTTCTAATATTTCGAAATCAGAAATTTTAGTATCTCCAGATCCCGGTATATGAATATCAACATTCTTCCTTATACTACCACCTCTAACATAACCATAAACATGATTTTCATCAATATTATCAACTATAATATGAGGATGTGAACATTTCCATTCAATAGGTCTGTATTTCATACCTTTAATTGATCTAACTAAGTTTAAAAATTCAATTTCTGTATACTTTTTATTCTCAAGTCCAAGATAGAAAAACTTTAATCCGTCACAAACTTCACTCCAAATTCTTTTCTTAATTTTTTTCAACATATCTTGATTATTCTTTTTATCACAATGTGTCACAACAAATAAAAGTTTAGGAAGTCCATGAGACATAAGTAAATTTATGTACTCAAAAGTTTCCATTTCTAGACCAACACGAGCATCTATCACAAAAATTACAAGATCAGAAATTTTAGATGTATCAACGAATTGATGTATATCGGATTGACATTCAAATATTGTAATTCTCTTATCTTTATTAATTGTAAGAGTAACGGGACCCAAGACGTTCTCTAAAGTATTTTTACTTAATTTCTTAACTAATGCTTTAATTAATGTGCTCTTACCACTGTTTTTTGAACCAACAACTGTTACAAATGCTGGTGGATCGTCTTTATAAGCCATGTTTTGCATTGGTACTTTCATCTTTTCTTCATCACGCTTGTGTTTCATTGCCATTTTTTTATCTTTTAGATGAATTTCTCTCTTTTCTTTTTTCATTAATACGGTTAGAAAAATTATTCAAATTATTACGAATCGAAAAAATTGGAAAAGATTAATGACTTGATTCTAACAATTTTAAAACATTCCAATGCTTACAAAATTAAATTATAAATGTAGTAAATCAGATGAAAACTATTTTAAATAATAAATTATTGGATTAAAAAATTAAAAAAATTATATGATAATTTACCATTGGAACTGTGTTAATCTAATAAAAAAACTAAAATTAAACTAATTGTAATCATATCTTATAAGAATTTGTTATAATTTAATAAAATGTAATTATCAAAAAGAAAATTTCCTAATTTAGACATGTCTGAAGAAGCAATTTTTTAAACATTTTTTGTAAAATAATTAAAATATTTTTCGAGTAGGTTAATTAAAAATAACCTCATAATAAAAAAAATCACTTAATCATATTTAATGAATAATCAATATAAAAATAAATATCTTTGTTAACCCATAAGATATGTACGAAATACTTTTTAACTATTTGATATATAAATTGAATAAAGATATAAAGAAAGAAGCTGCAGAGAATGAGCAAGTTGATTATTATGCTGATTTAGTAAGTTGCGAAGGAGACTTTGAAGTTTTTAAATGTGTTTTTAATATTACAAAATCTTTGACTAAAGGAAAAGTGGTAGGAATATTGAAAGCTGGGGAAAAACTAAAAATTGACACAGGCAAACGTGTTTTATTTGGATCGCTCGTTGATGTAGTAGGGTCTGAATTAACAATAATTATGTATGAGGAAATAAAATTTCAGCAGTATAGAATCCAAAGATATATTAATTTTAATAATTTTATTCTTGAAAAGAAACTTAACGAGTTTAAACATGATAAAGAAATTGATTTCGAAAAAATGACATATTTTTTAACTTCTGTTCTGAAAAAAACAGAGTATTTACTGAAAAAGTTGCCTTTAGAGCGAATTTCATCACAAATTATTAAACTTTACGTGTTGCTTATCGAAGAAACGTTTTTGACAGAAAGGAATGTTACAATCGAAGAAGTGTTGAAAACAGAAACAAATGATGTAAAAAAAAAGTATAAAGAAGCAATTGAAAGTGTAAAATTAGATTGTAAAGAAAATATTGATCTATGGAATGAAACAATTGACAAAATTTTTGAATTGTATGATACTGAAGCATTTAACGAAATTGATGATGATGTTGAGATAGGGTTGTCTAATTTGAGTGTCGATTCTACTGTACTAAAGTTTTTCAATCCCAATTTAAACAATTCACAAAAGTTGGCTGCCATTGGTGTATCTAAAAATATTTCTTATAAAATCATTGGTCCACCAGGAACTGGAAAAACTAGCACTATTATTGAAATTATTTGTAAGCTTTTACAAAGTAATAAGAGAGTTTTAGTTTGTGGGCCGAGTAATATATCAATTGATAACTTGATTGAAAAGTTTATTGAGACAAAATGGTATACAAATAATAAAACACAGTTTTATAGAAGAGGCAGTTCATTTAAAGGACTTATCAAATACAATCTAGAAACCACTATATGTAATATAATAAGAAATGAGATAAAAAAGAAAGGAAAAAGTTTAAATAGGAACAAAATTAATAGTCTTAAAAAGAAGTTATGCATTTATTTTAAACAAACAACAGATCTCGTATTTGCAACAACCTTTTCTTCAAGAAAAGAATTTGAAGATTTTGATTGGGTCATAGTTGATGAAGCTTGCCAAGCTACTATGGTCGAATGTTTTTTGGCTGTGACACATGCAAAAAATTTTATTTTAGTAGGTGATCCAAATCAATTATGCCCTGATTCTAGATCACTTTTTGATGTACTCGATGTAAAAACGTATTTGTTAAATACGCAATACAGAATGTGTGAAAAGTTAATAACCTTTTCTAATGAAATGTTTTACAGTAGCAAGATTTTAAGTTTTATAAAACACTCGTATAATCTGGTTAACGATAGTCCTCTTCTTTTTGTAGATACAAGTAATTCAGATTTTATCGAGACAAAGGATCATACCTCAAAGATGAATACGTTTGAAGCTGATTTAGTGGTTAAACTTGTATCATTTATAAAATTGAAAGATATAGGTGTCATTACTCCGTACTCTGCGCAGGTTACATTGTTAAAAGATAAACTAAAAGATATTGAAATTGCTACTGTTGATGGTTTTCAAGGCAGAGAAAAGGAGTTTATTGTAATTAGTCTTGTAAGAAGTAATTTAGAAGGTAGTTTTGGTTTTTTAGATGATTTCAGAAGGCTTAATGTTGCTATTACAAGATGCAAAAAAGGTTTAATTATTGTGGGGAATGCAGATAACTTTAGGAAGAGTGATCATATAAGCAAGTATATAAAATTCATCAAAGATAATTTTTTATTCATTGACACTCTTGAGATCGATGAGTATTTTAATTCTCCTCTATGTTAATTCTTGATTTTTAGATTGAATTAAATTTTGTTCCGTTTTATAGTTTGTACATTTTTCAGTAAATTTACTTGATTTATAAAATAGCCCCAAATGAATCCGTTCGATTTGAATTCAAATTTTGATCCTTTTATTTACGAAAACATAAGTGGAATTAATAAAGACAATGAAAAACAAGTAATTACTAGTTTTAAAAATCTTATAGAATCTGACAACAAAGATTTATCTCCAGATAATGCCATGATTTTTTCTGGTATGAAAAAACAGTTACTTTCCAACTCCGTTACTTTAAGGAATTTGGCCTGTGATCTTCTATACAAATTTTATGAAAATAAACAAAAATGCGAAAATTTAAATAAGCTTACTGCTCTATGGCTTTTTAAATTTCTTGAAAAGCCTGATTATAAATCAGGCGTATTGTTATACAAAAAGTATCTTAATTTCCAAGATATAGAAAATGATTTTGCAAATATTCTTGATTTTGAAAATGAACTTAATTTGTCGTTAAATGGTTTTTTATTTATTTTAAAAAACGTAAGTGAGCAAAATGATAAAATTTTAAAATATAAAAATTGGTTTATAGAAAATATGAATATGATTAGTTTTAATTCAAATACTGTTCTTAATAAAACACAACGGATATTACAATTTTTAGGTCCTATCGAACAAGTTAAACAAGAAGTAAGAAAAATCATTGCACCATCACTAATGAACAGTAAATGGTCAATTCTTCTAAAAATTTATAATGAGATACCAAATGAAATTTATAAAGATTCAAAATACATTAATATTGATTTACTTACGGAGATTGTTTCACAAATTGAATGTACAGATGAGTTAGAGATCAAAACAAAAGAAAGCCTCTATGTTGTATTTCCAAAAGTTAAAGACAAATCAGGATATGTTAATAAAATTATATCAAAAATCAAAGACAAAAAAATTTGTTATAAGCGTTTAAATATATCTTTAAATTTGTTAGATAGAAATTTAGATTTTAACATTTCCAATGAAATTCTTTTATTCACTATTAAATTGCATAGTTTAGAACAACCAGATCAAGAATCCTTAAAATACATTGAAGAAGATAACGAATTGAAAAAAATTATTAATATCGAGGAGTATAAAAAAGAAAAACGAATAGAAGAGGCATTAGAACAGGTCAAGATCTCTGAGAATGCTTGTATTTGTAATTTTAATGATAAAACTTTAATTTATAAAGAATTATATAATTCGTTTAGATATTTAGATGAAATTCAGATTATTAAAAGAGCAGCTTCGTTTGCTATTCCTTTGAATTATCAAAATTTTAAAATCAAATCTATTTTGTTTGATATACAAAGTTCATTAGAAGTTTTTCCTAAAGAAGCATTCCCTAAAGATAATTTAGATTATGATAAAACGCCTGTAATTCTTAAATATCCAGATGATTTTGATCCTATTATGGTTAAAGAAGCAATGAAAAAAGATTTTAAGCCTTTTATTAATTTTTCTAAATTTAGAAATGTTGTTATTGATCATTTGAATTCGATAAATGAAAGTGATTTATTTGAAATTTACAAAAGTATGCAATTCCCTAAAGAATACGATTTGTTTTTTAGATTTAAATTTAGAAATTCTGATATTAGATTTATTGATTACAAAAAATTGTTAAATTCATATTTAGATGGTGATTTTATAAAGGAATTGTTTTCCCTTTCTATTTTTGATAGAGATGCTTTTTGTAAAGAAGTTTGTAATTACTTATCAGATTATAAAATCCCTATTACAACGGAATATTCTTCAGATTTTTATGATAATTTTCCACAATTTTTTGATAACGTTAAATTAAAATCTAAATTACGTACATTAGAAGAAATTAAAAAAGTGTACATCAATAACTGTGATAATGATGAAGAAAAATTACTTTTGTTGTGTTTAAATGAAATGCTATGCTGTAATGATTATGAATGTATTGTTTCCGAATGTAAAATTTCTCTTAGTCATAACCAACTGTTTTTAGAGAAGGTTTGTAAAGATTTAAAAATTAAAACAAATTTTGAAATGCCTAATGAGGAAATTAAAATGTACCTAAAGAAAGATGAGAAGAGAACTATAGATTTTTGCATAAGGAATAATTTATTTGAAATTTCTAGTTTAAAATTTATTGATTTTTCTTATTTGAGCAGTAAAGCTTTAAAGATTGTCATTAATAGACTTTGTGAATATTTAGAAGAAGATTCTGAATCTGATTATTATTCTTTAGAAGATAGTTCAACAAATGAGAATGAAATTTGTCTTGAAAATTATTTAACTACTGAAAAAAATAGTCAAAATCCTACTCTAAATGACATTTTAGAAATGATTGAAGGAGATTTACTTTTAGAAAATGATTTTTATGACGAAAGATCTTCAATTTACGCACCTTTATTTAAATTAATTTGTCAATCCTTATCTAATAATCTGATAAATAATTTCTGTTTATCCAAAACTGAAGAGGTTATTGATCAAAATGAGTTATTTGAATTTATTTTATCAGGTTTTCCTTCCAAAAAAAATTTATTTTGGGAATTTTTGTTAAAATCACTTTCCGTAATTAGAAATCATGAGATTGTGATTTTTGTTGAGGAAATGTTAAGTAAAAAAGAAGTTATCAAATTAGAATCCATAAATGAATCATTACAACAACTTTTTGCTTTCACATTTCCCAATTTGTATTGTAAAATTTCTCGAAAAAAATTAAATTTAGAAAATTTTATTTATCAAGAAGCCTGTAATAAAATTGAAAATACTAATGTTAGATTTAACAAAACATCTGTAGACTACACTTTAAAAATTACTTATATTCATGAAATGGATGAATTTGTGGGTTATATCAAATTTCCCTTTGATTATCCGTTTAAAAAACCGATTTTTGTAACAAATGTCGAGAAAAATAGTTTACTTAATTTAAAAATAGCAGAACTTATAAGAAAAACTTCTAAATTTATGTCTGTAATTAATTTATGGAAGGTTAATATTGATAAGAAAGCAGATGGAGCTAAAGAATGTTTATTTTGTTATTTTATTGTTCATACATCAGATGGTACATTCCCAGAGTATACTTGTGTTCATTGTGATAATAAATTCCATGCCAAATGTATTGATAGATGGATTAAAATATACAATAAGAGGACGTGTCCGTTATGTAGACAATTGATTCCTATATATTAAAAAAAATAGTTAAAATTGAGAATTTAAATATATTAATTGCTTGTAAATTTAATTTATCTTAAAAATATTTTTAATTCAATTTACGACGATAACAATTTTTTAATCTCATATTTTTAAATTCGAAATACGACGATAACATCTTCTAAATCTCATATTTTTAAATTCAAAATACGACGATAACATCTTTTTAATCTCATATTTTTAGATTCAACATACGATGATAACAACTTTTTAATCTCATATTTTTAAATTCAAAATACGATGATAACAACTTTTTAATCTCATGTTTTTAAATTCAAATTATTTTATTGACCATAATAAGTCTTATAACAATTCCAAACCATATCAAAATCTCCAATAAATTGATTAAGATCTTTTCTTACTTTGTAAATTTTTGATATTAACGAATAAACAGCAAGACGAGTATTTTTAGAATCAAGTATTAATCCATTTTTACTTGGTGTATGTACTTCTCTACTAGAAATTGTAAAGGGATACGTTTCATTATTTTTAGAATTTCTTACATTTAACATTGTATTAATCTCAAATCTAAATTGTTTTGATCCATAAAGTAAATCATTAACTACAAAATTATTATTTTTTACAGTAAAAAGATCACCAGATAAAAAAACTTTCTCTTGTTCATCAAATACATTTTTATTTCCTTCTAAAATAATTTCTTCATAAGATAATTCAAATTGTACATCATTAGAATAATTTGTTGTATCATCTTCAAGGAGAAAAGCTTTTCCTTTGAGTTTTTTATTTTTAGTAATACGCATTAATTTAAATTTATCATTTACTTTTTCAAAATAAGCTTGGTATCTAACATTTTCTTTAACAAATGAAAAAATGTATTCATAAGATTTTTCATCAAATACGATTCCTTTGCTACTAATATAATTTTGTCTTAAATCATTATCGAAAATTTTTACATGATAATTATAAAAATAAGATTTAAGTGCATTCTTATCAAGTAATTCTCCTTTATAAAAAAGTGTTTTTGATTTTAATTTATCAATAGTAAGAATAGTATTAATTGATAACGGATTTACGTTATAAAAATAAAATCGTCCAGGTGTAACCATAATTTGTAATAATATTCCCAAATGATAATCTTTAGGATTAAGATTAGGCAATCCTCCAAGAAAAATATCAATAAAAAATTGTTTAAAATTATCTTTGTAGGTATCACTATCACAATAACCTTTGTTTAGTAATTTTGGTACATAAAGAGGTGTATTTTCATGACTTTGTTTTTTAGCACCTTTATAACTTTCAAGTTTAAGTTCATCCGAATTATCGAACATTCCTTTAATTATAAAATGAGAAAAGCTTTCAACTTTCTTTCTTCCGAGTTTCGATTCAATGGGTTTTACAGGCTTAGAAGATTTTCCCGAAAAATAAATATGTAATCCCTTTTCTATTATATTAATTTTTAATATCAAGAGTGTGGCAGCAGTAGAAATGATCCTTGATAGATTATCAATTATAATTTTAACTTTTTCATTATTATTAACATACTTTTGTCTGATATGAAAATTGTTTTTAGTTTGAAGAGATGCTCTATAAACTGATTTTCTTTCCGTATTTTTAAAACTTGATAAGATTTCACGATTTACAAAATGACAAAAAGGCAAAGTGGCGGCTTTAGTAAAAAACTCTCTGGATATTTCTAACATCATTTTACAGACACTTAATCTATCAATATCTTCATTTTGAAATTTACTTATCAGGTATTTAAAGAACAAACAAACTAAATCAAAAGACTTTGTATCAAAAAATCTGCCAATGAATAATAATTCAAAAACTTCTTTAAAGACCTTTTGATTAGATTCATTTACAATTTTTAATAAATTATTGTATAAACCACGTTCTACGTAAACTTCATTCTTATTAAATGATTTTACTTCATTAAATTCTCCTTCAAAATAATTAATTACTAGTGAAGAATTCAAAATAAATCTATTTTCTAGGTTTTTGAACGAGTTTAGATTTTTTACATAAATTTTTCCTTTACAAATAAATGAACTATTAAATACTAAAGGTAATGAATTAATATTTTCATAACAATCTTCACTTAATTTTAAAAGTTCATTTGGATTTGCTTTAGTCTCATTAATAATATTTCTATATTTACGAAACAGGTTTTTTATATCAATTAAAATCTCTTCTGATGTCCCTTCTTCTTCTGCAAAATTTAAAAAAGCTAATTCTTCCTTTTTATAACCGTGTTTATCCATTAAACCCGTAATATCTTTCTTATAATTATTAAATAAATCTACTAATTTCTCAGAAATTGTAGGATTTTTAGGTATTTCTTTGTATTTTATATTCGAATTTTCAATTATTGGTCTAAAAATTTGAGGAAATTGTTCAACGTATACTTCTAAACATTTTTTACATTCACAACGGATATTTTTTGTAATTTGTGAATCAAAACCTCTTCTAAATAAAACACCAACTGTTTTCAAACTTGGATAACTATTATATCTTGATTCCATAAAGTCAGGATATCTTTGTGGCATTAATGTCTCAGGTACTACAGCCATAAATCCAGTCTTAGGAAAATCTATACTCCTATTAAACAATTCAGCAAGAAAAATTGAATTTTCATGATCAATATTATTTTCATCACATTGTACTAAATGAGCATTCGCAATACTACCAAGATGATAATTTCTAATGTATCTTATGTAAAAATTTACAATATCACTAGAACTAACTATTTCTTTATTCAATACAATTAAACCAGTGTATTCAGAAGGATCATAAGATTTTTTAGGAAGTAAAGAAGGATCCCAAATAATAGTATACATATCACCATCAAGATCACTACCAGAACACATATTTGGTAAAGGTCTTTCTCCTTTTTGATTAAAAACCAATACATCTCTCATATATCTTAATTCTGGTCTATTAATTGCATTTACTGTTCTAATATCTCCAGGATGTAGACATGGATTTTTCATGATAAGAACTGGACCTGTAACAACTGCGTAATCATCTTCAAAAATAAATCCTTCATTGTGACCAATTAAATCTTTCTTTACTCTTAAATAAACTTCGTTTTCCTGTAAAACTCCTAATTCATCTAAACCTCCCATTAAAACACACCCTTTTTTGACTAAAATTCTATTCTTTTTATAAAAATCTCTCACATGTTTATTAAAAATAGCTGTTATCATTTTTTTGTAAATTTTAGAATTTTGTAAGTTAAATTTTGCTGAAAACAATCCAAAATGTCTTTTAACGTAATCGTAAGGTCTTGTATAAATATCAGTTAAATGACTAAATAAGTAATTATCATGAAATTCTAAAAACACGCTAATATCTACTCCAAGACCTTCTAAAAGCATAATATATTGCCTATTTAAATAACAAGGTTGACAAGACGAATAAGCTATAACTTCTATATTCCTATGGAGTGATTCAAATTTCTTCATAGATGGCCTAACTAGTAAATTACATGATAATTCAGATAAATCATCCCTTTTAACTCTCTTAAAATCTTCATTTTGTTTATTACAAGTAAAATTAATTTTTAAATTTTTCATTAACTTATTGTTACAATCATTAAAATTTA
The DNA here is from genome assembly GCA_029849275.1 of Papilio elwesi. NCBI lineage: Eukaryota > Metazoa > Arthropoda > Insecta > Lepidoptera > Papilionidae > Papilio > Papilio elwesi. The sequence continues at coordinate 2,107,834 of CM056716.1, read as the reverse complement.
AATCTTTCAAAAAAGTTTTATCTTGTTTTAAAATAGGATGAACACAAACAACACCTTTAAAACCAGCAAAGCGTATTTGGAAAGCAGAAGGAATATAATCAATTCTCAACATTTTAGAAACTTCTTTTGCAGCAGAAAATGAAATTAAACCAATTCCATCTGAAAAGGTATGTCCATTTCTCTCTATATCACAAACTTCGGTGTACATATCAATATTGATGGTTGCTGTTGTTGAACTTAATGCTTGACCTAAACGTATAGCATATTTCCCTATGTTTTTAATTTCAGAAAAATCACCTAACCAATTTCTAATATAATCAGGTCCTATGAGTTGAGATTTATGGAAGTAAGGAGTAACAAACCAAGTACTATGTAATCTCATTTGACTCATTGTCATAGCTAAGAAGAAATACTTTCTTTCTCCAATAAAAATACCATCAAATAATATTTTACGGACATAATCAAAAACATTATTTTGGTTTCTCATTGTTGTATCTTTCACTTTAGAAAGCATATCTTCTTCTCGTATTGAAACTCTTAAAAATTTTTCATGATCAAATTCTCTTAAAACTCGATTGCCATCAAAAGGAATAGGAAGTTTGTATATAATTGAAAGTGGTGTTACAATTGCATGTCTCATAAGATGAGAATCATTAAAAATGTAACGATCCATATCTCTATGATTTTCTAAAATCTTTTTTATATTCATAAAACGAGTATTAACTCTATTCATCAAGGTGGTTACCATACCTTTAACATTATTTTTAATACGAACGCAGTCTTCTAAATCTAAATTGTAATTGAAAAATCTTCCTTTTTGTGAAATTAAACAGACCACAAAATAATAATCAGAAAAATCCATATTTTTAAATTGATCTAAGATTTGTGCCGTAGAAAGAGCAGTTGACCTTTCTCGAAGAAATCTAGAAAACAAAATTTGAACGCCTGAATATCCTGCAAAAACAGACACAAACATATCAATTAAATCATAAATTTCAAATTTATGGTATTGATTCGCATCATCTAAATTTTTATGAACTTTTAAATATGATTTTAACTTTTTCTGGTCAGAATTATTCTTGAGATTTACTCTAATTTTAATATCATTTCTGTTATAAATAAAAGGTACTTCATTTAAACTAGCTCTGTTCCATTGAAGATTTTCTAAAAACTCATATCGTTCTTTTGTTCTAATAATACCTTTAAGTCTTTCTATTTTAGTATTAGAAATATCAACAATATAAAATTTAGGTCGTCGTCCTATAGAGATATAAACATCAATAGTCAACCCAAATTTATCAATAATAATGTATTTTTCCATGCAATCCTGTGGTATTTCAATTTTAATTAATTCCCGATTGCAAATACAATACAACAAAATTAAATCACTCCTAGGAAACACATAAGTAGTTTTATCAATAACATAAGGATCAATAAAAGCATTATACGTAGTCAGTGTTCCAAATGCAATATTTTCACAAACAGTAGAAAATCCATCAATTTTGCCTCTCAAATTAACAACTTCAACGGCGTAAGGAAGATAATTAGCTAAACGTACACCAAAATATGACAAATTACGATTATTTTCTAGTCTTAGTGAGGTTGGATTTGATTTGACATCTTTAATATTAAAATTTAATTCTTCTGAAATTTCTTTAAGCTCATCATTAGTAAGTTCTGAATTATTATAAACTCGAATTATAACATCATTGTCTTTGGCAGAATCATTATTTTTGCATAAGTCAAAATTCTTAACGGTATCAATATTTGTTGTACAGATGCTATCTAGTGTATATTCCGAAACACTAATACTTTCATTCTTCACAAGATCGATTTTGGCTAATTCTTCTTCTTTTATAACTTGATTAATCAAAAAATCCATATCTTTTGAACATACAAAAACTCGAGTTCGATCTGAAATTTCCATTTGCACAAAATCAAAGAAGACAACATTTGACGACATTTCATTTGATTTTGATAAGTATTCATTAAACCCTAAAATAGTCAAATCTAAATTCTTTTCATATTTTTTCAAATTAATTTTTATAAAATCATCTTTTAGATTAGTTATTTTACAATTATGAAAATAAATTTCTAGTAAGGAACGAATTACACGAATGAGAATAGGTTTTTTGACTACTAGTGTTAATTCTCGTCCTGATTCTTCATTAATTAAATTTAAAAGTTTAGATAATTTGTTAGATTTGTATTCCAAATGTTCTAAATGTTTTCTTATAAATTCAAACTTAGAGTTTTTCATGACAATATCAATAACAAACTTTGAATCATAAATGCCATTTAAAAGCAAAAATAATATTCTATCACCCAAAGATTTTAATACAGACATATCACCATCAAACATATCATTAGATATCCTCCCCATTCTTAAATCATTAATAAATTGTGATAAAGTAAAAAATTTACTATTTATAGAGCTATTATTTTTAGATGAGTCAAGATAAAGTTCATCACTCATATTTTTATATTCAATTAGTCTAATTTTATCTTTGTATCTTCTAAAATAATCAAAATACTTACGACTTTCATAAAAAATTGATGAAAAATTTTTACCTTTATCTCGAACATTTAAAAAAATTAAAGGCAAAGAAGTAGTTAATATTACGTGCTTAAAATTATTTTTAAAAGTATGTGAATTCTTAATAATAATTTCTAAATCTTCTAATTCATTTATATTATTAAAAATAATTGAAGTAGGAAATTCATTAGTCTCATCTATAATCAGTCCATAGATTTCAGGAAGTCTCTGTAAGTCTGTCTTTATTAAAATTGTTTTATTCGAATTTTCATGATTTAATTTTTCTTCATAATTTCCGAGATCAAATAAAGCTAGCTCACCAGAAACTATAACAAGTTTATTAGATGTGTCATATTGTTTACTAATCTCTTCACAAAATGAAATAATGGACTTTTGCAAAACTACCATATCTGGATTATAAAAAACCAGTTCATTATTCTCAGAATTATTCAATATATTGTAAATTGATATATCTTGATTGATCTTCTTTGCTCCTTTACTTTGGTTTGACCTATATTTTGTGTCAAGACTATTTTTTCTCTTTCGCATGGGTAAAAATTCGTTATAATTTTTTATAATCTTTTTTCAAAAAAGTTTTTTTTTCTCAACAAAAAGTTATGGTAAAGGCTAATAGATGTTTCAAATGTTTTAAAACAACTTGTGTCTCTTAAGAATGTCATTATTACTAAATTAGGAATTTAAATTTTAGATTAGTTAAAAATATTTTTTATTACAACTGTAAATTAAAAAAATTAGACTTAAAAATAAATTCGTTTAATTGTTCAATCTTAATGCTTCTTCATCTGTAAGTTTTCTTATTAATCTTTCTAGAATGTTATTGGATTTATTTAGTTTGAAAATAGCTTCATCTAGTTGAGCTTGTGTAATTTGTTTACCAGATTGAGAATAAACATATCCTAAAATCGTAATTACAACCTTTAGAAATTTCATTGTTTTGTTGTGTTTTCTTGTTTTTATATTCAAACATAAACATGTTTCAGATTAATCTCCCAATGTAAGTCTTAAACATTAGAACGTGATTCGAAGAACAAAGATGTGTTGTTTACTTAAGAATTGGATTCTAATGAAAATAAGTAAATTTTATTTAAATAAGTAAATTTTTTTTTTATTTTCACTAAGTCTATACAATTTTAGTAAATTTTTAATTTACTTTTTATAATTCAAAGACCCACAAACCATGAAAAAAGAAGAAAATAAAAAAAACGAAGATGATGAATACAGTATCTTAAAGAATGAAACACGTAAACAAGATTCTTTACTTAAGTGGATGTCATTTAACAAAAACTCAAACCAAAAATCTTATAATCTTGATGATATTTTTAAAGATGATACGTTTTTCTTTAAAAGAAATGAAAATTTTGCAAAAGACAAACAATCGATTATAGGAAAATATGATACTGTTTTAAGCCCAAAAAAACCTTTTTTAGATGATATGAGCAAATTAAAAGATAATAACATTTCTTTAAAACGATATTTAGAATCCACAAAAGATGACATTAATCTATTTGACATTAATAATGAAAGTAAAAGTTGTTTTAAAGAAGAAAATGTAAATAATATTAAGAGTTCAGTTATTATTTCTGATAAAGATGCCAATAAAAAAGATTTATTAGCAAATATTTCTCAAATTAGAGGAGATTTATCGAAGTGCACGAATCTTTTAAAAAGAAAAAGTGAACTGTTAAATAATTCAAATACAGTTAATGAGGTTCATCCTAAACATATTAAAAGATCCGATGATGAAACACGTACAATAATAAAAGAACCTTTACTTGAGAATACTTTAAAAATTAATAATTTAGATCAATTCCACTCTTCTATAATAGAAACAAAAAGAAAAATTAATGTGGCAATTGAAGAAATGAAACAAAAAGATGTTGTTTTAGAAAAAAATTGCAATATCGAGAGTAGCGATATTATTCCTGAAATTTATTTAAATAAAATCGAAGCACATAAAAAAACAGAAGAAAATTTTAAAAAAGAAATTAATAATTTAGAAAGAGAATTGAAAATTAGAGATTTTGAGATTTCTAGGCTTAAAAGTAAATTAAATTATCTTAATCCTCAAAATAATGACGTATCACTGGAGAAGGTAATTAATAGTGGAAAAGAAAGCATTAATATTTTAAAAGAAAAATTAATTCAAACTGAAAATGAAGTAAAAAAAGAATTAGAGAAGGTTTTAAAAGATAATAAAAAATTTGAGAATGAAATTGTGGGATTAAAGAGAATTATAAATAAACTTACAGACAAGATCAAAACATTAAAAAATGATTAAAGTGTTGTATAATTTAAAAAAAGGCATACTGTTTGTTATTAAATTTTATGTTATTTTCACCTAGTTTTTCCCACAATAAATGCTTAGTTCTAACACTGTTTTTTTTTATAAAAATAAACTAACGTTTTATGTAAGGGAGTTTTTGTTGAATAGTATCATACATACTATATTAATGGTTTATTATATTAAGTTTACCTGGCTTAAAATTAATAATAAACCCTAAGCAAAATCCATTAAAAACATAATTTTGTAAATTTTTTTCCGTTATCAATTTTTAATAATTTTTTAATCCTCAAATGAAACCATGTAAAGTTGAAAAAATTAGAAAAGATAAATCTGATAGAGCAACTGTAGATAAAGTTTTAGATAAGAAAACACTTGCTATCCTTGAAAAACTTATTAAAAGAAAGAAGCTTTTTAATCTTTGTGGAAGTATTTGTACTGGAAAAGAAGCCAATGTTTATCTTGCTAATTCATCAACATCTTTGTACAGTAAATACATAAATAATATTCATCATTTAGATGATAAAGAAAATCAAAATGTGTTTAATATGAAGAATTTTCAGAAATTTTTAGAAAAAAGTGGAGATTTAGATAAAAATAATGTAATCGAATCAATGAAAAAACATTTTGAAAATGTAAAAGAATCTTTAAAAGAAGAGAAAACAGAGGCAGAAGTACAAGATGAAGTTATTATTCCAGTTGCAATCAAAATCTATAAAACATCTACAATGATGTTTAAGGATAGAGAAAGATACATTGAGAGTGAACAAAGATTTAAAAGATTTTGTACGAGTAACAGTAGAAAATTAGTAAAACTTTGGGCAGAGAAAGAAGTTAGAAATTTAAAAAGATTAAATAAAGCAGATATACCATCACCAGTACCAATTTATTTAAAACGTAATATTTTAATTATGACTTTGTTAGGAGAAGAAGACAACATAGCACCAAGGTTAAAAGATGCTAATATGCATGAAATTAATGATTGTTATTCTCAATGTATTCAAATTATGGATGACATGTACAACAAAGCAGGCTTAATTCATTCTGATTTTTCTGAATACAATTTATTGTACAAAGATAATATTGTTTATGTTATAGATGTAGGACAAAGTGTAGAGATTTCTCATACTAATGCTAATTACTTTTTAATTATTGATATCAGAAATATTAATAATTTTTTTATGAAACTTGGTGTACAAGTCAAAAATGTCAATGATATTTTTGAAGAAATTACAAAGAAAAAGATACCAGAATATCTTCGTGGTGTAGATGTAACAAAAGATACTTTTATACCAACTAATTTATCTGAAGTTTCTAATATTGAAGATATTAAAATGTTTAAAAATGAACCAGCTGAAGAAACAAATTTGAAAGAAGATGATGCAGAATCACTCGAGGAATCTGAAGATGAAGGTACAGAATTGAAAGAAACAAGATTAGTTGATAATTTAGACAAAAAAGAAAGGAAACGATTGACAAAAGAATTTAATAAAGAAAGAAGATTATCACGAATATCTAAGAAAGAAAAACAAAGGATTTTTAAAAGATACAAAGGTAAGAAAAATAAATAGAATTACAAATAGTGATATTCTATTCGTGGCATAAGAAACTTTAACATTGTTTAAGCCATGACTTATATTTGTTTAACAACATGGTAATGTTTTCTAAATTTCAAGATCTTTGTAAACAATGACTTTGTTTTTTGACTTAAATTATAAACAAACAATCATTTTTATTATTAAAATCATCTTTATTATAATTTGTACATCAAAAATCTAGCGTTTTTAAAAAATTGTTGATTTTGTTTTTATCAAAAGTCGATTCATCCAAAACGTATCTATAAAAATCCATACAAGGAATTCCTTTGTAAATCGTAATAAAGCCTTTTGAATACCTTTGAGAGAAGTGTGTAAGAAATAAAATTTTAGATCTTGACAATTCATAAACATCATTTGCTTCTTGTACTGTAGAATGTTTGGTTTTAATGGCTTTATCGAGATTATTTCCATTAAAAGTAGATTCGTGTATTAAAGCATCAGAGTTTATGGACATAATAGCAAAAATTAAGGAAGGTCGTGTATCTCCTGAATAAGAGATCTTAATTCTATTTTTATAAACTAAAGATATTGAACAAGAATCGACATTGTGTTCTACGCCACAAATGTAAAATATAAAATCTCCTATTTCAATTTTAAAAACATAATCTCTCATAATCATTTCGTAAACATTCTCAAGGCCGTCAAATTCTTTAACAATACTTCCAAGATTAGATTTAAAACTTTTTCGAGGCGTGTTAAAAACTTTATTGAATTTAGGTTCAACCTCTTTGGTCGGCGTTGTATCATAAAATTCAACATTTTTATAATTATAAATTGATAAAAAATTAATTAGCGCGTTTGGTGCAATTACAACAACATCATGTTCTATTACTTTCAGAAGATTAATAATACCTAAACAGTGATCTGCATGAGAATGAGAAATAAATATAAATTTTATATTTTTTAAAACATCTAAATGACCATAAATTCTATTCAATTGACTTAAAGTATCTTCTCCAACATCAAAAAAAATTAAATTGCCATCAATATTATACAAAACAGAAGATACATTACGATATTTTGAAGGAAGAGCACAACCAGTGCCTAAAAAAGTTAGTGAATTATTGATCAAATCGTTTTTAACCTGAATGTATTTCTTAGATTTGACACTTTGAACTTTAAATCCATTTTTAAATATTATTTCATCACCTGAATTGATGCAAAGCCCTTGTAATTTTTTTAAAATTTTATTTTTGTGATTAATTAAAATATTTTTAACAGGTGCATGTTCATTTTTCTTCTTCTTTTTTTTACCAAAATCATTTTCTTTTGTTTTTGAACATGTTCTTGCTGATGCAATGTGTCCGTATGTTAAATTTTTATTAATCGGACTAGGCAATAGAAAATTTTGATCAAGTTCATTTAATTTCTTCTGAATGTTGTACTGTGATACAAATTCTATTTCTTCGTTAATATTCATAAAATAGACATTTTTAAATCTTTTTTGTAATTTTTTATAGGCCAAAGGATCAAAACAAAAAATTAATTTAAAATCGTTTTTATCAAAATCTTTACAATCTTTAAAAACCAATAAAACTTTACCAATTTCAACTGAAGGTTCAATAAAATCCAATCCATGATAAATTTCACCATTAAATTTCACATCTTTACCATTTTTTAAATCTGAATAAAATTTTTTAGGAAGTGTCTTAGGGATTTTATCAATGAGCAATTTTCCCGGAATATCAGCAAAATCAATCAAATAATTTTGAACTCCTTTTTTATTAACCGTTTTAACTTTTATAAATTCATCTTTATAATTTTGAATGAAATTAAATTTTAATTCTTTTTTTGGACAAATTAATTCAGCACTTTCAATAATTTGAGATACTTCTTTACTACAAACAACATTTAAAACTTTTTTTTGCATATCTCTGATAGTCAAGTAAAAGCCAAGAAAGGCAGGAATTCCACTATTATCTGGAAGAAAAACAGTGTTTATTCCTTTTAAACTTACATTTTGTTCTATTGCGTATCTTTGAAATCCTTCAAATAAGTTAAAAACGTATCTTTTGTTTTCAATATTCAAAATTAGAGATTTTCCGGTTCTTGTTGAAATGTATTTGAAATTTATTTGCATTCTATGGGATAAAAATACAAAAAGATCCAAAGCAATTGTTGAAGTAAGGATATGAGTATAAAATTTATTAATTCTAATTAAAAAAACTAACTTTCAAAGATAAAATTTCTTAAGAGTTCTTTTTTACTTTTCAATTTTTGATCAATTTTTTTGCTAACGGCCATTTTTGCTCAGTTTATTTTTACCCTATGTTCGAGTTAGAAATAAATCATCAAACCAAAGAAGAGAAGAACAACAACTTTCCTGGTGGTAAAATCGGCATTTTAAAAAAGATTTTAGAAAGTATCTCAGAAATTGTGGATCATGTTGAAATTAAAACCAAAGAACATGGCCTCGAAATGCAAGTTATGGACTCGATGCATGTTGTTTTAATTGACGTACTTCTTGATAAGGCCTTGTTTGACAGGTACAGGTGTGACAGGGATGTGACTTTAGGAATAAAAATAAAAAATCTTTTACAGATTTTGAAAGACATAACTTTTACACAAGATAGTGTTTTGAACATTAGTTGTGATGATAGCCCCAACAAATTGGCTATTCAATTTAAACAGCCTAATTTTAAACTTAATTGGGATTTATCTTTATATTCTTTTGATACTGAAGTGTTTTCTGTACCTGAGATGCAGTACTCAACAGAAGTAAAAATGTCAATTCAACAGTTTCAAGTTCTACCTAAACTTGTAGGAATATTTGGTGAATTTATCAGCATAGATGCTAGTAAAGATTGTGTTATCTTTAAACAAGTAGGTGATACAACAAGTGCATCTATGACTTTAAAGACTGAAAATGAAACAGAAAGTGAAATTGAGATTAATGTTTCTGATCCTATTAAAAGAGAAATTTCCATGAAATACGTAAATACAGTAGCTAAGGTTGTTCCATTATGTTCTTCTATAAAGATTTTTATGGGAGAAGAAGCTCCTATTTTCTTTGATTTATGTATACACGATTTAGGTCATATGAGGTATTACATTGCACCTAAAGTAGACAATAATTAAATTATATTAATATTGCGAAATTATCATGTTTAAGGTTTAGTAAAATAAATGTTAAAAAGTATTATCTTGTTTTTTAAAAATTTGTTTAATGTTTAAAATATTTTTTTTACTAATCAGATAAAATTTCATATTCATTTTTAATTCCCCAACACTTGTTATACAAATCTTTCTCCATAATTAATCTCTTTGTTTTTGACACAAAACCGTGATTCATAATTTCTATTTCTTGACTGGAAACGATAGCGGTCCCTAAAGCAACAGCCTCCCCTTTAACTGTGATATATACAACAGTAGTACCAGTATCTATATTAGAATCATACTTCAATACACCACTAACACATAATTTTGCACCATAACAAATGGCATTCACACATGAATCTTTTATCATAATTCTTGGATAACCATCAAGTAATTCCTCAAGAGGCCTAATAATCCTTCTTAAATACGACTCGTTTTTAGTTTGTTCATAAATATAATTAGAGTCTAAAAGATCATGTAAAGTAAAACATTCGGATTCATCTGTTGATCCACTTCTTATTCTTCTAAGCTCTTTCATAGTTGCACCACATCCCATTAATATACCGATATGAAAGCAAAGTGTCCTGATGTATGTTCCAGCCTCACAAGAAACTTTAAATAATGCTAGTTTCTTTTCTTTATTAAATTCTAAAATTTCAATGTTATAAATATTTCTAAGTCTAATATCTCTCTTAACAGCACACATAAGTGGAGGTCTCTGATAAAGTAAACCAGTAAGTGTCTTGACTGCCTTCAAAAAAGCCTTTCTCTTTGGTTTATTGTTAAATTCTATTGTACACACGTATTCTTTACCTAATGTTTGTTGAATTTTGGTAAGTCTTGTGGCTCTATTGAGACATATAGTAAGAACACCACTAACTTTGGGATCTAAAGTACCACAATGACCGGTTTTTTCACATTTCAAAATATTTTTTACCCAAGTCACAACTTCATGTGAGGAAGGATTAGAACTTTTGTCTATGTGGATAATACCATAATCAATGTGTTTTTCGATCGGTCTATTGTAAGGAAGTCTACCACATCCTATTGGTGTATAGTCAGTACTTTTGATTTGCATTTTATGGACATTCTTAAGTAATGGGGATCCCAAACCAATGTTATTGTCTGAAACCATTTCAGTTTGTATGTATTCTACATTCTGTTCTATATCAACTGACATTATTGGGGTAAATAAATTTTTTATAACGTTTTTTTAAATAAAAAATTTTATTTTTCAAATGAAATAGGCTTAAACAAGCAAAGTCCGTCAATAGAAGTAGTTACAACATAATCCGAGGATGTAAAACACACTTCTTTATAAAATTTTTGTCCTTGGTGAACAAAAAGCAAATATTTCTCATAAGACCAGTCCTCTTCTAAAGTCAAATCGAATAAACAAACTTGTTGATCACTAGAAGATGCAAAAATGTCTGTATCTTTCCACTTTACAGATGATATACTTGTCTTATGCCACTCTATTTTAGTCTGTTCTAAAGTCATTCTTAAATCGACCACGCGTAAAATTCCATTGTCATCTCCGTAGACAAAATGATTTTCTTTGTTAAAATCAACAGCATTAATATCACAAGAGTGAAGTTTGGAATAGACAGTATCCATAGATCTAAGATCAGTAACTTTAACTGTTTTGTCTGTAGAAGCGGAAAATAATAAATTATTGTAATAACTGAGACTTTCGATAGAGCTTTTATGTAATTTAAATTTATCTAAACCTTTCTCATTCATCTTACACACTTCTCCTTCAACAGATGTAAAATAAGCAAAATCATCAGCAGTACAAAGTCCGTATCCAATACCGTTTTGTAAACTTTCATTATGTTTTATTTCTAAATCCGAGTTAAAAATATAAAAAGAATAATCAGAGACACCATAAATAAAATCTTTATAGCGTATTCTATTAAGAGCCTGAGGAATAATATTTTCAAAATGATTTGACTCTTTCTTAGATTTATTAAGATCAAATGAAATTATTTTACTGTCTCCTTTATCTGGATTAGTTCCTACTATGATATTATTTGGACCAAAAAAGTCCACAGTTTGCGAAGGCCATTCTAAAGAAATGTAATCAATATCGATATAAGCCTCTTCCTCATATGAAAGAGAGTCTTCATCGCATTCTTCTGGTTTGTAGACTGATACTTCTTCATCTTCTTCCACATTATTAATCACATCTTCTTCAGTTACATTTTCCTCAACAAAATTATGTTTCTTCATACCCTTAAAAATTAATAAACCGTTTAATTTGAAAAAAAATTTCAAAGAACTAAGATTATTTTTCACAATGCCTCATTTTGTCTGTGTTTAACATTAAAACATTTAAAAAACCTTCATAATGATGTAAATATATTATTTACGTAAAATAAACATTTTTAGTTATAAAATAATTTTATTTGAAAATTTGTAATATTTTTTCTAATTTTTCTTCATCAAATCTTTCCTCCATTTCTTCAATTACCAACTGTAAATGAAGAATTTGCCTAGGTATGAAATTAAACAATTGTATTATTTCAAATTCATAAAGTCCGTATTCTTTAAGTTTAAATTTCTTTTCTTCTAAATTCTGATAATCTTTATCAGAATATTTAGATAAAAGTTCAAAATCTTTATTTTGGTAATCATTAACCATTTTTATTGCTTCAATGTTTGTTAAATATTTAATGCTCTTTCTCAAGGCCTTCATTATGGGGAAGTTATGTGAATGTATAAAAATAAAATTTAATAAAATTTATTGATTAAAGATTTATTATTTATTGTTTTGTATTATGTACATGTCTCTTGCTTTTAAAAGCTCAATCTTTTGTTTATTTAGAAAAAGATTTCCTTTGTCAAACTCGATTGTCATCTGCCCTATCTTCAAATTCAGATCAAAGTCATCCAAATTATGATACAATCTTACAAACAACATATTTTGTGTCAGTAAATAGTTTTCTGGTCCAATTAAGTCTTCATTAAATTCTAGTTTGTCATTCTTCATTGTGTAGTATTTTAAGTTTTGTAAACCAATTTTTTCTGACTCTTTATCTGATATTGTGATGTTTTTAAGATCATTTTCAATCTCTTTTGAGGTCACAAACTGTTTGTTATTGTTTTGTGTATCGATAGCAGACTCATTATACTTAGCGCATCTGGTTTTATTAAGTTCTACTGATAATAAAAAGTAATCAGAAAAGGTCGAAATATGCACACCATTCATCTCTTTCTCTAACATGCAAAGAGGTTTATGATTAATTAAGAAATCGATACCTCTGATTATAACATCTATATTTTTTGTGTTAAAATGACATTTAAAAATTGTATCAGATAGTTTATGAATAAATCCATCTATAAAAACTGTGATCTCTATGTTTAAATTTGTGAATATTAAATACAAAAAATTGCCGTCATAGTACTCTTCTAATTCAAATGGTGGTAAAACTTCATATACTTCATGTTTTACCATTGTGTTCTTTTTTAATTCTACAAAATTAAACTCTCTAAATCTTTTTAATCCTATCTGTTCATGATTTGGTTCTCTTTTAATATAGTTCACAACCATTTTACTTGGTTTGAATGTGTAAAGATAATGATTTAAAGCTAAACGTCTATTTTCTGTTTTAGGTTCAATATAAAAGCTCTTAAATGGTTCAAATTGTTCCCTTTTCAAGTGTGTTATCTCTATAAGATTTACGTTTGATAAAATATCAAATTTTTTTATTTTTCCGTAATATATTTTTTTCATTATTTTTTGTTTTGGTTGAGGTGGTTAATTTCGAAATTTATAAAATTCGAATTAGTTTATCCCAGATGAAAGAAGTTGAGGACCAAAAAGAATCTAAAGAAAAGATAACTGACAACCTTAATCTATTAGAAGATCAAAAGTTTTATATTGAACAAAATAAAATTAATGAAGATATAAATAACGCAATAAGAAACCATAAATTTACAGAATTAGAAGAAATTGAAGACTTTATAAATAAGTTTAATTAGTTCAATTTCATTTAAAATGATTTATTAAAACAAAACTAACTTAGATTCACCATATTTTAAATCAAATTGGTCCATCAACCACACTTTTATAATATCTATATTTGTACCTTCTTTGGCTGAAACCGAGTAGCACGCTATTTCTCTATCGGTTATAGAAAGTAAATCTAATTTAAGAATCATATCTTTACATTCTAAAGCGTCTTCTATATCGTTTTTTGTTCCCAAAATTAATAAATTTTTCTTCATCCAAATATTTCTATAAAGAAGAGATCTTAATTCTTCTTTTGCTTTTAACCACATCTCATCTTTCCAAGTTAAATCCACACAATAAAGGAGAACATCACATTTTCTATAGTAATAATCCCATTTTAATCTAAATTTTCTTGATCCTGGTATATCATAAACTACAAAACAAACTTTGTCTTCTTTATATTCCGTAGTTTGTATTTGTCGCTTTGGTTTTGTTCCAGGATATGCATTTTCAAAAATGACTGGCACTAAAGTTGACTTTGTTGTTTTACTAAGTCCAAGAATTAATACTTTAAATTTTGTAACGAAGAATCTGTGATAAAGAAATTTGAAAATATTCTTAATCTTTCCGCAAATATCAGGCATGTAAATTCGATAAAATAAATGGTTTTTATAGCGACATAAATATTATTGGTCCATTAATATCTGATTTTCTGATATTGATCTTTTTAAAAAAATAATGAAAAAATAATTTATTTTGTCTTTGTTTTATTTGTCTCATTATAATTCTCAATTTCTTCATTAAAAAATGGCCTTAAATCAAATATTTTAAAGCTTGAGTGTTCAATATGCATTTCTATAAATTTTTTAACTTGTTCAAAATTGGTCTTCGAAAAACTTTTCTCGAGATTATCTATAAACATGTTAAACTCTTCATTTTCTGGTTTATAAACTAATTCAGATTTACAAAATTTACAGTGCTCAGTAAAATTATCAAAACACTGATCACATTCAACACATTTTGGCGATAATTTATAAAGATTTGTAATTTCATTATTGATAAGTCCTTTGACTTTTCTAAAATAAAACTCTTCAGGCACGTCTTTGTTACATGAAATACACTGATCACTTGGATCTTGAAGTTTATTACAGCAAGTAGTAATAAATTTTACAAATTGTGTTGAAATACTTTGCGTGTTTGCAGCATTTATTTTAACACCGAATATTCGTTGAAGATCACTAATATCAATACAATTGGGTATTCGAACTATTTTAAGCAGTGATGAAAGTATTTGATTGGTTACATAATATTCATAATCAATTTTTTTAACTTCAGAAGGCAGAAACGCTCTTTTATAAACTGGCTCGTTAGTATCAGTGCAACCAATTACAAATGAAATCATATCTCTTTGGTCAATATAAATTCCTTTCTCTGTCAGTCGCTTAGCCAAACAAACGTGAGGAAGTGGTGCATTTTTATCATAAAGTTCTAGTGGTTTGGAAAGCGTCATGTTTATTATAAAATCAGTAACTGGCCTAGATTTAATTTTGGCTGCTTCTTTGTAAAGTAGCGAAAATATTTGTTTTTTAGACTCGTCAAAATCTAATGGCTTTGAATCATCTAAAAGTATATCTAATACACCATTTAAAATATCAATGGTTGCTTTACAGACATCTCTTCTAACCGTGTCAATACCTTTATACTCTTTTTTAAAAGTACCGTTCTCATCAGCATATAAACCTGCGTATTTCTTCTTTTTGTAAAGAAAAAGTCGAACAAAAATCTTTTCTAAATCTATTTCTATGTGTTTATATTTTGAATTGACTCTACTCTTAAGTTCTTCTGATATTTTTCTGATCTTATCTAAATTCTCATCACAATAATTAAATTTGGTATTAATCATAATAGAATCGGTATCACCATAAATAACATCTAAGCCTAAATCATTGACTGCTATATTCTTCGCTTCTTCAAGAAGATAACGGCCTTTTTTAGTAATAAAAGATGCCATTGTATAATTACAGAAACGACTTACGGGAAATCCAAGACAACCATAAATACTATTTGCTAATAGTTTCAATGCCTTTTGTCTTAAATCATAAATTTTGTTGTTTTCATTAGAGTTTTTTGTAATGAGCTTCTTTACTTCTCGTCTTCTGTTTACAAGATTAGCTATTACAATTGGTAAAAATCCTTTTTCTGAAGATACTGAAGAGGTTTCTAAAAGCGGCATAACTTCTTCGTGAATATTTTGAATCTCGGCATTTGAATTACCAATAGTAGAAAAACATACATTGAATTCCTGAACAATAGAAGGATACAAAGAGTTAAAATCAAGAAGCAATACAGCATCTGTATAAGCTCCAATTGCTGGTGTTAAAACCATACCACCCGTATATTGTTGTGTAGATCTTTTTTCACAACTCGGAAAGATGTAATTTCGATCATATAATTCATTAAGAAGTGCAAAATCAATGATGTTAGCTCTGTTATTAGACAAAACCTTGTTCATAGAACATCCTGATATTTCAGAAATCTCTTTTGCTAATAACAAAGCGTCAGACGCTATGTAAATATCATAAATTAACTTGGATTCAGTAGCAAGTTTTGCAAATTTATCTCCGAAGTAAAAACTAAACGAGTACGAGTTTGATTTGCAGTTGTAATAATCACAAAGATCTTCAATGGAATAATCTCTACATTTCAAATTACCTAGAGAATACGTGTACAAATCACAAAATAAGAATCTAACAAAATCAAATTTGTTCAAAATTGCATGAGGTAAATTATAAACAACTAAACTATCAACTTGTTCATTATCTAAATAGTATTGGATGTCTTTTATTATTTTCTGTTCTTGTGAATATGTTTTAAAGATGTTATTTCCATTTTTAATGGTTTTAAGTTCTACGCTCTTGTCCTTCATACCGCATATAAATTTATTACCATTTACACACAAAGAGTATCCTTCAACGATATTGTTATGATGTTTAATTGTTAAACTTGAGTAATTTATCTTTGGAAGATCGACCTTTCCAAGAACAGTAATAGTATTGCTTGGTTCTAAATTTACATTCTTAAACTGATTGTAAAGAATAAAATCTTCATTATAATCAATTTTTAGCAGGCAAGGACCTTTTAGTTTTTTCGAAATCATAAAAAATTCTTCATAATTATTAAATTGCTTAAACTTTTTTTTAATTCTCATAAAATTAGCTTTAGAATAAAAACATACTTGTTTCATGATTTTTATCGCTGTTATATTCTCATTAAGATCTTCATGAAATATATTTTTGTATTTTAAAACTTCTATAGAATTTACTTCGAATTCATTTAGTTTAATTTTTTTCTTGATTTCTTTTATTGCATCCTCTGAATAATTTTCAGTTTCATCATATTCCTCACAAATAAACAACCAAGGAATGTAATCATATCTTATGTCAATAGCCAATTTTCTTATCCTAGATTTCTCGAGATGAGCTGTACTTAAATTTGGTTCTCCTGATATAAGTAATTCTCTACCGAATAAGCAAAATTTAGTAATATTGTCAATATTAATTGATTTAGTGTTATACAATAAAAAATACATATGGGTCAAATATTTTAAACTAATAAAGTTCAAAGTATTTTTTGATAACGGTAAAAAATTAGATAAAAATATTAGTGGAGATGTCACAACAGTACATAAGTATTTGCTGTTTCTGTCTCCACAAATTATTACTTTTATTCAAAATGGCAGACATGAATAATCATATTCCTTCTGTAGCTTTTGAATAGGGGTGAATTGAAAAAATATTTTTATAAAAAAGATATGTAAGATTGAGGAAATAAATTGAAGCCTATGCGCTATTAATGGGCGATTAAATACTTGCGTGCTAGAATGATTTTAAGTGAATATTTGTACAACGTGAAATATGTAAAATTAAAAAGTACGCATTTAAATTTTATTCAAAAATCACAAGATGATTTCAAGATTGTTAAACTTACTTATTTTGTTTTAAGTCATATTATAATTGCAACAAATAAAGACTTTTTAGGATTTTATTCTGTATACTTAGTAGAAAGTTTATAAATTTTTTCGTGTTAATGTAAATTTTACAAAAAGATACTTGAAACATGACACTCAAAAAATTTTATATAACAATTGATAAGTTTTTGATGGCATAATCTGGTAAAGTTTTGCCTTAAACTTTTTATTAAAAATTAATTAAAAGTTTATTGATTAAAATTTCATAATTGATTCTTAAAAATCCAAATATCATTGAGAGAATCCTGGTATTTCGTTAAAAATGGATTATGAGCATCAATTAAAACATGTAATCCTTTAAAAAATTCATTCATCTCTTTCAAAGTCTCATGATCAACATCAAGGTCATTATTTTGTAACTCTTCTGGAGTCTTACAGCAGATTTCGTTTTTTGAATGTCTTAAAATTTCTTGAAATTTTGATAATTTATCTTTAATTAAAAATGAGATGTTTCGAAGATTTTTTCTACGAAAATCAACATAATTACGATAATGTTTGGTCTCTTCACTAAGTAATTCTTTAAGACGAGCTAATTCTTCCCTAAATTTTTTACGATCTAATTGATCTAGTCCTTCTTCACTCAGAATTTCTTTGATCATATTAATTATTTCATCAATATTTTCAAGTTTTAATTGAACTTTCGAAATTTCTTGTTGGAGACATTTAGCATAATTATCCTTTTCTTCACTATCAAAAAAAAAACATAAATTACTCATTAAATCAGTATAAGTGTTGACACAAGGAAATTTACTTTCATCTAAATTAATTATTTCTTTTTTAAAATCATTTCCAATATCTTTTAAAGTTTTTTTATTGGCTTTTGTCGTAACAAATTTTTGATTTTTTTCTATTGAAAAAAACATACTGATCAAATCTTTTCTAAATTCTTCAAGGTAACACTCTTTATCCAGTTTACTATTTTGTTCCAATTTTGATGTAGAAGGTATCTCAAGATTTTCTGAGACAAAAGTAGATAAAAGATCTTCTTTATTCTCTAATTCACAATTAGAAATTACTTTTACATTATTCGATTCAAAAGTGTATATGTTGTCTAGATTTTCATAATTATGTACAAAATCGGGTTTAAAATATTCAAAATCATCACTAGAAGAAAATATACCTTCATCTGCTGTATATAAAGAAAACACTTCATCATTCTCAGATTCACTTGAAGTAATTTGATGCGAAACAGATTGGTTTTCAAATGCATCTATTTCATGCTCACCGACAAAAGCAGATTCTGAACCTAATATAGTCTTTATGAACAAATAAATTGCACAATCAAAGTTCAAAAATTTCATAAGGGTGCATAAAATTTAATAAAAATAAAACGAAATAATAAAAAAAACTGTTATTTGATAAACAAAAATAAATTATTTGGCGTTGTATTACCTAACCATAAAGTATTTTTAATATTTTATGTAACATTAAAGCATGGTAAGTTTTAGATGGATTTGGCTAAAACAACTTTTTTCTTTTATTTTAAAAATTTACAAATGGGTTCATCAAAAAACTTATGATATTAAGATTATTTTAATTCTTGGAACAATAAATATGAAAATATATTCATGCAAATGTGATAAAAAAACTTTTTAGACAAACAGTTTACATCATTAAGAGACGTTCAGAACCTTAAAAAATAAATAATTTAATCATTGGTTAATCGTACATCAAATCATCGGTTTTAAGAAACATAAAACAATTCATTTAATATAAACGAATCGGTTGTTCAGAAAAAATTAAAATTAAAAGCAGATATTTTGACGTTGTAGAATACCATACGAGTAAAAAAAACTTTATTATTAACATAACATGCGTAAAATCGTGTAAATGTAATAAAAATTGTGATGTTTAATTAATTAGTTTAGTGATATCCAAACAGATCGTTTACATCACTTGTGATAGCTCTGATTGTCAAAAATTATGTAAAAGCAAGCTTTTTAAAAAATATGTTTACTTTAAACATCATATAAACAGCAAAAATTAAAAATCTGAGCATAACGAAATGATTTAAAGAAATAATGCTTTTATGTATCGTTTTATTGCTTTAAAATTAGAAAACAAAAAGTTTAAGTTTTTGTATAATTACGGTGTCTAGGATTTATTATAGAATTTTTTTCGAATACTATTTTAGATCAGTTTTTCGATACAAAAAGTTTTTTTTTATTCTAATATCAATCACAGTTGTTTATTACAGATGAAATTAAATAAACAGGTTTGCTGCTTTAATTTTTGTTTAAGTGTAGTTTAAAAATATTTTTGTCGACAATGAAAGTTTTTTAAATATTTTATCAGAAAGTTTTGTTTGCTTTTAACAAACTTAATTGTTTTTTAATGTTTTTCTTTTACGTTTTTGTACTTTTAAATATTGTAAAGTGTTTTCCATATTGCAATGCCCCAATGGAGATTAGGTTAAGTTCGCACAAGAAAGGACATGGTTTAAAAGAAATTTTCTCTAAAGATATACAAAGTTATTGGGCAACTGACGATACTTTACCCCACGGCATTCAATTTAAATTTAACAAATTGACTTATGTTGAAGAAGTGAGAATTTACTTAAGTTACATACAAGATGATAGTTATACTCCACAAGAAATTGAAATTAGATCAGGACTTGTTGAGAGTGAAATTGAACCAATCACAAATTTATCATTATTTGAACCAGAAGGCTTCTTTTCATTATCAGTTAAGAAAAAATGTTTTTATTTGCAAATTATAATTTTGAATAATCATCAAGACGGGAAAGATTCTCATATTAGACATTTAAAAATTATGGAGTCTAAAAACAAAGAAATTTTTATTAATGTTTAAAATGATTATTATTGATATCAATATTGTTTTAAGTACGTATTTAAGGACTTTATGAAATTAAATGACCCTAATAAAAGATCTTATAATTGTATTTAGTAAAATAAATTTTTAATCAAAAATCTTTTAATTAAATTTATCTACCTCCTTTCCACGATGACATGTAATAATGTTTTGGTTTTTTATCATAATATCCAGCTGTATCAAATCTTGATTTCTCTTTACTTTTATCAGGAATAAATTCTTTTGGTAAATGTGCTGGTAATTTATCTCTAGTAGTTGCAGGGACAATAGCAGTGTTTTTCTTAGTTAATTTCTTAGATTTTGGCACTTTGTTTTTCTTTCCTAAGTTTTTAATAAGTTTTCTTTCTTCAATCTTGTCATAAATCTTAGCCAACTCTTCTCTCTCATCCTTACTTAAAACATCATAACTCTTGTTGTATAACGCAAACATCTTCTCTTCTTCTAGTTCTATTTCGTTTAATTTACCTTCTATATCTTTATCAATAAAATCTGAAAAATTTTTACCATTGTAGATTTCTGGTATGACATCATATTTATGCTCATCATTAACAAAATATCTTTCTTGTTCATTTGGTAGTTCTTCAATCTCTGTAAAACATAATTTAGATTCTTCTTTATCTTTTTTATATTTAGTTTTTTGCATTGTGATCATATTAATATAATCTTTAATTCTACCATTTTCAACTTTCTTATCTACTCTCTCATTAAGTAAAATATCGCAAGCCACTTGTTTAACTTTTTCTACATTAATTTCTTCTTTATTACTCATTTCAACAAATGTTTTTCCTTTTAAAAATTCAGTAATTAAATTTTTATC
Source organism: Papilio elwesi (assembly GCA_029849275.1). Classification (NCBI taxonomy): domain Eukaryota; kingdom Metazoa; phylum Arthropoda; class Insecta; order Lepidoptera; family Papilionidae; genus Papilio; species Papilio elwesi. The sequence continues at coordinate 2,086,671 of CM056716.1, read as the reverse complement.
TTCTAAATCTTCCATATGTTCAAGTTTAACAATATCTGCTTTACTCAAAACAATGACAATTTTTGAATCTAAAAGTGGACTCAATGTATTAAAAAGAGAAATTTGTTCTTTTATAGTATGACCACAAGTATTACTAAGATCAAAGAAATATAAAACTACGGCCTTAATATGAGCAAGAGCTGTTATACTTAACATTTCAATTGTATTTCTATCTTCAAGTTCATGATCAAGAATTCCAGGTGTATCAATCACTTGCCAAGTGAGATAATTGTAATCAAAGTGACCAACATAAAGACTCTTTGTAGTAAAAGCATACGGTTGAACTTCGACATCTGCTCTTGAAATTTTATTTATAAAAGAACTTTTTCCGACATTAGGAAATCCACAAATTAAAAGAGATCGTGTATTTGGATCAATTGATGGAAGTCTGCCAATATGTTGACGAACTTCTTCTAAATATTTCAATGTTTTATCTAATTTTTTACAACACGAAGCCATTCGACCCAATGCTGCCCTTTTTAGTTGTTTACATCTGTAAGGAGAATCTGCGTATTTTAATAACTTAATAAATTCTTTACCAACACCTTCTACAACTTTCTTTGAAGCATTAATATGACCAAGTGCCAATTTATAATGATCTTTATCGTACAAGACATTAATTAAATCCGCGTAAAAAGGATGAATATCTTCGAGTCTTGGGAATTCTTCTAAGATAGTTGAAAATCTAGCACAAAATTCGACATTAGCTTTCTTCACTTTTGTCATGTAAAATTTCCTAATACGAACAATATTGTACTGAGGATGAACAACAGTAGGAGTTTGTCTCTGGGTCTTACTTAACACAATGTCAATCATTTCTGTATTTTGTGGCACAGGAGTTATGTATCCAAAATTTTTTTGCATGGGCTCTCAAATCTTAAAAAATTAAAAATGATAACGGTGAATAAAAAAATTACTAACTTTAATGATGACCAATTTAATTTAAATGCAAGTGTTTATTGTAATTATTACGGTTTAACTTAAGACAATTTAAAAAAAAATCAAAAATCTTTTATTGTACAATATCTGTGTCAAAGTAAGTTTAGGTCCAAACTAAAATCTAGCTTCTTATTTTCATCATCATTCTATTTTTAAATGACTTAATTGGGCTTAATTATCTTCACAAAACATTTTTTATCCCATGGAAAATCATAAACGATGTAGGAGATTTTTAGCTTTAATTTCTCTAAAACTTTTATTTTTCTTTTATATCATAATACACTTAGGATACTTCTTTTCTATTCCTTTTGTACCAAAAATGATGGTTTTAAGACTTCCTGTTATAGTTTTATTTACTGCAATCTATGTTTTTATATTACTGATTTGTTTAAATTACATAAAAATAATCCCTAAACTAAGACAAACATTCTCTGAACTTAAGAAACATTAAATAAAAACCTTTTGTACTTTTTTTTATTAATTTTTATTTTATTGACCCAATGACAACGGAAAATATTGATTCACAATTTCTCGATTATTTAGAAAATTCGAACAAAATTAGAGAGAGCGTGGACCTTGTTATACGAAGAAATGAAAGTACTTTATTAATCGACTTAACAGATCTTGCTGATTATTCTGATGATTTATTTTACAGTATTGTGAAAAATTTCAGTAGAGTCCATGAAATTTTAAACAAAACTGTTGAGTTGTATTCGAGCAAAAACTTTGATCATAAGATTTACAATGCTTCATTTTACAATAATGATGGAATTTACAAGATCAGGGATTTGAAATCGACACGACTTGGACAATTAATTAGTTTTTCTGGTACTGCAACACGTACTACGCAAGTTAGACCCGAATTGATTATTGGTACATTTGTTTGTAAAATGTGTAATTCAATTGCAAATTCAGTAGAGCAAGAATTTAAATACACAGAGCCTTTAGTTTGTCCTAATCATCTTTGTACTAATCGAAGTTTATGGTCTTTAGAAATAGACGAATCTAGATTTTCTAATTGGCAAAGAATTCACGTCCAAGAGAATACAGATGAAATACCACCAGGAGCACTGCCTAGGAGTTTAGACGTTATAGTTCGGGATGATATGGTTGAAAAGGTCAAAGCTGGTGATAAGGTATTGTTTACTGGGTATTTAGTAGTTATTCCAGATGTTATACAATTAATGATGCCACAAAGTAAGTCTGTTCCTGTTCAACAAGGAGTTTCTGATGTAGCTAAACACAGAAGAAATATGAATATCAAAGATTTGAATTATAAATTAAGTTTTATGTGTGTAAATGTCGATTACAAGGCAGCAGAAGTAGTTGAGTTTACTAAAGAGGAATTAAAGGCTATTGAAGACATTCGTAATACTCAGAATTTATATTACAAACTTTCACAAAGTCTGTTTCCGTCTATTCATGGTCATTATTCGATCAAAAATGCTATTCTCCTTTTACTTGCTGGTGGTGTCAGTAAAATTACAGAAAGTGGAGTTAAACTCAGAGGAGATATTAATGTACTTTTAGTAGGAGATCCTGGAACTGCAAAAAGTCAATTTTTAAAACAAACAAGTTCTATTCTTCCTCGAAGTGTATATACATCAGGGAAAAGTTCGAGTGCTGCAGGTTTAACGGCCTGTGTAATTAAAGATGGTGAGTCTGGAGAGATTTCCATTGAAGCTGGTGCTCTTATGTTAAGTGATAATGGTGTTTGTTGTATCGATGAATTTGATAAAATGAATTATAAAGATCAGGTCAGCATTCATGAAGCTATGGAACAACAAACTATTACGATTGCAAAGGCAGGAATTAATGCAACACTGAATGCTAGAGCTAGCATTCTTGCTGCAGCCAATCCTATTAAAGGTAGATACGATAAAAGAAAAACACTTAGACAGAATATTAACCTTTCTCAACCAATTATGTCTAGATTTGATCTGTATTTTGTTCTTATTGACGATGTAGATAAGGAAAATGATACTAATATTGCAAATCACGTGCTTCATAATCATGAAATGTATGCTGATTTTACTGGTCAAGAAAGTTATTTTACTTTGGAACAAGTCAAATTATATTTGAAGTATATTAAATCTATGAAACCGAAACTTACAGATGAAGCTCATGAAGCTTTAGTAAATAATTACTCTAAGATTAGACAAGAAAGTTTAATAAATAGTCAAAATTACAAAATGACAGTTAGACATTTGGAGAGTATGATACGATTAAGTGAAGCTTTAGCCAAATTACATTGTGATGAAGAAGTTAAAATAGCTTATGTTGAAGAAGCTTACAGGTTAATTAGTAGTAGTGTAATAGAACTTAAAGGAGAAGATATTGAAATATGTCCAGTTGATTCTACAAAACCTTCTGCTGTGATTAATAATAAGGATATAATAAGAATTACTAATTCGCTAGTGTATTTAATTAAAACTCATGATCCAATGTCTAAAGAAAATCTTATTGAGTGTTATTTGGAACAAGTTGAAGGATCAATTGAAACAGAAGAAGGATTTTTTGCTGAGAGAGATATGGCTGAAAGAGTTATTGAGTATTTAATTTTACATGAAGGTGTTCTCTTTTTAAGTGATGATTTGGTTTATATTCATCCTAATTATGATGTATGAATTTAATAAATATCGTTTTAATTTTTTATTTTCCCCTTTATGAACACCGACGACCAAGACGAAAAAAATATAGAAATGAGTCTTAAATTAAAGGAACCTTTTACCAATGTAAAAGATTTTTATAAAATTTTATTGAAGTATGTTACAGAAGATTGGGTTTATTCTATTGAAGGATATGAATTTTTTCGAGAAGATGTTAAAATTCTGGTCAGAAATGAATGGCTTAATGATAAAATTATAAATACGTACTTTTCATTGTTAGAGAAACATTATCCTGATGTTTTGGTCTATTCTACATATTTCTATTATTTTTTGGATAAAGATGGCATTGATAAAGTACTAAAATGGACAAGTAAAGTCAATATTTTTAGTTATAAATTGATTTTAATTCCAGTTCATTTACACAATCATTGGGTTTTTGTTGCTATAGATACGAGAAATTGTAGTATAGAATATTACGATTCTTTAGGAAGTTATAACACAGAAGTAATAAAAAATATTTCTAGATATATTGAAAGAGAACAAAAATTAAAAGTTAAATACCCAAAGAGTTACTTTAGATACAAGAAAGATGTTCCTTTACAAAATAATTGCTATGATTGTGGTGTCTATGTGTGTATGTATGCTAGATATCGTTCTGAATGCAAAAATGGTTTTTTTAATGGCGATATGAAAATTTTTAGGCTAAGGATTCTACACGAAATTCTTTACGGTGGTATTCTTTATGAGTTAGACAATAAGTTTAGATTTATCTAGGAATTATGGCAAAATCTGCCATGAAAACGAAGATTGTGATTGCTATACACAACATTCTTACAAAATAACAAATTTCTGAATATATCTCACTGTTGTCACTAAAAAACATTTAAATGTTACAGAATATGTATTTATAAAACAGTTAATCAATAAATTTTAAAAATAGAAATTGATTTGTTTTCTAACAATTTTATTTTCCAATTATTTGTTTTAAATCGTCCTTTATGCTTGTAGTGTCATCACATTTAAAGGGATTTTCGTAATTAAACTCTTTATCAAATATTTTATATGTTTTAACTTCTTTTAGTTCATCGTCAACCATTTTATCTACAAAACCACAATAATTTTTAAGGCATTCTCTTCTATGTTTTGAGATGTTTTCAGCGTAATTTACAGTTTCTTCCTCTTCTTTATCATTTTGATCGTCTTTTCTGCGCATGGATTTCATTTTCATGCCCTTATGATAAATTTTTTTATATTGCATGAATAAATTGTTTAATATAAAAAATTGTTTAAAATTAAAATTAACATAATTTGAATATTTGTTTTTTATAATTGGCCTATTTTTTAATTTCATTTGTTCTTATTTAAGTTTTTATTGATTTCATATTTTGTTAAGAATCTAATTTGCCCCTTTATGGAACCAAATCAATTTGACATCGGAAATAAAAAATATTTAACTTACCAAGAATACGTTAATTATGCATTATCTAACTATAGAACCCCATTAAGTAAAAATGAAACTGGAAATAGTATTCCATATAATAAAGTTAACTTTAAAAGCAATTTTTATGATTATAAATCTATTTTCGATTTTTTATCTCGTAATGGTGAATTTATTGAATTCAATTCTTTAAAAAGAAGCTTAAAAAAATTAGATTTAAATGTTTCTGATCAAGAAATTCGACAATTAATAGAATTTTACAGTAACAATGGTAAAATATCTTACAACACTTTTAAAAAATCATTTGATAAAAAAGAATCGGATTGAAATGATCATTATAAATTTATTTATGTAAATTATATTTTTTTATTACTAACACATGATTTATCATATTCTAATTCTTTATTTTTAATTTGTTTCAGGCGAGTATCACCACAATGATTATAATTTGAATTTATATTCGTTCTTAAAATGATCACTTTTTTTATATTTTATAAATACTCATCAAAATAAACAAAAATGGAACCTAACAATATTTTAATGAAAAAGTCCATAAAAATATTTAGAACTATAAATGATATGGACGACGATGAGTTAAATGAATACAAAAAGGATTTTTTAAGTTCAAATAAACATATCTTGACTAAATATTTTGGCTGCGTTGATATGGCCAGACTAGAGCAAAAATTTTGGGGAAGGTTGTTTTTTCCTGTCTCTGATTTGTCGAGCGACAAGGATTTGTTTTGGGTCTCCTCCAGTTTAAAATATGGAATAAAAAACGTGTTTGTGCCAATTGATTTTTACACATTGACTGAAACTGTTTTAACTTTGGACTGTAGAGTAAAAGGAATATTTAGAGTAAGAAACTCAATGATCACAGTAAGAGAATGCGTTAATTTATTAGAAAATGAACTAGCTAATAGATCTTCTTTTAAAGACATTCGAAATAAATTGACAGAAACATTTAATGTAATCGATCTCACAACAGCCTTCAAAGAGATCATACGAAATTATGAAACAAGAGTAATACCTAAATCATATCTACAACTTATATTTAAAATTTATTTGTCAAATGATAAAACAGAAAGACTAAAGATGTTTCACTTTTTTTACATGTCTCTTCCTAAATTTAATCGACACGTACTCGAAGCAACAATTTATTTCCTTTACCTTATTCATGATGTAGCCACAAATGGAGGCAAAGAACATGAAAATAATATGAATATGGAAGGTATATCTACTGTAATGATGCCTAATATACTACTTAAACAAACTAATGAGGTTGGTCTTGAGGAGGTTCCGATTCTTGTAAAATTTATGGTAGATTTCATATCCAGCTTCCCTATGATAACTAGACAAAATCCTACTTTTTAATTTCTAAATAAAAAAATTAAAAGCATTTAAAAACTTTTGTAAGCAAATTTGTTTTAATCAGGGGTGAGCAACTTTTTGATCAAAGTGCCATTTTTTATTTTTCACGCCGTGCCATTCTAAAAATTGTTCATTACATTGTAATCTAAACTAAGACAACAGATGTTTCCTCTACATTCGCAGGTATTTAAAATGTTTCTTTGTGTTATAGCTTTTTTTTATATTTACACATTTTTCTGATCAATTAAATCTTTTTAAAAAAAATAAATTAAATTTTTAATATGCTTGGCTGGCCCCAGGTTTCTCATTTTTGTTTTAAACAATATGAAAACAAAAATTAAATGCATTATTGTAAAAAAATAAATAACAGTGTTTAAATAATAATAGCAACAACTTGTATCTATTGATAATATTTTTATAAAAAGATTACTAATGATAAAACAATAATTATTTGCATGTTAAAATTTTTTTACTTAAAAGATTTTACAGCAATATCATAAACCTAAATCAATTCAATGTTCAATGTACTTATATACCATACTCGAATTACCTTTGACATTTATTTTATCAGTTTATACTTATACTTAGTCTTGTAGACATTCAACTGTTAAATGTATTGAATTTTTTACGTTTAGATTTGTAAAATAATAAATATTTATTTACAGTTTATATTTTAATATGTACATTAGCAATCGATCTGCTAAAATTTTATAAATACAGTTATTTTGAACATAAAAACTAATGTAAATCTTATAAATCATACTTTACAAAAGAATGCAATTAATAATAAAATAGTAAGATAAATACAATTTTTAACCAAACCAAAAAGTTAATTATTTTTTGGCATTATTATTTTCCAAACAATAAAAATTTAATTCAAAATTTTAGCAAACGTTTCGATCTCATCTGTACCATCTCTTTTCAATAGTAACTCCCATTTTTTAATTACCTCGACTATAAAATTATTTTTTTCTTTTTTTACTTGCAACTCAGGTTCATTCAACATTTTTTCAGCTGCTTCAGATTCAGTGGAAAGCATATTAATTTCTTTTAAAAGCTTTAAGTTATTAAGAATACGTGAAGAGAGTTGTAACTTAAAATATTCTGCTTGTGAAAAAATCAAAAAATCGGTTTTATCGCCTCCATTGTATTTGTTAACGAACCTTGACAATACACGTGCATATTCTTTATCAGCATAAAATTCTACTAAAGTCTTGATCTTTGCATCAGTGTCTAATGCCTTTGAACAAAAATAATGATAAAAAACGTCGTTATTATCTGAACTTTCCATAATTTTACTATAGTTAAGTATGTCAGATGAATATGCCTTAATGAAATCATCTGCTTTAGCAGAATCACAATCAAACAAAATTTCTAAATCTTCGTTACCATCAATTTCTTGCATTGAATTTCTTACAAACTTAACAATAAATTTTAAGTTCTTAAATAGCTTTTTATATGCATCATCACACTTAGAAAGTGTGTCAAATACTATTTCATGTCTTATATGTTCAGTAATATCTGCTTTATCCCAAGTAAAATCTTCATCATTTTTATATTCTTCTTTAAAACTAAAATCAACAACGTCTATTAGTAATTTTAATGTATCAACAAATGCACGCTTAAACTTTTTATCTTCATATAGCTCATCTAATTTTAAATAACTTGGCATTCTTAATTTAGATAGGCTTTTAATTATGGCTATAGTCGTTTTCACCATGAATTGTTCAACTTTAGAAGCTTGCTGGAACATTTTTTCTTCATGTTTTACTTGAATAGCAAGGTCATTAATATTTTTAATGTATTTGAATAAATAATTAAATAATTTTTTGTATAAAGGTACTATCTTCTTAGCATACTGAATGTAATCATACGTTGCGCTAATATTTAATACGTTATTTGCTTCACGACTTAAAAAAATATTTTCTGTCTCATTATCATCTTCATCAATATACACTGCATTATCGATTTTCACGTTATTCGAATCTACAAAATTGTATAATCTAATGCCCTCAAAATCATTTTCTAGACTAAATTCAAATAGTATTTCATTTTCTTTTTTACCATCATTAGCAATTCCTACCAGATCTAAATAAATCTGCATGCTCGATGAAAATAGATCTTCACAGTTAAATTTATACATGAACAGTTTTGGAAAGTATTTATCCCACAAAAAATTTTCTGATAACGACAAAGTACCATTTTCAAGTATTAATAAGTCTGTATCCTCCCCGTCTTTACTTAATAGTCCTTTTATTTCCCTATCAGTATAAATATAAAAATTTTGCTCGGTTGTAAAGAGTTGTGCAGAGCAAAAAATCTTTGTTAAAATTAAAACGATTAACTTCATAAGGTCATAAAAAAAAATCTTTTTTAAACGAATTATCTAATTAATCTTAATTAGGATTTTGATAATTTAATTAAAATAAATTTCGAATTGCAGAATAAAAACAAATGTTGTTTTTTTTTCTAATTATGTTCACAAAAAATATGATATTAATAAATCACAAAAACAAATTTAATAATAAAAATTAATTATAATAAATAATGCAGAGAATTTTTGTCTTAAAAAGTTCAAGATTATTATTTGTTAACGTCACTTCTGTCATTCGAAAAAGAATCTCAATATTATGTAAAATTTTTAAAAAGCAACCGAAAAAGTTTTAAAATGTTTTTTTAAAAAAAATATGCGCATCTTTTTAGAAAATCTCAAAAACAATCATCCACTGCTTACGTGTCAAAAATCTCAAAATTATAAAATTTGGAAAACAGTCTATCGAAAAAAAAATAAATTCTAGAAGTTTTTTTATTTGAATAGAACATGTTTAAAGTTTTTAAAATTGTTGTAGGATTTAAATTACTTTTAGATGCTGTGTCTTAAACTTTTTTTACGCACAAATTTCTAAAATAGTTCGGGTCAAAACTTTTAATTAAAAAATTTATTTCTGTTGTTCTTGTTTGTTTGATCTGTTTATTAAATCATTGCCGTTAATTACCAATATTACCAATAAAATACATCAAAACATAAAAATTGTTAATTAATTGTATCAAGTGATTTTTTTTTGAACATCGTTTTTATTGATCATCACTCGACCAATCTAATTGTTTTATAAATTTAAAACAAATAAAAATAATCACAAGTAATATTGTATCACAAGATTTTTCCTAAAAATACTTTTTTGCAATATAACAATAAATCAAATAACTTTTTTTTTTTTGAAAAAATAGAATACGGCTAGAACTCAATTTGCGTAGTTTTCGATGCTGTGTCGTTTAGAACTAATTTTTTTTTAGAACAAAGAATTGAACATTTCATGCCATTATGTGTTTTTTTGAAATTCAAAGAAGTTTTTGACTAAAACTCAAACTAGTTGTTAACTTTAAGTATAATGTTAAATATGAAATTTTACAACAAGAAATACTTTGTTTTTTGCAAACACTGGCTTATTTTTCATTGCATACAAGAATGACGATAGAGTGACTTTTTGTTTTATCTAAAAACTCAACGTTTTTTGAAGTTTTAAGAATACTTTTCAGTGTCATTTTTAATACCAAAAATTAACGTCAGCGAATTTTAAATTTTATTTTAAGTCAAATACACATATATTTTAGTAAAAAAAACACTTTTTATGTGTTTTCCAGAAAATAAAGAAATTTACAATTTACGGCAAAATTTTTTTAAAAAAAAATCTTAATCATCATGAATAAAAAAAAACTAGATTTTGAGTCAATAAAATATAGATTTTTAACGTTCCTGGTTGATGCTTTGTATTTGATTAATTTGCACTCGCCAATTATGTCTAATGGTGGCGTGCGGACGGTCTGTTTATATTAATGTAGAATTTGCAAACGTCCATAACAACCATTAAAAACTTTATCAAAATTACTACGTCAATTATCCTTGTTACAACGTGTGCTTTAATACTGCCTTCTCGTAAAAATTTGTTATAAATTAACGACTTGATATGTAAATGATGACAAATTCGATTTGCGTCGCATTTTTTCGGAAACATTTAGCCATGCAACTCAATTTCTATGTGTTCAAGCCCCATTTGATACAGCTTAAGATTTGACAATTTCCAAATATAGTATAGTCTTATTCTGTTTCATATTTTCAATCGCATACACTTATATACCGCTTTGCGTCACTGAAACGTTCCAAAATTATCAATTAGTTTACAAATAACAGAAAGACGGTTATTTAGTTAATAAATTGTTCAAAACGTAAAATTACTTGTATGCAAACGAAAACAACATATTTAAGATTGAAAAAAAAAGAATTTAATTATAGACAAAGCGACGCAATACGAGGTCAAAGCGTATTAGAATCTATTTTTTGGTAAATATGTGCAACAACCTAAAAATTGTTATTACAAAAAATGAAAGAAAAAGAAAATGACTTTTTGAGATTAAATACATCATTATTCTTGTACATTTTTTCTCTGTACATTTTTTAAAATAAATTAAAACTACATCTTTGACATAAATGTAAAATCAACTTTTATCGTTGTAAAAGTTACTAATATGTGTTTTATATCATGCCTTTAATTTTATAAACGACAAGCACCAATAATTATATGAAACCTTATGCACTAAATGTTGGCATTCAACACTGATGTCGAATTTAGAACCTGATAGATCTAGACAAGATCTTATTAAAAGTCAATTTATAAAGAATTTAGATTTTTTGCAATATTTAACATTTTTGTAATTAAGTCTACGATTGGACTAAAGTATAGGTAAATATGATAAGCTTGAAAGGGCATTTCTTAATATATGTCTACCTTGAATCCCTTATTTCAAATATCACAGATTTATAAAAAACATCAATAGGTCAACTGATATTAATTCACAGATCAAGCTAACGAAATGAAAATAAATTTAGATAATTGTAAGTAAATTGATACAAACAAAATATAAAATTAAATGTTAATAACCTGACTTACAATACATTTTTATCGAAATCTTATTTAATTAAAGATTTTTTTTAGCTGGAAGTCGGATTTGGAATTCCTTAAATCCGCACATGATTGTAAGCGTAACTCCCATTTGTAACAATAAGACTAAAACAGTACTATTTTTACTACATTCCTTCGTTCCTTTAATATTGCATATCAATTCATTCAAATTTTTTTCTAATTTGGCAACTTGTTTTTCTATTTCGTTAATTTTAAAAGTGAAAGATTCCTCACTAAATACGTTTTCTGTCTCATAAATTTTCTTATACGCGTTTTCACATCTTAAAATGATTTGCTGCGTGCTCTTGTTTCCAAAAAGATTACTCACGTACATAAAAAAATCTTTTAAACTATCAATTAGCATTTTCAACTTGCTTTGACATAAAACATATTGTTTATAAAAAAATAGAAGTATTTCATTCACAACAACAATTATTTCATCATACAAGATATTTTCATTTTCTTTATAATTATGGTCACGTTTTATGATAAAATTCTCTTCGTTAAACAACGCAACACAATTACTACACATTCTAAACATATTTAAGATATCATCATCAATGAACATAAAGCTGTTATAAGACATAATTTCACTTTTTTCTGATTCGCATTCTAGAACTTTATCAATTTTTAAATCAAAAGAAAAGACTCTTCCATTTTCTAAAAAATCTGTCTTAAACTCCTCGAAAGTATATTGAAAATCAAAATCAATAGGTGATTCACTTTGATATAACAACACTAATCCACCTTGTTCTTCGTGATTTTTAAATAGATGTTGGTTATCAAATTTGACAACGGCTATAACGTCAACAATATTATTTTTACATTTAAAGTCGTGCAATTCGACTTTTGCTGCTTGTGGTCTACCTTTCAAAGAATTTTTTATAGCGTTCGATGTTTCTTTTAACAAATATAAAGATACAAGTAGTATTAAAAAGTCAGATACTAACATGTTTGTTTATTGTTTTTTTTTATTTATAGTTAATTCTGAAACAAAACAAACAAAAGATCAACAATCAATTTGATAACGGTCTAAGAAGCGGTCTAATTATTAATTTAACGTTTCATATGATCATAATCATTAAAAATTATAAATCAATTTATTTAATTAGTGAGAGAGTAGTAAAAATTAATTTGTCAACTTAAACACACATTCTTTAAATATTTCCGGGACTCTCTTAATTGCGTTTTCAACAAATGTTAATTTTTTAAGCATCACTGTGCCTCTGAGAATATATTCAACATTTTTGTATTTTTCATAAAATGCGTCCACAACATTTCTTTCTGTTTCATTAATAAAAGTATTGGAAGGTTCTTCTTTTAATAATTTAATTAAAGAGGATAGACTTAATTCACCCAAAACTTTTTTAATCGCTTTGTCATTGATCAAAAAGAATGTGCGTATTGATTTTTGGTCGTTTTTAATTAAAGTGATGGTTTTCTTCATTTCTTTCTTTTCTTTGTCTGTGTCTTCTTTTAACCTCATTATCTTTTTAATATCACCTTCCTCAATAATAGAAACAATCCATATGCCTATCATACATTGCATGTATTCAGCTTCTGTCAATGAATGAATCTCCATCATATCTTTCTTCATTTCATCAATCGTGTGCTTAATTGTATCCCAGTTTTTTATCGCTTTGTCAGAATCTAAAAGTTTCCAAAGCATTAAACAGAACATAAGCATAAGAGCAAACGCCAACAAAATAAAACGCAAGTATTTCCACTCACACAGCCATATAAACATTTTTTGGGGCTATATTCTGTCAAAAATTATGATCAATTCGGATTTTTGTAAAAATTAATCTTGTAAAAAAACTATTTAACATGTGTACTACGAGATTAAAACTTTTTTATCAAACATATTGTTTCGTATAAAGAGTTAATTTGTATAAAAAAATTAACGTTTATTAATTGTAGAAACTATAATGTATGTGAGAACCATATTTCTTCCTGGCACATAGATTAAAAATAAACATTTGAACCGACATTGCAACATTTAATGTCAAAAAATCAAAGTAGGGGGTTGCGTCATAAAAATCATTTTTACTAATAATTGATTGTAAAGAAACTAGCTTAGTCAATAAAACAAATGAAATTTTATTAAATTTAGATTTTGCACGATAAACCGTAAATTTTAAGTTTGGTACAAAAATATTTAAAATATACTTGTTTTTTAATTTTAAATTATAAAATGATCTTAATTGTCGTTTGAATGCTTTTGGAACTATTTTAATTGCATTTTCAACAATTGTTAAGTTACCTCCTTTTGTTTTCTTTTTTAAATCGGTCTCCCCATTCTTGTGAAAATTATTTACAACAGACTTCTCCGCTTCATCAAATTTTGTATTTTGTGGTTTTTGTTTGAGTAAACTAACAAGAGCAGTCATATACCTTGATCCCTACCATTCTAATACATCTTTTTTTTTCTACACAAAAGGCAAATGCGCATTTGTTTTTGATCAATTTTATCGAACCAATAATTTTTTTTGTGACTTTAATTTCATCATCTGAATCTTCTTTTAGTTTCATTAATTTTTTAATATCGTCTTCTTTTATGCACGATACAATCTAGACACCAACAGCACAATGAGTATATTCTTCTTCGGTCAGCCTATGAATTCTCATTGGATCCTTCTTCAGTTCACCATCTATAAAGATTTTAATTACATTCCAATCTTGAAGCGATTTGTCAATATTACATAAGCAAAATAAGTAGCGATAATCATAAACAAAAAAATTTTTAGTATAATCAAACTAACAATTAAAAATACCTTCATTACTTTTCTATGGAAATATACTTTCTTTTAAATTTAGATTTGTTTAGATCAATAACGCATCAAGAGATAAACATAAATTGCCTAAAATTTTAATATAATAAACTAAAAATACATTAAAGAAACAATAGTAAAACCAAGAAGATTAGCCATTTGGATTTATATGTGATTTATATAAATCAGTTATTTTATTACAACCCAAACACCTTTTGCGTTGTTAATTTGTTCATGAAAAATGCGAAGAAAGTAAATCTTAAATTTGGTCAAAAACACAAAGAAATCGATAATTTGTTCTGTTTTTTTGCAAAGGCAGTATTCTGAAGATATAAAATTAAAAATAAATTTTATGGAAAAAAAGCAAAAACTGTGTTCTTAACAAAAAAATTAGTTATTTTTGTTTAATAGATTTTTTTTCTGCTAAATAACGATAATATCTTTAATTAAAGTGTAGACTCGAAAAAAATAATTTGCTACAAACGATACATTTTTTTAAGTAACGCATTTAACACAGTTTATTTTTAAAAAAAAAAATTTAAGCGATAATAGTTGTCATAGAAAGATTTTCTGCACGATTATTGCTTTGCCTTTGTAAAAACTAATTTCTTTTTAGGTCATCTTACAATTAATATAAAGAGTATCGGGTAAATGGTGCGCACCGGCACACTAGGGCGCCATAAACGTTTTTTTGGGCGTCGCTAACTTTTTTGTGCAAAGAAAAAAAATGTTTAGGCGATGATTTTAGTTTGTAAAGAAACAAAAAAACACAAATTTTTTAATGTTAAATTGTTTTTGAAGAGGACTTATAAATCATTTTGATAGGTTGTCTTTGTAATTCTTTAAACAAAATTAAATTAAAACTCTCAGGCGCGCCGCGAAGTAAAAGATTAAAAAAGTGCGCCGCCGCTTTAAAAAGGTTGCTTGATTTCGATATTAAGAGATTTGAAAGGAAACACACAATTAATGGCAAAAAAAAGTAATTATTTGGCATAAATAATGTGAACAAAATAATCTAATATATTAAATAAAAAAAAATTACCACTCATTAAAATTTATCTGAAAACAAAATAAAATAATTCTTTAAATATATTAAACTTATCTTCTTATAAAATATTCTGAATGAGGTGTTTTGCGACTTAAACAAAATCATAAAACTAACAGCATAACATTTTTTTAAACATAAATTTTTAATATAATTAATGTGTGCGGTGGTATCAACGACGCCCAGTAAGGGATTGAAAATAGTAGATTTATTGTTAGTTATCTTTATGTTAACCTTCGCATTTCGAACTACATAGTTTACAAGGGGATCTGATCCCCCTTATAACCCCTGATTGTGTCAGAGTGACACATGGAAACCGGCGTGTTACCTGCCAATCTATCGCTACCCACAGAGACTGAAAATGACAGGATGGCTGTTGCGTGATAATTAACATCAAAAATATAAATCGATAATTAAGTTTAAATAATAAACTCGGTTTAATTTTAAGAGCACTAAGTTCAACAACTTTTATGTTTTTAAACTAGTACGGGCAACTTTCATTCGTTAAGTAAATCGTCAAATGATTTTATATCCTTTGATCCATCTTTTTTTAATATAAACTCCCAATCATACAATGCTTTACCAATATGCTTAATTTGAGTTAAATTTTTATCAAAACTTGATCCTTCATTAACATTTTCAGACAAATGATCAATGCAATTTATTTCAAATAAAAGCTTAAGATTCTTTAAAATTCTTGTAGATAAGGTGAATTTAAAATAATCTGCCTGCGTAAAAATACAAAATCCCGTTTTATCTTTTTTATAATCGCCAATTAAGCAAGATACGCTCATTGAAATTGATTTATCAATGTATAAATCTTCTAATTCTTTAATTAATACATCGATCTCGACTGATTTTCGAGCAAGATACAAATTAATTACGCTATAAAAGTCACAATCTCTAATATTTTTACAGTAAAAAAGCAAAAGAGTTGAATTTTTCTGCATAAACTTATCCACTTTTTCACCGTTGCAATCAGACAATATTTCAAAATCTTCGTTCTTTTTGTCCGGTTCTAGATAATCATTAACAAAATCTACCATTGTTTTCCTGTATTCGAATAATTTCTTATAAGTTTCGAAACATTGCGCTCTTAAATCATCTTGTATTACAAAATTTTTCTCATAATCAATAATTTCAGTTTTCGTTAAGACAATATTGTTTTCATTTCCTTTTTCATTTTGTAAATGTATCTCAACAACATTGTCTAAAGACTCAGCTACTTTATTCAATAAATTTTGAAATTCTTCTATTTCAGGTATTTCACTTAAATTATAAAATTTTAAAACTCTTAAAGAACAAAACCTTTGATACATTATAATTTAAAAAGTAATTAAACAATCTTTAGCTGTATATACATCAATTAATTCTTCATCACCAATATCTTTTAATTTTTCTGTGAAATCCTCAATATTTTTGATAAATATGAACAAGTTACGCAATACTTCCCTATACAATGGTGTGATTTCCTCAGTACAAATAAAATATCTGAAACTTGCCTTCAAACTATTTACATTTTTTGCTTCACGACTTAACATAAAGATATTTTTCGAACATTATCCGTTTTCAAATAATGCATTAGTGATTGAAGCATATTTTGAATCAACAAAATTTGACAAAGTTATGTTTTTTAGATCGTAATTAAGTGTAAAGCTAAACATATCTTTATCATTATTTTCTTTAAAAATTATATGCGAAGAGAACGGAGTTGTCAAATTCATTATTTTTTCATAATTGAATTTATACATTAAAGGTTTTGGAAAATATTCATCCCATAGATGATCGGATCTAAAAATATCTGAACAATCTTTAAGAACCAATAAATCAGTATCAGCTTCGTTTTCCATCATAAACCATTTTATTTTTCTGTCCGTTACAATTATAATTTCGTGTTTGTTAAATGAATGATTATCACTGCAAAATACCATCATCATTAAGATTAAAAAGTTAAACTTCATAAGGGTATCTAGAAAACACTAATTTATGTTTTAAAATGTTATTTAACTTTAAGAGTAAATTAATTTTTTTTGCTTGAAAAAATCAATAACAATGATTTTTAACCAATATCAATTATTAAAAAAAAAAATTTAAACATCCATATAGTCTTTATTTGATCGCAAAAAATGTAATAAAAGACTTTATTGGATGTTAAATTGCCTATATAAATGTTTTTTTCTGTAATTTATTGCAATTTACTTTTTTTAGCACAAGAATTTTAGATTTGCTAAAAAAACATATTTGAAATATAACATTTGGAACATTAATGGCAGAGTAAAATGGATCAGCGTTTATTTTGACATTTAAAGTTACCGAACATCTGATTGAGTAATTTAGAAATATAAAATGTAAAAAAAAAATAATTTTACAAGATAATGCTAAAACAATGATATTTTACATAAACTGCTTGGATTTATTGTTTTTAAAATATGTTAAATTGTGTTTACATAACTTTATAGGCAATTTTAAGATCAATTTTATAAAATACGAAAAGTGGCAAATATGACAATGGCGACCCTCAGGTCGGCTGTTTGCCATCAATGATTTAGAAGGTTAAAAAGTCTTTACAATAATCTTTAAAGCAAATATTTACTGGACTTTTTAATTCATCTTAAGATAATTCAGCAAATGATTTATAAAAACCTAGTACATCATCTTTAAGCAAGAATCTCCAGTTTTTTTCAACTTTAGCAATATGAGCACACATATCTTTTTTTCTTTGTATCACAAACTCACTAGACTTCTTTCTAGTTACTTCCAACCCAGAAACAGGTAAATTAATTTCTCTTAAAAGTCTTAGATTGTTAATGATTCTTGAAGATAGTATATGTTTAAAATATTCAGTTTGAGAAAAAAGTTAAAAAATCAGTCTTGTCTCCTTTAATATAATCAACAATATAACTTAGCAAAATATTGGCAAACTCTTTATCTGCATAAAATTCTTGTAACTTCTTAACTGATAAATCGATTTCTGACAGCTCGGTTGGAAAATAGTAATTAAACACGTCGACACAATTTGAGCTATGCATGATAATACAATAAACTTTTAACTCATGGAAATATTTTTCAGCAAATTTATCGGTTTTTTCGAGATTACAGTTTGACAGTAGTTCTAAATCTTTGTTTCCTTTTCCTTCTTGAGATACGCTTCTAGAAAACTCATCAAGACTTTTTAAATTTGTACATAATTCATTATACGTGTCGATTAAACGAGGAAGTGTGCATTGTATGATTTCATGATTAATTTTGTCAGTTATATCTGATCTTTTAAAAATAATGCCTCCATTATGCAGTTTCTTTAGTTTTGTTTCAAAAACAATTTCTAACATTTTAAAAATGTTGTATAAAATACTTTTAAAACTATCCTTTGCATGCAAATTATCTAATTTAAGGAAAAACGGAATTCTCAATTCTGACAAGCTTTGAAGGATATCGATAGTTTTTAATATCATGTATTGTTTGGCATTAGAAGCTTCTTTAAATGCATTTTCATCATCTTCCACACTTTTAGCAAGATCATCAATGTTTTTAATATATTGAAATAAGATACAAAATATTTCTTTATACAATGGTATGATCTTGTAGAAGTTTTTAATGTATTCAAAACTTGCTCTAATACTTTTTACATTCTTCGCCTCGCGACTTATCATAAAGATATTATAAAAAGTTTTGTCTTTATTATATTGAGAATTGGCGACATAAACGTTATTTGCATCTGTAAAATCAAATAATTTCATCTTTTTAAGATCATAACATATTGTAAATCCAAACAACACTTCATTGTCATGTGTTATTCCTTCCAAATCTAATGATACTGGTATTTTTGAATTAATTAATCTCTCACAATTAAATCCATACATTAAAGGTTTAGGAAAGCATTTGTTCCAAAAAAATTCAGAACCTAAAACTCCTTTGTCATCAGTAAGTGTTATCAAATTTGTTTGCGTTTTATCTTTCATTACTAAGCCTTTAATTTTCTATCAGTCACAATGAAAAACCCACGTTTTACATTTGAATGTTGGTTAGCACAAAAAATTGTTGTAAATATCAAAAAAATGATTAACTTCATGGGGTATCTGCAAAAATCAATTTAAATTCCTGACAAAAATGATTTTACACATTAATTTGGTTTATTAATGATATAAATGCGTCAAAAAATAACATTTGTTTTTAAAATATAATTCGTTATGCAACAAATGATTTTAATATATCAAAAACAGATTTAAAATAAGAGGGATCATAAATAAACTTGTCTCAATAAACAAATTGTAAAAATTTGAATTTTGAGATCAATAAAACTAACATCTAAAAAAAACTTATATGAAATCATTTTCAAATTTTATTACAAAGCATATCCTTAAAAAAGTAATTAAACCTAGATCCCGATTTATTTCATGTCACAATTTACTACCAAACCTCAATTTGCGTCATCTTATTTTATATTTTTTTAAAAAAATAATTTTGCACGTTTAACTTTATTGTTCAGTCGTTCTAAATCCGAGATGTTTTGGTTTTTCAAACTAAATTTTGCTATCTATTTGTTAACAACAACCCTTAATTAGACCTTATTAAACATGTATGTAATCATGATTTACTTAATTTATTAGAGTTAAAATGAAAAACAAGATAACATATTATAGTTTTCTTTTGTTTTTGATGAATATGCTTTAAAATATACGTAAGATATTTTTAATTCATGTTTTAAACTAATAAAATTGACTTTCAACCTACTTTTTAAATTTACTACGATTTAGTGTAAATATACGACAAAATTATATGTTTTAGACACAAATATATATTACTGCCTTTATTTTTTACTGATTTTAAGTGTTATTATTTAAAATACAGTGCGTTTCAAAAAACTTAGAAGGTAAATTATACTTTGTTTGTATTTTTAATCGAAATAGAAATTCGATTTGCGAACGTTTTCGATGAATGGTCCTGACTCAAATCTAACTTGAGTTGTACACTTAAATCCTCATTTATGTTAGCTCAGTAGCTCTACTAATAAGTTTGTAAAGAAAAAAAAAGATTTTACATAAAGTTATTTTTTTTAAAAAATTCATATTTATTAATCACAAATCAAGACATTTTAAATCAGATTGTATAAAGAATGAATATTTTGGTAATTTAGATTGTGTACAAAGTATTTTGAAATTTGCCTGATTTACTACAACGACGTATCCCACAACTGGAAGATTAATTATATCATCTAAATTTTTAGCTTCTGATATTCCTAAAATGGCATGGTCTTCTAATTCTGTCTCGTGTGGAAGAAGTGTCCCAAGTTTTCTTGTACTTCCAAGCGGCAAAGCACTCTCAGGAGCCAAATGTTCCTCTCCAATCTTAATTATCATCCATTTATATTTAACAGTAAATGAATATGGTGTGTATTCATTGTCTCCACCATTAAAATATCTTAAAATACTTTTAGAAATAGTGTTTTCGTAAGTGTATCCCGTATTAATCAAGTATAATTTCGGTACAGACACTTCAATTACATTATACAGCCTCTCATCTCCTATTACAATTACTTTATCTACTTTAAACTTATCAATAATTGTTTTGTAAGATTTATTATTAGTATCGTGTCCCAATATAAAGTGAGGCGCATCTAGACCTTTTTTATCTATGGCATTAACAAGCCTATCTATTTGTATATCCCACAAGTCTTCATTATTAATTTCGTATGACCCGTAATAAAATGATAATAAGTTATTCAATTTAATATGTTGAACGTAATCTATTAAAGAGTCTATACAAATTGAACTTAATGAACCAGGAAAAATATTTCCTTTTTTTAGATCAAGTTCAGTAAACAATACTTTTTTGTGGAGTCGCACGAAGTAGTTTATTATTGTAGTGCAAAATGATGTACGCCCCTTCCCTATAACTAAGAAATTTTTATTGTTTTGAAAATTAAAATTGTTAGAGACAAAAAAATGAAAAAAGGCAAAAATTTGAGGCACATTAGAATTTTGAGAAATATAAGCTAATTTACAACTTCCATCGACTTTAAGACGACATCCTTTAAATGTAAAAATAAAAGTTTTTATATTCTTAAAAACATACCATTTGCTTTGTAATAATTCCTGACCTTTAATTTCTGCTAGTCCTTCTATAAGCATAATTTTGTATTTCTGTGTCTCTTCTACTTCTATTCTGTACTCTTCATTTTCTTTTAGAACTATTTCCATTGGGGTCTACGAAGAATTTTTGTTATTAAACCCTTTATGAATTTGACAGTTAAAAATTATGATTTTTCTCATCTTAAAGTTTTGAAAGACATAATAGCACAAGAAAAGAACTTTAAAATACAAATTATTTCATTAGAACCTATTGATTTATTCCTTGAATTTCTTAATATTAATTCGTATAAATACGTTTTATTAGTCAACTCAAGACCTTCGAAATCTTATATTAATATACAAATCGAGTATGAAGACATAGACGTTAATAGAATTATACTTTACAACAACAAAAGAAATTTAAATTTTGTTCAAATTGTATTTAAATTAACGAGACAAGAAAAAACACATTTTTTAAAAGGAAAAGTATCCGGGAATATAGATCTACTCTTAGATACATATCCTTATAAAAACACTAATGAACTTATTAATATAGCACAAGGTTATTCTTTAGATATCCCGAATATTATGAAAGATTCATTGGATTACACCGAGAGTATTATTCTCTTATCTATGATTCGGCATACTAAGTTAGGAGATATTATTTCAAATATTAAACACATAGATCAATCTCTTGATAATGTTTTTATGATCCGAAATAAGATATTAAATCTCTTAGATCGTAAAATAATTTCTTGTTACAAAGACAATTATAAAATAAATATAAGTCACGAGTCTTTACAGAAAATACTAGAAAGAATTGATTTTGATATCAATAGAACGTAAAAACAAATTTAAAATGATTAAACAATATTTAATTTTTTCTCTAATAATAAACAGCTTCGAAGTGATTAGGAGTATGTAAAATACTTATTACTTCTCCTTCATTTCCGTACATCCTCGAGTAGTTAGTTGTTTGTTCAGTAATATCAATTACTTCAATTTGGATTGGAAGAATGTTTACTAACGCACCAATCTCTAAGTAACCAGCCTCAACAAAGAAAGGATCAACTTGTGTTTTACAATATTGTTCAATAGTAATATCTGGAATATAAGGAAGGTACATATCTTTATTGATTCTTAATTCTGTACTAGTTATCAATCTCAATAGACCTACTATTTCATACCACGAGTATTTATCTATTTTTTGAATCTCTACATCCATATTTTCTTTTAGCGTATTCATATAATCAGAGTAAGTAAACTCTTCTAAATTCAAAGATTTAAATTTTTCAATTAAATCTTCTAAAGTTTTGTTAAATTTCTCTTTAAATTCGGAATTCGTTTGAAGTTTGTCGACTATTTGTACACCAATAGCCAGGTACATACAATTACCATCTCTAGCAATTTCTCTAAAATACTTAATGCCCGTATGATCCAATCGTGATTTAAATTTAGAATCCACGTAAGACTTGTTCTCTACAATCTTTTTCTTTTCTGAGACATAAGTCTGTCCTTCTTTCTTGTTTTCCATGGCTTTAGTCAATTTTTTTTTATTTGTTTTGATTACAAAAATTCATCCAATTAAAAAATGACCGTGTTGAAATGTATCAGAGTAAATTCTAAACATAAAACGATTTAAAACAAAATCATTTCTAAAGTCAACTTATGGATATTATCTAAAATCATAAAGGACTTTTTTACTCAAAAACACATAAAACATTGATTAAATCATTTTAAAAAAAATTACAAAACAATGCATAAAACTTTTAAGTTCGTATAACATCCTCCAATTACTTTTAATTATCAATTTTTTCTCTTCGTTAAAAATTTTAATATTTAAAAAAAATATTTTGAGAAGGGTAATGGCTAAAGTAATGGACAGCGATGAACTCGTATTTTTAGATAAAACCAAGATTGACTCAGTTTTAAATGATATCAAAGTAGAAAATGAAGATTTTACTGATACAATCCAAGTACAAGTTAATCTTAAAGGATTAGATCCCAAGAGAGACAATAAAATTACTAAAGACGTGACTATGCCTCATAAAGTGCGTTATATGGATAAGATTATAGTTATTGCTGATAAAGAAACTGCTGAGAGATGTGAGAAGAGTAACATTCCTTTCTATACTATTGATGATTTAATGCAAGATAAGATGATTAAAGAGAGAAAGAACATCTTTAAAATTAATAAGCATTTTATTTTAAGTAAAGGATACAATAAAGTTTACCAGCTTAAGAACTTTTTGCGTGCTGGTAAAATCCCTTATCAACTTAAACCCGATGATAAAGTCGAGGAAGTCTATAAGAATGCTACTTACATGTATAAATTGCGTGTTAAAGACATGTCGGTTACATCTTTCCCTATTGGTCATACCAAGATGGAGAATGATGCTCTTTACGATAATCTTAAACACGTTTTTGGTGTTATTGTTGGTGCACTTAAGAAGGGAGAAGATAACATTAAAAACGTATTTTTGAAGGGAGCTCAAAAAACACCAAAGAAAATTTATTAAACATTTTGGTTAAGAACCTTTAAAATACTTTTGTTATGACCTTTGTTTTTTTTAAACAGTGATGGCAAACAGCTGATCTCTCTGTCATTGTTAACCTAGTTATATAATAATATTTTTAAGTGTAACACTTATATTTTTTTATTTTTAAAAGTTAAATTTTGTTTAATTCAATATACATACATTTTTAACTACAATAAACACAGCCTTACAAGGTGGTCTACGTAAGTAGTTGAGAGCAGTTTAACAAGACGAAAGAGTTTACCTAAGGAAAGGATAAGACACTGTGTATTTTCTCGAGGGAGTGCTCTAGCTTTGAATATTAGATTGATCTTCGTATTAGCTAAAATAGTTTAGTTACAAAGCGGCTAGGCTTGTAATGCACCTGCAAAAATCACAAGGCTTGCAGGTCCGTACCACCCTTTAGAACTTGACGTAACAAGCAAACTGTTGTGGGGGTAGTTGACTAAGCGATAGACTAGCTTGACTATCTAATTGCGTCTCCTATAGCTGCAGTGAAACTTGTCTATAAAAATCCTCTATACTACTATTACCTGAATTTTTGACATTTAATAGTCGGTTGTATAAAATCAGGTAAACATTAGTTTTAACTTATTTCAACGCAATAAAATTATGTTTTTTAGTAAAATATTGTAAAACTTTTGTATCATAGAGTTTAATTTCTTTTAAATTTTCAGATTTCAAAGTGTCATTAACCCATTTTACTTTGTTATTACTGAAATATAAATTTTTTGTACAAAGATACCATAATCATAATAATATTTGTCTTATTTAAATTACAGTTTATTTTCCCATTAAAAAAAATTCTGTTTAGTGAATCAAAAATTTTTTACTGATATCAACTAATTGATAATTTTTATTAAAGATTTTATTTAGATACAAAATTAATTTACTGAGAGTTCATAGAAGCACAATTTTTCTCATAAACATTAGAGTTTGAGTTCTCTCTAGATAATTCTGATTCATTAAGCATCTCCATGGCTGCCTCACACAAGTACTTTAATTTAGAATAATCCTCATTAAATTTTGATGTAAATCCTCCTTTAAACCTTTTGTTTCCATCATAAAGTTCATTTTTATTCGATTTAAACGAAAAATGGTCTATTTCTTTATTTAAACCAGTAATATCGTTCTTACTGATCTTTCTAGGATTCCAAATCATTTCATTTGTACTACTATAATTTTTTTTAACATTATCCAAATTCCTAAAGAGACAAGCTCGATTAAAACATTTATCCAGTGGATTACTGTTCTCAATATCTCCTTTATAAACAAAACTGGGTGTAGATGTATATTTCTTCTCATCTTTATACTGTGACCAGTCATAATGAAAAATACTGTTACTTTTCTTTAAATCTTCTTTTGTTTTACTCGTGTATTGTCCTAAATCTCTACAATACGAGTAATTACCATTTTGCTTTAATTGAAAGAAAATGTTGTTTTTCTTATTCATAGGGAATAAATTTTTATTTTTTATTTATATTTCCATAATTAGAAATTTAATTTTTAATTTGATGACGTTTGTTGATGACCTCAAGTCAATGTTCGATAGAATTTCAAATCAGTTAGAGCAAATTGATTTTATGATTTAAAACAAAAGAAGTCACAGATTATAATTTTTTATTAAGGATTTTAAGAATAGTGTGGTTTTTTAAGTAGAATTGAGAAGTAAAAATTGTTATTGTTTTTTTTTTATTTTAAAATATTTTGACTTAAAAAAGTTCGAAGAACTTTAGAACAACAAATAGAACAAATTATTTTCCCAGAACATTTTGACGTTTAAAAAGAGAGATTAAAGGCAATTGGAGTACTTCAGAATTAAGAATTAAGAGTATTGAGCCTATAAAAAAGATCAGTAAAAATATTAAACAATAATTTATTTTTATTGTTTTAATTATAAACCAAAAATAAAACTCACTTTTTTCCAAAATGTTTTCTAAGACAACCTGTCTCTTTCAAAAATCAAAACCATCTTAAATTTTGAGACGTCTAATCAAATCAAACCTCTCAAAGAAATTAAATCGAAATGATACTTTTGACATTTCGATGATTATAAATCTGCTTAATACAACATATATGACAGTTTTTAAAAAAATCTTTTTAATTATTTATTAGTATTAAATCCTTGTTGGGCTATTAGACAAACATTACATTGATCACAAAATGTATCTTTGCAAGTATTTTTTTCGCCTTCTTGAGATTCAATTTCTGAACGAGTATTCAATAATTCATTAAGAGCTACTTCACGAAGATATTCCAAGACGTTTTTATGATCAAAATCACAATTTTGTATTTTATGAGATGTTATTAAGTTATTTACGTAACTTTTATATTCTCTACAACACAAAAAATCATCTTCATCAGGATCTTTATACAATTCATTATAGGTTAAATCTCCTTTAATTATCTTATTATAACCAAGGCGAATGTTATTTGTGGCTTTCTTTAGAACTAATTTTGAACAAACTTCAGGATTTTTGAATAAATTTGATGGTTTTATCATTAACACACGACATTTTTTCTTTTTATTAATATTTTTTAAACTCAATTTATTCAATATACCATTTTTCTCATTTTTAATTTCTTTGTAATTTACTAAAGGCGTGTTTTTATTCAAAGGATATAATCTCGGCCTTCCCCTTCCTCTTCCCGCTGTCACTTTTTCATTCATTTTTATCTCTGTCTTTAGACCTTTTCTCATGGACTTTGATTTTTTTTACATTTTAATAACTCGCAAAATCAAAAACGATTGATTGATAAATCACATCTCAAACATAAATGTTCTAATTCAAATTACATTTTCAATGTTTTTAGTTGATCACAAATATAATTTACCGTTGTTTTATATGTTGGCATTATTAAAAAAATAATTTTTTTGATTGCTCTCGGACTTTTATTTTTTAAAAGTGTACACACATTTTTTATATTTGGATTTGGATTTTCATATTTTGCAATATTTTCAAAAATCATTAATGACTTCTTCATCATTGTTATGAAAATTTTGCGTAATATCGAATAAGTCATCTTTTCATTGGGGAGAGACATCATCAGAACAGCATCACATCTATCAACGAAAGCTGGGTCAAGATGAGAATAAAAATTCGAAGTGAAAATTACAAATATATTTTCGATATCTTTCAGATTATCAAGGAATAAAAGCAATGAATTTACAATTCGAACACTTTCAATTGGTTCATTTTTTTCTAAAACAACACTTCGATTTATAAAAAGAGTTTCAATTTCATCAATTGACACAAAAACGACTTTATCTTTAGCTAATTGAATAATTCCGTTGAGTATTTTTGATAAATTTGCTGTTGTGTCTCCGTAAAATTTCGAAAATAATTTTGCAGCATTGAGTTCCACAAGAAAAGTTTCTTTTGAAAGTCGGACACTGAATCTTTGAAAAACAGCCCTTGAAAGTGTTGATTTCCCTGTTCCAGGAGGTCCACACACTAAAATTGTTTTAGTGATAGAAAAATAAGACATAACATTACTATTTTGATAGTATAAAATCTTATAAAAATGAATTAAACTATTCATTAAACAAGGATCATCACTTAAAATATCATCAAAATATCTTTCATACCGTTTACAAGGCATTTTGATGGCACTAAAATGTTCAAAGTCTTTTGTTGTATTGAATAATTTGTATTTGAAAATTTTGATTTTTTCTATGATTAATGAATCAAATTTTCCAATAAATGAAATTTTATTGTTTTCTATTGTTTCACAAACACGAACACCATCTTTTTTCTCTTGTCTTTCTTTAAAATTTTGAATGATTTGAATGATTTTTTCTTCATCTAAAATTTTTTTCTTCGATTCTCTTACTTCAATAATTTGCATAAATGAAAAAAGGAATATTGCATTAAAATTAAAAAGCATAAAAACAAGTTTAAAAATATCTAAATGGAGATTTATATTTTAAGTAGCAATGCATTTTTTTATTAAAAGTATTTTACTAAAGCTTAACAGAATCAAATATGTTTATAAATATTTTTTACTTAGAAACGATTTATTAAACAATTTAAATATTATTTCCTTCTTGATTTTGTATCACAGTGTGTTTTAAAGTGTTGAGTCATGTTATCTTTTCGAGAAAACCATTTCCCACAGGTTGGATTTGGACATTTAAAAGGTTTTAAATTTGTGTGAATGAGATAATGTCTCTTAATACGAGACAAAGAAGGTAATTCAGTAAAACAACCGGGTTTAGGACATTCAAAGACCTTCGTTTTTCCTTTTGTGTGAAATGTAAACATCGAATCAGCAAAATCAGCAAAACTTTCTATTGGTGGTTGTTCAGTCATGTCGATAGCAGCTTCACTCGGGACATATTCAAATTGTTTTCGTTTGCGATAAGAGCGTTTTTCTCCTGCAGGTGAAGCAGGTCTTTTTTTGGTTTTTTGAGTTTCATCAGATTCAGAACTAATTTCATAAACATCACTAAACTGTGATAGGTTTGTTAAGGTACTTATTTCTGTTCTGGGCCTACCTCTTCTTTCACCAACATCTTTAACTTGTGAAAAGTTTTGTGATAAGTTATCTAGATTACTGGCCTCTACTCTAGGCCTCCCTCTTCTTTCACGAACATCACTTTCTTTTGCAAATTCTCTTTGATCTACATCTGTTCTAGGCCTACCTCTTCTCCTTTCTCTCTTTGTTGGCTCCTGTACTTCTATTTTCTCTATTTCTTCGTATTTTGGTGAAAAACTTTTATTTTCGTAAATCTTCGTGTTCAGCTTCTGTGCTTCCTCCTGAGCCAACTCCTTTAAGTGCTCCAATCGGCTTTTTGTACTTCTGTTCTCAAAGATTTTATTTTTTGGATAGAACCGTTTTGGATGAGAGAAGCTTGTGATGTTATTTTTATTAATTTGTGGTGGTCTATGAATTTTAAATTCCGATTTTCTTAAGTTTTGGAATCTATTTAGATCATTTTCCTTCACTTTAAAACTTTTATCTTTTATAAAATCATTTTTTCTAAGCTCATCCTCTTTTTTATCTTCTCTTTTATCATTTTTGTTTTTATTTACTTTAATATCCACACTCTCTTCTTCTTTTTTACTTTCATCATCTTCTTTACCACCTTGTATCTCTATATTATACCTGTTTTCACATAAATCTATTAAAGTATCTCTCTCATTATCACTACTATAGTCGTCTCTTATTATTTTTTCAAAATCTCTACTTTCACCTTCTACCAACATATTCACATCCTAAGAGTAATATTTATTGCATTTAAGGGAAAAGGAGTACTCCTTTATCTTTTCTAGTAGATTGAAAGTTGATTTAAAGGAATAAGATTAATTAAAAATGAAAAATTATTAATTAAAGTGATTTAAAATGAAATAAAAGTTTTTTAAGACGATTGATCAATTATAGAAAAATATTTTATAAACCTTTTTTGGTTATACGTTATTTTATAAGAGCATTATGAATATTTCTAAATTCCCTTAAAGATCTGATGTCTCTTGAGCTCTATAAAACCTTTTAAATGATTTAATTTTTTACTAAAAAACCATTTTGAACGGCAAACTAAGTCCATTAACATAAATATTAAATCATTTTATTCATTTAAAGATTAGAGACCATCCCTAAAAGATTCTCATCTATTTCTTCTTTGTTAATCTCCTCTTCTTTATATTCATCTTCTTCTACTAAAACTCCTCCGTACTTTCCCATTGCCGTTTTTAATTTATCAGTCTCTTCGAAACAATTGCCATTGATTAAAAGTTTTCGAATTTGGTATTTTCCTACGAAATCAACCAAAATATTTAAGGCTTCTTGTTCGAAATCGTTATAAGACAAATCTAATATATCACAATTAACATTTACTTCAATATCCCCTGGTAAACCCAGAGTTACAGGTCTAGTACTGGCTTCTTCAAGAAAAGCCTTCACTCCTTCATCGTGCATTAAGCAATCTCCTATCATCAACTCCTTTAAATCCATCACACAGAACATTTCTCCTAATGTTTGACAACCTTTTAAATTTAAAAAATTATCTCTAATGTCTAAAATCTCTAAAGGTTTATCTAATAACAAAGGAAGGAAGGAACTCATTGAATCTTTTTCGATTGTATTAAATTCTAAATGTAAAACTTTTAAATTCTTAAGAGTAGAAAGGCCAATAGCCAAGATTTGTGGAAATTTAAAAAATCGATTTTGAGCCAAGTCGAGATATTCCAAATTTTTCTTTTTAAGCCGTGTAAAACACTCACCAATTTTATCCGCGCCCAATAAGCCAAGGCCACAATTCCTGATTTTAAGAACTTTAAGAGAATCTAATGAACTTAACAAATCTAAAAATTCATTTGGTAAATCCGAACTTAAAGCATTATTAGATAGATCTAAAACTTCTAAATTTTTATTCATTAGAGCTTTAGAAACCATTACGAAACAAGAAAGCATGTCTTCTTTCACTAAAGTAGTAAAAATTTCATCTAAAACCACAAATTTAAGATTTTTCATTTTTTCTATACATTCACAAATCCCTTTAAAGGCTTTGGGTTTAAAAACATTAGAAGTAAGATCTAATTCAGTAATTTTCTCAGGATTGACCATTAAATCCTTTACAATTGATTCTGCATCTGACTTATCGATGTATTTTTTTTCTTGGTTCTTTAAGGAAAAGAGCATGAGGGTCAATAAAAAGGGGACGTTATTAAATGTAGGGGGTATGTGGGATTAAGGAACGTAGGGAAGGGGTAGTAAACCTAAAGACGTTATTTTTGAGGGAGGCTTGTGAAAGTGGATGAAAGATAGGAGACATTTATGGATTCCATTGACAAACCAAATTAAGACGAAAAATTAATGCGTAAATATAGGCACTGACCTTAAGAAAAAATAATTTAAATATTAAAAATTACAATGTGAAAGTCTCTTTATTTCTCTTATTTTTTAAATCACATTTTTCTTATTACGAAGTAGTGTTTAGATGCATTTGCTTGTAATTTTCCATTTTCTTCTTCAGTACACACTTTTAATCCACTAACTCCCGTCTTTTCACAAATGTACATTTCTCCATTAATTCCAAAAGGTACACCAATTTTAATGTCTCCTGGTAAGTCTGAGAGTCGAATTCCTTTTGGTGTTTGAACTATGTCGTATCTTCTGCCCATTGGAAGGAGAAAATAAAATATATTTTTAAGAAAAAAAAATTGAGACGTGTTAAATAAAGGAGAAAAGATTTCTTTATAAACATGTAAATTTTATTTGATTGGAGTTAAATGATTCACTCTTACTTAATTAGGTCATAGAATTAAAGATGTTTTTACAAGACAAGATTAGCATGTGCTCAGAAAAATATCTTACTTGTATGCACAAAAAAAAATATTTAAATGTGATGCATAAAAAAAATATCTTACTTGTATGCACAAAAAAAAATATTTAAATGTGATGCATAAACAAAATACAAACTTAATTTTTTTATCCAATTAACATTTAATTTATCTCATTCAGAGATTCCTTCCCTTTCTAAAAATCATGTTCTTAATGGCTCTATAAGAAAAAACTGACAATCCTAAGCGATCCCAGTCATCCTGATGAAGAGATTTTAATTCTCCAACTGTCCTTATATCCTGTGACATTAAATTTCCTTCCCAAGAAGAAACACATTCCTTTTTTTTAAAGGCTAAAGACACTTCCCCAAGAAAGTCCGAGATAGGAGTCCCATCCTCGTATACGGGTAGATTTGGGTTATCTGAAAGGCATTTTTCTTTTAGAGGGTGTTTGTCTATTCCGTACAACATGTTTTTCATGGCTCTACAAATAAACACTGACAATCCTAAACGATCCCAATCTTCCTCAACCAAGTACTTCAAATCAAAAAGGCATGTTATGTCATGATTTTTTAAGACTTTAATCCAAGTCGTGGCAGCTTCTGGACTTCTTTTAGTAATTTCTGCAGTTTCAAAAGAAAAATCTTCAATTGATAAGGTGTCTTCGTATTTTCTCACTGGGAAATCAATGGCATCTAAGAAGCGGGTTTTACTTTGAGGGCTTTCTTCTGGTGATAAACGAGTAGATGATTCTGGTTTATTATTATCGTTAATATTGGATTCAGGCTTATTTAGTTCTGGTTGTTTATTTACGTTTTCATTTAATTCTTGTTTTATTTCTTCTGTTTCTTCTTTTACTAAACTATTATTAGCCATTACTTGAAATAAAGTACTTTCTGGTGCAGTATGTATAGGAAAATGAAGTTGCTTATCAATTAATTTCACTGCACTAAGATCATCAATTAAAAGTTCGGTTTCTTCTGGTACACAAAGATTTTTAGTATCATCAATAGTTAAAGCTATATTACTAACATCGACATTATTACTAATATTGACCTCACTATTAATAACATTAACG
This sequence comes from Papilio elwesi, assembly GCA_029849275.1. NCBI lineage: Eukaryota > Metazoa > Arthropoda > Insecta > Lepidoptera > Papilionidae > Papilio > Papilio elwesi. The sequence continues at coordinate 2,054,535 of CM056716.1, read as the reverse complement.
TCACTATTATTTACATCACCATTATTATTAACATCACCATTACTATTATTATCATTAAGAGCTTTCCTTTCTTTAGCTCTCTCTACTCCTTTATTCAACATAATTTTTAAATTCTCTTTTTGTGCATAATCAACTACTTCTTCTCTTATCATTTCTCCTGCTACTTCATCAACTGTGTCTATATCAATATCAAAAGTGAATTTAATAAATTTGGCTTCTGTCATAAAAAATAATTGAAAAGTAATAATTTGTCCTATAAAAGATATTAAAGAAATTTCCATGTCATTGGCTGGTGTAGTAAGAGGCCTAATATTCATTGATTTTGGGGGCACACACTCTCCTTTACATTCTGAATCTAAATTAAAAAAGTGGTGTTCTAAGGCAGCGTTACTAGGAATCCTATCTTTTTCAAGGACTAAACAATTTAAAATTAAATTTTTAAGGCATGGATCTGAAATTTCGTAAAGGGCATCAGGAGGAATCCCTTGAAGAATACATTTATAAACATCACTAGCCCCATTACATTCTTTATAAGGATAAGTACCAGTAGCCATTTCAATAAGACACATTCCAAAAGCGTACATATCAACTTTTTCATTATAACCTTCACCTTCAAACATTTCTCTAGCCATAAATTGAGGAGTCCCTACCACCGTGTACCTTTTACGCCTTCGTTCTTTGGCTATTCCTAAATCGCCTATTTTAACTTCTCCAAGTGAAGCATTCACAAAAATATTTTCACATTTAATATCTCGATGAATTATAGGTGGATCTTGGGTATGAAGATAATCAAGACCTTCAAGGATTTGTTTACCCCATTTCTTAATTAATTTTATATTTAAATCTCCTATAGTCGAAATGTATTCCCTTAAAGTACCTCCTGTCATTAGTTCAGTAATAAAAATAAAATTTTCTCTTGTAAACCAATAATCAAAAATTTTAAGAATGTTTTTATGCGAAACTCTCTTGAGGAGTGTAATTTCTTTAGAAAAAGTTGTTTTTTCTTCATTGTAATACTCATTTGTTGTAATTTTGACTTCATTCCACGCTACTTCTTTTCCTTCTTCTTGGTCTATGGCTTTAAAAACTTTTTTAAAAGCGCCTTCCCCAAGGACAACATTTAATTTTTTGTATCTTTTCATGGCTCTCTCTTCATCTGGAGATAGTACTATTTCTGGTGTTATTTCAATGGGGAGGCCAGCTGCATCTCTTGCTATTACTTCCTCTGCATCTATTACGTTATTTTCAAATAAATCTCTTCTCATTAAATCTTTCCTTTCGTTCATTCAAGGATTATTTATGTTTTTTTTTAAGGACAAAACAAGAGATGACACAAAATAAAAGTTAATATACAAATTAAGAATATTTAAAGATGATTGGTTAGATTAACATAATAAAAATGAAAGACAATGACCACGAGATGGAATAAGTAAAGTAATGGTCTATAAAAAGATATAGAAACTCTAAGAGTAAAACAAATTGTTTAATGTTGTTAGTAATGGACGAATAATCAAAAGAAACAAAAAAAACTATTGAAACTTGGTTTGAAAGAAAATTTGGAACTGCAGCATAAACAAAAAAAAAATAAAAAATTAAATATTTTAAAGTTTGCTATATTGCTTTTTGATCGTAAATGAATTTTTGATTTTCAATATCAGAGATTGTTTTGACATATGCATAAATGATCATTTTTTGCATAAAAACATAAGGAACAGAAAAATGCATAAATGATCATTTTTTGCATAAAAACATAAGGAACAGAAAAATGCATAAATGATCATTTTTTGCATAAAAACATAAGGAACAGAAAAATGCATAAATGATCATTTTTTGCATAAAAACATAAGGAACAGAAAAATGCATAAATGATCATTTTTTGCATAAAAACATAAGGAACAATATTTGTTATAAATTTTTAATGAACAACATCAAACCCAAAAGCCCCTCCAACATAAAATTTCCCGTTAATAAATTGAAAATCAAAAACTGATCCTACTCCACTTGATTTAAATTCAAATGAATCATCTTTTCTAATATCCCCTATTCCTACAAGTCCACACATAGAAGAAATTGCTATTTTAAAATCATTTATCTTCTGGATTTTTGTACTTCCTTCTATTTTTAATTTTAATCTGTATTCTCTCCAATTTAATTTTGTGTTTATCAAAATTAAAAAAGGAAAAGATCCTCCAACAATAAAATGATCATAAGCAAATAGAATACACTCAGAAATTCCTTCAACTGGAAATTTATGAAGAATAAACCCGTTTTTTAGAATAACAACTTCTCCTTCTTTTCCAATACAAAAAATTTCTTGGTTTTCTCCAAAACTTTCAAAGATTTTGGCTTCTTTAAAATTTTTTTTGTATTTTTGTTGAAATGAAAATTCATCAAAAGCAATGAACTGGGTGTCACTTAAAGAATAAATGGTAGAATTAAAATAAGACATCTTATGGATATCAGAACCATGTCCTAAATAAACATTTTGAGAAGATAAATCTAAATTAAAAACATAAATTGATCCTAGAGAACCACCAATAAATATTTTATCTTTAATTACATCCGCAAATGTGATATCTTCTTCTATTTTCTCGGATTGGATTATTTCGTCATGGGACAAAAGAGAAATTGTGCCATCGATCGTACAAACAAGAATTAAATTTTCTTCGAGTTGTTTAGAGAAAACCACAGAATCAGAAAAGCCTTCAATTAAAGAAATAGGACAATCATTTTCTAAAGAGTAAAGGGTACAAGTGTGATTATTACCACCATAAGAGATATTATTAAAAGAAAAATTAACATTATAAATTTCTTCGTTTTCATTTAACTCATTGTTTTCATCTGAAGAGTAACCGGAGTCATTAGGATCTGTAAATTCTTGAGATTCATAAAGGTCGTTTAGTTCACCTTTATTACTGTCTCCACTTTTACGCATTTTTTCATTTTCATGCATCGCTTCTCTAATTTCATGCGTTTTCATGGAGGGATCTAACAAATTTTTATTATTATCGATTATATTTCAATCCTAAGAGATCACCACACCTACTAAACACAGCCAAAGCTTTTAAAATATCTTCTTTCGTATGAGATGATGACATACAAATTCTAACTCTACTAAAAAGTAAAGGAGTGGCAGGATATCCCACAATCACAACTCCAATTCCTTCTTCTCGACAAATTCTTGAGAATTCTCCAAGTTTTCCGAAATTTGAAATTAAAATCGGGATCACAGGAGAGTCATCATTTCCTACTATGATAAACCCCAAAGCTTTTAAACCTTCTCTCATTAATTTAGTATTTCTTAAAAGTATTCGTATCTTTTTCTTACCTTCTTTAGTGTATCTAATACACCGGAGACTTTCAAGGATTTGAGTAGCAGCAATAGGCGACATTTGTTCACCGTAAAGAGCAGCATCCGAGTAAAATCTAAGATGCTCTATTAAATGGGAATCGCCTGCTATGTATCCACCCATTCCAGCAAAACTTTTTGTAAATGTTCCCATTAAAATATCTACATCTTTTGGATCTACTTGACTGTATTCGCAAATACCTCGGCCAGTTTGTCCCAGGCATCCGATCGAATGAGCTTCATCTATAAAAATATAAAATTTATATTTTTCTTTTAATTTAACTAAACGTTTGAGAGAAAGTATCGTGCCTTCCATAGAATAAATCCCTTCTACAAATACTATAATCTTTTTCCAAGACCTATGAGTTATTGGTTGTCCTTGTGCTATTTCTTTTCTTAAAATTTTCTCCAATTCGTCCATGTCATTGTGTTTAAAAACCCGTACAGTGGCCTTTCCGAGTTTAATTCCCGTAATAATAGACGCGTGATTAAGTTCGTCACTAAGGACAAGTGTACCTTCTGTAAGTAAAATAGGAATATTTGAAGTATTCGTACCGTATCCCATAGAAAAAACAATGGCATCTTCTTTTTTAAGGAATTGTGCCATTTCTTTTTCTAAATCCCTTATTACTTTTAAAATTCCAACATCTCGAGAAGGAGCTCCTATGTTTACTGGATGCTCATCAATATTTTTAATCACGGCCCTAATAACTTTCCCAGAATTTGCAGCGAATCCTAAGTAATTATAAGATCCAAAATTAAGTAATTGATATTTGTTTTCTGTCATTATTAATTTCCTATTGTGGTCTTTACTTTTCCGTTCTATGATTGTAATTATCCTACCTGGTACTCCTGCAACAGGATGACACAAATTATCCGCTAGTCGTCTGTAAATCCAACGACTGTAAAAACTTTCAAACATTGAAAATATTGGAGGAATATCATTTTTAGACTTCCAGAAATTCAATTTGCTAAATTTGAACTTGTAAATTTGATCTTTAACGTAACCGATTGCCACCACAAGACTTAATGAAAGGTATGTGAACATTAAGTAATAAAAAGGTATTTTGTTTTGTGTCATTTAGGGCTTTTGTTTTTTTGATTTGATTTTATGCAATTAAGATGTGACGTAATCCATAAACACAATTTTTTAAGAATTAAAATAAACTTAATTTAGAGTAGATAAAAAATTGAAAAACATTGATTCTGTTATATTAAATTGTATCTAATTCATTTAACCTTCAATTTTTTTAAGATCAATTTATTTGTTTACTTAAAAAAATGAAATATTTTGAATTCAAAGACAATAAGTCTTTTCTTTGTCTTCTTAGCTAATTCAATTTGAAAAAAATCTCTCCCACCGGGACTCGAACCCGGGCCGGCCACCAGCGTGACAGACTAGCATGCTACCACTGCACCATAGGAGATTAAATTATGCATAAGTCAATAATAATACAAGTAAATACTTTAAAACACTTTTATTTTCTTTCGATTTTCTTAAGAAGCGTATTTGTTGATTCATCAAAAGATTCAGATGGCCTGTTTTTTATATCTTCAAGTAATTCTTTAGCTATTGTTTTACCTAATGTCACACCAAATTGATCAAATGAATTTATATTCCAGTAAATGCCCTGTACAAAAATTTTATGTTCATAATGAGCTAATAAAGCTCCTAGAATCCTAGGAGATAATTTTGAATAAGCAATTGTAATAGAAGGCTTATCGCCTTCAAAGAAATCTTTACTTTTTTCACCTTTTTTGCCTAACATTAAAGCACGTGATTGACCAATGCAGTTCGATAAAACCATAAAATGATGTTCTTGTTCTTCATGAAGTGGTGACATAGGAAATAAAAATTCACTCAAGATATTCCTGGTGCCTTGGTGAAGTAATTGAAAGAAAGAATGTTGTACATTAGTTCCTACACCACCCCAAATGATCATTCCTGTATCTTCTTCTGAATATTTACCGTTACTTTCCATCTCAGCTTGTTGTAAATATAAATAAAACTTTTCTAAGTATTGATCATAAGGAACGATACATTTATTATCATAATCTTTACTAGAGTAATACAATTCGATAATTGCATGGAATATTTCAATATTATCTTGATCTTTATTACTTTTAAACGCTTCATCTACTAAAGATGCACCTTCTAACATTTCAATAAATTTATCAAAACCAATATAAAGAGCAATAATAAGACCAACAGGAGACCAAAGAGAATATCTTCCTCCTACAAAATCCCACATTGCAAATATGTTTTCAATATTATGCTTCTTTGTTTCTTCAATATTTGAACTAACAGCCACAAAATGATGTTTACTAACTTCTTCTTTAGGTTTTTTTAAACAATCAGACATGTATCTTAAAGCCAATTGAAAATTTTCTATTGTCTCTAAAGTTGTAAAAGTCTTACTAACAACAATAAAAAGTGTTGTTTCAGGATCAATTTTCTTAAAAACTTCAATTGTATCTGTAGCATCAATGTTAGAAATAAAAAATACATTCATATTTGGTTTAGAGTACGCTCTTAAGGCCTCACAAACCATTCTAGGTCCTAAATCACTTCCTCCTATTCCGATATTTACAATTGTATTTATTTTTTTACTGGTCACGCCTTTAAATTTGCCGTTATCAATTTTTTCAATAAAATTTTTCATTTTTAATAATTCGTTGTAAATATCTTGTTTACGGGAGTCTTCTAAGGTCTTTCCTGTCTTGACACTATTCAATACTTCTTTATCTCTCAAATAAACATGCAAAACCTCCCTATTTTCAGTAAAATTTATTTTATCACCTTCAAACATTCCTTTAATTTTACTATAAACTCGCCTATCGTCCATGATTTTACAAAAATTTTTAAGGCCAACTTCCGAGAGATGTGTTTTAGAAAAGTCAAAATAAATTGATTCATCTCCAACTCTTAATGTTTTAGAGAATTTTTTAACTCTTTCTTTGTCTTCCTCAATTAGATTTATAATTTTCATACGGTTAAAATTTAAAATTACATTTATAGAAAAAAATAAAAAATTGACAAATTAAAATTTAAAGAATCGACACAAAGGTGATAAAATGAAACAATTGGTTATTAAAATAAAATCAAGTCTAAACAGGCTTATTGAAAAAAATATTGGTCAGTTACGCGATTAAATGATTGTTTTAAAGAAAAAAAACGGCCACTAGATACTTTTACAGTTAATAAAAATTCTTGGCCTATCGATTAGATAGGAACATGACACCTGAACCAAAGACACTGCCTCTAATTTTAATTTAAAATCAAAATAATTTTTTTTTAAAAAACGACAGCGACAGGATTCGAACCTGTGAAAGATAAACTCATTGGTTTTCTAGACCAACGCCATAACCACTCGGCCACACTGCCTTAGTCACATACATAATTAAGATAATTACACATTTTTAATATTTTACAAAAACAATTCAATTATCAATTTACAATATTTTTAAACAATAAATTCCGTCCCCCATGATATTACCGTTAGATAAAAGAAAAAGAAAAATCTCATTTTTTGACCTAGAAAGCAGGTTCATTCCGGCTTTAGAGTTTATAGAAGATCTTATTGATTCAAAATTAAAATATGTTTTAGATATCACAAATCATGTTGAGATTGTCAACAAATTTACGATTTTATTTAAAAAAGACGATGTTCGTCCAGAATTATTTTGTCTTACGTCTAAAAGTGAATATGAAATTAAAGATTATTTAAATCGTTTTGGCCTTGTTTCAATCGATCAAATCAGCAAAGAAATCTATAAAATCTCTTTTGATAATCAATTTTCCTATGATTTTTGCTCTTTTTATTCTTCTAAAGATTTTGCATTTTACGGTTATCCGATTAAAAATGATTTGACTGGTAATAAAACCAAAAATGACATGGATAACTATAATAACAAAGTGTATAATACAGATGTACCAATAAATTATAATAAAGTGATCTTAGGGCCACTCGAGAATACAACAAAAGAAGATTTATTTTATCTTTTAAATGAAATTGGTGAAATCGTTTCATTAAGAACCACAACCAACAAAAAATACTTTACCTTTTCATTTTTAGACTCTGATTTAAACAAAAGTTTTGTTGACAACATTTTCCGTGAAAGAAAAGAGAATGTAATTTTACCAGAAGCAAGATACTGTTACCAAGACTGTATACTTTTAAAATTTGATAGTCCATATTTTCCTATTGTCTGTAGTTTAAAAAAGACTAAAATCGTTTTGCTATTAAATTCAAATCCAAGTATGAATATAAATAAGTTGATAAGAGACCACTGCAAGGAAGTTAAAGAGTTTAAAATCGTAAAATATAATATGTTTGATAAATTTGAAGCTATAAAATTTAAATCAAAAAATGAAAAAAAATTTATTGAATGTGATAGTATTGAATCAGCCGAGATTGTTTATTATAATCTTGGTGGTTTAAATGTAAATGGATCAATACTAATTACGTCTTTTTATCCTGAGTATAATTATTTTGTTGGTGAATTCGAATAAGTTGATTTTTATTTGTTGACCCCATGGATTCGTATGAAAGGCGATTAAAGACTTTTGAAAATAAGAATTGGTTTAGTAAAAAGAAAGCGTATACACCAGAAACATTAGCAATTTGTGGATTTTATACAGAGAAAAAATTTTCTTCTATGGCCGTCAAGTGCTATTATTGTAAGAAGGTTTTAGAAGGATGGGATGATGATGAAATTCCCATAATTGAACATTTTAGCCATAAAAAAACTTGTATTCTCTTTAGACCAAATGTTATTAAGAGTAGAAGGGACCTTTTCGGGAATGAGACCGCCTACGAAGAATTGGCCAAAATTGGTTTTATAAAATTTAATATTTTACAAGACAAACCGTTTATTTTTTGCTATAAATGCGGATCTCAAGATAAGAAACATATTTGTAAAATAAAAACAACCTGGAAATTTGATCCTAAAGAGAAGTCTGATTTCTTTTTTGCTAATTTAATTTCGGGTAGACTTCAAGGAATGATTTCTGATATGTTGAATGATAAGTTAGAAATTTCAGAAAAAGCAAGAGAAGTTTTGGAGCCTTTAATTGATGAAATGGAGAAATGTGATCCAAGTCAAACACTTGGAGAGTTTATTACTTCTTATTGTTCGACTAAATTGAACTTAGTTCGTGATAAAATGGAAGCTAATTTAAAAAATGAATAAATTTAATAAAAATATGAAATTTTGTGCTTGTTAGTGGGGAGTTGTGCATAAGCATCACCACAAATTTTACTTTATAATAATAAAATGCATTTAATGAGGTAAAGACGGGTTAAAAAAAAACATTTACATTAATTTAAATAAATTTCTTTATTTATCCTTGGATTTTATACTTTTTAAGATATTCTTCTCTCTCCTTCTCAGAAATTTTCTTTCTTTCTAATCTTTCAGCTTTACTCTTCTGAACTCTCTCTTTTCTGGCTTTATGAATATGGCCAGTAGGCTTAATTTTAGGAAGTTTAACATTCTCATCTCCAGCAGCTAATCTTATGGCCTTCTTAACAGCTTCAGCAAGATTTGTTTCAGACTCAGGAATTCCGAACATTTGTCTTAATTTTTCATCACGCTTAGGAAGATGTGTCTTGGGTACAGTAATATCTGTAAGTCCTTCTAGTTCATTATCACCCTTTTTAACTACTACTAAACTTAAAACATTAATAGCATCAGAAACAATAGCACCACGAACACTCTTTCTTTTCCTTTCTCCCTTTTTGTGACACCTATATCCTGTATCTCCTTTCCTTAATAAAGGTCTTACTCTGTCGGGTGTTAAAAATTTTTTAGACATAGGAAAACCCTGTGCATCATCTCCTCCTGTAATTTCAAAAACATATCCTCTAAATTTTTCATCAACAACTTCACCATTAAATTGATCGCCGACTTTAATTCCGTAAAGTCTCTGTTCTGACTTCTGGTCAATTTCATACATTTTTTGTGTTCCGTTTGTAGGACAAGCGACGTTTAACTTCATTTTTTGGGGTGATAAAAAAAATTAAAAAAAAAATATTTTTAAAAGAAAAAGCCTTTAATGACACGTTACTTACAAAAGAGTTTTCTGTAGATTTTAATATAAAAAATTTTTGTTAAAGTCTACACCATTCGGGTAAAGGTGCTTCGTATTCTTTTGAATCATAAAAATATTTCCATGCATGTAGACAAATAAAATATTTTTTAAAATTAAAACTTCTATTATTTTCTCCTTTACAATGTTTTACTACACATTTATACATCTCTTGATCTTCGAATTCTTCATAATTAGCATCACATTCAACTTCTTTTGTCACTATTTCTTCTGGTTCTTCATCTCCGTAAATCAAATCATTGACAATAGGAAAACCAATACTTTGTAAATGAATTCGAATTTGGTGTGTTCTCCCGGTAATAGGCTGGCATTTTACTAAAGAATGGGATTCATTATGACTTATTAAATCAAAAATAGTAAGACATTCTTTTCCTTCTTCGCTTACATATCTTTTTCTTCCTTCTTTACAAACTATTTTCTTATTGACTTCAATATGATTAGGAAAAATTCCTTTTACTTTAGCAATATAAAACTTTTTAGCATCTTTAATCTTCTCCATACACTGACTAAGATTATTAAAAGTTATAATCATAACACCAGAAACAGGCATATCAAGTCTATTAACACAGGCTACTTTCTTATTTTCAAATAATGATTTAGTAACTGAATAAAACAAGTAACCACCAGTTGGATGACAAGGAACACCTGCAGGTTTATTTACGACCACATAGTCGTCTTTTTTAGTTAAAATCTCAATTTTTGGTGGAACTGGCTCGTGCATGTGGACGGTGTGTTCTATGTAATCGGTTAATTTTAATTTTTTTGTTGGTTTTACAATCTCACCATTAACTTTAATAACTCCTTTATCAATGGCATCTCTATAATAAGCCTCGTCTCTATTTCTAAATTCATAAACTAAAACATCTAGTAGTTCTTTATTCTTCCATCTTTCTTTTACGTTGGTTTTGTATGTGAAAAAAAATTTCAAAGTCATGGATATGAAAAATTAATTTGATTTGAGTTACAATTAAAAGATATGAATAAAAGTTTGTACAAGATTTTTGAATTAATTTAATAAAATTATGTTTAATATATTTTTATTTTTGTAAATGTGTTTTTAGAGGGAAAATATTTTTATAATGTAAAAATAAACAAGTCATAAAATTATTTTAAATTAGAATTTTTCTATTTAAATTTATTTTTTTTCTTATTTATTAAGAAGAAGATCACCAAGTACTTTTAATTATCAACCAATAATGACTCACTCATATTTAGGACTATTCAGTAGGCTAATTATACCCCTCAAATGGGGTTTTCAAATGAGAAAGAACTTCTTTTGATAACGGGATTTAATACAATTTCTAACTTGGCTTACAAATCATTTCCAGTTAAAAACGTTTTTTTCGATTTTGTTTTCTGGGTTATTCCTCAGTATCTCGTCATTGTTTATCCCGATCATAAATTATCATACATTGAATTTTTAGTATCTTGTTGTGACTTTAAGGCCACTAAACCACATCTAAAACAATATTTAAAGGAATATGATATTCCAACTTGGCTTAGATCAAATGTTTTTTTGATGGTTGCAATATCAATTTTTGGTGTTGACTTTGATTTTTTTCCAAAAAAATTTGGAAAGACAGATTATTACGGTTATAAACTTATGGATATTGGTGTAGGGTCGTACGTTTATATTGCGGGTGTGATGTCTGTAAAGTATAATTCTTCTAAAAATGTAAAACTAGTGTGCACTTTAACAGTTTTAGGACTAATAAGATTCTTTTGTATATCTTTTTTTAATCTTGATGTTAATATACGTGAGTATGGTAAACATTTAAACTTTTACTTTTTACTTGCTATTTGTAATATGATTTATGGGATTTTTAAAAGTGATTATGATTTCATTGCTGGGTATATAATCATATCTTCATATGATTATCTCTTAAAAAATTCTAATTTGGCTAAATTCATATTATCTGATGATCTAAGATCTGGAATTTTAGAAGAAAATAAGGAAGGAATAGCTAGTATTGTTTGTTATATGAGCATATTTTTTATGTCCAATTTATGCGGAAGGATATTTTTTAGTCAATATTCTTGGAAGAGGAAATTGTTTAATATTGGATTGATTACAACAATATTTTATTCTGCTTATAAGAGTCATTTAAAATATGAAGAACCTTCAAGAAGGCTAGGTAATGGTACATACGTTTATTGGATCTTATTTCTTCATACTCTTCAAATTTTAATTTATTATTCAATGACAGTTATAACTGGATCTTTGGTAATTCTAACTCAGCTTAATACGAGTAAAAATATGCTGGTGGGATTTTTGTTATCAAATCTTCAGGTTTTGATTTTTAAAAAAATGTTTATCTTGGAAAAGGTCAATGAGGTCTATGGAAATTTACTAATAATATGTTATCTTATAATATCATTTATGTTTCCTGTATTTTTAAGTCGATATCTGTTTAAATTTATAAAAAGTCGTACAAACAAAATAATTAAATAAGCATTTTAAAAAGATTCAAAGTAGATTTTCTGTTTAATTAAATTGTAAAAGCTTATCTAGGCTATTTTAAAATAATGATCACTAAATATAGTTACTTTATAGACGTTTTTAAATATCAAATAGCAAATTTTTTAAGAACATGTTTTGTAATAAAATTTGAAAATGATTTCATATAAATTTTTTTTAGATGTCAGTTTTATTGATCTCAAAATTCAAATTTTTACAATTTGTTTATTGGGACAAGTTTATTTATGATCCCTCTTATTTTAAATCTGTTTTTGATATATTAAAATCATTTGTTGCATAACGAATTATATTTTAAAAACAAATGTTATTTTTTGACGCATTTATATCATTAATAAACCAAATTAATATATAAAATCATTTTTGTCAAGAATTTATAATAATTTTTGCTGATACCCCATGAAGTTAATCATTTTTTTGATATTTACAACAATTTTTTGTGCTAACCAACATTCAAATGTAAAAAAACGTGGGTTTTTTATTGTGACTGATAGAAAATTAAAAGGCTTAGTAATGAAAGATAAAACGCAAACAAATTTGATAACACTTACTGATGATAAAGGAGTTTTAGGTTCTGAATTTTTTTGGAACAAATGCTTTCCAAAACCTTTAATGTATGGATTTAATTGTGAGAGATTAATTAATTCAAAAATACCAGTATCGTTAAATTTGGAAGGAATAACACATGACAATGAAGTGTTGTTTGGATTTACAATATGTTATGATCTTAAAAGGATGAAATTATTTGATTTTGCAGATGCAAATAACGTTTATGTCACCAATTCTCAATATAATAAAGACAAAACTTTTTATAATATCTTTATGATAAGTCGCGAGGCGAAGAATGTAAAAAGTATTAGAGCAAGTTTTGAATACATTAAAAACTTCTACAAGATCATACCATTGTATAAAGAAATATTTTGTATCTTATTTCAATATATTAAAAACATTGATGATCTTGCTAAAAGTGTGGAAGATGATGAAAATGCATTTAAAGAAGCTTCTAATGCCAAACAATACATGATATTAAAAACTATCGATATCCTTCAAAGCTTGTCAGAATTGAGAATTCCGTTTTTCCTTAAATTAGATAATTTGCATACAAAGGATAGTTTTAGAAGTATTTTATACAACATTTTTAAAATGTTAGAAATTGTTTTTGAAACAAAACTAAAGAAACTGCATAATGGAGGCATTATTTTTAAAAGATCAGATATAACTGACAAAATTAATCATGAAATCATACAATGCACACTTCCTCGTTTAATCGACACGTATAATGAATTATGTACAAATTTAAAAAGTCTTGATGAGTTTTCTAGAAGCGTATCTCAAGAAGGAAAAGGAAACAAAGATTTAGAACTACTGTCAAATTGTAATCTTGAAAAAACTGATAAATTTGCTGAAAAATATTTCCATGAGTTAAAAGTTTATTGTATAATCATGCATAGCTCAAATTGTGTCGACGTGTTTAATTACTATTTTCCAATCGAGCTGTCAGAAATCGATTTGTCAGTTAAGAAGTTACAAGAATTTTATGCAGATAAAGAGTTTGCCAATATTTTGCTAAGTTATATTGTTGATTATATTAAAGGAGACAAGACTGATTTTTTACTTTTTTCTCAAACTGAATATTTTAAACATATACTATCTTCAAGAATCATTAACAATCTAAGACTTTTAAGAGAAATTAATTTACCTGTTTCTGGGTTGGAAGTAACTAGAAAGAAGTCTAGTGAGTTTGTGATACAAAGAAAAAAAGATATGTGTGCTCATATTGCTAAAGTTGAAAAAAACTGGAGATTCTTGCTTAAAGATGATGTACTAGGTTTTTATAAATCATTTGCTGAATTATCTTAAGATGAATTAAAAAGTCCAGTAAATATTTGCTTTAAAGATTATTGTAAAGACTTTTTAACCTTCTAAATCATTGATGGCAAACAGCCGACCTGAGGGTCGCCATTATCCCAGTTGCCATTTTTCGTATTTTATAAAACCTGGAACCTGATAAAATTGATCTTAAAATTGCCTATAAAGTTATGTAAACACAATTTAACATATTTTAAAAACAATAAAACCAAGCAGTTTATGTAAAATATCATTGTTTTAGCATTATCTTGTAAAATTATTTTTTTTTACATTTTATATTTCTAAATTACTCAATCAGATGTTCGGTAACTTTAAATGTCAAAAAAAACACTGATTTATTTTATGTTGCCATTAATGTTCTAAATGTTATATTTAAAATATGTTTTTTTTAGCAAATTTAAAATTCTTGTACCCAAAAGAGTAAATTGCAATAAATTACAAAAAAAAAATTTATATTGGCAACTTAACATCCAATAAAGTTTTTTATTACATTTTTTGCGATCAAATAAAGACTATATGGATGTTTAAATTTTTTTTGTAATAATTGATATTGGTTAAAAATCATTGTTATTGATTTTTTCAAGCAAAAAAAATTAATTTACTCTTAAAGTTAAATAACATTTTAAAACAAAAATTAGTGTTTTCTAGATACCCTTATGAAGTTTAACTTTTTAATCTTAATGATGATGGTATTTTGCAGTGATAATCATTCATTTAACAAACACGAAATTCTAATTGTAACGGACAGAAAAATAAAATGGTTTATGATGGAAAACGAAGCTGATACTGATTTATTGGTTCTTAAAGATTGTTCAGATATTTTTAGATCCGATCATCTATGGGATGAATATTTTCCAAAACCTTTAATGTATAAATTCAATTATGAAAAAATAATGAATTTGACAACTCCGTTCTCTTCGCATATAATTTTTAAAGAAAATAATGATGAAGATATGTTTAGCTTTACACTTAATTACGATCTAAAAAACATAACTTTGTCAAATTTTGTTGATTCAAATTGTGCTTCAATAAAGAATGCATTATTTGAAAACAAAGAATGTTCAGAAAATATCTTTATGTTAAGTCGTGAAGAAAAAAATGTAAATAGTTTGAAGGCAAGTTATAGATATTTTATTTGTACTGAGGAAATCACACCATTGTATAGGGAAGTATTGTGTAACTTGTTCATATTTATCAAAAATATTGAGGATTTCACAGAAAAATTAAAAGATATTGGTGATGAAAAATTAATGCTAGAAAACGCGGCAAAACGTCCTTTGATTGTTTTTTTTACAGTTATACTTCAAAGGTGTTGCTCTTTAAGAGTTTTAACATACTATCATTTAAGTAAAATACCTGAATTAAAAGAATTTAAAGTTATATTGAATAAAGTAGCTGAGTCTTTAAAAAATGTTGTTGAGATACATTTACAAGATGAAAAAGGAAAAGAAAGCAATATTGTCTTAACGAAAACTGAAATTATTGATTATGAGAAAAATTTTGTAATACAAGATGATTTAAGAACGCAATGTTTCGAAACTTATAAGAAATTATTCGAATACAGGAAAACAATGGTAGATTTTGTTAATGATTTTTTAAAACCGGGCAAAAAGAACGAAGATTTTGAAATATTGTCTGATTGCAACGGTGAAAAAGTGGATAAGTTTATGCAGGAACATATGCCTCTTTTGCTTTTTTACTGTAAAAATATTAGAGATTGTGACTTTTATAGCGTAATTAATTTGTATCTTGCTCAAAAATCAGTCGAGATCGATGTATTAATTAAAGAATTAGAAGATTTATACATTGATAAGTTGATTGCAAAAAATATGTCCTGCTTAATTGGCGATTACGAAAAAGATAAAACAGACTTTTTAATTTTTACGCAAACGGATTATTTCAAATTCACCTTATCTACAAGAATTATCAAGAATCTTAAGCTTTTATTTGAAATAAACTGCATTGATCATTCATCTAAAAATATTAATCGAGGATCAAGTTTTGATAAAAAATTAATTCAACCAGAACATATTGGTAGAGCATTAATTTATTGGAATGCTGCATTAAAAAAAGATGGATCAAAGGATATAAAATCATTTGACGATTTACTTAACGAATGAAAGTTGCCCGTACTAGTTTAAAAAACATTAAAGTTGATAAATCTAGTACATGCAAAATTCAACCAAGGTTATTAATTAAAAACTTACTCATATTGTTTTTAAATTTGTTATGTCAGCTATTTAAAAAATAGATTTTAAAAAAATGTTATGTTGTTAGTTTTAAAATTTTTGTGGTTTACAATAATCATAATTTGTTATAAAATCACATTAAAAACAATCTACTGATATTTAAGCACTATTTCGATCTGTTTATAGATAACTTTAAATAAGGTCCATGCTTTTTATTGCTGTACATTAATATGTAACCATGTTTTTCAATAATTTTTATATAGTTAATTACTAATACATAGAATTAATGGTATATTTGGATGTTAATGTTCTACTTATAGATAATCAACAAATTTTAATTCTTAAAAAAGACTGCTTGTCGTATTGATGTATTTTTTATGTTTTATGTCGTGGAAAATGACAAGCACAGAGGGTTAATTAATATTTTTTTGTATTCTCTAACATTTTATATTTATTATAAATTCACTTCTATTAACCTAAAAATATATAAGTCTTATTTAATTTCGTTTAAATTTTACAATTTCACTTTAAACATAAATGTTAAGCAATAAAGTCAATTTAAATGATAAAAATTTTCAAATTTACTTGATTTGGTATTTCTCTTGAAAATACTTTAACTTTTAGATTTACATATGTTCTTTTATAATTTGTTTTATTTATAAGATAAGATGTTTAATCCAATTATATACATAAAATAATTTAAATGATCAAGATAAAATTCAATTTACTCATTTTAGAAAAATAAAACCATGTCTTATTTAGTAAATATTAAAATTTTACAGGACCCTCATGAATTCTTTTGTTTTTATTTTGATTAGTATCTATTGGGCCGTTCAATTTGATACTACAGATTGCAACTTTTATATTGTAACAGATAGAAAAATCAAAGGTTTAGTAAAGAAAAATGGTACACAATCGGAGTTGATTTCAATTGTGCATGACCCATATGGATTAAATTTAAACTATACGTTGGATAAATACTTTCCTAAACTGATTATGTATAAATTCTCTTGCAAAAAAATAATTAACTCAGAAAAAAAGTTAAGTTTAAAATTAAAAGGCATAACAGATAATAATGAGGCGTTATTTTGGTTAACTATAAGCTATAAAAAGAATATTTTGAAAATTTTGAATTTTTGTGACGCAAGTAACGCGCCAATTACTGATGCTATGTATACAAACGATAATAATTACAATAATATATTTATGTTAAGCCATAAAGCAGCATTTGTTAAAAATATCAAGTCAAGTTTTAATTATTTTAATATCATTGAAAGAATAAAACCTCTATATGAGGAGATTTTGAAAAATTTATTTCGATACTTAAGTGATATTAATAATCTTACACAAAACTTGACATATGAAAAATTATGTTGTGTAAAAGATTACATGATTTTTAACATAATTAATGTTTTTCGGAGTATATCCTCCTTAAAAGTCCCAATTTTTGATAATTTAAGTAAATTGTTATCTGCAAAAATGTTTGATGATGAATTGAATGTTTTATTTAAAAATTTAGCAGATGGTTTTAAAGCATTTTTAGAAAATGAGAATAAAAAAATTAGTTCAAATAAAAATAATATTTCTGGACATATCAAAGATGTTATGATGAAAGATGATTCACTAAAACAATGCGTTAGTACATATAAGAGCTTAATTAAGAATCTCAAACAGGCAGAGGCCATTATTCTTGAATTACATAGTTCTGGAGTAGTTTACAATAATTTCGAAATCATATCAAAATGTGATGTAGATAAAATAGATGAATTTATAAATGCCTATGCTTTAATTTTGCTAGATTACTACAAAATTATCGAAAATATAAATTTTGAAGACATATTTAAGCATTGTTTTGTCCATGAGTCGTCTAAATTCGAATCTTCAATTAAAAAAATAGAAAACTTCTTTGTTGATAAATTAATGGCAAATAGTATAAACACATTTATTCTTGATTATAACAAAGATAAAACAAATTTTTTATTTTTTTCGCAAACTGAAATTTTTAAAAAAACATTATCTAATCAAATTTTAAGCAATTTAAAGATTGCAAAAGCTATAATTTTAAATCAAAGTATGCTAGAAACGTCTAGTAGGAGTAAGTTTAGCATAAAATTAGATGATATCAGTAATCTTGAAAATATTTGGAAATTAATTCTGAAGGATAATTTGACGGGAAAAGTAAAATCGTTTTGCGATTTACTTATTCAAGACAAACTTTCTGTTCCTATTTACTACAAAGAAATGGATTTTAAACAGGAAGATGTTGAATGTAAGAAAAAAGAAAACGGACCAAATAATACGTCAAAAAGTTATCTCAGTAAAATTGATAATAAACCAAATAATGAACCAGATAACGATATAAGTGAACATGAACATAAGAATTGCAAAAACGTTAAAAAAAGGTTATATACAACTAAAAATAAACAACATCCTCAAGATATTACTGTCCCAGTGGATTTTAAATCAAAATATTTTAATGAAAAAATGCTTGCTTATATAGTTTTGAGCGTTGGTGTGTTTTTTACATTTTTTATAGGAGTAAGAAACCTTATTTTTCATTAATTTTTATGGTTTTCATGCAAGAAAATTACCTATTATACTTATTAAATCTTTTGCATAGAAAAGCAAAGTTTTCTTATATTCTCATTAACATCTAATAATTGATTTTTCTACAAGTCACCTAAAATTTCTCTTCGGATCAGTGATTCTCAACCTTTTATACGCCACGCTCCACTTTTGAAATTTTGAGATTTTAAAGCCCCTACCCATTTGAAGATACTAAAAAACCTTGACTGGAACGTTAATTTTTACCATAAAAAATTTAAAATGTTTCACTCAATTATCAAATTGTTTTAGGTCGAAATAATTGCTGTAAATTGTATTGTTTAAATGAGGGGTAAGCAACCTTTTTTGCTTGGTGAGCCGCAGTTTAAAAAACAAAAGACCAATGTTGCTTAAAAATATGTGTACATCGTAAAACAAAGCAGAAAACATTATTGCTTGTAAAAAATCAGGTCATAACCGATTTAAGTTTTATAGAATACTTTAGGCTTTTTTTTTTCAACACTGGTAGAAAAAATAAATTGATTTTTACACGCTTCGAGTTGCTAATTTTTGGTTTAAATACAATTATATTTTTATTTTGACATTTAAGCAAATTAAAAGTGGTAGTTTCTATTACATGTGTCGTAGAGACTCTCATGTCTCTTCGTATGTAGAATTCTAGAAATTACTTTACTTAAAAATTTATATTTATTTTAACCCATGCAAGAAAATAATAAAAGTTCTTCTTATCAATCTGACAACATGAATTAAATAAGTACTAAATTAATACCAAGTTCAATTTGCGTTGTTTTGAAGTTGTTATATGTTTTTTTAATAAAGAATATAACCGTCAAAAATTATACTTTTTTTTAATTTAATTTTTTTACATTCAGAAGTTTTTTAAAACTATAACTTATTAAAATTAACTTAAAGACGCTTTTGCTTATACAACTAAATAAAGATATCCATTTCTTAATTTAAAAAACATTTAAAGCATTTTTCAAAAGTGGGGCGTAAGCTTTTAGAGGGGGCATTTGGTAAGTTAGGAGCGACATTTTCAATTTTACTTAGTTAAAATAACCTTTTCTTGCTAAAACGTATAATGTTCTACAAGAATTAGAGGCATAGCGATTTCAAAATCTCAAAAGTTAGGCGTGTGCTAAAAAAGGTTGGGAAACAAAGTTATTAACCATAAATGAGCAACCTTTTTGATCGAAGGGCCACAAGTGTTCCGCAAAGCATCATAAAAATTTTATATATTTTTTTATAGGTTACAACTGATAAGAAAAAATGTGTAAATTTTAGAAAAAATGCTTAAATCTAAATTAATACTGACGTTATCTGCGCGTGTAAACGAAACGTTTGTTGCTTTAATTCAGTGTGCGTATCCGTGATTATTTTTATGAGTGGCTTCAGGCTTGAAAATTAAAAATTGGCCTTTTGGCCAAAAAGATTACTCATTCCTGCCATAAACTCGGTTGTGCCCAAGTCTAAAACACACGTGTACTTGCATGTTTGGTTTAAAATTATTAAAATTAAAATTTTCTGGCGTGTAAAAAATTGTCATAGTTCTTCTAACCTGAGACAAATGTCCGTTTAAATTTATATTTTATTTGTAGTAGTTTTCAAAGACATTATTTAGAAAAAAACATCATTATATAGATGCATTATATAAAAAAGTATTTTTTAATTGCAGCGAATTTTTTTTCGAGTATAAACTTTGTTTAAGGTCCTTATCGTTATTTTTAGAAAAAAAATCTATTAAACAAAAATAACTAATTTTTTTGTTAAGAACACAGTTTTTGCTTTTTTTCCATAAAATTTATTTTTAATTTTATATCTTCAGAATACTGCCTTTGCAAAAAAACAGAACAAATTATCGATTTTGTTGTGTTTTTGACCAAATTTATGGTTCTCTTTGCGTCGCATATTTTAGGGACAAATTAACAACGCAAAAGGTGTTTGGGTTGTAATAAAATAACTGATTTATATAAATCACATATAAATACAAATGGCTAATCTTCTTGGTTTTACTATTGTTTCTTTAATGTATTTTTAGTTTATTTTTTTAAAATTTTAGGCAATTTATGTTTATCTCTTGATGCGCCATTGATCTAAACAAATTTAAATTTAAAAGAAAGTATATTTCCATAGAAAAGTAATGAAGGTATTTTTAATTGTTAGTTTGATTATACTAAAAATTTTTTTGTTTATGATTATCGCTACTTATTTTGCTTATAATAATATTGACAAATCGCTTCAAGATTGGAATGTGATTAAAATCTTCATAGATGGTGAACTGAAGAAGGATCTAATGAGAAATCATAGGCTGACCGAAGAAGAATATACTCATTGTGCTGTTGGTGTCTAGATTGTATCGTGCATAAAAGAAGACGATATTAAAAAATTAATGAAACTAAAAGAAGATTAGACGATGAAATTATAGTCACAAAAAAAATTATTGGTTCGATAAAATTGATCAAAACAAATGCGCATTTGCCTTTTGTGTAGAAAAAAAAGATGTATTAGAATGTTAGGGATCAAGGTATATGACTGCTCTTGTTAGTTTACTCAAACAAAAACCACAAAATACAAAATCAGATGAGGCGGAGAAGTCTGTTGTAAATAATTTTCACAAGAATGGGGAGACCGATTTAAAAAAGAAAACAAAAGGAGGTAACTTAACAATTGTTGAAAATGCAATTAAAATAGTGCCAAAAACATTCAAACGACAATTAAGATCATTTTATAATTTAAAATTAAAAAACAAGAATATTTTAAATATTTTTGTACCAAACTTAAAATTTACGGTTTATCGTGCAAAATCTAAATTTAATAAACTTTCATTTGTTTTATTGACTAAGCTAGTTTCTTTACGATCAATTATTAGTAAAAATGATTTTTATGACGCAACCCCCTACTTTGATTTTTTGACAGTAAATGTTGCAATGTCGGTTCAAATGTTTATTTTTAATCTATGTGCCAGGAAGAAATATGGTTCTCACATACATTATAGTTTCTACAATTAATAAACGTTGATTTTTTTATATAAATTAACTCTTTATACGAGACAATATGTTTGATAAGAATGTTTTAATCTCGTAGTACACATGTTAAATAGTTTATTTTCAAGATTAATTTTTACAAAAATCCGAATTGATCATAATTTTTGACAGAATTTAGCGCCAAAAAATGTTTATATGGCTGTGTGAGTAGAAATACTTGCGTTTTATTTTGTTGGCGTTTGCTCTTATGCTTATGTTCTGTTTAATGCTTTGGAAACTTTTAGATTCTGACAAAGCGATAAAAAACTGGGATACAATTAAGCACACGATTGATGAAATGAAGAAAGATATGATGGAGATTCATTCATTGACAGAAGCTGAATACATGCAATGTATGATAGGCATATGGATTGTTTCTATCATTGAGGGAGGTGATATTAAAAAGTTAATGAGGTTAAAAGAAGACACAGACAAAGAAAAGGAAGAAATGAAGAAAACTATTACTTTAATTAAAAACGACCAAAAATCAATACGCACATTCTTTTTGATTAATGACAAAGCGATTAAAAAAGTTTTGGGTGAATTAAGTCTATCCTCTTTAATTAAATTATTAAAAGAAGAACCTTCCAATACTTTTATTAATGAAACAGAAAGAAATGTTGTGGACGCATTTTATGAAAAATACAAAAATGTTGAATATATTCTTAAAGGCACAGTGATGCTTAAAAAATTAACATTTGTTGAGAACGCAATTAAAAGAGTCCCGGAAATATTTAAAGAATGTGTGTTTAAGTTTACAAATTAATTTTTACTACTCTCTCACTAATTAAATTAATTGATTACTAATCTTTAATGATTATGATCATATGAAACGTTAAATTAATAATTAGACCGCTTCTTAGACCGTTATCAAATTGATTGTTGATCTTTTGTTTGTTTTGTTTCAGAATTAACTATAAATAAAAAAAAACAATAAACAAACATGTTAGTATCTGACTTTTTAATACTTCTTATATCTTTATATTTGTTAAAAGAAACATCGAACGCTATAAAAAATTCTTTGAATGGTAGACCACAAGCAGCAAAAGTTGTATTGCACAACCTTAAATGTAAAAAAAATATTGTTGACGTTATAGCCGTTGTCAATTTTGATAACCAACATCTATTTAAAAAACACAAAAAGCAAGGTGGATTAGTGTTGTTCTATCAAAGTGAACCACTTATTGATTTTGATTTTCAATATACTTTCGAGGAGTTTAAGACAGATTTTTTAGAAAATGGAAGAGTCTTTTCTTTTGATTTAAAAATTGATAAAGTTCTAGAATGCGAATCAGAAAAAACTGAAATTATGTCTTATAACAGCTTTATATTCATTGATGATGATATCTTAAATATGTTTAGAATGTGTAGTAATTGTGTTGCGTTGTTTAACGAAGAAAATTTTATCATAAAACGTGACTATAATTATAAAGAAAATGAAAATATCTTGTATGATGAAATAATTGTTGTTGTGAATGAAGTACCTTCATTTTTTTATAAACACTATGTTTTATATCAAAGCAAGTTGAAAATGCTAATTGATAGTTTAAAAGATTTTTTTATGTACGTGAGTAATCTTTTTGGAAACAAGAGCACGCAGCAAATCATTTTAAGATGTGAAAACGTGTATAAGAATATTTATGAGACAGAAAACGTATTTAGTGAGGAATCTTTCACCTTTAAAATTAACGAAATAGAAAAACAAGTTGCCAAATTAGAAAAAAATTTGAATGAATTGATATGCAATATTAAAGGAACAAAGGAATGTAGTAAAAATAGTACTGTTTTAGTCTTATTGTTACAAATGGGAGTTACGCTTACAATCATGTGCGGATTTAAGGAATTCCAAATCCGACTTCCAGTTAAAAAAAATCTTTAATTAAATAAGATTTTATAAAAATATACTGTAAGTCAGGTTATTAACATTTGATTTTTTATTTTATTTTTATACATTTACTTACAATTATCTAAATTTATTTTCATTTCGTTAGCTTGATCTGTGAATTAATATCAGTTGACCTATTGATGTTTTTTATAAATCTGTGATATTTGAAATAAGGGATTCAAGGTAGACATATATTAAGAAATGCCCTTTCAAGCTTATCATATTTACCTATACTTTAGTCCAATCGTAGACTTAATTACAAAAATGTTAAATATTGCAAAAAATCTAAATTCTTTATAAATTGACTTTTAATAAGATCTTAACTAGATCTATCAGGTGCTAAATTCGACATCAGTGTTGAATGATTACATTTAGTGCATAAGGTTTCATATTGATATTTTTGTTTGTGATTTAAATCTCATGGGATGATATAAAACAAGGGTAACGCGCTTTTTAAACTGCAGGACAGTGCATAATTAAAAGTTTAGAGGCGGAGCTGCAAAATTAAATTTTCAAGCAAAATCAATTAAATTGTTATAGGTATGGCCAAAGTGCTTTTAAAACATAATCTTTTTCTTACATAGAAATTATTTATGTTAGGCTACAGCGTTTTTGTCGTACTCAGTCTCTGTGGGAAGCGATAGGTTGGCAAGTAACAATCCATGTTCGGTTGTCACTCTGACACAATCAGGATTTTATAAAAAGGATCAGATTTGTTGTGAAACGTGTGGTTTAAATTTCCCTTTAAAACTATACAAGTCTGGAATACGAAGGTTAGAATAAAGATAACTAACAAAAAACTTAGTATTTCCAACCCATTGTCAAGCGGCGATTATGCCTGTCCCCAATATAGTTTTAAAAACGAGTTTTAAGCATAAAACTAAATTTCAATACTTATACTTGTTGACGCTAGCCGGAACACTACTACTTGAAATGGATTTATTGTAATTGCTTTTAGTAATCTTAGTCATGGTTCTGACATACCAGGTCCTTTTATACTTTAAAAGGCTGTTCTGAAACAATGTTAGAAACTATGTTTCAGATAAATGAACATGATGGTACCATCTTTGATGGGTCAGTCTCAGCCGGCGATAACAATACTATTTTAAATATCATAAGTCAAAAATTTTAATCTATGAACTTGTTTATTTTTAATTCTTTTAAAGATCTTTGCTTTGAAAAAAAAATGTTCTGCGAGAAGTATTTTGGCAACCATTCGTGTAAAATTATAACTATTTGTATTTGATAACTAAAATTTTAAATTAAGCTTATGTTAACATTTTATTTTGTTATAAAGAACACACCAAGACCCCGCCTTGCGTCTCTAATTTGTTCCTGAAAAAATGCGACACAAAATGAAACGACTTAGGTGGCAACATAAATTTGGGTTAAAAAACTGACAAAGTCTGTAATGAGTTTCTACTTTTTTGACAAAGGTAGTCTAAAAAAATATGACACTAGAAAGCAAGCATTTAACGAAAAAATTAGCAATAAAAAACATGTAAAACAACTAATTTGATCTTTTTGTATTATATTGAGTTTAGTTGTTTAATTAACTGCAATGAAGTCTTTATTAAATTTTAATTCCGAAAAAAAATAATCTATTGTATGCATTAAATGCTTGTTTTAACTTACGCTTACAAATGTTAATAATTTACAGTAATTTAAATATAATTTAACCATGATTCTAGTGAAAAAAAATCATAATTTAGCTAACATTTGTCACAAATTTGTAAAATGACGTGGAAGTATTTTTATATGCACCAGGAGATTTAAATTTCGTGCGAAGTCTTAAACAAGGACAAAAAAAAACTATATATAAAGTTTGGACATAGTAAGTTTATTAGATACTTATTTTTAGAGAAGAACAAAAGTATACGTTTATTTTTATGCGTAAAAATCGCTTAAAAGCAAGGGTGAGCAACCTAATTTGGTTGGCGGGCCGCAATTTTAAAAACAAAAAAACAATTATGCTAAAAAGAACATATACAAATGCTAAACAATGATTAAAACATGTTAAATGTTCTTTAAATACCGATATACAACCAATTTAGTTCTTATAAACTATTTTATAATGTATTTGTAGGCACTTTAGAAAAAAATAAATTAACTATAATCGTCGCGAGGGCCGCGGGTTGTTCACCCCTGTTCTAGAATTTTTTGTCAAATTATATATTTTCTAAACAATGTTAAAAATAAATAAAAATTAACTTTGTACAGATATATTTTGAATAAAATACATTTATAAATCTGTTTTATTGCCTTAAACATGTTAATAGGTGTAAATCTTTGATTAACATTATTCTTTGAGAAATTTCTATCTTTTTAAAAAAAATGATTTTTTTATCAATAAAGTGAAAAAATTTTTTATAATTTATGTAACACGAATAATCCAAGAAATTATTAGTTTGTTTACCAAATCACCACAAGCTAGTATTTGTTTTTCTAATCTGTTTGTGAGAAAAAACTATCTAAATAAATCTCTTTTAAACTCAAAAAACATTACATAGTTGTAGATTACGAAATTTAAGTGTGTAATCTCGACAATAAATCAAAATATTTTATTATAAACAGCGTTACCAACTATAATTGAGAAATTAAAAATCAACTTTCTTACAACTGAAGAAAAAATAAAAACAATAGTCATTTTTTCTAGGATTAGAAAGGTAATTTAATGATCTTAATCTAAATTAATTATTTTTACATTTAATTTTGTTAACTTTTTTTGTAGTAATGCGTGTGGTTTGGTAAAACAAATACCCCAAGTTATTATAAACTTATAAGTTATACGTTAATTTGTTGTTTTATCGAAGTTAAGATTGTTTTTTGGTTTTGACAGTAAAATTATTATGAAAAAAACATTATGTTTAATTTATTCTGCTTAAATCTATTTTAAAACAATTTTAAATTCTGTTACCGTTACGTTTGATTTTTGTCGAAAAAAAATCTTCAAAGAGATAATTTATGAGATTCAAAAATTTTAATAAATTGATTATTGCTTAATTCAATTTGCCCCTATGAAATTAATCACTACACTTTTAGTCTTTTTTTTAAACATACGAACTGAGATAGAACTTGTTACCATAAGAAAAGTGCATTTAAAGGAGAATAAAATTTTGGTTGCTGATCAAAAGAAATTAGAAACCGATAATAAAAAAGAAAAGTTGTTCAATGTAGCAATTCTTGAAGAAACTGAAAGGAATATGTTCGATGTTTATCAAGATCATAAAAAAAATATTTTTTCGACTGAGTCAAAAGATTGTATTGATAATGAATGTGGTGGACAGACAATAAAAAAAATCTTAACACTTTTTGAATCGTATAAATTTGGCGAAAATGTTTTAAATCGCCATTATGTTTTGGCCAAAAACTCGGTTGAAAACATTCGTGATTTTCAATTCCAAAATAAAGAAAAAGTTATTTATACAAATTATCAGCTTTTGGAAGAGACGCCTAAAAATTTAAATGAAGAACTACACAATAATAATGAACTAGAAGTGCGTATTTATCATATTAGAAGCGTTTTAAGAAAAATGTTAAGCACAGAAATTTTAAATATTGATGAGTATATAACTGCCATAGACAATAATGGGTTTACAAATACTATACGAATGCTGAATAAAGATGGAAAGTTTTTTCGACTTTTTTACTTTGAAAATTTTTCAAAATGTTTAAAAAGTCTTAAAAAATTTATCGAAATTATTAGCCGTTCTAGTTTAAGGTGGGATGACATTAAGAAACAAGTAAAAGCAAAGTTAGTTAAAGATATTAAAGATTTACCGATGTTTAATGAATTAAATAAAGACTTTAAGCGACAAAACGATGAAGTAAAAAGCAAACTAACAAAAAGCTTTTGTTCAGTTAAATCACCTGAGTCAATTGATGAATATTTTAGATCATGTTGGCAAAATTTACAATATACAAAAAATCTATTAATACAATTTAGCAACACTCTTATTGATTTTTTTAACATTTGTTGTTGCTTTGTTTTTAATCAAATGAAAAAAAATGTTGTCTTGACTCCACTTTACGGTGATTTTGACAAAAAATATTATTTTGAAAAAATATATCAATTAATTTATGAAATAGTTCCATCTTATGAAATAAAATATAATACAGCCGATAAAGATTACGATCTCGTTATTGAACAAATGATTAAAGAACTTGATACAAATCTAAATAAATTGCAAGGCGACATAACAGAAGACTTATGTAATTCTGAATATTTTCAAAAATGTTTTTCGGCTTTATTTAGGCGAGATATTTTATCTTTAAATGATTATATCGAGGTTGAGAAAATTGTCTGTGATTACAATAACATCTTTGCTTTTATATCTAACACAGCACGTAGAATTAACGACAAATCATGCGGCTTACTTTCGTATTACGGGCCTGTTTCAAATAAAAAATATGATAATAAAGTTATTGATGGAATTGAAATTATTTTTAATAACCAGACTAAATTTAAAGAAATTAAAGCATTTGATGATGAAGGGAAAAAGATAACCATGATGAAAAACGGTGAATTTTTAATTGATAGAATTGAAATGTTGTATTTCACATCAGAAATTATTAAAAAATTAAACATTCAAGAATTTGAAATAATTTTTTCTAATGATAAGCCTAGTAAAAAGGTTAAGGTTAAAGATTTTTTAAGGAATAAAGAGAATAAATAATTTAATCAAAACTATATTTTATATTTTAAGCAGTACCGGTGATTACAGGCGACACCAAATTAGCAGGATAAAGCGTAGAAAAGTAGCTTTACGCCGCTAATAAGATTTTCATAATAACATTTCTCCTAAAGTCTAGCAAGATATTTTCAAGCATCTTCTTAAACGACTGATTCCACTCTTATATCCGGTCGGACATTTCATTCCTGCGTCTAGTTATTGTGGAATGTCGAAACCACACCATCCCACGTCATGACATATGGTTAATTAAGTTTCGGACTCATAGAGTCATACAGCTTATTTCAAAAACCATCGTGCTTTCTTAGTTTTTTTGTCTTAATCTTTGATGGTTCTTGAGTAATGTGCTCCTACTTCAATTATCAAAATCTCTTTGCTTTTGCTACCAATTACAGCCAAATCTGGTCTATCTGTTTGCTTTATACATTAGTAAAGGTATCAACTCTAATTTTAACTTATTTTTAGATACAAATTCCTGTGCCAAATGATTTTTTGATTTTTTGTAAACTTGACACCATAGCAGCATAAACACTTATAATTTTCAATAAATAGAGTTTTAAATAAAAATCTACCGCAATATTGTCATATTAGATTTTACATTTGTTAAACAAATTAGTTAATATAAGCTTAATAGTTTTTATGTGCAATAATTAGGTTTGAACCCGTTAAAATTTAATTTTGATAAAAACCAAAAAGTTTTAAGATTTGTTAAATTTAATGAGCTGGTAAAACCTTAAAAAAGCTTACAATCAAACACACAAAATTTTAAAGAACAGACAAAGATATGATAATTATCATTTTAAAACATTAAATGATCAGACTTTGTGCAAATTAATGCGTTTTGTAACCGTATGATTGTCTTAAAACAAGACTTGCCAAATAAGTTTTCTCAACTTTGTTATACAAACATTTTTTAACATATTCTTTATCCCCATGGAATTCCCTAAAAATAATTTAATTGAAGTCGAGAAACATGCAATCATCTTAAACAACTTGTTTTATGCTTTGTGTGGTCTGGACACAACTTATTTGAAAATAGGGATGAATCAAAGAAATTACGTTTTGGTTGTAGAGTCTGAATACCCTTTTGAACTTTTACAGCCATTTGAGAGTCTATGTATCAACGTAAGAATTATAAACAAATTTATTTTGAAATCGCAATACTCCAATGATCTTATTAGAAAAACTTTGTCTGACGCACTTGAGTCACTTCTTGTAACTTACATGAAGAAAGTAAGTCAAAGTAGAAATTTCATTAAAGCCATAGAAGAGTTATACGTTTTATTAGAAGCAGATATTTTTATGTTTGAAGAAATTAAAAGTCTTATTGACGCTGTTAAACACCTTAACGGAGTTATGATTTTTAATACACTTGATCTAAAAAGAAAGCAAAGTGTGAGATATTCTGAGTTTTATGAAGGCATCATTAAGAATGCTACTATTCATATTGAGGAAGATGTCTTTAATTGGGTCACAAAAGGCATTATTCCTCATAATAATTTTATGATTATGAAAAATGTAGATAATTTACAATTTGAAAAATGTTTTTGGAGTGGCCTTTTCATAAAAAATGATCCGCATGTCCCTTTTTACCTTCAATCACAATACGAAATAATTTTGAAGTGTGGTAAATACATGAATTTAATTAATGAATTGCAAATTTCAATTCCTTCTACAGACGAAATACTAAAAAATGAAGGTTTAATTGGGTTATCTAAATATCTTGAAGCATCTGCCTTTTTATACATCAAGGAAGGTCTTAGAAATGAAGTTGAAGTAATTGGAAAGTACATTTTAATGAAAGATGCCTCGTTTTATTCTGATCTTTTTGCGGAGATGGACGAGAAACTTTTAATTTGGGATAAAAAAAGCGTTTTAAAAATTAATACGCTTAAAAAGACTGCAATAGTCGAATTTTATTCATCAGAAGACACTATCAATACTTGGATTTATAAAATTTTTAATTTAGGAAGATCAGATGTAAACAAAGAACCACTTCCTATCATTCAATCTCTCAGTATTAATTTTAAACCGACCATACTTAAATATTTTATGGATGAAAAATCACTAAGAGAACTCGAATTAATATTTAGATTTTTATTTACGCTTTCTTCTATCCAACACTTTCTCCAAAAACATTTAAAGTTCAGATTCTCAAAAATGGTATTGTGTTTTATCAACACATTTAGATTTACTGTACTATACGAGACCGATGATCTTCAAATAAATCAAGACATAGATTTATTTATATATCGAATAGACTTGATTATCAAACAGTATTTAAATAATTTATTTCTAACATCTTCCAATATTTTCGATGTTTTTATTGAATTGTTTACGATTTGTCTGGATTTTATCAAAATTGAGTACAAAGACAGGCTAAGAGAAGATGAAATTCAAAATTACGATGCAAGATTAGAAGATATTTTTAGGAGATTATTGGTTTTATGTAAAAATATAAATTGTGATTATATTTTCTTGAGTTGTCTTGAAAATCTCACAAAAGAAAATGTTTTTAAATATTAAATGTAAAAAACAATAAAACTTTTTCATTAAAAAATATTTACGTAAAAAATAAAATTAAATTATTTAATCATCAATTCCAGAAATGCTTTCGAATGATTTGTCAAGTTTTTTCTTAGAAACGGCAGCATCAAGAAACATAGCGTGTACATCTGTAAATCGGTTGCTAGTGTGGTAACTTAGGCCCAAATCAAGAAAGCCGTATATTTTGTTAAGTTGATTTAAGAAATCCACGGCTTTATCCTTAAAATTAATTTTGGATTTAATTAAATCATTATTGGCTTCACTAGCCATGTGTGTTTTAGCATTTACAGCATCTTCCAGACTCTTTAATAAATCACTTAATTCCAATAAATTTCCTTTTAAAATAGTTCCTTGTGTTTCTGTCCAAAAGTTTTCTAGGTCATCCATAGACCTCAAATTTATATTCAATTCGTTTAGAATCTTTTTCCTTGTATCATCATCCATTTCATAGTAAACAGACTGGAACCATCTTCTAAATTCAGATACATTTTCTTGGTAATAAGCGAAGTAATGGCTTAAGATACCTGTAACTTTTAAATATGTATCACTTAATAAGCGCTCAAGAGGATTTTCAGATGCATTATAAGGGTTAGGCGGTCCCTGTAAATAACTTTTATCGGATGCTAAATCCATCATTGGTAATATTTGTTTTTCAAATCCGAATCTAGCTCTTAAAAAAGAAATGGTCATTAAGCTGAAGATGACAATATTCATTGTGATTTCACAAATTAGTTTATTTAAATTCTTTCGAAACATAAGTTTTAAATCAAAAATATCAAACAAATGAATTTAATGAGGTGTCTGAAACAAATTTGAACATGTTTTGATTTAAAGTTTTTATTTGTCGTTTTTAATTTATTTTCAAAAGGTAGCCTGCATAAATCGATCTACATAAATTTTTCTTCCTCTAAAAGTTATGATAGGCACACCAGGAATTTCTTTAATACGTTGTTTCAGTGCAGTATCAGAAGTAGCCACAATATAACACCTGTGTTTAGTGATTCTATCTATAATACAATCATCGGCGTATGTTCCTTTATGATCACATTTCAATTTATTTATTTCATCTCCTCTAATAAGAGCCAGTCCAACTCTATAAGGCCTTCCAAGTTTTTCTAATTCCCCATAAACACATTCGGGTACGTTTATTTTTATCGATCCTCCCAATGATTCCATTATTTCATTTTTAAAATCTTTTCTTTTTCTGATACAGTCGTTTAAAAAATTTGTGTCAAGTAAAACATTGTAAGGAGGTCTAAGTGATTGATTAAATATAAAATTTTCATCTAATTTAGGGATTTCTTTCTTTTTCTCTTCTTTTGGTTGTGTTTTATTTTTATTTTTGTCTAAATTTAAAACTTTTTTCGTTTTGAATTTTGTGTTTTTAGCCATTTAAAGGGGACTGTAATAATTTTTTTTATCTTATTTACTTTTTTTTATATCAACATCACATAAACTTTTTGAAAATCAAAACCACATTTACTTTCTAAAAAAACAAATTTAATTAAGTTTATATTATTTTATTCATTTTGAATCTCTGAATTTTATTTTTAATAGCAACAAATAAATCATCATCTCCTTTTGTTATTCCTATAATTTCATCTTCAAAATGCATTTGATTTATATTTTTCTTGTTTAAAAAATCATAAATTACAAGATTGTACTGGTCATAAATCGCCAAAATATTCAAATCAATTTCTAAAATGCCTTTAATGTATCTGATACTAACTCCAATCCTTTCTTTTGTACTAGGAATGTATAAAAAAGATTCACTTGTACCAAAAATCAAAATATTTTTGGATTTTAAAAGAGATGTCACACAAAAATCAAGTTGTTGAGATTCAATTTCTGTATTGTTAACTATAATTTCTCCATTTTGCATTACAAAAGTTATTTCTTTATTTAAATTTTCATAAATTCCAACGGCTTTTGATTTGCCTTTGTAAATTTCAATAAGTTCATTTTCCACAACAAAACAACCACCGGACTCAGTTCCAAAGTAAATTTTATCTTCAAAGTAAAATAAACAAGAGATATCTTTACATTTTGAATCAAAAAGTATTAAATTCTTTTCTAAATCAACAACTAGACCATCTTTAGTACATCCTATTGTTTTATGAATTAATCTTATACGATTCTCACCAATTGAGATTCTTTTCAGTTTGTCTTGCTTCTCAAAAATTTCAATAAAAGAAAAATATTTTGCTACAAACAACTTTTCATTAACAAAATTCAAAGAAAAAATTGGTCCATCTAAGATTAATTCCTCTTCAGGGATAGATGATTCATCTTTATCATATTCAATTACAATTTTATTTTCAATTTCAAGTTTAAAATCTTTGATTATCTCGTTAAATGAAGTCTGAAAATTATTTTTTAAAAAATAAAATTTGTATTTAATTGAATCAGAAGAGAGACTGTCGAGATAAGTTTGCAAATTTTTGTGATTAAAAGAAGAATCAACATGAAGAGTATGATCTCCCAATGAATTATTTTTTAGATCTACGAGTTCAATTAAGACATTGGGCATGTTTGAAAAAAAATGGGGCAATAAAAAAATACAGAGTTAATTAAAAATACAGAGCTAATAAAAAAATACAGAGTAAATAAAAAAATACAAAGTAAATAAAGATGATTTTGTGATGGTGGTTTTTAATTTTTGTTGACAAATAGTTTGACGTAATCAAAGAATGGCTATTTATCTCTTTTAACTCAAAACTTTTTGGCTTAAATGATTGCGATCTGATATAAACCATTTTTATGATAGTTAAGAAGATACTTAAATGGTTTATGGGAATGAGGAATCATGTAAGCGATCAGAAGTTCATTTATATTTACGTCCTACATTTGTATCTTTTGATAATTATGAGACGCAGACAATTAACTAAAATGATTTAAGGAATTTATGTATATCCTTAGATGGTAAAAAAGAACATCATTAAAAATTTTATGTTTATTAACACGACCCGGTGTCCACGTTTATAATTTTTTTTATTAAATACAACTGGATATTCATTTTCGTATTTTACAAATTCATTTTTTATCATAAAACATTTGTTCAATTGATAAATCACTTTATTTTTAAAATTTAAAACTTTTATTTTTTCTTGTTCTTCATATCAGCAATCTGATTTTTAAAACTTACATCATGTTCATGTACAATCATATGTTCAGCTTTCATTTCAGCCAGCCTTGTCCTTTTATTATTCCTAATACTTTGTAATCCATTTTTCCAATATCCAATTGGATCATTTTTGATTGTACACACACTCACATAAGCTTTAAGTAATCTTCGATACCATTTTGAACTAGGAGAAACCCAATTACTCATACCGAACGTAAGAAAAGATTGGGCGTATTCCATTATTTCTTCAATTAGCTTTTTTGGATTATTAAGATTAATTACTACTAAATTACCACATTGGCCTACCGTAGTTGAGTAAAATCTAAGTTGTCCAGGAATAGCAATAGGACATTTGTAAATAATGATTCTATTTCCCATACCTGATGTCAGAGGATAACTTAAATATAACAAAGCACTGGCTCCTACAAATCCGGCTATGAAAGGTGTTTTACAAATGTCAATTGGGTTTAATCTTAAAGTAATTGGTTCAATTAAAGCAAGACGAGAATAGTCTCCAAGTATTTGTACACGGTATGGTTCTAATGAGACATTAATAGAATCAAAGATATTATTAAAATAAGCTTCATTAGCATCACTTACTCCGTACTTTTTATTTGGAGAAATAGAATTCATATAATTTTGAATGTCTTTCATTGCAAAAGCATTGGCATGGATTTTAAAATTCATTACGTATGAACCATCTTCTTGTTTTTCCTCAATTTTTCGATCTTTTTTGACTGATGTTTTCTTTTTTTCCTTTTTATAAACTTCGACTCCGATTACTATCAGTAAATAATAAAAGATAAGCATTTTTTTTTGTGATTTTTAACAGTTAAATATTAAAAATTATAAAACTTTTGTGTCAAAATGACAGAATTTTGAAATTAAAACGAATGACATTTAAGGAGATCAAAGATCAAAATCTTACTTAAAAGAAATATTTTAATTTGTAAAGAAGTAACAACATTTTTAAGCATGTTATCATTATTACTATAGCTGATAATAAGGAAATCAACAATGTAACTTATCAAAAAAAAAATTTAATTTCGAAGATAACAAAAGTGACAATAAAAGATTTAGTAACACGAGCCGAGATTTTCGACTTTATATTTAAAATTAATTTCGCATAAATTCATATAAAATTTACAAAGCATAAAACGAACATAAAGTTTTTATAAGTTTTAATGTATTTAGTATTTTGAGCAGAACAAACTTTTAATCTTAACTTATCACTTCCTTTTACTTATAAAAATCGTACTTATTAATCCCAAACAGAACAATGCCACAATGATCAAGATTATAATTTTCTTTTTCTTGTTTTTTATGCTTTTCTTAACTACAATTTCATAAGGATCATCTCTTTTCTTAAAAATTGATAAAGAACTGTTATACTTACTTCTTTCTTCACTTTCCTGTTTTGATCTGATTTCTTCTGCTGCCATCTCCACTTTTTTGATCAAGAGTTTTTTCTTTTCTTCGTCGTTTTCTTGCATAAACGAAAAAAGAAAGTGGTTTAAATTGAGGAAAAGGAGTAAAAGGGGGAAAAGTGAGTAAGAGGGGAAATTGAAAGGGGATAGGTCAAAAAATATGCATTAAATCGAGTAAACTTAGACGTTTATAAACTTAGGTGCATGAACTTAAATAAACTTAGATGTTAATAAACTCAGGTACATAAAATCGAGTAAATGTAGATGTTTATAAACTCAGGTACATAAAATCGAGTAAACTTAAGTGCATAAACTCATTTGCATAAAATCGAGTAAATGTAGATGTTTTTAACACAGGTACACAAAATCGAGTAAACTTTGATGAACTTGGATGTTTATAAACTTAATGTTTGCAAATGAATATCTAACTAATGTTTACATCCTAATTATTTTTTTACTTAAAAATTAATTTTATTCAAAATAAGTTCGTTCTATTGGAAATTCAAAGTCCGATTTTTTTGTTTCTTTTTTAATAAAATTCTGTTCTCCCACTTTAAAAGAGTCAGCATAAATCGAATTAAGTGGTGTCCCTTTAAAATCTTTAAGGAAAATTCTAACAATATTTTGTGCTCTTTTAGTTTGTACCCTTTTTATTTCTTGTTGGAGATTAACACATTTTTCTATTGAAATTCCTAGAATTTCATGAAGAGCAACAGGACCTTCATCTTCTTTTATGCATTTTGTGATACCAGAACTCACATTGAGATGAGCACCTTCTACAAAACTTGAATTGTAATTGATAAGTAAATAATACAATGCCTTTTTAACATCGTATGCATTTTTGTTTTGACAGAAAGTATCTGATACTCGTCTTACTAGACCTGTATCATCCAATTGGAGTAAATCAAGTAGAGTATTTATTGAATGATAAGGAGTACCTTTCTCATTGGCCTGTTGAATTCCATCAGAAATCACAGCTAAAAGAGTTTTAGTACAAATAATCAATTCTTCTGGGTTTTCTATTACTTGCCAATCTTTTAAAATCCTTTCGGAAATACGAGCCACGTACGGTTCCTGTACATTCAAAAAAGGCAAGAGATCCCGTAAAAAACAATTCAAATCAGAATAAGGATAAATTAATACATTAGCATAAATATTTTCATAAATATCCCTAGGCACATCTCCAAACATTCGTAAAATAGAAAAACACCTATCAAAAGGAGCCTTTCTTAAAAATTCCTGATAATACCTCCCAGATAATTGAGCCACTCTCATAGGAGCCTTTCTTAAATAGTAAAACAATCTCATTAATTTATCATTATCCCAATCTCCTTCAAAAGATTCAATTTGATCTAATTTTAAAAAGCATTCTACAATTAATTCATTAACAGATTCAGTTTGATTAAGATTATTTTTTGTTTTAATTTTTATCATTTTCAAACACCTTTCAAGTATTTCATTTATTTTTTCTTTAGGTAAAGGAAAGGCATCCATAATCCGAATAACAAGTTTACACGAATCTTTATCTAAAAGATCCAAATAATTTATCATTCCCACTACTTCAGGATTTTTATTAAGGACCATGATAGTAGAAGTAACAATAGGATCATCAGAAAGGAGTTGAGATAAATCCAATCTACTATCATCCACCAATTTAATTTCTGATAATTTTCTAATAAAGAAAAGCTGTAAACGTTTAGGCATGTACTTCATTCCATTTTTTAATAGACCAAAGACTTCATTAGGATAATTTTTAATTAAGACATTAAAAAGACCATAAACCTCCCCTTCAATTTCCCCTTTTTGATCATCTTCTAAATTTATAAAAATTGATAAGACTTCACTTAAAACAGGCTCAACATAAGCTTCTTTACATTTTTTGCCAAAAAGTTTAGTCCAAAACTCAACCGCCACGATAAAAGTTGAAAAATCGTGGCGAAGAGCCTTAAAAACGTATTCATAAAGATGATTTATATTTGGGAGATCAGAAGATTTATTCCGAACATTATTAAAGTAAATGACCATTCCTACCATCACGGGCATTCTAGTAGAGAGATCTATTACATCCTGAAGGGGTAAGGTATTCCCCATTTCATTTATAAATTCTACAGTTTTCTCTGGACATTCATGGCCTCTCCTAAAAACAATTGAATAATCAAAATCCTTTGGTAAAATACGAATAGATTCAGTTAAGATAGGAATTATTATTTTAACCATTTCATCATCAAAAAGTAACATATACCCTTTATAAACCAAACCAATAGCTTTTTTTAATTCATTTTTCCTTTTATCATTTATATCTGAACTATAATTCATTTGATAAAGAAATTCATATAGAATTTTATAGCCCATTTCTTTTTTCATGGCAAGTAAATCGATTATAATTTGAAAAAAATCAGGAAAGTAATTAGGCCACTCATAAAGACCAAGGACAGCAAAAGCATTGGCAGCTTTATCAGAAGAATCAATTAAAATCACGCCCTTCATAAATTCGATTTCTTGAGTCAATTGAATATTATTAATTTTTTTAATTTTAATTCTTTCTTCAACAACCTTAAGAGCGTATAATTTCATTTCTGGGATTTGAGATTGATATAAAAGAGAAGTTTCTTTTAGATCAGGAGCATTAATTAACAAATTGATTTCTGATTCTATTTCTTGAATTTTATTTGGATTTTGATTTAATTCCTCAAAAAGTTTTTCTAATTTCATAGGGATTAAAATAAAAAATAAGATTTTAAATAAAAATTAGTAAGAAAGGGGGGGGTTAAAGTTGAGGGGATGGAAAGGGGGGGGGGGTTAAAGTTGAGGGAATTGAAAGGGGGGGGGGTTAAGTTGAGGGATGGGGGTTAATTAGGGGGGGGTTAAGTTGAGAATGGGGGGTTTGAGTTGAGGGAATGGGGGTTAAGTTGAGAATGGGGGGTTAAGTTGAGAATGGGGGGTTAATAAGGGAGGCTACGTAAACCTAAGGGATAATTAAAGATAAGAAAAGCAGTGTTTAGAGCTAAGGGAGGCCATGCAAAGTTAGGAAATTTTAAGGGGGGGGGCAATTAACATTAAGTATCTAGAATTCTAAAAATCATTTTTTTCAGTCCTTTGCTTTTTAAAACTTTCAAGTTCCAATATTTTTTCCTTTAGATCTCCCTGACCAATCAAATCATTTTTTCCTTTTAATTTTTTTTAATTGGTCCAGATCCATCAAAAAGATTATTTTTTTTTATTTAAACACTTTTACTTCTTTTTAATTTATGAACAACGATGTTTTTAGAGAAGTTTTAAAATACGTAGGGAATTCAGTAGACCATAAGGAAATCGATAAACTTTTAATATCAAGTCCAAATATGAAGAGAAAATTAGAATTTGTTTCTAAAACCATTGAAACAAAATTAAAAACCAGGCCTTCCCTGGACGACTTAAGAGAAAAAAATATTTTAAAAACAGAAGAAGATTTAATTAAAATTAAAGAAAACAAAGAACAAGTTTATAAACTTTTACAAAAAGAAGGAAATAAATTAAAAGATAGTAAAGTAGCACCTTCTATATCAAATTTAGTAAAAAAAATGGATTTTGAATATAAAAAAATATTGATACTGCATAAACTTGGAATAAATAAAAAGTGAAATGGTAGGGGTGTTAAGAAATAGAGGACTATAAGGGTCTTAGATTAGGGTCTTAGGTTAGTATAAGGGAACAAAGAGGGTATTAGTATAGATTAAAAGATTGAAGAGTTAAATTAAAAGATTTAAGGGGGTTTAAAAGATATCAAGGTTTAATAAAAGATTTAAATAACCCATTTCCTTATATCAACCCCATTACTTAATCCCTACCTTCTCATCTCCAAACTTCTCTACCTTCTCATCTCCAAACTTCTTTACCCTAATCCCTACCTTCTCCACCCTAATACCTAATCCCAACCTTCTCATCTCCAAACTTCTATTCCCTCACTTACTTCAATTTCTTTAATTTTCGTCCTTTCTATTGTTAATAATTTTAATTCCTTAAGACTTTCTAAATTGTTTATGCATTTTAAATTTGCATTATCAGAAAGAAGTAAAGTTTGGATTTTTGGAGGAAGTAAAGAACAATCTATTTCTTCTAATAAATTATTTTGTAAATCTAATAAAATTAAATTTTTACTATTGAACTTATTAATTTTTCTTATTTTGTTGGATCCCAAATACAATTCTTGTAATTCATCACATCCTTTTAAAAAATTAATATCTTCTATTTCATTTACAGCCAAATCAACAATTTTACAAAATTTTAAATTTAAATTTGAAATGGTTTTAATATCATTGGCTATCAAATACAATTCATTTAAATTTGGAGGAAGGCTGGTGATATTTTCTATTAAATTATAACTTAAATCCAAAATTAAGAGATTTTGAAATAAATTTAAATTTGAAATTTCAGAAATTTTATTATCCGATAAATCCAAATAAATTAAATTTAAATTAGAAATAGAAATATCTTGGATTTCATTTCTCCTGAGATCGACATGAGTGATGTTTTCATCTATAAAAGGGATTTTTTTAAGTTTTTGGTGTGATTTGTTAAGGAACATTTAGATGTGAAGGGGAAAGGGGTAATTAAAGTCGATGGGTGGGGGCAATTAAAGGCAAGGGTGGAGGAGTAAATGTAATGTGAAGGGGAAAGGGGTAATTAAAGGCGAGGGTAAGGGGATTAAAGGCGAGGGTAAAGGGGATTAAAGTCGATGGGTGGGGGTGATTAAAAGTGAGGGTAGGGCGTAATTAAAGGTGAGGGTAGGGGATTAAAGGTGAGGGTGGAGAAGTAAATGTGATGTGAAGGCGAGGGTAGGGCGTAATTAAAATCGATGGGTGCATAAAGAAGGTAAATTAAAGAAGAGGGGTATTGTGGGAAAACTTTAATTGTCGCATAAAAACTCAAAAATATATTTAAAACTCAAAAACATATTTAAAACTCAAAAACATATTTAAAACTCAAATACATATTTAAAACTCAAAAACATATATAAACTCCTTACTAAGCATTAAATTTTTCATTAAATCAATTTTATTGTCGCATAAACTTTTACATTTACAAATTGATTATTTAAAAAACTTCAAAAATTTAAACACTTTTTTTAACTTAAACCATTTTTTATTTCTTATTTTCAAACAACAAACCCCACAATCCCCTTCAGCAATGGTCTTATAAATATCATAAATAGTAATCCAATTATGCCCAAACCTATCACAATCCATAAAGCGTATTTAAAAAACATTTTCCATTTAACACCCCTTGAAATTTCCTGATGTTCTTCTGTGGTCTTTTTTAAACCAAATGTCTGTTTCTGAAGTCCTTTTTCCATATCCCCTAATTCTTCAGTTTCTCTTAAACGATCTTTAAGTTTGTCCTGGGTGCTTTTTACTTCTTGTTCTATCTTCTTTGTAACTTCATCACCCATTTATTACAAAATTCAATAAGTTTTTATTTATGCGTTTTAGATTTGATCAAAAATGGATCATATTTAATTTTGAGAAAGAAAGGGGGGGGGGTATTAAGGGTTAAGGGTATGGTAGTAAAATATAAGATTAAGTAAGTAGGGTCAAGTGAAGGTATTAAAGTTGAAAGAAGGTATTAGAATTAAGGGTATCTTAGTAGGGGTTAGTAGTAGATGGTATTAGGGTTAATGGTATCTTAGTATATATATATGATATAAGTAGTAAATATAAGGTTATGGTAGTAAGATCAAGTGAAGATAGTAGGGTATGGTATTAGAGTTAAGGTTATGATCCTAAGACAAATGAAGGTAGTAGGTTTAAGGGGTTAAGATAACAACACCTTTACCCTTTTAAGTTAACATTTACTTTTATATTTCTCCCACCTTATCCCATTATAAAATCCCCTTTTTAAATCCCCTCAAAGATATTTTCTATGGCTTTATAATTAATTTTACTTGATATTCTTTTATTAAGAGATTTTAAAACATCAGATACAGTGTTGTACTGTTTATTTTTCCTTCTCCTTTTTGGTTTAATTACGACTTTCATTTTCAAAGCCTTTTCTTTTAAAAAATCCTCATACATTTCATTCCAAATAGCAGTTCTTATTTTAGATTCATCTTCAGTAAGGAGATCTTCATTATCATCTTTATCATAGTCGTCTTTATCATGGTCATCCTTATAATCATCCTTATCATGGTCATCTTTATCATAACCCTTAACCTCATAACTCCCTTCTTTACCGCACTTAACTTTACCTTCTCTATAACCATTAACTTTACCTTCTCTATTACCCCCCTTACCCCCCTTTTCCTCACCCATCATATCCCCTACGTCTATCTCCCTTAACATTTCCTCAACTCCCTTTATCTTAACCTTCCTTTTCTTTATTATTGGTGGCTCTTCTTCTTTTTCTATCCATTTTTTATTAAATTCTTCTATACTCAATTCTGATGTCTTTGTATTTTTTATTTCTTCTAATCTTATTTTAATTGTGGATTCTGCTACGTGTACTACTTTTGATATTTCTGTAATAGATCTCTCTTCATTATAAATCCGGGATGCTATCAAAATCGCGGCTCCACATAAATTATTAGGTCTTCTCCCTGTACTAATCCAATCCCTATTCATTCTACTTACTATCCTCAAGGCCATTGGTCCTACTTTTGGATTTTTTAATTTAAGTTTTATAATAAATCTTTGAATATAAAGAGAAGGATCTATTTGAGGGATTTGCAATCCTAAAACTTCACAAATTTTAGTAAAAGATCTCCCTATCTTAAATACATCTAAATTTAGAGAAGTAGAGAAATCTATTAATAAATGAGGAGTCTTTTCTAATCTACAATTACAATAAATTACAGCACTAAGAGTGTACAACAAACTTTTCCCTTTTGTTAAATTATAAGGAAGTAAAAGACGATAAAGTCTATAACTCAAATCTATAAAATGATTTCCTAATCCCAAATTAGAACAAATATTCTTAATAGTATTTTTGATGTAAAAACTAGAATCTACGTACTGAGTCCCGACTTGAGTAGATTCTAAATCAATAATCTTCCCTGTTAACGAACTTTTAACACCATCGTCCGTAAAATTAATAGAAGAAACAATAATATTTTCTTCTAAAACCATCCCACAAGAAGTACAAAAAGAGACACCTTGGACTGTATCAACTTGACTTTGATCTGAACCACAATTATTACAAAGAGTCATAGGGGTAAAAGGAGGGAGGGTGATGTATGGTATGGAAGGGAGGTAGTAGGGAGAAAGGGGGTAGTAGGGAGAAAGGGGAGGTGGGTAGAGGGTAGGGGGTAGGGAGGGGGTATAGAGTGGAGGGGTGTAGGGAGAAAGTGGGGGAGGGGGTGTGTATGGTAGGGGGTAGGGAGG
The DNA here is from genome assembly GCA_029849275.1 of Papilio elwesi. Lineage (NCBI taxonomy): Eukaryota > Metazoa > Arthropoda > Insecta > Lepidoptera > Papilionidae > Papilio > Papilio elwesi. The sequence goes on along the minus strand of CM056716.1, from coordinate 2,011,923 downwards.
GGGTATAGAGTGGAGGGGTGTAGGGAGAAAGTGGGGGAGGGGGTGTGTATGATAGGGGGTAGGGAGGGGGTATAGAGTGGAGGGGTGTAGGGAGAAAGTGGGGGAGGGGGTGTGTATGGTAGGGGGTAGGGAGGGGGTATAGAGGGTAGGGGTGTAGGGAGAAAGGGGGGAGGGGGTGTGTATGGTAGGGGGTAGGGAGGGGGTATAGAGTGGAGGGGTGTATGGATAAGGGAGGGGGGTATGGGTAAGGAGAAAAGGAAATAAGATTTGAAAAAGGTATGTGGTAGGGATAAAGGGGTTATGTGATATGAAGGGGGTATAGTAAAGAAGGGAGAAAGGAGTAACAGGGACAAAAAAGGCCTTTTAAAATCTACCTTTACTTATCAACCCCCCTCTAACTTACCCCTATTCCTACCCTTTAACTTACCCCCATTCCTACCCTCTATGCCCAGCCCCCTATTCCTACCCTCTATACCCCAGCCCCATATTCCTACCCTCTATACCCCAGCCCCCTATTCCTACCCTCTATACCCCAGCCCCATATTCCTACCCTCTATACCCCAGCCCCCTATTCCTACCCTCTATACCCCAGCCCCCTATGTCTACCCCTCTCTAACTTACCCCCTATGTCTATCCCCCCCCCTAACTTACACCCCCATTACCAACAAACAACAATGAAATCCGATTTAAATATTAAAATCCTTAAACTTTCTATTGCTGAAATCGTAATGCAATCCGGATTTGAAAGAATTTCTGAACAAGCTTTAAATATTTTGGGTGATCTTTTTAAATTTTATTCTGAGCAAATCCTTTTGAAAATTAAGAAAATGAATAAAGATCATAGTTTTAGTATCAAGTACTTAATAGATGAATCTTCTCTTCCTTCTTATCAAATTAATGAATTAATATCCTTTCTTAATACTCAATTATCTTTAAAAAAATCCCTGGGTGTTAAAGAAGAAGATGAATCCCTTCTCCATACTCTTAAGGTTATTCCTAAAAGTGTAGATCTTAATAATGTCTTTAGGAACACATCATCTTTTAATTTAATTCCAAATTTAAAAAATGGAAGTTCTAATTTGAATTTAGAACTTGATCCAGAAATGGAGAAATTTATAAAAGAAAATTTAAAAAGTAAAAGGGAAGGAATAATTAAAGAAGAATATAAATTTAACTTAATAGAAATAATAAATAAAAATGAAGGGGTAGGCATGAATAAGGGAGAAGGGGTAGTGGTAGAGCAAAGGAAAGTATTTAGAAGATAAAAATAAAAGGATTTAAATATAAAAAAAATGTGGTATGTTAATAAAAGGGGAGAAGGGGGTAAAAAGCATTACTTAAGGGGAGACGGGGTAAAAAGCTTTAGTTTAGGGGAGACGGGGTAAAAAGCATTACTTAAGGGGGGTCTTAGATACATTTATTTTTTTGAAAGGAAGTTTTAACTGCCTCTTAATTACATTAGGGGGGTCTTAGATACCTTTTTTTTATCAAAGAGGGTCTATTACCCTATATATACTTAACCCTACATACTTAACTTTACATACTTAACCCCTATCTATGTACTTAATTCCTTATGTACTCAATTCTTTATGTACTTAATTCCTTTGTACTCAATTCCTTATGTACTCAATTCCTTATGTACGTACCCCCTTCTCATGTACTTAACCCCTACCCCTTCCCTTTTACTCATTTCCTTTTCTCATATTCCTCTAATTTCTTTTTTAAATCATTTAAAACATTTTGAAATCTTTGTTTTAAAATTGGATTTAAAGCATCTTCTACTCTTTTTTCTTGATCTTTAATTTGATTTTTAATTTCAATTATAAAAGGGTCATCAGTAACAAAAGGTTCATTAACATCCTCCATATCCTTGATATCCTTATCATTAACATTATCTTCCTTAACATCCTTGATATCCTTAATATCCCTTCCCTTATTTTCCCTTCCCTTATCCTCATTATCTTCCACAATAGTAACACCTTCTTCTATTTCTACCATTAAATTACTTATTTCATCACTGTTCTCTTCTTTTATTATTTCTATTTTACTGGCTTTCTTATCTCTTTCTAAAATCTCTTGTACTTTACTTTCTATTTCTTCTAAATCTTGATATTTTACACTTTTTTTCTTAAATCTCCTGCCTTTTACGAATTTTAGAGGAGGAGTTAATCCTGAAATACTTAATCTCCTTTTCTCTTCTTCAAAATTATAATTTTCATTAGGAAAAATTACAATTAAAGTAGAGACATCACAAATTTTATAAAATTGTTTAGAATCTAAAGTCTTTTGGGATTCTACTACACAAGGGAGTTGGACTGAGATGCCCGGATAAATTTTATCCTTATAAATTAATTTAAGTTTATCATTATCAATTCTTTCTATTTTGGATTCGTGTAAATTAATTGGATCTAGGAAATCTTTAGAGAAACGTAAAATGAAGTGGTGTTCCATAAAAAAAGGGGGTGAGGGGTATAGAATGTGGTAAGGGGTAGATGGGTCATGTGTAGGGTAAGGGGTATGTTTAAGGTAAGAGGTAGGGGGATATTAAGGTGTTAGGGTATAGGGAATATGTGCGTAAGTGTTTTAAAGTTTTTAAAAAATTTAAAACTTCCTTATCCTTACCCTTACTACCCTCATACCACATTCACACCCTTACCCCTTACCTTACTTCCCTACCACATTCACACCCTGCTACCCTCACACCCTTATCCCTTACCTTATTTCTCCATACCACATTCACACCCTTACCCCTTACCTTACTTCCCTACCCCTTACCACACCCCCACATTCACACCCCATACAAACTTTTTTTTATTTACCCCCCTCATGGAAATTTACAAGGAAATTATTCTCGGACATGATCCGATCGATTTAAAAATAGAAAAAATTTCAAAACTTTTTGATTCAGATGAGTTCATTCCTCACATTTTTTTTGATGATGATTTTTTAAATACGTACATCCCTTTCTCTACTTTAATTTTAAATACAATAGAATCCAATGAAATCCGGGTCTTCATTTTAACATCTTTAAACAAATTTACTTTTAAAACAATACAAAATGAAGAATTTGTCCTTGCTCTTCACCGGGTTTTAGAAGAAGATAATTTTCATAATGTAATTTTGACTTTAAAAATATTTGCATCCTTATTGAAAAATAATATAAAAAGTGGATCACCTGTTAATAAAAGTGGATCACCTGTTAATAAAAGTGGATCACCTGTTAATAAAAGTGGATCACCTGTTAATAAAAGTGGATCACCTATAAACAAGATCCTGTCTCCCAATAGACCTAATAATAATCCAAGTAATCCTAATAATAATATCAGTAATATTAATCCTAATATCAGTAATATTAATCCTAATATTAATTTATCTACTCCCCTTTTAGATAAACACATTTCTGTTATTGTTGATTTAATTAATTCAGTTTTTTTAAAATTAGATAATTTTGAGGAGTCTACTGTTGATACTACGTTTTTTACTCTTAGTCAAATTTTTGGTTATGTTTCGGATGTAATTCAAAGACAACCTCAAACTGAAAAGAAAATTGAAGGGATTGTTCATAGGACTGTATCTTTTTTTAGATTATTTTTAGAACATAGGAGAGTCATAGATTTAACCAAATACAACAAATCTTTTTCTTTAGAAATGATCTCTACTCTCTCAAAATTATTTAAAATTTTTTCTGATTCTCCTCTGTTCAATACGCGGAATGATGCCCTTAATTCTACGATTTTTGAATTATCAAAATTTTCCCTTTTTTACTGTCCAACTGATGCTATTGATCTCCGTAAAGAACTTTTTTATTATATTTTTAAGATTTTACTTAAAAACAAAGAGATGTACCTTCCTAAAATTGAAGAATTTTTTGATATTCATTTCTTTTATTTAGATGAATCTTATTTAATTAATATCAAGGGATTAATAGGATTAACTGATTTAGCTCTAGTATTCTCAGGGAATTTATCAAGGAGGGTACCCCATGAATTACAAAGGAGGACGAGTGAAATTTTAGAAAGCAATTTGATGATGGTCCATGAGAAATTAGAAAAAGAAGAGGAAGATCAAGAAAATTATGAAAAATCTTTAAAATTTCATTTAGAAATTGTTTACGAATGTGTAAATTTGATTTATAAACAAACGACCATAGCAGAAAAGTTTTCGCTTCAAAAGGCGGAATTTATAGATTTTTGTTATAAACAATTTCTTTTGGTATCTCAAGTCATTGAAAGTTTAAAAAATGTGAATAAAAAAGGGGTAAGGAATGGGAAGTGTGTTGATAACAATGGGGTAAGGAATGGGAACTGTGTTGATAACAATGGGGTAAGGAATGGGAACTGTGTTGATAACAATGGGGTAAGGAATGGGAAGGTTGCTAATAATAATGTTAATAGCAATGGGAAGGTTGATAATGGGAAGATAGATGATGGGAAGTGTGTTAATAACAATGGGAAGATAGATGATGTGAAGTGTGTTAATAATAACCTTAATAATAATCCCATCAATAACAATTCTAATAACAATCCCATCAATAATCAATTAGGCCTTAGACCTAATCTATGTAACAATACTCCTTTGAACACTATTCCTTTGAACAATAACACCCATTTCTCAATTTTAAAATCAACATTCTTATCCCTTTCAAAACCCCTTAAAGAAATCGCGGATTCTTTAACTGCCCTTTTAAAAAATAATGTTGAAGTATCTTTTCCTATGGCTGATCTATTTTCTGCTTTTAAAAATATTTTAGAAATTTTGGAATTTTCGGATTTTGATGAAAAAGATGGCCAGTTTGTAAATGAAATCCTTTTATTCTTTTTTACTCCTTTCGGGGGGTCTGTTCATCTCGATTTTATTACGGGGTTAATTTCTCAAATGTTTGCTGCTCCTTTTTTTATGAAAATTTATTTATCAATTCTTAAACGAGTCCCTAATCTTCAAATGGTTGTTACTGAAATTGTTTATCAATTAATTTCTATGTTAACTCAAGAGAAAAGTAAAATTAATAATTTTAAAAAAATCATTTACTCTCCTAAAAGACATTCTTATCCTGAAATTGTTGATTTATACGAACCTATTTTCGATTTTATTGCTGATATTTATAATTTTAATCCTTCTTTTATTTCTAAAAAGACAATGTATGCTTTAGTTAATTTCTTAAGTAAAATGATCTCATCTTCAGATATTGAAGATCATAGACTCCTTTTATTTCTTTTAGGGACTTTTAATGTAAAAAATGATAAATCAGGAAGTTTACATGTTTATTTTTATAAAAAATTACACGTGTTTGTTAGGGATTTCTTTTCTAATTACATGTTAAGTCTTGATCCTTTATATTTAGATATTATATTTTCTTTTCCTATTAATATTAATGCTATTACTTCAGAATGGGCTTTCCTTTTAAATCCAATACGATGTGCCTTAAGACTTAAAGATGATATTTCAGTAAAAGCAATTTCTGCATTTATTCACATAATCGAAGCTTCTAAAGGAGAAATTATCACTGGAGGAAATAAATGGCAAATAGAAGATTTGTTTAGAGAAATTTATGATTTACTTGATGATCAAAGATTTACAATTTCATGTTCACAATTATTAGGAAGACTTAAATCTTATCATAAAAATTATTTAACTGGGTCTTTTTATTATCATCACCTTAATGAAAAATATAATTGTGATTGTAATGGTTATAATAAATGTGGTGGTTATGATAGTCATAATGATAACCACATTTATTATAACCATAATTATGATAACCACATTAATAACTACCATCATTATGATCATATTGATAACCACATTAATACTAATCAAATTTTTTTGATATTAGAAAATCTCGTTTTAAAAGCAATCGAATTTTTAAATGGAAAAATTGTTTTTGATGAAACTAAAACTATTTTTGATATGAACGATATTTTGATTTTTAAAAAGACACTTCCTGAAGTTAATAAAAATTTAGAAGGAGAAGAAGCGGCTTTTATGATAATTTGTGAGTATATTTCTGAAAAGATTTTACATTATAGTAATGATGATAAGGATATTGATTGTGTTAATGTTACTAATTGTATTAATGTTAATAATTGTATTAATGTTACTAATATTAAACCCCCTGTTTTCCTTTATGATGCTATTATTTCTTTATTTCGATGTTCAGAAGGTCTTAATGATAAAGTTGAGATATTTTTAAAAAAAATTTATAAAGTCGCCCCTCTTAATACTAGCCCTTTTAAAAATGGAAAATCTATTCATTTTTTAAATAATAATATTTTCTTAAGGGCTCTTTTAGAATCTTTTGGTGAATCTCGTCTTAATTTAACTTGTGATTTATTTTATTCTCTTTTGTCTCGGATTCCTTTGGAAAATTTAAATGGCATTTTAAAGGAAATCATTTCTTATTTTTTGATAATTAGAAATGGGAAAATGTCTCGGGCTGCTTTTAGAGGATTAAATTCTATTTTACAATGGGAAAAATTACCTAATTTAATAATCAAAGAAGATTTAAGGAGGATTTTGGATGGTTTGGCTTTTCATATGGGAAGAATGGGGATATCTTCATTTTCTAATGATTCTTTGGTTGGTATTTCTGCTTTGGTTCGTAGATCTGATAATTTAAATTGTGTTTGTTCGGTTTTTAAATGGGCTATTGATAGAATTACATTCGGAAAACCTGGAGATAAATCTGAAATGGTTTTTTGTGAGGAAACTCTTAAAATGCTTTTTTTAAAATATGAAAATCTTTTTTCAAATATTTTTATGGAAAAAATTCGTGGCTTTTTTTATACTTCGAATGATCTTCGGGATGTTGATGTTTTTTATACGAAGGTTGCCCTTTTTATTTTTTTTGTGAAAAATACTCGTCTCTTTTCTGAAAAAGAAACCATTGTCTTAGTCAAAACGTATTTTTACTACATGTTCTCCTGTAATTTCTTAATTTTTAGTTCATCTCAGGAAAATTTTCTTACTAATCTTGCAATTAAATCTTCTGAGAAATTTCGTGTCTGGGAAAGAAATTTAATGAAAAGAAATGATCTTATTCGATTTTTATTTTATGAACTTCCTAAAGATAATTCTGAATTTTATGATATTTTTGATCATTCCTTAAATCTTCCTTTGGATGTTAATGAAGATGAGAGACTTTATTATTATCTTAGTAATGAAATTATTTACATGCACTTGGCTTTTACTAAAGAAAAAGAAATTGCTAGGATTCCTTTTGATATTGTTTTTCATAATCTTCCTTTTGGTCTTATTTCTCCTTTAAAAATGCTTCTTATGACTAACAAATCAATTATTACTGAACTTTTACTCGAGAAATACGAGGAATGTTTTAATAGTACACTCTCTGTTCAGGTTGTGGAAAAAATGATTACAATTTTCTCGGTGATCAAAATGAAAGAAGATGAAAAATTGTATAATTTCATTTTAAAAGTTTTTGAGGAATGTCGTACACCGGTCGAGGGACTTCTTTTGGCTGAAAATCCAGAAACGAGTATTTTAGCTAAAACTTTTGAATTAAGCTTATTGTATCCTGATCAGACTCATCTTCATCGTAGTGTTCTTAGAGTGGCTTATCCTTGGCTTCACGAAGCTTCTAGAAATTACACGGATGGTATTTCTAAGGCGATGTTGGAATACGTTGAAAATTATTCAAATTTATGTTTTCCTCTTTTAGTACGGGAAGTTGTTGATGAGTCGATGTTTAAACTTGTTAAAAATATTTTTGAGAATTCAATTGCTTTTAAAAATTTTGTTAATAACAATCAGTACATCATAAATTCAATTCACGTAGATGAATTACTTCTGAATTCAATAACTTTCTTTTTAAAATTCCTTAGATTAGTTGAATTCGAGGTTACACCCCTTCAAATTAAGGCGGCTATTCGGGCTTACGGTGAATGTAAACTCCAAAATAAACCAACAAAAGACATCAAAGATTTTCTAAGATTTGCCATTAATCGATTTACTGAGAATGATTTAAGTCTTCTCTTTAAAACAGATCCTCTTCTTAAACTTGGTGGTGCCTGTAATGTAAAAATGTTTAAAGGTATTTCTTCTAAGAGTTTACTTGGTTGTTTGCTGAAGAGTGTGAGTAAGGCGGACATCAAGGCATTTGAAAATTTAATTCGATTTTATGGAGATCAATCGTGGATGCTTGTAGAAATGTTTGTGGATTGTAAATTTTATTCTGTTAGGATGATCGAATATTGTAAATCTAATCTTGGTAATGGAAATATTAGAAGTTATCTACTTTATTATTTGTGTACTTTTGAACCTTTGCCTGAATATTTCGAGGCTCTTCTTGGGCTTTCGTATGAAGAAAGGAAGTATACTCTATATTCACTTGGTAAGATAATAGAGAAGTATAATGGACATGATTGTGGTAAATGTAAAGATGGTGGTGGTAAAGGTGACGCTAGTAAAGTTAGTAATGGTTTTAGTAAAGGTGATGATGAACTTAATAATGATGCTAGTAAAGTCAATGATAAAATTATTGATGGTAATACTGATAACATTTTTGAACCAATTATTCTTTCTTATATTAAATCAGAAATCCAATACAAAACAAATATTCACATCCTTTATCCTTTACTGGCTAAAACCCCTTCTTTAATAACAAAAGATATAGCTCGTGTATTGTGTGGGGTGGTTTACAGGCTTCTCAATACTTTTATTCAATTTCATCAAAAAATGGGTATTTTACTTTTTGACTCTTTGTATTCGTTTTATGGACCCAGTTCAACTCTTAAAAATCTTTACAATCTCCTAATCTTAAATTATTTTTATTCTAAGAAAAGCGATATGATCCAGTTTATTTTGAAATACGATTTTGTTTTATCACTGGAATTTGTAAATGTTTGTTTCTATGGAGATAATCGTGTTGATGGATCTTTAGAACTTTCTCATGTGGCTGCTTATATGGAACACGTTATAAATTCAGGTGGTCCTCAGGAATTGATTCAGTTTTTATTTGAAATTCTAAAGAAGGAATGGTATAAGTATCCTCTAAATGAAACAACAGTATCTTATTTGTACACTACGATAATTCCAGGAGATTTAATTTTACTTAAAGAAATGCATAAGACCACTCTTTTAAATATCCTTCGAGTTGCCAAAGAAAAAAATTCAATAAATTGGAAACAATGTCTTCCTATTATCAAGGGCCTTGTTCAGGAAGCGGGACAAACTTACGCCACGATTTTTCAATTGTTTTGTGATTATTCGATCTATCTTCCGCCTACTACGCCGTATTTCGTGGATTTTGTTTGTGGATGCATGAACAAGGAAAGTAAAAATAAGTCTAAAGGGAATTTAACCCACTCTGATTCTTTTATTAATCAAATTTTGTTTGATCTTCTTCTCGACATCAAAACACCAGTGCCTTTTAAAATCGCTCTCTTTGTGCTTTTAAACCAAAAATTTACGTCAATTTTCCAGGAGGAAGATTTTTTTAATTTGGCCCTAAGTTTTTTCTTGAAGTACCGCCTTGCACAACCCGGGTCTTTGTCCAGTCTTAATGAACTTCTTTATAGAGGATGTACCCATCCATCTCCTGGGATCAGAACTAAGTTTTTTCAATTTCTTGACGAAATTTTGCCAGGGGATCCACAGGGAAGGCTTATGGATTTACTTGAATTTGACTGGTCCGGGTGTAACAAAGCTCAAATTCCTTTCATTTTTACGATTTTATTGCTTGGGTGTTATGATCCTTCAGAATTTCGAATGTTTACCGGGTCATCACCTTTAAACTACGACTTGATTTCTTCATCTTTAGAAAATTTTTTATTCATTTCGACTGAGTCGTCTTTGCCACTTCTCCATGAAATTGTTTCAAAATTCGGGCGTAGTAAATTACCTAAAAATCAATTAACTTCGAATTTGATAGCTCCTTTGATTATTGAAATGTCTCCTTTTGTAAATGATTCCCTTACGTACGTCCTACTTAAAGCTACTGGATGTTCAGAAAATTTTGACTACTCTAAAATCAAGGCAGGTCATCTTTCATTTTTCCAAGTTTTAAATGAGACAAATTGCAATCTTCTAATGTACAGAGAGACGAGTATTAAAGATTATGTTTATGGATGTCTTAGAGCTACAGCCAAATTCCCGGAAGTCATGCAGGCCTCTGTCTTCCAACAATTCGGGAAGTTTAAAGAAGCACAAAAGATTTATGAAAATTTACAAAGCGAATGTGTCGGATCAAAAGTTTCTTTTTACGAAGACGAGTACGAAAATATTTGCAGGGAATGGGTTGAGTGTACCAAAGAATTACAACAATGGGATGTCCTTTATAATATCGGAAATAATCTAAAAGGAAATAAGAAAGGTACTGATCAAACTTTGATTCCTAGTTTAAAACCAATTTTTAATTCTTTGGCTGCAGATTCACTTTTCTTTTTATCAAATTTTAATTTATCAAATGAAAGAGAATCTTTTCAAAACTTTGTTGGACTTATGAGCAAAGGAATCAAAAAGGCTTTTTACGAATTATTTCACAGTATTTACCAGGCACCTTCTTCTGAAAATTTTGTTAATCTTATTATTCAAATTATCAAAAAAATAGCTTCTGGTCCTCGAACTAGAGAATTTAATTTTTATTATTCAAATTTAATTCAAATTGTTCTTGAGATGCATGATACTACTTCTCTTTTTACTTTTGGAGCAGAAATCGAAGAAAGAATTAATGGATTATCATACGCCTGGGAAGATAGAGAGCCTCTTATTGAAGGACCTTATGAAGTTTTATCGATGTTCAGTACCTGGCGACGCCACTTTTTTAGGCGAATTGAATGTTATTCGAACGAGGGAGCTCTTTTAAATGAAAATGAGGCAGAAGAAGGCGATCCTCGAAAGTCCAACATAAGCACAAATGTAAACAAGACCAAAGAATATTCTGAAGCTATTTCTAAACTTCGTAAGACGATGTACATTAAAGGAAACAATGAACTTGGAAGAAATGCTAATTTCTTAGCTTTGGCTGCCTATAAAAAAGGTTACTACGATAACGCCCTATTTCTCTTGAAAGAAGTTTTTGAACTTCCGAGTATAAAAATTTTGGATGCCTACAGAAAAGTTGTTTATGAATTGATGTGCTTTTACGATATGAACGAAAACAAACTTGGTCTTGACTTGGCTAATTCTACGAATATCGTACACTTCTCAGATGAACAATCATCGAACATCTTCCGAATGAGAGGCATGTTTTCAGAGAGAATTAAAGACGTAGAAGAAACAAAAAAACTTTATTTTCAGGCTATTCAGTTCTTTTCATCACCTGAAAATCATTTTTACTATACAAATCTCCTCCTTAAACATTTTGATTACGCGGATGTCCAAGACGAAGTCATTTCTTCTTGTTTACAAGGTTTAAGCACATCCGACAGTCCTTACTCTAAGCACCTAGTATTTGCCTTCTTACTTCTCTTGGAGAAGCACTCGGTCGATTACAACTTGTCACTTTTTAAAAGCCTTGTGAAATCGGTGAACGTGGCATATTTCGTGGCTTTTATTCCGAGAATGAGAAAAATCCAAAAAAACGCCTTGTATTTGCGTTTAATTTTTGATGAGTTGATGAAGAAATTTCCAGAGGCCGTGGTTCTAAATGAGTTGAATAATAAGAATATTGTTAAAGTAAATATGACTGATGATAAAAAAATTGATGATAATAAAGAGACAGCTACACGTTTAAATTCCCCTTCTAATAAAAATCCCCAAGATTTTAAGTTCCTTAAAAGCATTTTGAATGGTTTAAGAGAAGTTTTTAGTTTAGACGAACCAGTTCAAAACGAAATCGAAATGATTGAAATTCTTACTGAATTTATCAATCACATCGCTGATTCTATCACGGATATCAACACTGTGCCTTATTTAGATCGACTTATTGAACTTTCTGAATCTTATCATTGTAATTTAGATTTTAAACAAAATGATTCCCTTTCTTTGACTGATGTAGTTCGTCATTTGGACGCCATTCGAAAAAACCTAAAAAATAAACATAAAACACCAGGCATCCTGACTAACAACGAAAAATTGGACACTGTGAACAAAATTTTAACAGAAAGGCGTCTACCTCTCTTTGGTTCTTTTTCTAAAATTCAGAAAGATTACTCTAATATCGTTTGTGTTGAATATTTTGACTCTTATCGCGTTTTAAGAAAAGAAAAAAATAAAAAAGAAGTTTTTCTCATTGGCAGTGACGGGAGATATTACAAATACGAAATTAATTTTAACAAAGAAAGTACTAACTTGCCACTTCTCTATCACGTATTAGCCTTGGAAATCAATAATTGTTATAATCTCAGAAGTCGTGATGCTTATCTTCATTTGGTTTCCACTCAAGAAATCGGTCAAAGTCTTCACGTAGATGTCTTTGATGTAAACACTTTGTCTTTCGAGGAAATCACGGACAGGCATCCTCACGATCATCTCGTGGAGTACGTCAGAGAATACGAGAAAATATGCAAAACGGAACCAAGAGATAAAAATTCACCATGCGAAGATTTAGAAAAAAATATTATTTGCCTGCTTAAGCCCGAGAAAATTATTAAAAATAAGACAAAACGTGTTTTACTTGCTGATTTTTTTAAAAATCTAAAAAAGGATTGGAGTCTTCCTAAAATTAATGCTAAGCTTCGTCTTAAAGTTTATTCTAAAGTACTTCCCTTCGTTTCTAGTGCTTTACCTTCTTTCTTACGATCCACCTCAGACTCTTCCTTTTCTTTTTTTATGCAAAAATATGCATTTTCTAAATCTTTTGCATTAAATTTGAGCATAAACAATTTCCTTAAAATTAAAACCAAAGACCCACGAAATGATGCAATCGAAATGTACACGGGACTTTTCTTGAGAAAAAATCTAGTTGACTCGTCTGCTGGAGATTCCTTGTACATCTCTCCTGGTATCCAAGAATTGATAGGAATTGAAAATCTTGAAGGTCCGTTCCTCTCTTGTCTTTTCTTATCCTCTGACTTTTTCTTAAAAAACGAGTCTTTTGACCTAATTATGCGCTATTTCGACTTTGATGCAGTTTATGCAAAAGAAATCCTAAAAAAAGTTGTGAGTGTCGAAGGAAATGACCATGAAATTATTAAAATTGTAAGTGGATGGACAGATGTTAATTTAATTTCTAGAAATAAAATAAGTGAAAATGTGTGGAATTAAATAAAAGGATTAATATTAAAAAAAATTACGACAGTGTTAAACTTGTTTAAAATAAAAATAAACGTTTATTTTTTATTTATTTTCCTTACAGGGCGTTGGCGGAAGTCTATCAGGTTGCAACTCTAGAGCATTTATTTCTAACTTTATTTTTTCCTTTAAACTTGTTTAAAATAAGTTTTTACCATGTTTTTTTATAAAAATCGAAATTAAATATTTTTTAAGTTTAAGCTAGTAGTTAATTAGGATTAAAGTTATATAAATTCAAAAGAAATCTCTTGTCCATGTTTTTGTATCAGATCCGATTCTTGTATCATATTCTTTTTGCTTTATCAGCTTCTATCCAAGGCGTCAATCAAAGAACAGCAATGATTTCTTTTGATGAAGGTCCATCAAAGAACTTAGAAAATCTTCTTAACATAGCCGTGGACTATCAAATACCGATAGTATTTCACTTGGATCCTACTCTTGAATCGTTTACCAAAGAAATAGTTGATAAAATCATTTCTTATAATTTTGAAGTTGGAATGTTCGTGACAGAATCAATAATTAACAACCAAGATGAAGTTTTAAGAAAGTACACGGAAGCTTTCATCACAAAAACAGGTTACAGACCTGTTCTTGTTTGTTTTACGTGGAGAACACAATTTAATTGGCAATTATTTTAAATGTATGGGATATGTCTTGACAACACCTACTATTGATTCAGAAGACGATCAAAAAGCAGAAGTTTATCCATTCATTGAACCTGAACTTCAAAATCTTTGTGGTAATCCTACATCTATATCTTTCAGAGATAGATACTTAACTTCTGTTAAATTACTACCTCATATTATCCAATTGTTACAAGAAGCACAGTACGAGGTAGTACCTGCTTATGAATTTTTAGGAATTAATACTAATCTCCATGAAGTTAAAGAAGATGTTTTTACCATAAAAGTATCAACTAATAGTGTTGATAAGAAAATTAATGTGATTGGGTTTGATTCTAAACAGAAAGTAATTAAAGAAGAGGAGATACCGTTGGATTCTGAAAACAAATTGAAAGTGAGAGACTTGACCAATAAAAATTATACTAAAATTGAATTTGAGAAGATTTTTGAGGATCTCAAGGGACTTAAAAAAACTAAAGAAGATGAAAAAATTAAAGATGAAGTTGAAAAGAACAAAGAAAGTCCAAGTAAAGATGGTGAAGTAAATACTGCTAAACACAATGGTGTTGAGTCATGGGATAAATATTTAATTGTTTTATCTTTACTATTAGGATTGTTAAATTAAAATTAAGTTAAATGAAATATTTTTTTATAAAATTTGCAAGCTTAGTTGTGTTAAAACAGTACATTTTAGTGTATAAAGTTGTGTGAAATAGCGATCAGCGGCAATGATGCTGATCGATCCATATATTAATGTGATGGGCCATATAGAAAAGTTAACTCCCGGGAATAAGTTCAGTATTCCAGAGAGTGGAGCCAACAAGTTACATATTTAGCTTAAAACAAGTAATTATCTTTGCTGCTTATAAGTTTTTACACAACATTCTTCTTTAAATTCTAAGGAGATGCTCTCAAGAGACTTTACTCTTTGTTTATGTAAATCAAAATTACAAGTAACCGACCATAACCATATTTGTATAATTAGACTACCCGTTTATAAACCTTAATAATCTTTTTTTAATTTGTATATCAGTATTTTTTTTTAAATTAAAAATTATTGTGATCTTTAAACATAATCAAAATTTTACCATCATTTTCATTACAGACAAAAACCAAATACGGGTTGTAAACTTTTAAACTTATCTGTGCAGGTCTAAAAAAATTACAAAGTCTCCTCTTCCAAATAGACCAAAAGTTATCACTCTCTTTTATCATACCATCCTGAAGATTTAGATCATTAATTAAAGGTTGATCTTTCGTAATTTCAAATTTATTTGTTAAATAGATCGAATTTGGAATAGGAATAGTCACATCCACGTACATTAAATTACTTTGACGGTAAAACCCAATTAGACTTGCGTTGTTCGTATCACAAAAATGTTTCCACACATCTTGTAAATTCCAGTTTTTATCTTTTAAAACGACAAAAATTAACAATCGTGAAAATCTTTTTTGAGAAATTTGGAAAGGAATGAAAAGTATTGAGAATTTACCGTCTTCAAAAATATAAATTTTCTGTCTTTTTGAATAAAAAAATTTGGATCCTTCGTTATTTGTAATTATTTTTTTCTTAAAAACAATGTTTAAAACAGTTTTTAGATGTAAAAGACACTTTTGATTGTCGTGATCAAAACAAACTGAGCCTCTTGACGCAGAAATATTTTCTGGTGTGTCTTTTGAATCACTGAGAGAATTTACATCACAGAAACACAGTGCATTGACAACACTCGTATTTTCTAAAAATTTATTAATAATTCCTAAATCTTCACTCATATTTTCGGTTGTAATTATTCTGATGATTAATATAAAAAAATTGGCTATATTCATTGGGGTAAATTAAAAAAAATATGAAATTAAAATAAAGGTAATTTGTGATTTGATTATTATTTTTGTAAGTGATAAAGATTATTTTTGATGATTATTTAAATTCATTTTGTTATTTTGTTCATCTAAATTTTATTTGACCGCCATCACGTAATGCCCAACTCTAAAGCGCTTGCTGCTGGCAGAGAATTTATCAAAATAGTTTGCCGTGGTCAAGTGTTACGTATAAAATTTAAAATACTAATTATCTCATGTTTTTGCTAGACAATACCATTAAATTAAAAAAATACCATTTGTCAGATCAACGCGGGGAAATCCATGTTTGATTTTTGATCTGATAAAAATATAAATAAATGACAATAAAATAATTTACTTAGAAATCTTAGAAAGAAAAGGTGCTATTTGTGATTTATTAGTTTTAATTTTTAAACTGTAGCTTTTGATTTTTTGTGTGCTACATATCATAATTTTATTTATAAACTAACCTATTCATTTTTGTTTTGCAAAAAATAATGGCATAACATGTTATATACGACAAAAGATTGTTTTTAGGCACAACTTTTTTAATTTATATTTAGCTGTTAAATTACAACTCTATTTTTACATTGTAAATAAATATCATGTACAAAAAATAAAATAATAAAGTTTATTTATTTATTAATTATTATCCATAAAAAAAATCTGTATTTTACCGTCTTTTTCATCACAAATAAAAATCATGTATGGGCTTGATACTCTTAAAATTTTTTCGGGTATGCCAACGTGTTCATATAATTTCTTTTTTAACTTAGAAAAATAACTTTCATTTTCTAAATCATCCCAAAGACAAACTATACCTTTTTTAGCATTAACATTTTTTCTTTCAGATTTATTTACCAAAGAAATCGCTTTAGGAATTGGAATTAAAAGATCCATATATTTGCTCCTGCTTATTTTATAATAATCTAAAAGATTCAATGCATACTTAGAGTTTAAATGTACCCATAAATCATTTAAACTCCATTTTTCATTTTTTGATATTACGTAAATTAATAATCGTGTAAATTTTTTTTGAGAGCTTTGGTAAGGAAAGAATAGGATCGAAAAGTTTGTGCATTCATATATTTTAACATTTTTTTGTATAGAGAAAAAGGGTTTGGACCTGCTGCTTGGTTTAATCTTATGCTTAAAAACGCTTTTTAATACATTTTTCAAATAATTGGCACAAGTTTGATTGTCATGATCAAAACACATAGAAGTTTTAAATGTTAAAAGCTCTGTTGATGTCTTTGATGTGTGTAAAAAATTATTTTCTGATGTATTTGATGTGTTCGGGGAACTATTTTCTGATGTATTTGATATGTTCGTATTTTTAATTCCTTGTGGGCCTAAGACAACGTTGAGATCACATAGGCACATTGCATTTACTAATTTGATTTCATTGACTGATGCACTATTACTTGATTTTCTAAATATTAAATTCTTGACAGTCATAAATTTCGTTATCAATATCAAAATTTTACTCATCTTCATGGGGCAGATTTATTAAAAATTATTTAAATTGAGTTTATTTATCGCAGAGTTCGAAATAATTTATTATTTAATATAGATTAAATAACTCTATTTCTAAATTCGTTTTAACCATGGGGTTCCATAAATGATTAAATTATATTTTTAGATAACTCTATAAAGATTTTTTTAATTATTTGTTTGCTAAATTTTTAATTAAATGCCCCCTTTTGTGTTGTCCAATAAATTTACATCTCTTTTGTGTAAATTTTAAAAAATTGATTTAATTTTTGATTAATAAAATTAATTAATGATTTTCAAATTTAAGTTTTTATGGTGTAGGGTCATAATTGTCTGCATAAGTATTTGCTTGACAATAATATTTTGGTTTAAGGTTGTTAAAGTGACTTTTACTGCAATTTACTCTCTTATCATAAAATTAAACATATACATTTAGAACCTGCTTTGGGTCGATGCTTCTAAAAAAAATCTACCCCTAATGACAGAAACTAATGGTAAAAACAGGGTCAGTTTAGAAACAAAGCTTGATAATTGTAAAATATAAGGTTGTGGAACAAAAAGTAAAGGATATAGCAAGAGACTTAGGGATAAATTTGTCAACAGTTTAAACAATTGCAAATCGTGACACAAATAAGATATTAGCGACTGCTAAGTATGCCTCAAGTTGAATTCTGTTTAAAACTGCATGTTCTAAAAGTTCTGTTATGATCAAAATGAAATTGCCCTTGACAATTTGTATGGAACTTTAGATTTGAATAATATACCATTAAAAATTAAAATACATTCTAAAGCAGGTATGAGCAACCTGGGTACCGCCAATCATTTAAGAAATTTAATTTATTTTGCAAATATGTTTTACTGAAAGAGAGAATGTAAAATATAAAAAATGAATGTACGAACCCATATTTCCTGGTTAAACTACTTCTACATGTAGTTTAATCCTATATTATGCATGTTTCGTATGCATTTTTGCAAATATTTCAAGGTGGCTCGCCATTAAAATAAAAATTGGCTCTTCGACTAAAAAGTTTGTTTATTTCTGTGCTAAAGTGTCTAAAATTGACAAAGTAAAGCTAAATTAAACTTTTATTGATGCTTACATTAGAATTGTATGTGATAAGTGCACGCATAAAATTTTTTTTACAAAATTTTCGCCTAAATTAATATTTTTTTATTGTATACTGCCTTTCTCAAAAAAATTAGAAACTAAATACAGACTTTATTTGTATTCTTAGATCGAATTTGTGGTTCACTGTGCGTCATTTAACCTTGCTTCGCATTTTCAAGGAATATATTAGCGACGCAAAGCGGAGCCTTGGCGTATTTTCAAAAGTAATCAGATAAAAAAAGTTTTATTTTCTAAACATTTCAAACTTGTATATAATTTTAATTGTTATCCATAAAAAACATCTGTATTTTATTAATGTCCTTTCGATTGCAGGTAAATGCCAAATAAGGAGTTAACACTCTTATCTTTTTTTCAGCTGGCCAAAAGTAATTAACAAATTTTTTTTTCAAAAGAAAAAAACAATTTTCTCTTTTAACATTGTCGCGAAGATTTATTTTGCCTTGTAGAACTTTTGGATCTTCTGGTCCATATTTATTTCTCAAAGAAATTGATTCAGGAATTGGAATATACACTTCCACATATTTTATTCGACTTATATTAAAATATCCCGTTAAACTCATTATGTCATCAGAGTACAAATGCGACCATAAATTGCCTAAGTTCCAATTCTTATTTTTTAATATTGCGTAGACCAAAAATTTTGGAAATCTTTCCTGTGAGCTTTCATAAGAAAAAAATAAAATAATGAAATTTTCGCATTCATACATTCTAACATTTTTTTTCAGATAGTAAAAGTAATTTGTGCTATTAAAGCTTTTTATTTTCGTTTTAAATATGGTATTTAATACATTTTTTAAACGATTGGCGCAGATTTGATTATCATGACTAGAATAGATAAAAGTTTTGGGCTTCGAAAAATTTTCTGATGATTTTGATGGATTTTCCATTTTATTATTTATCAAACTCGAAATTGCGGTTGTATGACAGAAGCATATTGCGTTAACAGATTTATCTATATTTAAGGTTAAATCTTCATCCTCAGCAACCTCAATTAAACTATCGACTGCAAAAATTTTCGTCATTAATTTTAATAAATTGCGTATCTGCATGGGTTGAAATTATCTAAAACATTTAATATATGAACATTAAATATATACATATTTAATAAACGAAATTAAAAACATTGTTAAAAAATTAAAAACAACATTAAAATTCTTTTATTTGTTAAATTAAATAAAAAAAAAATAAAAAAATTGTATTTAAATTTAAGCATTTGATTTTACAGATAATTTTTTTTTGACATCATATTGAAAATTAACAAAATTTTTTGCAAAATGAATTAAAATTTTTTTTCTTTTATCAACAAAAAAAATTATTTCATTTCTGTTGAAATAAATTAAATATTCATAAATTAAACCAAATTTCTAAGCAAAAATTGGTTAATAACAGCTTATTTGAAATTAAAATCAAGCCTGCCAAACGTTTTCACAAAAAAGTCATTTAATTGAAAGTATATATTTTTAAACTTAAACCTTTTACCTAACTTAAAGCTATTAAGATGTCGTGTTCTGTATGACAATACTGCCAAGGCGGCCCTTTTTTACTCAAAAGTGCAAAAAAAATGTTAACGTGTCATTAAAAAAACGTTTATAGAATTTTAAGATAACAAGTCTTTTCTTAATTTTAATAGTATTATCTACTCTATTCGCAATTTACAAAAATAATGTTTTATAGATACTTCAAATTTTAGTTTTTCTATTTTTTTTATCACGAAATGATATTTTGTCTTTTTTGTAAAAATGATCAAGCTAAAATTTTAAAGAAAAATCAAAAAGAATTGTAAAATTAATTAGAATTAAATGTTTTTTTTTTCAACTTTCTGATTAAAGACTTTTTTTTTTAGAAAAGACTTTTGTTGTGATTTTATCATCAGCAAATGATAAAAGCAGCTTCCAGTTTAGATGCCCAATGATAAAATCTATAATTTATAATATAATCAATTTTGGATAAATATCAATCAGCAAGAATGTAAAACGACTGAGATTGAAATACTACGAAACTATTTTTGTTTGTTATTTATTAATCGGTGGTGTATATTGTGTAGTTCTAGCTCAACCAAATTATTTGCCGAGACGTATTTTGACAATGTTTTTTAATAAAGATGATAATCAATTATCAAAACAATACTCGTGTCAAAATTCAATGGCCAAAACAGACAAGACTTTAATGTAAGACTATTTTCTGATCAAAAAGACAATAAATCACTAGATACTGCTGAAATAAATATACAACCACCGAGACTAAGTGTAAAAGAATATAATTTTTTTGTTTTAAGCTCAAAAATCAAAGTGGTACTAGAAAAGACGATACCCGGACTATTTAATGCTTGCAGAGAAATTTAAGATATACATGAAGAATTTTATTAAGAAATTATTGAAATGAAGAAAAATCAAAAACTTTAACGTTTCTTAAAATAATTGAGCAAATTATAAAAGAGAAGCAAAAGGTATATCTACATTTCGAAGATAAAATTTATGATTTAAGATTAAGAGCCGAAAAACTAAGCTTAATTGTCATAAAGCTACTCTAGTATATCAGAAAATAAAAACATCTCTTGATGGTGTGCATTTCGATTTAATTGTCGAACATAGCGACTTTTTAACGATAAAAATTTTGGATGAAGAAGAAAGATTATCTAGAAATTTGTATTACCGTCAAAAATACGTTTGATGAAGATAAAAAACAAGCTGATACAATTTTTAAAAACTTTCAAAGCTTCTAATATTAAAACACACCGAATCTAAAAATGATAAAGATGTGGAAAACTTGATATTTTTATTAACCAATAAATGATTAAAGTTGTATTGTAATTACAGTAGATCCTTGCTTTACTATTTTTTGAGACCGAATTGTTTGAACCTGGAAATTACGTTTAAGAGGGCTATAAAATACCGCGTGGCGGTGAAACTTAAAAATTGAAAAAAATTATATGTATTATTTTTATTAAAATGTATTTGAGGGCATTGTCACAGATAATAAAATTGCTGTTAATTACGTTTTAAATTTTCAACAAAAAATTTAAGTTAAAATTAAGATCAATTTTCTTAATTGATTCAATTAAAATTACATTATTTTTGTAAACGCCTGAATTTTACACATTGTACATATTTATTTATTTAGAATATAGCGTCTCTTCTTTCCTAAAACGCTTAAATATATTCAAAACAATTTTTTTCTACGTTTTAGCAAAACCGAGGTCACAGAAACGCGTAAAGCAACGTTTACTGCGTCAAAACCTAACTAACAATAATTGGATATATGAGATAAATACTTAATTAACGTTATCTTACGATTGATACAATTTTTTTTGTAATTTTTATTTAGCGAACATTTGTCACAATTTTGTAAAATGACTTAAAAGTATTTTTTAACCTTACGAAGACTTGAATTTTGCAAAAAATCATTCGCACAAGTATAAAAAAGCAAATTAAAAATTATACAGCAACACAAAAGGATTGTAAGCTACTTGTTTTTATACATAAAAAAAATATCTGTATAGTATATGTAGAAAAAATGGATCTAAAGTTGTCACTTGATGACTTTTATTATAAACTTCTTTTAATTGTTAAATTTACAAAATTTAAACAAAAAAATAGCTTTTTGTGCAGATAAAAAAATGATGTTAAAAGGTTACGGCACAACTTCGAGACGACGTAAAGCGAGCCCTTGCCGGATAATTATAAACATATAAAAATGGTGCAAAATATATAATGTTAGCTGAATGTGCGTTTTTTTTAATCTAGATATATTTTAGAATAACACAAAAACTATATTTCGATTTTTGACATCACTATTCCTAATTCATGATCGATAAAATAAATCAGATACTAAAATGATAAAATTAGCCGCAACGACTCCTTAAGAATTAATTTTTTTCTATTGTCAATGTCGTACTCTTCGGTTTTATTAGGTTAAACTATTTATAAAAAAGTTTGCCCGGATTCAGCTCACAGATCGTGTTATGAAAAAGTTTTTTGTTAATAAGGCCGTTTTTGGTTATTTTATGTGTGTTATTTTTGTTTAAATGTAAATTGCAAATAAAATTTTAAAATTATAATTTATGACTCAATTACAAATTCTATTGATTATTGCATCTTTTGTTTCAAAAAGTATTTATTCTATCAATCTTAATCTATAAAAACGTTATATGTTTTATTGACAGCTGTAAATTAATAAATCTATAAATCTTTAACTAACTTATTTTTACATATTTTTTAGAAATTTTTATGTGCCATATGTTTGCGCCATAAATATTTTAAAATAGTTAATTAAAGCTGGCTATCAAATTTGAATTTTGTTTTTTAGAACGTTTACAGTGGTATTTTAAAATGTTAACGGACTGTTCGTACGCTACGAACATCAAGCGACTTATTATTAACCATAATAGACTAAATCTATTGACCATAATGGGTGCTGGCGTATGATAACGTCAGCAACAGACATAAATAACGAAGATTCTTGGAGGGGATGAAAGAGCAAAGAGCAACTTTGAAATCGAAGAGTGTCAACGAAGGTGCTTATACAAAACGAAAATTATGCAGTAAGACAGTTTTAAAAATAATTCAATTTTATTTCTATTTGATACTGATCAATCATTTTTTAAAAATTAATGCCTATTGTATTAAGTCATCTGAAATTAAGTATACTAAGCATTCAAGTAAAAACTTGAATCTTGCACAAAAGAAACAATCAGCTGATAATAAATGTGAAAAAATGAAGAATGAAAATCCAAAACACAATGGAAAAAATGCTTTTTGTAAAAAAAATTACAATAGTGATACACTACCATCTATATCTGAATCATGTAGCTTGCCTTTAACTATTATTTTAACTGAATATAAAATGATTTATATACTTAAAAACCATGATCTGATATTTATGACATTAATTCCAAAAATTTTAGAGGATTTTGATAAGTTAAAAGATCTCTTCCTTAAAATTAAAAAAATGATAAATAAATTAAAAAAAAATCGACAATTATGCAACTCGGCTTTAATTAAAAAGGCTAAAGAAAAAAACAGTTGTTACAATAATTTAAATGATTTTGTCGATAAACTTTCTTTAAATGTCAAAAAGGCTAATTTTATTGTAAAAAATATTTTTATTGGGCAGCAAATAAAAAGCATCAAACTTTCTATCAATGTGCTTGAAAATATTAATAGAAGTAAGATTCGTTTAATATCTAAACTTTATGAAAAGGTCAAAAAGTTAATCAAAATTTTCTCAAGCATTCAATTTAATTTAAATGAATATACAGACCAGGCTAATTATATTTCAATGATACTATCAAAAGATATTGATCTGATACCTAAAGGCATGAAGAAATCAAGGAAATTGCGAAAGCAATAATGGCTTTTAAATAAATAATTTGTAAATAAATTTTAGTAAAGGATCATTTGAATAATAGTAAAGTAATTGTGAAATTTATTTCTTTAAAACTTTATAATTTGTAAAAAATAAAAATCTATAATATGTAATGAGTGAATACTAATAAAGAATGTACAATTAATCGTGTATAACCTAAAAGAGTAACTTTTTTTAGTCGGCACCCCACTGCCTTTTGAAAATTAAAGATCAATGCTGCTTTAAAAAATGAATAGATGTATAAACAATTCTATAAACGTACTTATGTTTAACTCAAAGCGATTCAAAACCAGATCAAATATTAGTTAAGCCTGAAACCTTTTTCTCGTCATTTTTAGTTTAAAAAAAATTTTTTTGACACGCCAATTACAGCGGGTTGTTTGCCACTGGTTCAAAGAAAAAAACAAAAATTCTGTATTTTAAAGATTAAACATATATGTTCTCCTTAGTAAATTAATTGAATTTTTTTGTGATATGCAAAGATTAGAATGTTAAGTAACGATCACCATTTATAGTTTTAAAGGAAAAATATCAAAAGGGCAAACTGATCGTAAGAGATCGAAAGCATTGATCGGTCATAAACTTGTTGTCGAAAGTTACCTTCCTGATGAAGCTAGATTCACTTAAATTGCGACACTTTAGTTTAAATTTTTTTTTGCCAGCAATTAAATTATCCTTTTTCGAATTATACATATAATGATCAAAAAAAGACGTATTAGCTGACAATTTGTGCAATAAAAACTTTTTTACATTTATTAAGACATAATTTGTGTTTAGATAAATATTCCTTTTTTGGCATCCTGCTATCATAAAAAACTTAAATAGACATTTGTAATCTGCCCCCAAAATGATGTCTAGAATGTTCGGAATAAGTACAATACAGGCTACGTTTAGAGCACAAACGATTTATTTATCAATGATGTCGAAGATCAAAACATGCTTATGTCTATTACAGTTTTATCATTTTTTTCTATCAAATGGTATAAATTGTGCTGCATCATCAGATGTTAATTCTGTTAGTGAGCCAATTGAAGATTTGAGAGTTGGAGAACATAATAGACCTTTAAAAAAAATACAAACATCAAGATGTAACGAATCGAATATTAAATGTCAAGTGCAAAATGATCTTGAGTGCTTTGCTTTTAGGTTTATAGTAACTACAAGTAAGCTTTCATTGCCTTTTACAGCAGAAACACAAGATTTTTTAACTAAAATTTGTTTATTAGAAGATAAAATTAGTACTTTAGGCATTGATCTTGGTATTTTATATTTTAAAACAATTCCAAACCTTTTCAAAATCTCTAATGACATAAAAGACGTTTATTCAGAAATCAATGAAAACATAAATAAAATTAAAAAGCAAACGAAAAATCATGACACTAAATTGATTGATAAAATAGAACTAGAAAACATCGTAAATCTTAAAATTTTATATGATCAAAATGTTATCATTAATAACATAGGAACAAATACGTGGAAGCTAATATTGAATTTTACGACTACTATAAGCAAATATCAAGTATTAAATATCTGTAAGGCGTCAAAAGACTTAGAAATTGTATATAAATATCTTGATATTCTTGTATCCAATATAAATGAACAACGTGATTCGACTTTTATAATTTTAAAAATTGTTTATGATAATTTTCAGCAATACAAAAATCAAGCCAATTCGATTTTAACGTTGCTTCATAAATTTCTTACGATGACAACTGAAGCTTTTAAAGCAGATAAGGAAGTAGAAGAAGTAATCAATGCTTTAAATAAATTATTTTAAAATATTTTCAAAAAGCCAATATTTAATCTTATTTAGTAACGAGCAATCTATTTGCAAAAAATTCGACCATATAACTTTTTTTGTCGCGGACAACAAAAATTTTTTTTTCTAATTTACTGGTCTTATATGATAGTGATAGCAAACCCTGACTGCGAGTCAAAAAATTCTACTTGAAGCTATTTATTGACCTAACTTATTGTTTTTTTTCTTTAAAAAATCTTGCCATCTAATTAATTTAATTCAGTAAATAGCCTTCAAAATTTTGTAAATATCTTTTGTACATTTTTTTTGAACAATAAATGCATATATTTAAGTAAAGTTGCGTTGTTTTAGTATTTTGTTGTAAAATTTTTTTCAGTTTACAATTTTCTGGGTGACCGATTTGTATTTAAAAGCCTATTGATTTGAAATTAATTGACCCACTGATCCCTCTACCTCTACCATCACTGGTATATAACCTAGTTGAGTAATTTTTTTGTCGGCATCCCGCTACTGTTTGGAAAATTAAAGACCAATATTGCTAAACACTATGTATGAAATGTAAAGATAATACTTTTAATGTGTTTTATGATCGTGATAAAGGTATCACAGAAGATAAATTATAAATTACACTTATGGACCCTTTGCTTGTCATTTTTAGTAATAAATAAAAATTTTTACACGCCAAGTACCGAGGGTTGTTTGCCTCTGGTTTTAAAAAGTTTAAAATTGTGTTTAACGGGAAAATATATATTTTTCTTAGTTAGATTTTGTTGTAATATATAAATATTTGTGTTTAAAGCACCGATCATTATTTGTAGTTTTAAAGAACCGTACTAAATGGATAAACTGATCGTAAGGATAGAAGTGATTGCAGGAGTTGATCGGCAATAAATTTGTTGTCAAAATTAATCTTTCACATAGAACAAAATGCTTATATCGCGACACTATAGTTTAAATTTTTTTTGTCAGCAATTAAATTATCCTTTTTCGAATTATACATATAATGATCAAAAAAAGAAGTATTAGCTGACAATTTGTGCAATAAAAACTTTTTTACATTTATAAAGACATAATTTGTGTTTAGATAAATAATCCTTTTTTGGCATCCTGCTATCATAAAAAACTTAAATAGACATTTGTTATCTGCCCCCAAAATGATGTCTAGAATGTTCGGAATAAGTACAATACAGGCTACGTTTAGAGCACAAACGATTTATTTATCAATGATGTCGAAGATCAAAACGTGCTTATGTCTATTACAGTTGTATCATTTTTTTCTATCAAATGGTATAAATTGTGCTGCATCATCAGATGTTAATTCTGTTAGTGAGCCAATTGAAGATTTGAGAGTTGGAGAACATAATAGACCTTTAAAAAGAATAAAAACATCAAGATGTAACGAATCGAATATTAAATGTCAAGATAAAAAAGATATAAATAACTCTACTATAAATTTTACATTTATTTCGAGTAATTATTCATTCCCTTTAACAGCTAAAACAGCTGATCTATCACCGAAAATTCGATTATTAAAAGATAAAATTTTTGCTTCAGACACGAATCTTGTTAATTTACATTATAAAATAATTCCTAGTATTTGTAATACCTATAATGAAATTAAAGGCCTTTATACAAAAATTAGTGAAAACATAGAACAAATTAAACAAAAATCGAAAAATCATGACCCAAAATTGATTGATAAAATAGAACTAGAAAACAACGCAAACATTAAAGGTTTGCATAAGAAAAATGTTATGATAAAAAATGCTAAAATACAAAAAAAGAATTTAATACTTGATTTTAAGAAGTGTGCAAGAGATTATGAAGAATTATATATCCATTTTGCGTCAAAATACTCAGAAAACGTCTACCAGCATACATATTCTTATATATCAAAAAATTATGAAAAAATTGAATTATTTTTACAAAAACAAAAAATTGTTGAAGACGAATTTCAGCGTGACCAAAATCAAGTCAATTTGATTTTAAAATTGCTTAAGAAATTTCTTAAGATGACGTCTGAAGCTTTTAAAGCAGATAAGGAAGTAGAAGAATTAATATCTTTATTATAATAAATATTAAATAATTTTAATTCGTTTATAAATTAAAATTATTTGATCTTATCTAGAAATGAGATATCTTTTTACAAAAAAGTTAAATTTTTAACGTTTTTTCGTGGCAGTCAACAAAAAATATGTTTAACATAATTTCATGGCCTTACTTTAACAACCAGTAACGGAATAATAACAAATTAAAACCAAAAATATTGTAAAATTTTGATCTAGACGTCTGTGGTATTAATCACATGTTCTAGAATGTTCTAAAACTTTTTATCTTTTTTAAAAATTTATTTGTTTACCCCTACGAAGGGAAAGGAAATGAAAGAAATACAAATAAACCATTTAATATTAATTATCTAATAGAGACTACCTTTTATTTGGGCCACAGACGTGTGGTTACGACAACGTCATATATTATAAGTTTTTACAAATCGAAAAAATTGCTTTTTTGGATTTTATAAATCAAGCACAAAAAGTAACTTATTTTAAAACTTCAATGATGTAAGTATAAAGTAGATGTTTTATGCTAGCTCAGCCAATCCATTTCTTAACAGTTGTAAGACAAAATAGTTATACTTTAAAGTTAAACTTGTAAGACACTATTTTTTTTTCTTTAGAGATTGATGATGTCGGGCATACGAGATATTTAATATGACACGTTTTTTTATAAACATTTCTCTGTTTAAGTCTCTTCTCGCAATATTCAAAATAACTATTTGATGCATAACAAATCATTCTATTATCAGAAAATTTTTACGTATATGACGTTACAATGTAAATATTTGTAAATTAAGTATCTAAATTAATTTAATTAAATATTTCGCTTATCTGTTTTTAGCTAAAAGTATCTTTAAAATCGTCAAAAAAACGAGAGCTATTACAAATAATATCAGAAAATACATTATTTTATCTTTGATTCCTCGATATGAAACTGATATCTTTTCTATCTCATTATTCAAACCTTCTAAATTAATATTTGTATTATCGTAGAAAAAGTCAATTCTATCTATGGCATATCCTTGTGTATTTACTACCATTTTCATTTCGACCAACAAAGTTGTAAGTTCATATATTGATTGCCTGATATTTATAACATTGTCAAATTTACTTTCCATCAAATCTCCCGCCTCTTCTTCCTCTTGAACTTCATATTCTTCATAAAAATTTATTTTATGAAGAAAAGACTGTTGGATATTTCTATATTCAGTCAACAAAATTTTAAGTTTAGATCCAAAGTATTCTTTAATTGTACGATCTAACACCGAGTTTTTAAATTCCAAAGACTTGATTAATTTATCTAAAGACATTATATTATTCGAAATGTGCGTTTTAAATACTTCGAGTTCATCTCTTCGCTTTTTCTTGGGTATAAATGATGGTAAACAATGTTTCTCTTGTTTAATAGAAAGGCTGTAAATATCATTTTTAATTGTTGACAGCAACAGCCTTAGATTTGAAATTTCCGTGTATCCTTCTCTAATTAATTCTTTTTCTAGTTTTGGTCTGCATTTTTTGAATTCTAGTGTCCTGTTTATTATCATTATAAGCATATTTTTCTCTTCTTAAATTTATGTTTCAGGTGAGTTTCAAACAGAAAAAAAATTAAAAAAACTTTTAGATTAAATAAAAGATAGTCATAAAAAAATTACATTGATTTTTGCCTTAATTAAACTAAAAAAAACATTTTGTGTAGGTAGTATATTCTTAACTGGTTATTTGTGGAAACATCTCATTAAGAGTTGTAAATTTTGTTTATAAAGGTTTTATCAAAAAATGTACATAAAGTAAAATATGCATTTGTTAAAATGTCTATATTGTACTTGGAACCGTTTTAAAAAAATTAAGCTATAAATTAAAAATGAACCAATAAACAAGATTTTTAAATATCAATTAAAATCTACTAAAATGTTCATTTGCAAAGACTCGAGCTGTTTTATTCAATATCCTGAGCACCCTGAACATCCACAATTATCACATTCAATATTATTTTTAACTTCTAAACTCCTTTGAGGTACTCTACAATAACAAACATTTCCATATTTACTGTCTTTAGGTTGGATGCATTTCAAACAACACAAATTTTCATAGCCATTTTTCTTCCAAAAACTAATAAGATCGTGATCAATCACATCATTTCCTTTCAAAATTTTATAAAGTGCTGGTGAGATCTCATCTAACATATCAAAAACAAATCTATTTCTTTGGTGGTGCAATCTAAAAATGCCGTGATAGTTTTGTGGAATATCCTTACACACAGGCTTTTCTATTTCTTTTTCTAGTTCTTTATCTATTTCTTTAAACATACTCATAATCTCATTATATTTGTTTTTATCTGAATCACTCAAATTCATTGGGTCTTTTGAAAAATATTAATAAATTTTTTTCCGTTACTCCTTTGATGAAAAGACGAGAAAAACAAAAAAAGACTAAAGAAGATAAACAAAATAGTTTATTAAATTTTGAAACAAATTTAAAGACATATCCATTAGTTGCAGCAATAGAAAACACTGATTTAAGTAATAATTTTTTGAAATCAATAAGAAATGAAATTGAAAATACCAAAACGTGTATGGTCAAGAAAAAGATTTTTTTAAACAAATTTAAAACTGAAATTTTACAAGATAAAAATTTTGTATTTGTTTTTACAGATAAAAACGGAATTGAGAAGTTAAAAAAATATGAATACGAAACATTTTTAGAGGAAGGTAATGAATCTGCTGAAGAAGTTGTGATCAATAAAGGAATTATAAAAGATAAAGAACTAGCAGAACTTTTACCTACACTTACCAAAGACAACCTTGAATATCTTGAAGAAGATTATAAAGTTTGTTCGGTTGGTGAAATTCTTAATGAAAAACAGTGTGAGATACTTAAAAATCTCAAAAAGAAATTTAAGAAAGTCCCGGTTAATATTATCCATATTTGGAATTCAGAAAATTTCGAGAATAATAAAACTGATTAATTTTTTTAACTTAATATTTTTATCTATGTTACGAGAATATAAATATTTTACAATTTAAAAAGTCCATGTTACATCTGACTTTATAATCTAACATGTTTCCTTTTGACAGGTCGAAATTTCCATATTTGCGACCATCACAAACATTTCAAACATTTCGAATTTTTAATGATTTTTAAAAGAATATTAAATTCCAATTTATGATTTACTTTTTTACATTTTCATTTATTAAGAACCTCCCGCCATCAACAATTGATGCTCATTGATACAATTAATAATTTCTATTCGCTTATTTCTAATTAGTCAAAGAATTTTCATTTGCTCTCCTTTAAATTATAAATAAAAAAAATATCTTCAAGCCATGAAGGAGAACTTAGAGCAATTGAATAACACAATTTTTACTGAAAACAATGTTCCACTCCCAGTAGAAGACGATGAAGACATAATGTATTATAATTTAAACACAAAATTTGTTTTTCAAACTGGAAATGGAATTCCAGCACATACCAGAAAGTTTCTCTCTTATAAAGGTACGCTTTTTCTTACCAATTACAGATTGATTTATAGGCCACACAATCCTTCAGAATTCTTTAATTCTTTTACTATACCAATAACAAAAATATTGTTTTCTGAAAACGAGTATTCATTGGATTTTATAGTCGATAACAATTACTTAGCAACTGTTTATTTGTCTTTTAGTGACTCTGATTCTTCAGTTTTCTATAATATTCTTAGAGACATGTTAGAGAACACTTCATTTAAACCAATTTATGTTGAAGAAGATGTTGATGTCGAGGAAGAACCTCCATTGTATTCTGATATAATTCAATAATTGTATATTAAATAATTTAGTATTTTTAATTAACAAAATCTTGTTTATTTTTAACCACTAAATTTTTTAGGCTGTTTATTAATCTTCAAAAGCATTTTTAATCCCAGGAACTAAATGTTTATTCAATAAACAAACCATCAATTCCTTTCTCTAAATATTCTTCATAAGTATAAATGGGAAACAAATCACTAAAATTGGCGCCTTTAAAAGCATCATGTGATGGATTCATAGCCAAATTTACAGTAACTGGTCCATTTTGTGAATATTTGTTGGCTTCAAAAACAATTCTCTCTTTTAATCCTTCAATTTGAGAAAATCCGCCAGTTATAAAAATATTTTTGATATTGTGATTCTTAAGAATATTTTCTAAAATTTCTCCTATTCCCATTTGATTTGAACCCACTACTGAAGGCTCAAAAAGTATTTCGCCTACTCGAAATAAATCTATATTGATCATAGTTCTATTAAGATTTTTACCTTCCATTAAATCGAGTGTATTAGAAGAGCGCATGTGAAAAATAGGATCAAATTTAGAGATTTCTTCTAATAAAACATTTTTATCAATTATTAATTTTTCATCAATATTTAAATCTTCTGCTTCTAAAATTTTCTTTTTATAAGCAATTTCTTCTTCTGTAAGATCACCGGTTTTAAGAAGCAAAGAAAATTCGTAGGCTTTCCTATTTTTTGAATCTCTTCTAAGTTTTTCTCTTATCTCTAATTCTCTACAAATTTTTTCATAGGCTGTTTTTTTTCTATTGACATATCCAGGAAGATCGGTTTTCTGCTCATAAAGTTCCTCGTACTTCTTAATACTCTCCTTGATAATTTTTAAATATTTTTCTGCCTTGGAAGTAAGTTGATGAATTTTAATTCTGTACATTCCTGGAGTTAATTTATCTTCAGAAGATTTTTTTTGATTTTTTTTCAAATCTTCAATTCTTTCTTTAAAACTTTGTGTTTTGACATTTACCGGAGATTCAGATTGAACTTCACTACTCTCGGACTCATCAATTACTTCTTCTTCAGCAGATCCTAAGAAAACACTTTCAGAATAATCACCCAATCTTATTTTGTGATAAATATCCATAGTTGTTTTATCATAATCTTCTGCTAATTTAATTTTAGTGATCAAACTAGAATAATCTGTACTATGCTCTTTAAATTTATATTTTAAAATATTGTTCAAATATTTACAAGCTAATTTACCACCATAGCAAAGTTTATACACATCAGCAATTTTCCCATTTAACATCAAATAAACATAAGAAGCAGAATGAGATAATGAAATTATTATACAATTAGGATCTTGTTTGTTATAAAGATACGAATAAATGGCATCTACACCGATTTGTATTTTTTCAAACCTGTAAACCTCAAATAAAAATTTCAATAATTCTTTTTTCGTTGGACTATAAATAGCGTCCGTTATTATTAAATTTTGGCAATTTTTTACTTTCAAATAATCGAAACATTGATCTAAATTTTCTTCTAAACAATGAAATCCTGCTATCATATCATTAAAAAAAGGGGAATATCTGTTTTTTTCTCTTTGACCATTAAATTTTATACCATCTGGTTCTTTATAAAAATGATTTTTAAAAATAATTTGAGGTTCAGACCCAATGTACCCTGCTTTAATTTCATATGTCCCGTTATCAACAACAATAGTAGAGTTCTTTTTAAATTGATTTTTTATAATTTTGTATTCGTTATTTAATTCAAAAAACATAATGAGGGGATAATAATATTTTTTTTGATACAAAAATTTGAAAACACAAAAGATTTTAACATTAATGAAAGCTAAGTGTTAATGTGACATTATCTCAGCCCTACAAAAATTTAGAAGTAATAGTTTAGTTATATGCTTTCTTCATTATCTAATCTCCGTATTTCCGACTCATATAGTCTTAATGTGTTTTTAAAACCACACAATTAACTGTAGATCTGATCCCCCTCATGAAACCTGATTGTGTAAGTGTGCCATGCGTAAATCGGAGTAGTATTTTCCAACCTTTAGATACTGACAGAGACAGTGTACGACAGAAGGTATTCCGCCCGACATAAGAAATTACATTTTAATTAAAATATTTATTATAGTGTTAATTCTTTTTCCTTCTAGGGCTATCAAATTTGTTTATAAATACATTTTTGTTTATAATTCTTCCTTCTATTTCTTCTTTAAGAGTTAATTCATAAGGTTTATCATTTTTCATAAATTCACCGAATTTTTCTTTATATTTCGCCAGGATTTTAAACAGTTCGTCTTCGATTTTTAAAAGACTAGGGAATGCTGTTTTTCGGAATTTTTCTTCTCTTAAAAGTTGAAATGAACTTTTAAAAAGTCTACGAGGATCACTTGCTATTTTCTCAAATTCATTCATGGACACTAAAAGTTCATCTCTTTTTTGAATTAAAGATATTATTTCAAGATACAATTCCTTCTTAGGTTCTAAATCTTCTATTGTCTTTCTCATTAGATTAATGCCTTCCGTACTTACTTCGTAATTTTTAATTTTGAGAGTAAAAAGTTTACACAATTCTTCTAAATACGTTTTTGTATTTATAAAAATTTCCTGGATACGACTTTCATATTCATCAGATAATTCTTTTAAGTAATTTCTAAGATAATCCATGTTAGAATTTGTTATGCTACCATTCACTTCTTTTATAAAACTTTTTTCACTTTTAATTGCTGAATCTTCATTTCGACTTATGTCTGTTGTTAAAACATTGTCCATTGTTAAAAATGAATCATTGACAATTGACGCATATGAAGTATTCTCATCTTTTTTTCTAAAGCCTTCTTTAAAATCTTTTATATTCAAATTTAAAATCTCTTCTTTGTTTCTAATATTGTTCAATAATTCTAAAACTTCTTTTTCCCTATCTTCGACCATTTTAGTGTATTTTTGATTTAACTCCTCTAATATAAATAATTTTTGATCAATGAAAAGTTCTCTATCAACAATTCCTAATCTTTTAAGGAGGTTAGATGTATTTTTAAATAAAAATCTCCTTGTTTTCTCTTTTTCCATCTTCTCAATGTAAAGAATTTTATGACAAATTTCGAGTTTAGATAATTTTTCAAATGAAATTTCTTGATTTTTTAATAAAAAATCGATAAATTGATAAACATTTTCATTATTTTTTATTCTTAACGATGAAAATAGTCCCGCAAACTCTTCATTCTCTTCTCTAAGTTTTAAATTAAAATTAATTTGTTTTTCATCAAATTGCAATTGACCGTTAAATTTAAAATGTTTTTCTATAAATAGATCTTTGATGGATAAAAACAATTTGTGAAGTCCCGCGCTTATAAACAGCTCTTCGTACTCTAAAAAAATTTCTTTATAAAGGATCATTTTACTTGAGATACTAATTCGATCTATGTTATACTTATTATCATCAATTAAATTAAAAATGATGTCATCATTATTACTTTTAAGAAGACCCAACTCTCCTAATAATTCGTAAATATCTTCACTTTTCCTTAAAATTAGATTTTCTAACTGTCTTCTCTTCGAAATAATTCTTTCTAATTCGTTTATAACAAATTCAATTTCTAAATGCGCGTTATTAAATTTAGGAATTGCACATTCTTCTAAATTTAAATTTCGTACTAAAAGATTGTATTGTTTTATTAAAATCTTTGAGACGTCTTTTGTTTTGTTTAATTTGTCTTTGAATTTCAGTTTACAATCATCAATTAATTCAGTAATTGAGTTTAATTCATCCTTGAAAAAGTCAAAAGGATGTTGATTTAAATGTTCTTTTGGTAATACTTTGATCATAATACTGTGTAAGTCTCTTAATTGTTCCATAATTATTTCTAATGTGAGACATTTCGTAGTGCATTTCATTTATTTGGGGATTAAAATCGAGTAAAGAAAAAATTTGAACTGAAAACAAACGTAAAAAATCTATTTTAATCATAAAAATCACGTAAACATGTATTTAAATTATATTGAATTTAATTTTAAATTAATTGTTTTGTTTATTAACACTTTTTAAAGTCAAAGAAATATTTTTTAGTTTTAATTATGAACCAATTTAGACAAAGAATTATAGAAATGTAAAATATTATTAAGAGAAAAATAAAGTGTGAGATAAAGATATTCTAGTAAATAAACATCTGAGGTAGATTTTGAAGATCCAAAGAAATGAGATGAAACCTGTATTTTGTATTTTTCGTATTCTTTAAGTTTATCTGAATATCCATAAAGTTTTTTTAAATCACCATCAATCTTATTAGAGTCTTCTAAATAATAGCCTAAAGTAATTTGGTTGCCTAATACGGTATTAAGAAATGTTTTAAAAAAGATTTGAATGATATGTTTTGGTTCCATTTTACCACAATCTTTATTTACATTTATTCGGTAATAAAAACTAATGATATCCTGATCTGAAATAAAAAGAGCATAATAAGTAAAGTTTAGTAATATTTTTATGTAATTTGGTAGATCAACTACTTCATTTCTCATATTTTCTAACGTTTCATTATTTTCTGGACAATTGTTGCCTTTGATAAAATCAATTAATAAATTTAAAGATTCATCTTTTTCTAATAAATCTTCAAATATTAATTTTATAATTTCAAAATATATTCTGCCATTAACTCTAATATCATCTTTAGATGTATTACTGATTTGGCCGTTTACAAAAAGATTATCAAAAGCATCTTGACGTTTCTTTGATATCGAAGCAGATGATTTGAAAACAAGTTTGTATTTTTCTTTACCATCTTCTGATTTTGTTGTATTTGTCGATCTGAATCCTTCTGGTTCATTTAATTTAATTAATTTTAGATATTGAACAGATATACTCTCCAATTTATTTTCGATCAGTACTTTTTCATCTTCATTAGTTTTTTCTCTACAATTACACCACTGATTGTTTCCTACAAAAATTATGTACAATTCAATTACTCGCATGGATATTTTATTGATTTTTAAAAATATTTATTAATTTAGATAAAAAATGATTTGATTTTAAATGACGAATAAAATTTATTAAGGGAAAAAGGGGGTTTGAAAGTTATTGACAATGATAATTGAGGGTTGAAAGTTATTACAAATGATAATTGGGGTTTAAGGATAAACATATGATTAGTATTTGAGTGATAATCAAATGATAATTAGGCACACTGAGACAATTTTATATAATCTCTAAAGATACGTTAAAAAAATATTAGTTTTAATCATTTATAAAAGATTTCAAAAAAAACATATCTTGTTAGAAAGGGGTAGTTAAGTATTAAAGGCATTTTATCGTAATATACTATTTCTTTTAGTTAATTAAACAATTCGTTGTAAGCCAACTCGATTTTTTCGTTAATCAATTCTCCTTCTATTTCTTTATCCGATATCAACTTATTAAAAACTTTAGTTTTAAATATTTGATGAACTTCATTAAGAAATTTTTTTATGTTTTTCTTTTTTGAATGTACAAAAATCGCCTTATAAAAACAAGGAAATATTAGAACTGAAATATCATGTTTAATATACGAATCTATACAATCAAAGTAATTGTCTCTAGTTTTTCTAACAAGATCTTCAATAACGTCAATGGAGCCATAAGCTAATAGAATCAATTTACAACGATCAAGTTCATTTGTCTGGTTAAAAGTTTGGTTGAATACAATATCTGAATCTTCATTGACTATTACTAAAAGATCCATTTGGGGCCTAAAAAAATAAAAATTATTTTTATGAACAAAATTATAAACTTTAATTAAAACTTAACACTCACAATTTTATATATTTTTAGATTTATTTTTAAATTAATTTACAGGTCTTTAAAAGGTTTCTCCAGGCCAAAGCCGATCTTAGTGAATTCTTGGCTTTGCTGTTCATTAGCAAATTCTAAGGATAAGCCGCTTTCAGAACGGGGGAAATTTAAATCAATCGACCTATTTGTGTGAAAATCTAATTGTGATAGAGGTTTTGTGGGATAATCGGTATTCATATGCCTCTCATTCATGAAATCCTGTGTTATATTACGCTCTTGATTCA
Organism: Papilio elwesi; assembly: GCA_029849275.1. Taxonomy (NCBI): domain Eukaryota; kingdom Metazoa; phylum Arthropoda; class Insecta; order Lepidoptera; family Papilionidae; genus Papilio; species Papilio elwesi. The sequence continues at coordinate 1,974,665 of CM056716.1, read as the reverse complement.
TGAAATCCTGTGTAATATTACGTTCTTGTTTCATGAAATCTTGTGTTGCATTACGCTCTTGATTCATAAAATCTTGTGTAATATTACGTTCTTGTTTCATAAAATCTTGTGTAGTATTACGCTCTTGGTTCATATCCGAAACTCGTGTGTTTCCCAAATTAAATCTATCGTGTGAATGGTTCTCGAAAAAAGATCTCTCGTGTATGTTTTTGTTATCGACCATTAGTTTTGTGTTTAACATCCGGTCAAATGCAGTAGAGATATCGTTTCTGGGTACTATGTAAAAAAGAAAGTCGTACATCTCCGATGTCTTAACGGCCACAGAAATGTCTCCTCTCTGCAGAATACGTCTTTTATTCTCTTCTGTGTTGATCCACGCTCTAAATGTTAGTTCTTCGACAAACTTTTCAGCTATCTTAGAAAATAATATTGGTACTTCAGACGCTACCATTCTTACGCCTTCCTCGACTTTCATTAGTCGTTTTATTCGTGCCAGTGGCAATGTGAGGTCTTTAAGCATGATTTTTTCTTCCGATGCTTTTCGAAATGTATTTTTCCAAAATTTCTCTATCTTTTTTTCGGGTGGATCATAATCCTCTCTCATAGCGATTTAGGGATTTAATTTTATATATTTGAATCTGAAACCGTTTGTTTTTTCATCAAACAAAGTTTCACTTGGATATTAAAAAATTGATCCGAAAGAACTGTCAATTAAATGAATTTTGACATATTAAACTCTAAAAATGATGATAATATATAGAAGGATTATTAAAAAAAAGGTGTGTCAAATAATCTTAGAATAAGAAATCTTAAAGATCTTTTGATTAAACTGATCTGTCATTATTTTTAGAAGAAGAACAGAAAAAATAATTGATAAATTTAAAATTTGTAATATGTCCGAAAAAAATAGTCATAACGTATTTAATATCTATAAAAGGAAAATTTACAGCGAAAAATGCGATTATCGATTTAAGTTACAACTGGCTCTTATAAAAATTAGGATCAAATATTAATTTTTGAAGGCGCAATCTGAAAAAAACGCACAGAAAAGGTAAATTGTATAGATTACTTTAACCTGACTTTGAATGGTCATAAAAAATAATGCCTATGCACAGCCACCTCTAGTTCTTATTACGCTCGCATGCATTGCACACTTTGCATTTAGATTTAGACTTCCCTATCCCCAGTCTATAAACTTTGATTTTAGCTAGACATATTTTTAAATAAATAATACACAAATAAACAAAATTAATGTCAAAACATTTCAAACTTTTGACATGACAACGTAACTTTTTTCGAAATTTTATAACTAAAAGTGTCAAATTTTTTTATTTGTTTATATGTCATAAATCGTTTGATCAATTTATAAACTTCTCATACGCTTTCAATTGTTTACAAAAAATTACACATAATACTTGATTATCGGCAACAATTTGTGCCCTTATTTGTTTTTTTTAATTTACTACAAATTAAAAATTTAGAAATTCATAATGAATATTCTTGAGAGGATTGACAGAACATAACCCTAAGTTATAAACACTGTTTCGTATTATTTTGACGTTTTATTTTGATTTACGTACAAATTGCAAGTTTTTAATTTTAATCTATTTATTTTAATTTTAAAAACAAACCATGAAATTCATCGGACTCATAGGAGATAATCTGGATACAGATGAAATTTTTAATACAGAAAATAAAGACATATTATTATTTGATATTGACAATACACTTTATAAGGAAAAGAAAGATCTTATTATAAAAAGAAGAAGTGCTGGTTACGAATTACTTAAAGACGATCTTAATATTTCATTTGATGAATTTTACAGGTTATCAGACGAATATACAAACAAATACGGAACGAATTACAAAGGTTTTATCACAAATCACACTGTTCAACCTTCTAATATTAAAAAAATAAATGAAACCGACGCAGATCTAAGAGATTATTTTACAAAAAATGAACGACTTATAAATATTCTTAAAAATCTTCCTTTTAAAATTGCATGTTTTACCAATAGTAACTTGGGCCAGGCCAAGAATACATTGGTTAATATTGGATTAGACGGCGTAATTGATTATGTTTTCTATGTTAAGTATGATCCCGATGAAAAAATCCTTTGTAAACCATCTTTGAGAGCTTATGATGTTGTCGATAAAGCAATTAATAATGAAAAGCAAAACAAAGTGTTATTTTTTGACGACAGTCCTAATAATATAGTAACAGCAAATCAATTTGGTTGGATAGGTGTTAAAGTCGATGACTATAATGTTCTTTGTGAAAATATTATAAAATCACTTTCTGACCATTTCAATTATACAGTTAAAGAATAAATTTATTTCGTCTAAAATATACTTATCTAATATTCCTCACTACTGTGATCTAATAAAACCTTTACACCTGGTAATTGTTCACCACTTAAAAGCTTTAGAAAAGCTCCACCACCTGTAGAAACATGATAAAATTTATCAATAGTCGAAAATTTCCTAACACAAGCGGCCGTTTCTCCACCGCCAACCACTACTTTTCCTTTTAATTTATGTTCAGCAAGCATTGTCACCAATTCTTCTGTTCCTTTGCTAAATGCTTTTTCCTCAAATACACCAGGCGTTCCATTCCAAAATATTTTTTCATGAGTTGAAATGATTTTTTGCAGATTTTCAATTGTTTTTGGACCAATGTCGTACGCACACGCATTAGCAGGTATCTCTTCTACAACCCGAATATTACCATTTATCAATACAACAAAATCCACAGGAAGATGTATTTCTACATTGTGTTCTTTAGCAAGATTGTAAATCATTTCTACTGTATCTTTACTATTTTGATCAACAACAGAAGTACCTACTTCTTTATTAAAGTGATACTTAAGAAATGTGTACGTTAAACCACCAACGATAAAAATTGTTTTACAATTATTTACAAGAGATTCTATGATTTTAATTTTATCTGATACTTTACAACCGCCCAAAATTATCAAATCTAATTTTTCTTTCATAATTGATGTACCAACTTTTATTTCTCTCATCACTAAATTTCCAGCGTACGTCGGTTTTCCTGTCTTCGTTATTGAATAAGCATCCCGATGCAAGCAGCCAAAAGCGTCTATTATAACAATGTCTATATTTTGATTAAAGAATTGACTTAGTGAAAACCCATAATCTTGATTTTCGGATTTATTTTCTTCCTCAGGAAAAAACCTTAAATTTTCGATCATTACAAATTTGTATTCTCTATAAGTCGTTGTATCAAAAGCATAAATTATATTTTCATCAAAATGTTCTCTGATTAATTTTTGGATTTCAAAAAAAATAGGAATAATACTGTAATCGTAAGTGTAATGACCATTAGGCCTTCCTAAATGTGTTCCGATGATAATGCATTTTGGGTTCATTTTATACACGTCTACAATTGTAGAAAAAGATGATGTTATTTTATAATTATCTGCAACTGTTTTATTTTCGATCGGAACATTGTAGTCCATTCTTATAAAAACTCTCTTGTTAGTTAAATTTACATTCTTAAAACTTCTTAATTTCATAATTGATCGCAAACAGGATTTATAAAGTGTTATTAGATGGTATTTGTTCGTGTTTGACCAATTAAAATAATTTGAATGATAATGTTTCAATATTATTAGTGTCTAAAGATAAGTAAGAAAGACTGTATGTAAATAAGTCATAATGTTAATTTAAATTAAAATATCAATTTTATTTCACACTATTCGTCTGAAAGTTATTTAGACATATGAAAAGTCGTTTGATAGATCAATTAAAAACTATTATTGATTTACTTTTGGCAGGTCACCCCTTATACAAACTTTAATAAAGACATATGAAAAGTCGTTTGATAAATCAATTCGAAACCAATGTTGCATGCACTTTTGGCAGGTCACCCCTTTTACAAATTTTAATAAAGACATATGAAAAGTTTTGGTTGTTAAAATAATTCAAAACCCAATAATATATACACTTATGGCAGACCACACTTATGCAAGTTTTAAAAAGACATTTAAAATTTAACTTTTCAACAAGTTTTGAATTAAAAAAAATGCATCGTGCGGGAATCGAACCCACGTCTATCGGATGGCAACCGATAATTATACCACTAAACCAACGATGCTTAACAAAAGTGTAAATATAACTTATTATATGTATTTGTTTTAAACACAAAATTAACATAGACGATTTTACCTCGTATGTGACAAATTATGATATGGCAAATATTTAAACATTTTTTAACTAAATTTAAAATTCATTTTTATTTACTTTTATAATGTTTTTCAATTTTATGATGTTTCTCAATAATTTTCATAATTTTAGGCACCAAAATTTTCCTGGTTATTTTCGCGTCTAGAACGTAGTAAAAGAGGCCTTTATATTCGGTTTTCTTCATTTTAACTTCATCGATTAGTTCTTTTATAAATGGAAAGTCTAAGATTATAGAATTTCGTACACCTTTTATTTTAGTTGATACAAAATAAAAATCCAAGGCTTGTTCACTCTTAAAAGCTTGTAATTCCAGAAATAAAGCCATTCCTTGTTTATTTTTATCCAAACCAACTATCTTATCTGCTTCTCTATCAATCCAATTTTCAAATTTATATTTTATACTAGAACCACCAAAGGTATAGCCTTTATGAACGTACCTTTTATAATCCTTTTGAAGGATAAGATTGGTTTCAAATTGATCATCATTTTTCATAGCTTTCTTTATTTCTTTATACTCGCGTTTTAGTTCTTTCTTGTCCAAACCGGAAATCCTTTTTAGTTTCTTGTATTCCACATAATCAAACAAACTCGTTCTCTTACTTAAGAAATTAGTGTCAATTAGAATTGGAATCATCAAGAGATGAGCTAATTGAGAACACAAATAGTCTTTTTTCTTTTCTTTTCTAATTTTAGAGACTTCTGTAAAACAATGTACTTTACGAGTTAGATCACTTCCTAAATATTTAGAAATTAAAGTTGTAGAAGAACCAACATCTATATCGATATAAATTCTTTTAGCAGTATTAATATTATTGGTAAGTCTATGATGATCAATTACCATTTCAATTTCAAATTGAGCCAGTTCTTCAATTGGTTCATTGTGGTCTGTTAGAAGTAATTTCATTTGTTTTTCATGAATTGGTTGTATCTGATCGCGATACAAAAGATAAGTTCCTATTACTCTAGCAGCAGGAGTAAAATTACCACTAGGTCTTTCTAAATAAATTAAATCTTCTGGATCTATTCCAAACATTTTACAAACATACATTAACTCACCTTTAGTCATAAAAACGTCTTTTTTCATAGGAACAACATGTACTATATTTTCAGCATAAGAGACAATTAATGAACTTATAAAAGAATCTAAATCACAACCTTCATTCCCCATACAAACAGTAAATTCGCCATGAGTTATTTTATTTCCATTCTTTTCAAAAAAAGATTTTAGTTTTTCTTCAATAATTTTCATTTGGGATTTGTTTTGATTTACTTTTTATAGATTTAATTGTAAGAGATGAGATGAAGATTGTTGATGTTTATTAAAATCGATACAATGTAATAGAATATTATTTTGCAATCGCTTAGTTCAAAATCAAATCCTAACGACCCCTTCATTCAATGAATACACTTGAAAAAATCAAAGAAATTGAAAATGAAATAGCAAAAACTCAGAAAAACAAAGCAACAAACAATCACATTGGAATTTTAAAAGCAAAAATTGCTAAATTAAGACGAGATTTAATGACACAGTCCAAGAGTGGCGGAGGTGGTGGTGAAGCTGGTTTTGATGTATCTAAAACTGGTATAGCAAGAATAGGATTTATAGGATTTCCTAGTGTAGGGAAGAGTACACTTATGTCTAAACTTACTGGTACTCATAGTGAAGTAGCTGCATATGAATTTACAACATTAACTGCTATTCCTGGAATAATTCGTTATAATGGTGCAAAAATACAAATTTTAGATTTACCAGGGATTATTGAAGGAGCTAAAGATGGTAAAGGAAGAGGTAGACAAGTTCTGGGAGTAGCTAGGACATGTTCTCTTTTAGTAATTTGTTTAGATGTTTTAAAACCTTTGACTCATAAAAAAGTAATCGAAAGAGAATTAGAATCATTTGGCATTAGACTAAATAAAACACCACCAAAGATAAAAATAACAAAAAAAGATAAAGGAGGTCTTATGTTAATTGGAGATCATTTAGATTACACTACAGTTAAATCTGTTTTAGCTGAATTTAGAATGTCCAATGTAGAAGTAATTACCAGTGAACCTTGTACTATTGATGATTTAATAGATGTCATTGAAGATAATAGAAAATATATTCCTTGTATTTACACTTTAAACAAAATTGATTGTATTAGTATAGAAGAATTAGATATAATTTATCGAATACCACACGCTGTACCTATTTGTGCTAATTTTGGATGGAATTTTGATTCATTTTTAGCAAAATCATGGGATTATTTAGACCTTATTCGGGTTTATCCTAAGCCCAAAGGACAACCAATTGATTATGAAGAACCAGTTATTCTTAGAACGAAAAAGAGGAGAGTTGAAGATTTTTGTAATGCGATACATAGAGCAATTATTTCTAAATTCAAATATGCTTTAGTTTGGGGATCTTCTGTTAAACATAATCCTCAAAAAGTAGGAAAGGATCATGTACTTGCTGATTGTGATGTAGTTCAGATTGTTAAAGAAGTTTAGATTAAAATGGTTTATTTATATAAATGTATTGTTATGAAAAGTGTTTACAAATAAAAAGGGTGTCTACAATTATAAAATTAATGATTTTTTATGACTGCTCTGGTTTTTTTGCATAAGAGTGTGTTGTAGTAAATGTTTAATTTGCTCTTGCTAATAGTCAAAAATTGTTAAACGACCTTTTTAATTAATTTACATTTTTGTTGATAGCCGTTAATATAAAACCTTATTTTATACACTCAAATATTTTTTATTATTCGAAATTCGTCATAATATTATAAAACAAATAGAAAAATCCTGTAAATCCTAAAAAGACGAGTGATAAAAGTCTATTCGTTTTGCAAAGAAGATACAAAACGAAAGTTAAGAACAAGAAGGTCTTCCCTACGCTTTTGTGTATCTCCATATTTTCTTGTATTCGAGGAATACAAATAAAAAAAATTATAGAAATGGATAAGAAACAGAAGACAGAAGAGATATTTTGAAATCGAGAAGAGAGGAGTATTACTCCTATTATCATAGAAGAATATCCGTAATTCATACTTGGTGTATTTTTATTAGAAATATTGATACTTTCCTCTAATTTTAAAATATCTTTTTCAGTGTATTGTTTTGTTGGTTTGTGATCCATCAATATGAAATAATAAACTGAATTAACAATGAACATGATCTGGGCAGCGAAGTGATAAAAATAAATAGAATCATAGCAAATTTCTTTTGTTAGTGTATGGATTATAGGAATTAATAAAAAACAAAGGAAGAATATTAAGCCTGATACTTTATAATACTTTTTAGTACCTGCTCTTAGTACGTACATATCATAAGATAATAATAAAATTATTGTATTTCTCATTTTAGTAAAAATGTTGTCTATGTCACCTTGTTCTACGATTTTAAAGAAAACAAAATGAATTAAAGTAATAGAAAGTCTTAATAACACTCTATTTATATCTTGAAGTCGAGTATCAACTTTAGAATGATGTGTTTTCTTCTGGTATCTACTTTTAAATTCGGGATAAAATTCATTCTTCAACATTTTTAGGCTTAAAAAAAAGTAAAAGTTTATTAGAAAGTTTGATAAAGGTGAGTCAAAGACGAAAACAAAAGGCTTAAGATAAAGGTTTAAGGATTAAAATAACATGTTTAATTAAACTTTATTTTCAGACTTAAACCTCTGATAGATTTAATTATTATATTTTATTGTTTCATTGGACTTTGTGTTTACTCTATTTTTATTAGAAAGGATATTTTCTTGTTAAATATCGCGCTGTAAGTTCAACAGAAGAAATTATAAGTAAAAAAATAATGTAAAAGAGAGGGTAGTGGATAACGGCCCAAATACAAAGACTGGTCATTTCGTAATAAAAAGGAATTGTCTCAAAATCGAAATATCTTCGGATCATGGGGTAAGAAGGGAAAGAGTTTGTTGTTTACATAAAACAAAAATATTAAAATAATGTTTATGCGCATAAAAAGCTTAATTTAATTTTAAAAAAAAGAGAAAATAATTTAACTTGCCTATTTAACATTCTTGCCTTAAAACTTTATTAATCTTTTAACTTATATTAATAAACCATCACGACATAAATAAACACAATTCTTTTACATCTTAATTTATTCTTCTCTTACAATTGTTAATATCAATCACAATTTCATCCTCGACATCATCAAAATTATCTTCTGTTTGTATTTTACGTGCATCCTCAATATAAGCTTTCTTCTTTTCTAATCCTTTAATCCTATTAAGAAGTTCTACTATTAATCCATTTACATTCTCTTTATCTAAAACTTCTATTGAAGATTCCTCAACTCTTTTATAAACAACAATAGCTTTTTTATAGTAAAAAATTCCCATATCAAAATCTTCTGAAAATTCATAAGCATTGGCCATGGACAAGTAAACGTCTAATAATTCAAGATCTGCTTCATCATAAATTTTTAAAAAAGTATTAATAGACTCAGTGTAATCATGGATTGCCTCTTTGTACTGATTATTTAGAAGAGAGATTTCACCTAATAAAAAATGAGTTGTAGCCAAATGTTTATCATCTCTAAGGATTGTAAAAGCACTTTTAGAAATTTCAAGAAGGTTCCAGGCGGATTCAAGATCATCCTCAATATTATGTCTATCTAAAAGGCTAAAGCCACGATTTTCAGCAATGGCAGCAACTTCTTCCATAAAAAATTCATTGGCGTTTTTTATAAGAGCATTAGAATACTCGACATAAAGATAAGGGACAGTTTCATCGTCTGGGTTGACTAAATCTAAAATTTCTGAATAGATTTCAAGAGCATGTTCGTACTGTCCCTGTGCTATTGAAGCTCGAGCTGACTCTATTTTCGGGTAATTTTCTTCGAGATTAACCATTTAAAGGGGTTTAAAAAAATTAAAATGATAAAAAATATTTGAATGTGATAAAAAAATGTTTGATATGATCAAAGATGGACGTATAAAAGTGAAGTAAAGGAAGGATCAAAGTAAAATTAAACATTTTCGTACTAAAACAACGTATTTTAATAAACCACGTACCACCAAATTAAAAACTAAAAAACCTATGTTTATCCATTAAATGCCCATTATACTTTCAAATCTACGCACAAAGATTTTGAATACAATCAAATAATTCTTTTGCATCATATTCAGCATTAAATCTCCAGCCTAAAACTACAAAATACTCAGTTTCTTCTTTTAAAATTTCCAAATAACCTTCTTTCTTCAAAAAACGAATAAAACCTTCAATATCGTCTTTACAAAAAACGTTAACTTTACTGCACAAAAAAACTAATCTTTTAAGAGAACATCTATCTCCTTCAATCAAAATTAAAGAAAAAATGGTAGCCATTCTTTTTATAGGCAAAGAATCAATTTTAGATTTACAATTTTCTTTTTTAATTAAATAATATTTTTCTGCTTTCAAAGGATCTACAATTTGGTTTTTTTCAATGCCAATAAGTTCGAAACCCAAAAGTGGGACTTTATCTCTCGTAAATTCAATTAATTTATTCATTTTCTGGTTTTCTATTTGTAATTCTTCTCTTACTTCCATTTTTCTTGTTAATTTTGATTTAGAAACATTTAACATTAAAATTCTGACAAAAATGCCGTATTTTGTGTCGAACTCGTCCATGTTAAAGGGGGCTTTAATTTGATAACAGTCAAAAATTCAATAAAAAAATTAAATGAAAATTTAAGGACAAAGATAGAGAAAAGCAAACATTACTGACGTCTTTAACAAAAAACAATTTAATCAAATGTGTAAATAAGCCTTTTACTCGAAAATTAAACAGTTAAAATAAACCAACAAAGAAAAATCCTTGGTTAAAGCGAACATTACTTACATTTTAAGATAAAAACACAATTTAATCAGATGTTGTAATTATCTACCATCCACTTCGCCACAACAGTTAAACTAAAAAATAAACCAATTAAACGCCTTTTACACAAATGAATCTTTAACAGTCCAAACGCCCTTCTTGTTAGTAAAAACTTTCTCAATATGACTAATAACATCTTCATTTTTTACATTTAACACTTCCGAGATATTTGAAACGACTGTATTCATCTCTCCTTTTCTATAATTCTTTTTATTCTGTACTAACCGAATTATTTCTTTCTTAAGTTCATTGTGAGGATCTTCTGGATCAAAAATTGTGTAAATATTATCTCCGACTGAAATTATTTCACCGTTAAAAAGGATTTTCTTAATTTGTGACTCATCTAAAGGACAGTTTTTCGTAATATCATCTAAAGTACAGAAATACTTTTCTTTTATAAAATCATACACAATAGTATCGCCCTGGACTGCCTTTTTCAAAATATTATTGTTTTCTTCTTCGTAATATCCTTTAAGATAATATTTTGGTGTGTTTTCATCTTTAATACATAGTTCTAAAATTAAATTTGTGTCTTGATCAATGTCAGTCATTAAAATAAAACCTTTGTTATGTAAAATCTCTAATATTTTGGTTCTGGTTTGTTGCAAATCTTTAGAATAAAACGAATTATTCAAAATGTATCTGCCGTTAAAATAAAATGCGTTTTTTGATAAAACCGTAATAATTAAATTTAAATCTTTGTATAAAATTTCTAAATCTTTTACATTTACAACCACAGCTTTCTTAAGACTATTCAAAATATTTTTTGATAAATTTTGATCATTAGATTCTGTTTTTTTATTATCAATTTTTAATAATTTAAGTTGATCTATGACATTATTTGATTTATCTACGTATTTAATATTTTTAAAATCCTCATTTTCTAATGTTTTTATCTTGTAATTTATATTCTTTTTACGATGTTCGATCTCTTCTCTACTCTCAATTTTTCTAAATTGTATTCCTTCTTTATCTTTACTGGTTTTTTCCTCTAAATAATCAAATTTATTTTGAAAAAGATAAAAAGTGTTTATCTTCCTTAGAATCAAAACATTTTCTTCTAGTGACATGTAAAAGTAATTTGAACTTGGAGTGTAACCTTTAGAAGATAAAGTGATCTTGTCCGTATTAAGAGCTTTGCTTCTAAGTAAACTAATATTATTTTTTGGATATTTTAAATTTAATTCAACGTATTTTCCCTTTTCTTTGTATTGAGCATTTGTAATTTGAAGAATATCCTTAATATTTCCCAGCCTGTAAACATCTAAAGAACTATCAAGTAATTTTATTTCAAATTCTTTCTTAATTTTCATATACAAAATTTTAAGGGATGTTTGAAAATTTTTACCAAAATTTTATTAGAATTAATTGTATAAGTTTAACAAATTTATTGTGCTTATTTTGAACAATATAAATACAAGATTGTATTTAACAAACCATCTTTAAGAATTTGTTATGGGTAAGATCCCCAAATTTTATTAATCGATAAAATGACCGTCTTTATCCTATGTGCATTACTAAAATGCATGTGGGAGCCAAAAAAATATTTTTACAATCAATCGCCAAGATAGCCAAGGATGCCTTTTTTAAAAATTTCTCTTTACATCTCACTTTTATTTTTAAACCTTTAAATATAAAATTATCCCTTTTTTACTTCAAACTAACTTTATTAAAAAACTTTTTGTTAATATCCGAAATAAACTGATCATTAATCACATTGATCCTTGTTGCGTAACTATTATCTACAATTGTTTTACCATCTTTAGATACAACAATAATACCTCCCAGTCCTTCTTCATTCATTTCTTTAATCTCCCCAGAAATTTTATCTTTAACGGTTTTCTTATCTTTTTTTTGACAAAATACAAAATATCCTTTATCTTTAAATTTAACTTTCTCAAAAGTAGATTCAATTAATTTTTTTGTGATATTTTCTTCCTTCAATTTATCTTCTAATTTTGTAATTAATTCTTTTAAAATTTCATTTTTCTTATCTAAATACATTTTTCGGTACTTGCTAATGATTTGACCTTCAGTTCTAAACTTCCTACTCTCAATTTCTTTTTGTCTATTGATAAATTGGTCTTCTATTTTATCCGTATGTTCCTTAATAAGTCTGGCCTTCTCTGAATTATATTCTTGTATGCCTTTGATTTCCATTTCTTTCAGTTTTTCTTCTACTTCGTGGTTTATGAAAGTTATCATTCTTTCAATATCTTTGTTAGGAAGTTTGTCCATAGGAAAGAAGGGAAAAAATATTCAAAACAAATAAAAAAATTATGTAAAGGGCAATTTTAAAAACATTTCTTAAAGACGTTTATGATGCACAAAATTTGTCTTAAATTTAAATAAAAAACAAAGTGTTAACTTATTTACTACATAACAATTCCGAAATTTAAATGGTCACTAAGCACTATAATCTACCAGAACAATTAAACAAGGTAGATATTTTGAAAGTTAACAGAGATCATTGAAATATAGGAATTTTAAAATAAAATATAGAAACTTTTAAGCAAAATTTAACAAGTTAACAAATATTTAACTTAAGAGAGACCGTTATGTAGTGCGTTTAAGCAAAGCCAAATAAGATTTAAGGATTTTTTGTATGGATTTGGCCATTTTTACAAAATTTAAATCTTTTTTAGCATAATATGTTTGTTGAAAAAAACCCTTTTTGTTAACTTAAATAATGTTTAAATTTGCAGGTGCAGTTTAACAACTCATATTAAATTGATAATGAACGTTTTTAATTTTTGCAAATATATGTAAAATGTGTAATTTTATACGTGATGCAAATTATGACTTACTTGATATTTTAATGACTCAGATAACATTTTAAAAATATAAAACTTGTTAAAATTAGCAAAAATTTATAGTATTGTTGTAACTTAAAGCATTTAATTGGGAATTTTAAACATAACACTACCAGGGGTAAAAATTATAAATTTTTAAGCGTAAGCAATTGCTATTTGCTATATAAGGATAGCCATTGGATGGCTATCCATGACAAGTATATTTCTTTAATTGAACCGAAAGTATTTTATTTGCAAAATATTGTATAAACATTCCTAAGCTTATTTTTTTTGACTTTGTAAAATACGAAATGATTTGAGTTTAAGCCAAGCTAGTTAAACTACATAAATTATTGTGAAGTACAATCCTTTTTACTTTATCAAAAATTTTTATCAAAATAAAAACTCCTGTAGTTATGATGATACACTGATAAACATTTAAAAATGGCAATACATTAATTTTGATAAATTGTGATCATGTTTCTATTACTTTTCATAGTGTGGTATAACACAATTAAAAGCTTTAAGAACTATTAATAAATCTTTTTGTACATAATATTTATTTCAGATACTAAATAAATGCCTTGCGACAATAATTATTTCATGCAAAATGGCTATTAAATTCTTTAATGATAAAATCTAACTCATTATAAATAAGAATATTCCAAAATCAAAATGGAAACTTTGTAGATACATGAAAGAAATTTTTACGTAAAAAATAATTCATTTTCTAAAAAACCAAATCATTTTATTTTGGCAATTTTTTACACAAAAATACAAAAATAATTTATTACGGTTATACAAAATTATTTGTTGGTCAATATTCTTTAATTTACGTTGCAATTGAATTTAAACGCAAATTACATATATTTTAAAACTATTTAATTATCATAAATCTTTTCATTTGTCATAGAAATATTTTATACCTAAAGGATTTTTTCCTCGTTTGACCACGAAATCAACAATTACCATATTTGTTTCATATGTTTTAGTATAAAAAAAATTTAAAGACAACTAATTGTCTCTAGTTGTACAAATATTGTTAATGTTCGACAAAATTATAAACGGATCTTTTAGGATACCAATTGTTTTCCAATACAAAAAATGAACGAAAAATTGGCCTGCCATGAAGTGATTCTCATATTATGACTATAAACAAGTCAATTTTTTGATTTAGAATAAATTTTCATTTTTTTTGTCTTAAATTATTTCAACATTCTCAAATTTTATATCTTTTAGTTTTCAAATGTTAAAACAACTTCAACTTTTTAATTATGAATTCAAGTTACAAATCAGCATTTACTCTAATGGATTTAGCGCCATCACAATTGGATTTATTGATTTGATGTTGACTTTGATTTTTTTTGTAAGTCTTCTTTTTATTCGTTTGAACACTGAATGCTTTTTTCTTAAAATTTGATTGATTTAATTTAAATTAAAAAATCACTTTTTTAAATGGTCTTATAATTTTGCATTTGTAAGCTTAAATATAATTTTTTTCTATTGCCCCTATGAAATTGTTATATACTTTAATCGTTTTTATATTTAAATTACTATGTGAAGGAGACGAGGTAAAAATAGAAAAAATTTACTTTATAGAAAACAATTGTTGGCCTGTAAATCAACTGCAAAGTAAAACAAATGAAGGATTTTTGTACAGGATAGTTATTTTTTTTGAGGATAAAATAGGATGTCGATTTGGTGTTGATTATTCTAAAACATCTTGTCCTTTTTTAGCATCTACTAATCTACGATATGCCATAATGAAAGGCAGGATGTCAGAATATATTATTTCAGTTAAGAATTCACCTGGATGTTGTCAATTTTTCGTAAATTTCGAGTTTTATTTTACTAATATCTTAATAGATCATCAAAATCTTGCAAAAAATGATGAAAAAATAATAAGTTATAAAACGTACAAATTGTTAGAAAAGAGCACAGAGAATAACAGTAATAGTATTATTTTTATTAATGACAGTAAAGAAATTCGAATGAGTCATATTAAAAACATGTTTACTGAAATCATAAATAACAAGCCCTTAAAACTTATCAAACGTATCTCTGCTGTAAATGAAGAATTAAAAGATGATGCGATTTTTGATCTTTATTATTTTAAAAAACATTCTGAGTGCTATGAAGGTCTTTTAGATTTTGTTAATGATTTGACACATTTTAATTTGATAGAAGACACTGATTCAGAATTTTTAAATTCTAAATCTTTAGAGATTTCAAATGATATTACGACAACTTTAAAAGTTTCACAATTTTTTAACCGTCTTCGTCAAAAGATTAAAGTAAATGAAGAATCCCGTTCTTGCAATACAACAATTGGTTATAAATATAGAGCTCTAATGTCTAATTTGTGGAAGATAAATGATCATATTGATAATCGACCTAAAAAAAATAATTGTTATCGAACCTTAAACCCAAATCAAACCTTTTTATCATTAATTGAAAAATGTTTTGAACATGTTAAGAATGAGATACTTGATAAAAACATCTTTCTTCTTATAGAAGACATGTATGATATTGATTTTTATATCGAACAAATATATGATCAAATATATAAATCAGTGAAATTGACTCAAACATTATATGAATTAGATGATTTCGAAAATACAGAATATATTCACCGTGATATAAATAAATTAGTTGGATACAATCTTAAAAATCTTGAATCAACAGTCATAAAAAACTTGTGTGAGCGTGATTATGTAACTAAGAATTTTTCAAAATTGCTTGGAACAAATATCAGTACATTATATGACTATATTTGCATTGATAAAATTATGTGTGATTATCATAATATGTTAGTTTACATCATTAATTGCGCTCAAAACAAATCCAACTCATCTTGTGCTTTATTGAATTATTTTGCTCCAATATATATCGATAGATATGATTACAGAATAGTTGATGGATTTGAAATAAATGTCGAAGGTCAAACTAAAATAGATCAGATTAAGGCATTCGATAAAAAAGGAAAAGAAATAATTTTAGGGGAAAACGTTGATTATTTTGTTGATAAATCTAATGGGTCATACTATTTAATATCTGAAGTTTTAGAAGCGAAGAATATACATGATATTGAAATAATTTATTTTGTCAAATCATTCAACAAGGCGTTAAAACTTTCTAAGTGTTTAGTTATATGAGATTTGACCTGTATATTCGGTAATTTCTATTTAAATTATCGTTAATAAATTGTATATAATTTATAAAATTAAGCATGACTACAGACTCTTTTACGTCGTTTTTATGTGTTTAATAAACCAAAGTAAATCAAAACTTTCTGTTATAACACAGAAATGAGATACGAAAAACTTTAAATTTTTAATGGATCATTAATCAGATAAAACGAATCGTGTGATTTTTCTAGCGACAGAATAGTTTAATTGTTAGCTTTGAAGTAAAAATAATTGTTGCCACAGAATTATCAGATTCACGCTGGAAACAAGCAACTTAAAAAAAATCAAATTTGATCCCCATAATCAATTTTAAAGGACTATGTATTTTTAGAAACGTAAAATTTTAACATATGCTAGGCATGACTAACTTTCAAGGTAGTGTGTCAATTAATGTTTTATGTTAAAAGGAACCCGTAATAATCTATTTTCAATTTTTTTAAGTGTGCAAACGCTTGTTAATATAAAAAATGCATTTTAATTTTGTTAAATGTCTAAATTGGAAATGTGTAACTGACATCGACTAAATTGATGTTACACACATGTTATGATCATAATTTATCAATTATCCGAACTTTTAATATAACATAATGTGTTAAATCAAAACAAAATTGATAAATTATGTTATCAGTATTTTGGTCATAACACATGATGGCCTTAGACATACAGTTTAAATTTAATCCAAATATATATTTTTTCCATACAAAAATTTCCTTTTTATTTGACTTTGTGCAAATTACAACATCTTGATACCGAAATCAAAAATCAGGTGTTTTATCAATATAATTAAAGTTTTACCCATATAAAGATGAGGATCTTTTGCATTTACATTACAATATTTATTTTATCTACAAAACCAAAACTAAAAAGAGAGCATATTCAATATGAGCTGATAACTAGCAACTCAGATGTAATTTATAATTGCCGCAATCCCAATCAAACTAAGTATACATGTAAAAAAAATATCAAATCAACTTCGGCAGGTCTTTATCAACCTCATTTAAAATATAAAAAACAAAATGCCGAAAAAGACGATCTTGTGGATTTTTTGGAATATTTAAATTGTGTTGATTATCACGAACCATCGAAAGAAGAATTAGATAAGTGCACACCAGTAACCTTAGATTCTGCTTGTTTGGATAAAATACTTCAAGATAAAAATGACGCGTCAGAACGAATCAACGATTTATTTACAGAAAAATCAAAAGATGAACGATTAATTCTTTCAGAAGTAAAGTCATTTACAAATAAAATTACTGACGTTAAGTGTATAACTGTTGAATCTCGAAATGAAAAAATAGCCGGGTTTAATTGCATACAAGACAAATTTTTTTCAGAAGAGACAAGCCGAAAAACACATCTGCTTACATTCAAGTCATATATTGAAAATTACATCAATAAAAAGATTCCCAAGTCTTATAGAAATAATCATTTAGCTAGAATTAATGAATTAAGAAAGGCAAAAATTGTATTTAACTACTACAAACTTGGATTTATAACATATTATCCCATATTCGATATTTCACATGATAAAAAGTTAATAGATAAATTAAAAGCCATAGTCTTTTCATATAACATAAATCTTAGATTCGATCAAAATACTTACAATAGTTTCATGCAAAGACTTAATTCCTATGTATTGTTGACTCCTTATTTATCTGAACTAAGTTTTAAACTAGAGATGTTGTTAGAAGATCAAAAGGTTATATTCTTTTACTCTGAACTAACAAAACTTTATAAGTATATAATCGACATCCCAGAGTTGATTACTCTTGGTGGTCTCTTTTCCGACAGTTCATTTAGTAATGTTATGATCGTGATGCATTTAATCTACTTGTTCACCAATAGTGTTGATAATATAAAAGATTACAAAGTTTTTATCCTGTGTTTAATTTATAAAGCATTTAAATGTTTTTATGGGAAATCGTTTGATATTTTTTTAATTCCTAAGTATGAATTTGTTTGCGAAAGAGAAATACATGATCTAACTTTTTTCTTATGGGAATTTAACAGCTGCAAGCGACAAAATATTAGAATTCGTAGAGGTTGGACATGCAATAATAATTTTAAAGATCAAGTATATTTCAAAATCATTTTCTTAACATTTCTTTACCAACATACAATTTTTATTGAATATGTTAATGGTGGCTCAGAAGAAGTAAAAAAAATTCAATCATTTATTGATGAAGCAATCGTATCAAAACATTGTGTTGCATGTCTTTTTAATGTTTATTTACGTGCGTTTTATTGAATTCTAAAGAAATATTCTTAAAACAGAAGACCATGGTTTGTTAAGCAGAATTACTATTAAAATCTAAGCTATGTTCAAAAAAAATTAACACTTAATACACCTAAAATTTTTAACATAATTTGTATAATAAAACGGGGGTAAAAGGTGTTTTTATCTTTTTTATGGTTTTTGTAAACCAAAAGATAAACGTTCTTCAGATTAAATTTTATATTAAATGAATAAAGAGTTGTAACCCAGGTCTTTAGGGTCCTTTTAAGCCTTAAGTTGTCAACAACTGCTTAGTTTATCAACAAGTTTACTTTTAATTTGCTTACATTTTTTAGTTTGAAATGGTATCACTTTGGTAAAAAACTAAGGAGCCAACTTGGTTCAAAAAATTATTCTTTTAAGTATATTAAAATATAGTTAGGATGGCTGTTTTTACATAAGCAGTATGAAATGTACATATAATTCTATATAAGCAAACAAAAGACCAACAACATCAGTTTTGAAAAAGAGAAATAAGAATAATTCTTTTCTTGCATAACGAAATTTTAAAATAGCCAAAAGACTTGACAAAAACTTACAAAATACAAAAAAAAACATCTAATCCGAATATCAAAATTTTAGAAAAAATTTTACAAGATGCACAAACTATTTTATCTCATACATCTTGCATTATATTAATTAAAATCAATGATTAGATTATGATATATTTATTGGTGCCATTAAGTTAAAAACGTCAAAATAACACAATAAAGCGTATATAAGCCACGCCAATGTTAGTTAGTCAAATATGAGTTACAAGTCGGGTGTTGTAATGCTAAAATTAACCTTTAAAGCTTACGTATATTGATAATTAATTTATTTTAGTACATAAAGCATTAAATATTTTTTTTTAATCACAAAATTTTCAACAATTTTTTTTGCTATATAACACTAGTGTCAAAGTCAGTCGAAACGTTACGTTGGTAGCGAAGGCGTTAATACATAACCGCGATCCCTCTTCTAAGATATTTACTTGGATAGATAAAAAGGGCTTCGGCACCAATCACATTAAAGATCGCATATGATTTGTCCCATCAGCAAGACAAATCATAACAGATGCCGCCTGGCGTCTGCACACTAGATTTTCAGTTTGCGCTAAATTAAAAAAGTTATTTTTTCTTATAGTTTAAATTTTAACATTTTAGAAAAAAATAGACATAATACTTTTTTTACAATTTTATATTATCATATGGTAAAACAATACACAAGGTGGTCTAATTATTATTATTTTCAGGCGACAGCCTTCCTGTCTTTCGTCTCTATTAGACGAAGTAGATTGGCAAGTAACAATTCAGTTTTCGTGTGGCAAACTGACACTATCAAAGCTACTGTATAGCGCGTGCTTTTAAATATCCCTTTAAAATTAAATAAGTCAGAAATACGGAGGTTATATAGTGAAGAAAGCTTATTATAAAATTATTATCGTTAACATACTGTCGGGCGGCGTTGATGCCATCGCCCACTACAATAAAAATTGTTTTGTTTTTTACATATTAGCTTGTATTTGAAGTCAGCTTTATATTCACGCAAGTGGTGGTAAAAAGCTTTTAAGTATATATACAAGTCGTATTTTAGAAATCACTAATTAATAAACAAGTTAATTACAAAACAATTGTACACAAATATATTTTATTAAGATAGGATCAAAGGCGACACTTTTTTATGTTGAGGCTGTAGATATCACATGAAAAGTGTCTGATTAGTTATAAATTTTAGATCAAAAAATAATTTACACCTTGTATAAAAATTTATAAAGTAGCTTTTTGTTTTTCAAAAAATTAAAACCTCCTGCCAAAAAAGGTTGCTCACCCTGCTACACAATTCAATAAATATATCATCGTCAAAAAAATTTTAATGATCATGATAATACTTTTTGAAAAGAATTGCAATAAAAATTGCTTTGTTCACAATCTATGGTAAACGTACATAAACTACTAATATACTTAGATAAATATTGTTTCTCCTTCTCAACATATTCACAGAAATTGTTGCAAAGTAAATAAATAATTTTTTGTAAAGCTCTACAATGCTCACCGTCTATATCGATCGACGTTTTTTTATGAGTTTCGAAGTTTTTAATAAATTTTTTTGCTTCAACATAAATTATCGGATTAAAAACCATGAAATGCACAATCTTATTGTAGTATTCATACATCTCATTTAAGGTGTTTTCCAATGACTGATTTAAATACCAGAAATCTTCAAACATGCATTCATCAGGAAATTCTTCTTCAATATCAAAAAGTTTTCTTATTATAGGCATCAATTTATTTAATTTATCAAAATCATTAAAAAGATTTACAGCTGCTTTTGAGTAATCAATTGCATCTTCAAAACTTTTTTTTTCTTCAAGCAAAATATCAAAGTCATAAAACAAATTTATAATCTCATCAAAAGAAAGTAAATTATCACATTTGCCTGATTCTGATTCGACAAAAGATTTTATTTTCAATATTTTAAACTTTTGTAATAATCCATCTAGGAAAACTTCATATTTTTCAAAATCTAAAAAAACTTTATCAGAGCTCTTATACACCTCATCAATTAAATTTTTATAAGTGAAAAAGACTTTAGTATTAACAATTTCTTTTCCTGTGCTCAAAGACGGCCGATTAATTGTTTCGTTAAAAGAAGATGTGGTCAGTGTACCATAAAGATCCATGAAATTTATTGAAATATCAAATGTATTTTCTATTCCAGAGCATTGTGCATTTTTCATAGACAAAATAACAACGAAACCGTACAACAAACCGATTATATTTGCAAAAGTTGAAAATAATACTGTTGAACTTGACATATTTTCTAAGGGACTACAGTTTATATATTAAGTTTTTAATCAAATTTATCTTTTTGATGTTTAAAATCACTATTTCGCATCAAAAATTAAACAACTTCGATCATTATAATGTTGCGGTTTACCAGAACAATTTTGTCTTGTTTTGATGGTGTCCAACTTTTTACACATCTTCAGTTGTTTTTAATACCAAAAATTCCAAATTTTTTTGTTTATAAATTTAGAATTACAAAAAATGAATTAAAAAAATACAATGAAATATAAAAACTATTAAGCCATTTAAAAATCGAAAATGCAGACATTAACAATATTTGAGGGCTATAGACAGGTTTGAAATATTGAGAAAATAAAAAAAAAACAATTTTACTAAAAAACCTCTAGAAACACTAGAAGGGCGTTGAATGACATACTACCACTACATATATTCTGGAAGAATGATCAAATGTAAGTTGTATTATGCTTAATTAACAACATAACTTAGATATTTGCATTAATTTTGATCAATGAAATTGTGAACGGCGTTACCGCCGGCTCCTTATAAGGCTTTGCATCATTTTATAGTTTATTTTGTATAGCTGTTGCTCGGGTCATCCCCTAACAGGGGTGAGCAAATATATACCAGAGATTTTCTAGAAAATCTCTGGAAAGAAGATAGATAACACTGACAGTCACCTAGGAAGGACTAACCTCAGCTTAAGCGGCTGTTCGCCGGTTAACAAAATTAATACAAACCCCATAATCTTTAAAGAATTTTTTTTTGATTTAATCGACAGCAATAAATTAAATCGCTAATACAAAAATAACGCTATAAGAAGAAAGATCAACACACCAATACATTAAAAAACAACATTTAGAGCCTCATACATTGCTACTTACTTAGATCTACAGAATAGATAACTTATAACTATCAACCCAAGAACATGGATAGGATTGAAGGTAAAAAGCGATAATAATAGATAGTACATTACTGAAATCACCAATATAAAAATATTGCACAAAAAAGCTTGTTAGAGCGGTACTTTTACCTTGGATACCTAAAGTCATTTGTTGAGGGGCTAATTGCCGCACAGTTAATATTATTTTAAAATGAAATTCATCTATCAATAAGAGATATGAGACTTCAATAAATCTGTAAAAATTTCTTAAAAGGCATTATTACTTACCTGCAAGGCGTTAGATATTTAAAGACCTTTAATGTCAAACATTGCAGAAAAATCATCTGTAAGATTTTCAGGGGCATAAGGGACATGGGTCAGACCAAGGTGGTTAAACTTTTTGGATCACGGGTCGGTTAATGCGCAACATTCAGGCCCAGTTTACCCATGTTTTACCTTAAAATTTAGTTTTTTGAGAATCAGAAATATTTTTTATTTTGAGCTTTTTTTTCGCATTTAATGTCATCTTAACATTATCGTCATAAAAAAAAATTATGTCTTTTATGTCTAGTTAAAATAATTATATTTGTTGTATTATTTAAAAATTTATTTGTTTACCCTAATTTTTTATTATGAATAAAGAGCATGAAATTAAAATGGTGGAGAATGTTAAATTTGTGCCCATGACAAGGGAAATAACGGTGGAAAATGCCGCTCTAGAGCTAAAGAGACTAGAAAATTTGTCTTTTTTTAAAAGCATGAGCGAAGAGGAAAAAAAGGAATTTATTATTAGCAGAGCATGCCATGAAATTATTGAATGGTACTGCAGTTCAACGTCAAGGAAAGCTGCTATGAACTGGATTCGTTTCAAGGAGGAATTAGAGGGTTTTTGTAGTCCAAATAAGTTGGAGTTGGGCGACGTGTTTCGTTTAAAGCAGGAAGATAATCAATCAATTTGTGAATACATTAAACTGGTGGAAGAAGCAGCGAAGCCCCACAAACTAAAAAATGAAGAAAAGATTAAAATCATTTTAACGGGTCTTAGAGAGGAAATACCAGATGTTAAAAGGTTAATCATCAGAAGTAAAATAATAGATGATGTATTATTCGAGGATATACATTTATTAGAAAAGACTTTTCAAGATGAAAAAGTAAAAAAGGAAGAAAAGAAAAAGAAGAAGAAGGAAAAGAAGGAGCAAGAAAAGAAGGATCTAGAAAGAAAAAAGGAAAGAGCTACAGATTTAGAAAATATACTATCTCAGTTACAAAGTTTAAAAATTCAGGAACCAAAGCAATTTACCTGTTACAACTGTGGAAGGCCAGGTCACACTTCTAGATATTGTAGGGCTCCAAAGGAAAATAATAACCGGTCATATAAAAGAATAAACGAGGTTGTAGGAGATGCGGAGAAGAAAGTTCAAGATTTAATAAATAAAAACAATTCGTTATATATCAATGGAATTTTATTTGACGCAACATTTGACACCGGTTCCCATTATAATTTTATTTCGGATGCAGTTAGGAGAATTTTAAAATTAAAGACAAAAAGTAATCATCAGAAAATGACTTTTTACACCTGTTTGGATGAGCCTTTCTTTATCGAAGAACATGTGTTTTTAGAAATTGAATATAGAGGAAAGACATTAAGACAAAAATTTTATATTTTACCTAAAGTCAGAGCAGAGAAGATTCTTGTGGGAAGGGAAACTATAAAAATGTTAATGGAGGAGGAGAAAGTAGTTAACCAGGCAGAAATCAAAACAATTGAAGGTAAAAAAGTTGTTGAGAAAGTATATGACCTACCCAAGAAAATCGAATCGGGGATCGATGAGGCAGTATCGGAATTATTGCAGAAGGGGTACATTTCAGA
This sequence comes from Papilio elwesi, assembly GCA_029849275.1. NCBI lineage: Eukaryota > Metazoa > Arthropoda > Insecta > Lepidoptera > Papilionidae > Papilio > Papilio elwesi. Next base: position 1,950,800 of record CM056716.1, on the reverse strand, counting down.
ATCAAAGTCCACGTGGTTAAATAATATAAGACCTGTTATAAAACCCAATGGAAGTATCCGAGTGACAACGAACCTTGTAGCAGTAAATAAATTAGTGGAACAAGACCGATACTCATTACCAAATATAAATACTATCTTGGTTAATTTAATAGATATGAAATATTTCAGTAAAATTGATTTAAAGGATGGTTTTTTTTCAAATCCCGTTGGCAAAGGAGGACCGACGGATCGCCGTAAACTCGCCTACAGGCGAGTTTACGCTTTTTCGCCTGGAGGGGTTAATGCGTAAACTCGCCGAACTTTTTTTTAAAAAAATATTAACCCTTATAATGGAAGAAAAATTTGAATTTTTCAAGAGTCAAAGAGGAGCTAACATACTAGTTTACGAAGACCATATGTACAATCTAGACTATAATAGAGATGGGTCTCAGAGATGGAGGTGCTACAATCGTTCCTGTAGAGGAGCGTTATTTTTAAAAAATGATTATGAAATTGAAAAACAGGTAGGACATTCTCATCCTACTGTCCCTGATTTAATTCTGAAAAAAAAAACAATGAGAACTATCAGAGAAAAATCAATACAATCATCTGAAAAGGCTTTCGATATTGTTAGTAAAGAACTACCTAGTTTGAAGGAAAGTAATAATATTTCAGAAATGCCTTCGGTCAAATACATGATGGATGTCATCAGAAGAGTAAGAAATAACCAGATAGGGTATATTACTGGGGGTATTATAGATATACCTGATGTTTTAAAGCATGATTCGAAAGGGAATTCCTTTTTACGGTACGATAGTGGTTTCGAAGATAAAGAAAGGTTTATTATTTTCTTCTCTGAATTTAAAAAAAAATATATTTCTAAGACAAAGACTTTTATAATTGATGGTAGTTTTAAATCATCACCCCAAGGATTCTACCAGATCGTAGTGGTACATGGTTATTTATATGCTAAATCTTTTCCTTTCATATATATTTTATTAAAAAACAAAACAGAATCATCATATATAAGGGGGTTCAATAAATGTAAAGAGCTGGTGCCAATGAATGTAAAATTTATAGTGACCGATTTTGAAAGAGCACTTGTTAATGCTCTAAAAATTACTTTTCCACAGGCGGAATACCATGGATGCTTGTTTCATTTGGGACAAGCTGCATGGAAAAGAGTATCAAGTTTGGGGGAAACTAGTATTTTTAGAAGCAATCCTTTATATAGAAAAGCCTTTAAACTAATGTTGTGTTTGGCTTTCGTTCCGACCCAGAACGTTCTTGAGTTTTATTCAGATATTAAGGAATTTATAGAATCCAATAGTTTACAATCCATTTATTCTTTTAGAAATTACTTTGAAAAAAATTATCTTGGTTTGTCCGTTGAAGGGGAAGAAAGAAGCAATGTTGGTACACCTATTGAATTTTGGAATGCCTTTTCTAGGATCGAAAGAGGGATTCCTAGAACATCCAACAATGCAGAAAGTTGGAACAGGACATTAAATCAAAGAATGGAAATCCCCAATCCTAAAATAGCTTTATTTATTACTAGTATCCTTCTAATGGAAGAGTGTGATATCTATAATCTCCTAAAATATGATGATGGTTTCTTTGATTTTAAAATTGATGAAAAGGAATTAATATTAAGATATCTTACTGATAATTTTGATCATCTTTCTAGAAAAACATATTTGGAATGTATCTATGATGTAGTAACATTTGATTTTGAAGATTAAAAATTATTTGCATTTTCATTTATTTTTTCTATAAATTTATATTTATTTATTTTTAATTAAAACTTTTGTCTCGATTTTTTTCAGACTTTGTTTGTGTATTTTTATAATTTTTTTTTCGGCGAGTTTGCGCTTACCGGAGGACCGACATAAAACAGCTTTTCGGGTCAGACATAGATTGTATGAGTGGAATGTAATGCCTATGGGCTTTAGAAATGCCCCAGCAATTTTTCAAAGGCATATGGATAGAGTTCTAGCTGAAGAAATAGGAAAATCATGTTTTGTTTACGTCGACGACATTTTGATTTTTAGCAAAAGTGAAGAAGAACACGAGGCTGTTTTTAAAAATATTATTGACATTTTGAACAGAAACCATTTAGAGATTAACAATGAAAAAACGATTTATAAGCAGGAAAAAGTTGAATTTTTAGGCCATATAATCACGTACAATAAAGTATATCCCAAGAACTCAGTTTCACAAGGGATTGATGATACAGATATTCCCCAAGATCGAAAGCAGTTACAAGAATTTTTGGGTTTTATAAATTATTATAGAAAATTTGTGAAAGGATGTGCAATGCTTGGAGCACCCTTATACGATTTGTTACAGGAAAAGAAAAAATATATATGGGACGAGGCAGCAATGAAAGCTTTTGAAGCATTAAAAGAAGAACTTAAGAAGAAAATCGAATTAAACCAACCTGATTTCAATAAGCCTTTTCAATTAGAAACAGACGCTTCTAATCATGGTCTAGGAGCAATTTTATCTCAATCAAATGAAAAGGAAAGATACCCAATAGCATTTGCTTCAAGAAGACTAAAAGAACACGAAAAGAAGTATAGCATTTCAGAAAAAGAATTTTTAGCAATCCTATGGGGACTTGAACATTTTAAGTATTTTGTTTATGGAACTCCAGTAGATGTTATTACCGATCATAAAGCTTTAGAGGTTATTAATAAAGGAGATATAGCATGCCCTAGAATTCAGCGATGGTTAGATAGATTAAGTATGTTTGACTTTAATATTAAATACAGAAAAGGAAATGAGATGGTTCATGTAGATTGTCTTAGTAGAAACACCACAAATACAGAATTGGAGAAGGAAACAGAGAAGAATATTATAATGAAAATAAATTACGTAGAAAGTGACGAAAGTGAACAAAGAAAATTTATAAGGAAGGTTCATGAGGAATGCTTACACAGAGGTGAAAAGACAATAAAACATAAACTGCTTTCACAAGGTACTTGCTTTAAGAATATGGATAAAATAATAAAAGAGGAAATTTCAAAATGTGTAATATGCAAACAATACAATCCAAAAAAGAATAAACAATTTGTGTTTGTAACAGCTCAAGAAGTAGGAGAAAAGGTGGCCGTAGATATAATAGGACCAATAGAAAATTGTTACATAATATCCGGGATAGATTATTTTTCAAGAAAAGGATTTGCAAAGATTATCAAGTCAAGACAAGATAGGAATGTCCTCAAGTTTGTAAAGGAACTTCACAAAGAATTAAAAATCCAGATGTTAATTTTAGATCAATCTAAGGAAAATTTGAGTAAGAAAATCCAAGACTTTGCAAGAGAAGAGAATTTTGAACTGCATTACACCTCTCCGTTCCATCATCAATCAAATGGACGGGTGGAGAGATTCAACAGAACTCTACAAGATCTAATATATAAGAATAAACAAGATAGACTTCTTACTAATAAGCTAGCAAGAGCAATTAAAATATATAATGAGTCATATCACACCGGTATAGAGATGACACCCGAAGAGGCCTTAAAAGAGGAAAATCATCAACGTTTAAGGGAAATACAATTTAAGAAAAGAATTAAGTTCAGTGAAGAAAACTTCAACAAAGAGAGGGAGGAAATATTAAAAAAAGATGATATAGTTTTAATTAAAGAGGAAGTAGGTCGGTCTAAGGGACAACCTAGATTCAAGACCAGAGGAGTAATTATTAGCAAGGCTGGCGAGAATTCATACAACGTTAAAGTAAAAAATAAAATAATCAAAAGGCATGCATCACAACTTAAAGTAATTGTAGACGAGCTTTCTTCTTGACCGGTGGGATGTTGTATTATTTAAAAATTTATTTGTTTACCCTAATTTTTTATTATGAATAAAGAGCATGAAAATAAAAATATTCAAAAAAAATAACACTAATCTAAGTTTTTAATATGTAAATTTTATACAAAATGTTCAAAAAATGTATAGAACTCTCATATAAGCCGTAGTTTGTCATTATGAGATAAACTTTACTGATATAAACAGTGAGCAGGGCCTATGAATCGTTAAATTATCAACGAAAAAAACTGCATCTCATCAACCAAATGAAGCATTTAAATTGTCAAATGGACTCAAAATGCTCATGAGGTATTTTATTGTAAACAAGTTTTAAAGATTTATTAACTTCAAGTACCTGAAAAAAATTAAAATTTTGTTTTAAAAGGTAATTAAATCTAAAACAAAACGACCAATATGAAGTGATGCAATAAATGTCATGTATATTAGTCTCGTTTTACCATAAAGGATGCAAAGAGATTTCATGATGAATTTGCTAAAGTATGGTGCTATTAAATGGTGCTTTAAGCCTTGCCTTTTATAATTCAGAATTTTTAGAAAGTCACATAAATTTTTCAACAAGCCGCGATTTGCGGTTCGATAAATATACTTTTATTAGTCATTTTTATGATCAGTCTAAGAATTGTAATGATAGTATCAAGACAACATCAAATTCTTACACCGGTCAAAAATGTTTTAAAGATCTAATCTTTAAGTTTGAAATTGCAAAAACAAAAATATGTTGATTAAAATATTTTAATATGCAAACTTACAAATTATATGCAAGTAAGAAATCACAATATCAAACTATGAATAAAAATAACCTATTAACTGCCCAAAAAAAAATTAAAAGTACGCAGAAAAGATTAATAACATTGAAAAAATATGCAAAATGTTGTCCTGTAGTCAATAAAAACATTGCATTTTTTAATATAATATTTATTTGCAGTAATAACAAGAATACAAAAAAAAATTATATTAAGTAATGTTACTTAATAATGAGATCATTATTCAGTCATAAGTAACGTTTATTATTTATTTTTTATGTTTATATGTTTTTATACAAAAGTCATATCTATAAATTTCCATTTTATACATTTTTTTATAATCAAAAAAAAACACTCCTACTAAAACAATAATAAATCGTTTTCATGGTTACAAAGGGGGTTTTAGACAATTTTGAAAGTATTTAACGACAAATTTATACTTGAAACATGACCTATGCAAATGTAGATTACTATGGTTTATCTCATTGTAAATACAATTTAACATCGTAGAAAAAAACATTTAGCTCACAAAATATCTGCAACATATCATATTTTGTAAAACGATCTAAATGTATTTGTTTTATAATAGCACAATTTTTTTGCTCGTGTCTGACTCGTGGCGGTAGCTAAAGGGAAAGATTGATTTTCCTTGTAACAAAATTAAAAAAATTAAATCCAACTTAATATTAATTTAATAAAAACCTAAGTTGAAAAAACTGGCAAAATTAATTTTAACTCAAATACTCATTGACTTTAAATCTTTTCAAAGATTGATTTTTGTCTGAAAAAACTTCGATTTCTTTAATTTTTTTGCAAAGAATGTTTTCAAAAGAAATAAAAATATTGGATTTTTCATTACAAATATAATCAATGCCTTCGACAACTTTTATTTCTCCCCCTTCGACGTTAAAAGCCTTAATTTTACCTTTTATAGATTTATTAATAAAAACCATATTAATTCCGCCAATGATCCTACACTTATAACAATCAGCAAAAATAGGCTTTGTATACTCATTAAACTTTCTTTCAAATTGTATATCAAACTTCTCAGATAGGTATTTAATCATATTATAAAAATCACAAACAACTTTTTCAAGTTCGACGTAGTCTTCTGCTGCAGCAATTGTCTTTTTAAAATAATCTGAAAAATATTTAAGGATATCCTTATGATCATAAATATCTAGTAATTTAATTTCCTTCAATATCAAATCAGGAACTTCAGTCAATATGAAATGAAAATCAGCATGAACAATTTGTTGTCCAATAAGTTTGATACAAGTTTCTTGGGTTTTGCGGGAATTTGCAATAATCAAATTGTATAGTTGTTCAAGATAATAATCAATTGTATATAAGCCACCTAAAGGCAAGATCATGTTTTTATCAAGTAGTTCTTGTTTAACAATTTCATAGGTGGCAATGAAAAATAATTTTAATTTATGTTTTTCATCTAGTTCCATACTACCAATTTCTAAATCCTCATCGAATTTTTTATTTAAAAAATCGTTTAAAAAAGATGACTTGACAGTATTTATATCTTTTTGATAATCATCAGGGTTTTTAAACGTGGCTAAATTAGACTTGTCATCGATTAAAACTAAATACTTTAAGTTGTTAAGGTATTTTTCTAGATCTTTCAGGCAATCATTATAATTTTTAAAATAGCAAAGGTTAAAGTCTGGTTTCTTATCAAAATCTCCACTGTATTCTTTTAAAAAAAATTTATTCAGCAAAATTAAATCTCTTGCTAATAAAGCTTTAAATCTCTCTTCTACATGATGCATGATAGTATTACTCGGTTCATCATTTAACATTTCAACAACATTCCCTTTTTTTGATTTTAAAACCTTGAAATTTTTATACCATTCTGTATCACCTTTGTCTATTTTGCTAGGACGAGCATGTAAACTCGATATATCTGTGTAATAGTATTCAAGTCTTAAATATGTTTTATCTTTTTTTGAAGATTGTAATATGTTTAAAAGCGATTTGAAATCTTCTTTGCTCACTCTTGTATACATTAACTTTTCTTTTTTATTATTAAAATAAATATCTTTTAACCAATTAAAATTAAAAATGTATCTTTCTTCATCTTCAAATTTAATTTTTAAATGGAAAAAAATATTTTTATTGGCATCGGGCAATTTCTCAGTCGAAATCCAAAAATTGTGTTCAACTAAATAAATTGTATCAATGAAAACATATTCACTTGTACTGTAGACGTTTAAAAACAAAGATAACATGATACAAGGCAAATTCATAGGGGAAATGGTTTTTATCTATATATATGCTTTTTAAACCTTTCAAACCTTTCAAAATAGTGATGACAAATATCAGTATAGTTAATCATTAATTTTAAATGATTATTTTTCAAAAATTGTGAGTAAGGTGATTTTTACAAGAAATCAAACCTTGGTAGATGTCTTACTTAGACCAGTTTTTAAATCTAATGAAACGTGTTTGATTTGATTTGTATTTTATCTTCGAAAAAACGTTAAGCTGGATTTGAAATCGTTTTAATTTTTTAGCTGTTGTTTATGATAAAAATCAAAAACGTAAAAAAGTCTATACAAGTAAAATTAAATTAATATATGTTGACGCTAGCCGGAACACTATTACTTAAAATGGATTTATTCGAATTGCTTTTAGTAATCTGAGTCATAGTTATGGCACACCAGGTCCTTTTATACTTTAAAAGGCTGATCTGAAACAATGTTAGAAACTATGTTTCAGATCAGTAAGACATGATGGTACCATCCTTGATGGGTCAGTCTCAGCCGGCGGTAACAAATATATAAAGCACATTTTTATTTTACAAAGTAACATCGAAATCAAATAGAAACTAATTATTACCTTAAATCGTCTTGATCCATCAATTTATTTGTTTACTAAATCAAAAACTCAAATTGTATATTGATGTCGGTCAGAATAGAAATGTTAGGTAACTATATTATAAACGCACAAAATTGATGTTAAAGATTGTAAATGACAGTAAGACTGCTTATATTTTTTCTATAAAATATTTTTTTGGCAATTATTTGATAATTAAGAGTCATGATATTATTTCTGCAATCAATTATCTTAAAATATTGTTAGTGATGTTAATTGTCGCGGAGCATCATCCTCGTTAAATTTTGTAAATATATTAGTCCGTTTCTTTTATCGGGGTAATATCACTAATTTTTACGTCTGTAACTTTCCATGACGCTTATGCACCATTTGTAGAATAGCCTCTACTTTAAATACATTTTAAAAACAGTCTTTAACACTGTTTGAGATCAAATTTACGATCAGAAATCACGACTGTTCCATATTTGATATCTTTGACAGATGCCGTCTACACATATCTTCATTTTTTAATAGCTATATATTTGTAGTTTTATGTTAAAAACATTTCTTGAAACATACTGTGTTTGAAGATTTTTTTAATTTTTACAAGTTTACTTACCTAAAAATTTATTTGGGTAAAAATTTTTTGTTTGAAATTTTTAGATAGCAAGATAGAATGCAAAGAGATGCCGAAGCATCACTTTGTGGAAGACTAAACGTTAATCTTTTATTTGTTGTTCCGGACATTCGTCGATCAGGGGTATTTCCCGTTTGTTTATGTTTATATGGGTTTTTAAGGGAAAATATCCCTTTAAAACTCCAAAGACTAGAAATGCAGAGAACTAGGTGTCGTAAGAGCACCAAGTTCGACGTCAACTATCCTGTCGCTTGACATAGAGTTTTTTTAAATCTGTGCAAAATTTGTAAACTGAAAAGAAAAACTAAGCAAATTTTTTTTGGTATAACCCCTCAAAGATCTTTGGCCAAGCATAGTGCTTTTTCTGTAATACATTATCTTTTTACTATAGTAAAATATCTTTTGTACAATACAACGCGTATAAAATTGATGTCGTTTTTTTAAAAACTTTTTTCGACGTTCTTTAGAATTAATTTTAACGCGTCGGTTTTAAGCTTTTCCTGAAATAAATGTTTTAAAATTTTTGCATATAAAAATATGGCTATTTATAACTAGTTGATTTTGATAAGATACAAGAAGAATTCATCTTAAAATAATTAAATATACCAAAAAGTCTGTTAAAAATAAAATTTTAATGTTTTACAATCAAAAAAACGCATTAAATTTCGTTTATTATACAATTCGAGCTTATACGCTTTATTTTACTAATTTAAAAAAATTATATAGTTTTTTAAATTTGGTTCAAAGCTAATTTGGCTTGGTATTTTATGTTGTCAATTGACTGTTTTAAAGTATCTAATAGGTATTTTTTTTGTGGTAAATGCACTTAATTTGTTTACTAAAAACATTTTTATAAAATGCAACAATAAGCGTTGCATCTTAAAAATGTAAAACATTTTAACATCATAAAAGTAAACTATAATTTGTTTAACAATCATCTTTACATCCACTTTAAACACATATAAAAAGATTTAATCATCATTTTTTACAAGACCAATTCCAAAATTAAGATAATCAATGTAACTCATATAAATCATTAATATAAGCGTAATTATTTCAACACTAGATATCGAATAGAAATTTATTCTTTCAAGAAAATCTTCTGATTGGATTATTATGATTAATTGAAAAATCCTAATAAAAATTGCAATAATTAGGTTTGCAATTTGAAATTTCCTTGCACTTCTGCATTCGATTTTTTTAAATATAGAATAACTCATATTAACAAACATTAAATGTATTTGACCTATAAACATCAAACATATACCAATTTTGTCTTCAACATATACATCTAAAAAATAATGAACTACTGTGACATATTGTGAAAATACATTAAATCTAAGTGATATCATTAACCCTTCTCTTATGTTATACGCACGATTAATCTCTGTACTTGCACCAAATCTTCTAATATACTTCAGGTTATATTCTTCTTGTTTTTCTTTTAGATGTTTAAAGAGCCATAGCATTTCGAAAAATATAAATAGAGCATGTGTACATATGGCAGGATAAATTGGTGTCTGTTGTGAGGTATGAACATAATCTACATAAACTAATGTTAGGTCCATCAACCAAGAATAAAGTATAAGATATGGATAATGTGCAATCTGAATAATATTTTTAGCAGATATTGCTTCTACTATGTAGCATAGATTTATGTAATCTATACATTGCAAAGTAAAAATTTTTGTTCTAAATAATCTCATCATTTCCTCATCTTCACATATAATGTGACTGTTTAATATGTAAGAAAATGTAATTGCAACTTGCTTTAACATAAAAATAGCACTGAAAATATATACCATTTCGAATTAGGATAAGATAACATGTTTTTAAAATAAACAAATCTAATCAATTTAATCAATCACATTATTAATTCCAAAAATACGAGTCAACAATATTTTACAAACAATTATATAAATGTATTTACAACGAGAAAAACAATTTTGTTGTTTTAGTTTATTCTGACGATATTTCTATGCACATAATAATTTTTTAACCATGAAATCAAATTCAACAAAAATTGCTATAAATTATTTAATGTTTCATTTTATCAAAAGGAAAAGATTAATTCATATTTTATGTAAGATCAAAAAATGTTGAAACAGTACAGTTCAAATAGACAACCTTTTATATGTCTAGTTTAATTAATCTATAAATAAAATAAAGTCTACTAATTTTTAGACTTAGACAATTAAATGGCATTTAGGATGTAAAAAATATTTACACATTTATATATGTTTTTAAAATACTATCTATTTTTTTAATTTACCAATAAATTATTTAAATTGGCACATAAAGACGTATAACAAAGACTTAAAACTTTCTAATTTCATTTCTTTAACATAATTTATAAATTTTGTACCATTGATAAGCCAAGATCGAATTCTTTTGTTGATATTCTAGAATTATAAAAAATTTAAAAACCACAGTATATTTAGAAAAGCATCGCTTGTAAACCTTAGGAAAAAAAGGCAAAGAGCACTTATATCTTATATATTTTATACATATAAGTTGTTGTATATAGGAATATATGCTTTTTATGGATTAATTTGCCTCAAATTATTTCTTTTTTTTTACAAACAAAACGATTTTATATTACTTTAAAAATGCTGCTTTGCTCTTCAAACTTCTAAAATTTGTTTCTAAAAAACGTTGTCGAGCGTAAAAACACTGTTTTGGCAATTACACTCCTTATATCTGCAAAATTTTGCTTTAATTTCATTTTCGATTGTAGCCTAAAGTTAGCATCTTTTTCGTTCAAAATATACTATGACAATTATATAGATTTGGAATTAATAATGTCAAGCACAAAAAAGAGTATTTATACGGAATTAACGCGTTTGTGAGTCGTCCTATACTTCTAAATAAGCTTTAGGCCATTTTTGGTTGTTTTTTTTTTGATAAATAAAAAAAATTTAGACCGCATGTGTTTGTAACTTTTAAAATAAGGAAAATAGAAGTTAATAAATATGTTTACATAAAAATAATAGTTTGAGTCTTTTCGATCCGATAAGTATTGATTTATTTTTTTCAAAGTCCAAATTTTAGTGAGCTGTTAAAACTAATGGATTATTAGTTTAAAGCTCAAAAGTTTTACATCTCAAAAACTGACTTTAATAGCATATCAGATTAACTAAAAATTTTGTTTCAAATAATTTTATGAGCAAGATGTTTTTTACAAATTTAATCAATCTTACACAATTTTTTCTAAAAAGATTAGTTTCTTTATTAAATAAAAAAAGCGAGTTTTGTTGAAAATAGAGGACATAAAAGTGTTTATTATAAAATATGACTATTTATAGTCAAGAAACGACACTTTTTTGTTTTATTCTTAAGTGATCTTTCAATTTATTTTTTACTTATGTTTACTGCGCTTTTGATATCAACATTGCAGCTTATAAAAAATATTTTTAATTAAATTCGAAAAATCACCTATAATAAATATAATTAAACTATTTAAAAAACTTTAAAATAAAATTTGTGTTTAATTTACAAGATAATTGTAATATTAAAAATCTAATGCACACTATTTTTGTGGTTTGAAAAAATTATTTTTTACTGTCATTGACGTAAAATATTTAGGTACAGAGTATAAAAGAATTTTTTAAGCTAATTTAATTTTAGTAGGTTTTATTGTCTGCATCACAAATAAGAGCTTCTAGGATTTCTGATATCCCGCAATCGCTTTCGAGATCTTCAGGGGGGCAAATTTTTCCTTGGTACTTTAGGCTCAGGTAAATTATTGCTTTTCTTTCCTCAGCATTTAGGTACAGAAAATGATATTTATGTTATTTTTAAAAACACATAAATGCTGTGTGAACCGGTAAATGCCGGCCGGAAACACACTTGGATTAGAAGATAAACCTTAATATAACTATGCTTACTCTACCCTATTCCTCAGATCCTGGGGTAAGATTGGGGAATAAATACCTCAAGGAGGGAAACTTACAAGGATGACATGTATGGCATGTTCTTGGAAGCGTTCCAGAACATGCCATTCGAGGCTCTATCGAAGGAGGTGAGATAGAAGTTAACCTTGCAGGAGAATGCCGGTTAACATGCTGTTTTGATACTTACTTCTTTAATGTTTTTAATTAATTTAAAATTTGTTGCGCTTTTTAGCAAAAATTAAATCATGAAAATATACACAAAACAACCAATTTTGATAAATGTTTTCAGTGTTATCATATAAATGTTTAAAAATCTTTAGACCCCTTTACCATTTTTTTCCTATGGTTTACAAGCATTTTGGTTTTACACATACTGATGATTGGATAATTTTGACAGCACATTTATGAAATGTGTAAGTTTGTGATTTACATACCGCTGGAATATACGTTTTAAAACCATATATTGCAGTACGAAAACCCATGGTTCACATCATTATTAAACGTAAAAATATGCTTAGGAGATAAATTGTTCAAATTCGCAATTTTGAAAATAGAGGTATGTCATTGAAAATATATACGTTGTTAATAATAATCCTTAAAACAGCAAGTTGTCGTTGCTCCCAATTATCATAAATTGGCTATTTGATTATCGTAATATACTGATAAAAATTATTAATTTTTACGTAACTCATAACTTTACGCATGTAAATGCCCATGGAAAACAACAAATTTACCAAAGAAGAAGAAGCAAAAATCTCAAAACTTTTGAGTAAAAATCTGGCACCAGAGTATCTAAGCTACAGGGTTGCTTTCGGTAGAAATTCAGTAGTATATGTAGAAGGTTGGACAATTATATCTTTGGCGAACCAAATTTTCGGTTTTAATAAATGGTCTTCCTCAATTTTACGCATGGAAGTCGACTATTGTGATCACATAGATGGCAAATACTCTATTGGCATATCTTGTACTACACGAATAACATTATTTGATGGTTCATACAGAGAAGATGTTGGTTTTGGAAGTTGTGAAAACCAGAGAATAAAGTCACATGCATTCGAAATAGCAAGAAAAGCTGCTTCTACGGATGCTTTGAAAAGAGCTTTGAGATTATTTGGTAATGCGCTTGGTAATTGTTGTTATAATAAAGATTTTATAAAAGAAGTAAATAAAATTGAAAAGAAAGCGCGAGATATCACTACTGCTAAAGATCTATATAGACGAGAAAATAATATAAAAAACAAGGACTTATCAGATGATCTTGATGTTTCTTGTGATTTAGAAGATTGTTTTTTTGAGTAATAATTTTATAGAAAATATTTAATTGAATATTAAACTTTAATCATTATTTTATTCATTTTTGTTTTTTTTTTTCATCAATTAATTAATGTGTCACACTTGATTATAAATGTTTCATAAGCATAAATTTAATTTGTTTAAAAACATGATTTAAATGTAATTCATTTAGATTAACTATTATTGGTCAATTCTTTTATAAAAATGATCTGTGACTAATTTTTATTAATAATGGGTAAGAACAGGAGAAATAACCGAAAAGCTCGCAGAGAAGAAAAAAAGCGAATTGAGAAAGAACAGTTCATTACAGAAGAAATGCTTGCAAATCATGGTATTAAAGAGATTTCAAAAATTGAAGGAGGTGTGGATGAAAAGGTTTTGTATGAACTTAATTATCGTGGATATCCAGATCTTGATTATCTTTGTAAGTACGAACACGAAATTGAATACTATGAAAAAATACGCAGATTGTCGAATCTAATAAGACAAAATCAAAACAAGAATGATTAAATAACTTTTACAAATTTGTAAGTTTAAAAAAAATGCCAGATACGGGAATCGAACCCGTGACCAAGCGGCCACAACGCTACGCTCTACCACTAAGCTAATCCAGCCGATAAAAGTGTTTTAAAATTATATAAAATAAACTTAATAATTTTAAGATTAACAAAAACACTATTTAATTGATAAAAAAATATTTTACAAAGAAATTTATTTACTTTTTTTAGATTCTTTTCTTATTCGATTTTCTAAATCATTGTATTTGTCAAGGAGTGCGAAATATTCATATTGGTTGTTCTTATATTGTTTAAGTAGAACTTCAATTGAAAGAAGCTTCTTATTTAAATCCTTAATCTCACCATCTAATTCAAGAATCTTCTCGTCCTTAGATTCGACTTTCTTAAGAAGATCATCTACGAATTTGCCTTGATTAATAGCTTGCTTTTTTAATATTTTTGCCGATTGTTCCTCTTTATATAGTTTTAATAACATTGTTGTAAACATTTTGAATATTAAAGCAAGATACAAAGTAAAGCCTGTAAGATAAAAATTTCTTTCTGTATAATAACAAAGAATTCTGTCTTCTATGGTGTTATATTGTCTGTAGATACTGTCTATAAATAAAATAAAGACCATAATGTATAGTACCCAGAGTATGTGAGCGAATGGACGACTAAATTTTGATTCATGGAACATAGAGATGAACATTCTAGATACGTAATTTGGTAAAGGAAGAATGAGCAAGGTAAATAATGACATTTCTGCGTATAAAATGAATTGAACTAATTGTGTTGTAATACCCATAGGGGGTAAACAAACAGAAATGTTTTGCTAATGTTAAGAAATAAAAATGCGCTTATTTATAACCAAAAAATTCAAAAAATGCTTCTTAATAATGTTTGGTAGACAAATTTTTTTTCAAAAACTAGTTAATTTAAATACTTATTTATGACTCGGAGTTTACTAATTATGCTTAACGATAGCTAAATAACAAGATTTTAATATACTGAAGGATTCGAATCATACTCTAAAATTAAAGATAGGCGCAGTTCGTTGTTTTCATTTTTTAAAAAATGGCAGTTATGAAGTTTCATATTATCTAAAAAGCATAGACATTTTTTTTTATAATAACTTCATGTTTAAATTATTAAAAACATACAACGTATTTTTTCTTTGGTTGTCACAAACCTTCAAATTATAATGACTTTCTTAAAAAAAATTTAATTCTAAGTGCAATGCTAACAAATCTTTCTTTTAGTATCGTTAATAGACATTTATTAGATTAATAAATTTTTATTTTTTAAGCCATACAATTAATTTTTAAATAAATTTTTAATACCGTTATAATTTTCATGATAAATTGTATTGGCTTCTTACCAAAAGGAATTAACATCGAAAAACTTAATAAATTTGAAAAAGATGAGAAAATCATTAAAAAATTGGAGCATTTGGAACTTCCAATAATTGAAAACGATTATGAAATTGAAGAATCAGACACAAATGAATTTATAGTAGAATCTGATTTAATAGTTTATTCAACAACAAATAACAACGATTTTTCTAATCTTCAATTTCATGTTTATGATAAAGAAATGGATGATTTTGTTATTCACCATGATATTTATGTTTTTTCTTCTATAAACGATACAGAATATTTAAGTGCTAACGATAAACATTACGTAGCACTTGCAACTTTTGAAAATGATATCATGGTCTATGATGCTTTAGTAAAGAATCCTATGACTCCACAGATACTTTTAGAAGGACATAATGGTTCAGTGATGTCTATCACAAAAAATGACACTTATCTGTATTCTGGCGGTGAAGATATGAAATTAATAACATGGGATTTCGAAAAGTTATGTTGGCTAACAAAAGAGCCTTTGAATTACATTCCCGAAAAAATATGTATTACTGAAAATAAATCAATTATCATTGGTTGTAACGATAAAATACATGTTTTTAATACAAAAGATGAGATTAAATTAGAAGGAAATGTAGAAAACTTGGTTGCACATGGCGACAATTTCTACATTAGCGATTCTTCTGGTGCACTTTTTATTTATGATGTGAGAAATCCTACAGTTCCAAAAAATCATATTAAAGTTTCAAAACAACGATTGACAGGTTTAGACGTTTTAGGAAGTGCTGTGGCTGTGTCTTCTCTTGATGGTGATATTAATGTTTTTGACACAAATAATTTACAAGTTAAGTTTTCTCATAAAATCAAGAATGAAATTCATTCTGTTAAACTTTCTGAAGAAAATGTTTTATTTTTCGGAGACGGAGATGATAATTTGAACATTAAGAAAGTAGAAGATTTGGTGGTTTGTTAATTTAATCTTGAAAATTCTCATTGAGCGTCGTTGAGAGATGTCACTTTTATGCTTAAAAAAAAATAAATAATTTTACATTAACAAATGTAGGTGAAAACTGTGTTAATCCCGTCTTATTTTGCTTTGATTCTCTTTAAAACAACAATTACCTTCATTGTCTTCACTTATCGAGATATTTTGTTTCTGTTATGACAGTTTATATTTTTTGCAATTCAGCAAATTTTTACCCACAAATGTTAGATGAAGTTGAAATCTGGAGAATGAAAAAATTATTAAAAAATTTAAGAAATAGTCGTGGTAATGGAACGTCTATGATTTCACTAATTATCCCTCCCAAGGATCAAATACATAGAGTAGTTAGAATGCTCACAGATGAATATGGAACTGCTTCAAACATTAAAAGTAGAGTTAATCGACTGAGTGTTTTAGGTGCCATTACTTCTGCACAGGCTAAACTAAAAACATACAAAGAGACACCACCTAATGGTTTGGGCATATTTGTAGGGACAGTTTTGACTGAACAAAATAAGGAGAAGAAAATAAGTGTCGGTATAGAACCAATCAAACCGGTAAATACTTCTTTATACATGTGTGACTCAAAATTTCATGTTGATGATCTTCTTGGTTTGTTTGAAGATGAATTTAAATACGGTTTTGTCATTATTGATGGTCAAACAACAGTTTTTGCTACATTACAGGGTAACGTAAAAACCGTGCTACAACAAATTTATGTGGATTTACCTAAGAAACATGGAAGAGGAGGACAATCTTCTGTACGTTTTGCGCGATTAAGAGTTGAAAAGAGACATGCTTATGTTAAAAAGGTTCATGAGATTATGTCTAATATTTTTTTAACAAACAATATAATGAATGTAGAAGGTGTAGTCTTAGGAGGTCAATCTGATTTAAAAAATGAATTAAATCAAATGTTAGACCAAAGAATAAAAATTTTAAAAATGGTAGATACTAATTATGGTGGTGAGAGTGGTCTTAATCAGGCCATTGAACTGAGTGAAGATGTCCTTAAAGACGTTAAATTATCAAAAGAAAAAAAGATTTTGCAAGATTTTTTTACTGAAATTAGTATTGATAGTGGTAAATATTGTTTTACGATGAAGGAAACTATGTATTGTTTAGAATTAGGAGCTGTTGAAACTTTGATAGTTTATGAGAATTTGAAAGATATGAGAGACGAGGAAACTTTTGTAGATTGGATTGCAGAAAATTATAAAGATTTTGGATGTACTCTTGTTTTTGTTAGTGATAAAAGTTCAGAAGGAACACAATTTGTAGAAGGGTTTGGTGGTATTGGAGGTATACTTAGGTATAAAGTTGATGTGCACAATGACATAGAAGAAAGTTTTTCATCTGTTGATGACGACGATATTTTCTAAAAAAATAAAAATTAATTTCTAAATTGAGGCTATTTTATTATTGTATGTTAAACAGATTGTTAAAATAGATGTGCTTATTTAATCCAAGATAAATAATTTTTAGATAAATGCAAAAAATGATTGCGAATTTTAATATAAAATTTGTATCCTAGACAATATCAGTTTTTTAGTAATTATCAAGGAGTATAATAATATGTCATGCATTTTGTGATACAAATTGCGTTGTTTATTGCCATAATAAAATTATTTTAAAAATCATTCAGATTGAACATGTGTGGTCAAAGCCTTGCCCTATAACTTTTTTTTTATGATTAGATACCATGGACTTTAGGATAAATGGAGATCTTAAAGGTTCAATTAGCGACGAGGGAGTAACTTGTTTAGAGAGAATCTCGGTGACTACGGAGTCTAAAGGCCTCGTTGGGAGTGCAAAAGTTTAAGAAAAATTATTAGCTTCATCAAATGCATTTTATATATAATGATTAAATAAATATTTGATGTCAGTATCACATCAATGACCATCATCAGATCTATAACTTTCACACCGTAACAAAAAAACGTCTCTTTAAAAAAAATATATTAGAATTGCTGTAAAATACCTTTTGTCGAGTAAATATGCTTCAAGTGTTAGATAAGAAAATTAGTTGTCGAGTTGAGATTACATGAAGGTCTTACTTCAGGCTTATAAATAGATGCTGGCAGGAAAAGATCTTTTTAAAGCAAGATTGCCGCGAAGGTGAGTGATGTTATATAAAATGGTTTTGTCGAGGTGCATCTATGACAAAAAAAATTGATAATTTTTTTTTCATTTATCAGCGTCGTTTTTATTAAAAACGTGCATTTTTCATTTGAATGATCATTATAGAAAAACATTTAAAATTTCATTAATTGTCTATTTCAGTAAACAAGTTATATCTTATCATCTGTTTTGAAAGTTGTATTTAAAGATTACATCTATCAAACAGATCTGACAACATTTATAAGATAAAACAATGATTTACACACAATAATTATTTTTGAATTTGTTCAATTTAGATTTTTTAAGATTGATTTTGCAGATAGTAAAGTTTGATGCATAGATTTTTAATCATACAGATAATAAAAAATAGTTTTGATATCATTTTTGCAAAACATTCAAAGTTTATCTGTTTTAATTAGGTACAAACAACATAATAATAGTGTTTAAAAAATAAATATTGTTAAAAACATTGAAGTAATTTATCAATCTAATTTAGTGATTTTTTGATTAAACAATTTGGAGGCAATTAAACCCTATATTTTGTAATCAAATGAGAATTTGTAAATTAAATTTCGTTTATTTGATATACTACCTAAATAAGACAACAAATTCATTACTAGATGATATTGTTGATACATCAAGCATTCACTCTTTTGTCTCAGAAGAAATGTCTGATGGTGATTCTATGCAAAGTTCGGAAAACTTGTTTGCATATGAACTTGAAGATATAAGGTCTAAAAAACGATTTATTAAAAGCCTAAAAAAGAGAATACAGTATAATACACTAATCAACTCTAATTTCGACAATTATGTCCTTAATATGAACTCTTTTGAAACAGTTTTTCTCAATTTAAAAAGTCTATCTTTAGCACTAAAGTTAATGAATCAATCATATTTTGATCTTCCAAAAAGTACATTATACATCGAATCTCTTGATGATTGTTTGTTATCTAAGATATTTATATCTAATTTAGATAATAACATACTTAATGTAATTTCTTTCTTTATTTTTTTAAAGATTTTATCGGAAAAATTTTCATCTAATTTCATCAGAATATACTTATGTGAGGATAACTTAGATGAACGAGTTGTTGATAGAATTTGTAAAGTTTTAGAATGTTTTAAAAGAATCGTTTTTTCACAGACAACTCTTATCTCTACTTTACATATTATCAAAGAAAGTGATATAAAATGGGAAATGTATTGTTCAGATGAAGACAAGATTTTATTGTACGCCTTTGCTCTAGTTAAAAGAATTTTATGCAATGTTGATCTACCAATTTTAACAGATATTGGTTTTAATGTAGACCGACTAGTGAAATGTGGTTTATCTAAATTCGATGTCGAATTAATAGTTGTAGATCAAAGTGGTGTTGAGCTTAAAAAGACAATATGTCTTCCCATTTACATTATAAGTCATATTTTGGTTATGATAGAATTTATTTGTGAAGATTTTCAGTTTGAATCAATTCACGGTAGCGTTCATTTCGATTTCTTAGCCTACATTTATCGAGCAAAAGATTAAAATAAATTTGTATAATTTTGACTGCTATAATTTTCTGTAGTTAAGTCTGTATTGTCACTAAAAAATACTTAACGTAACCAATAGAACAAAAAAATTCAACTGATTTAATTAAACATAAATTATTCTTGTTGTTCATCACAAATTTCAAGCCTCAAGTTTATCAATTCTTGTTTTACCTTTTCTTCTGACTCACACAAATCTTTATAAGATCCCGTTTTCAACCCAATAAGATTAAGCATAGCCTCTTCCAAAACATCATCGATCCTCTTAATTTTTTTATTTTCAAGATCAATTAACTCTACCGCTTTACTTTTTACCTTTTTAAGTATAGTTTCCACGACACTTAAAGAGGTATTTTTTACATTAATCATTGCTTCATGAGCTGCTACAGATCCTAGAGTAGGATGTACTACAGAAGTAATGAATGAAATTAAATACATCACAGGATTAGGTGTTTTTACAAATGGCACCCTAATTGAAAAATTAAGACCACTAAGATTTTTTTCTTGTATTGCCATGTTTACAAAAAAGCGAACACATTCATGTGCATTCTTCGTCGCTACATGTTCTGCCACACGTTTCCAGTCATCCCCAAAATTATCTACTGCTTCGAGAAGTTTTAATTCTTCCATTTTAGACCATTTTCTTTTGATCAATTCTTCATCTAATTTTTCGAAGTCAGAACTTGTATATTTTTGATCATAAAGACCTTTATCGTAGCACTCTGTGCAAATATAAATTTTATCACTATTTAGATAAGATGCGAGATTATTGCATTGACAACTTTTATTGAGATCATCAATGGAAATTTCGTCTGAAATCTGACTAATATGATCTTTTACTGGTTTTTTATTTTTACAAGATTCCTCTGTATCTTTAGAAAGTTCATAAACCATCGTTTTACATTCTTCAATCAAGTTTCTGTTGTTAATAATGTTTTGTTTTTCCAAAAATGAAAATATTTTCATAATATTATTCATACTACCACCAAATTTAGAATATACAGAAGACAGAGACATAAAAACAAGGCTTTCCTTATATTCCTTTATTGTTTCATTGCGTATCCTCATATATTCATCATTCGTTATGGTTCCTTTCGAAATTGTATCGTCACCCAAAAGACAAAAAAGCGCATTTCGTTCAAATTGAGAAATAGAATTTGCATCAAACCATACATGTTCTTGAGGTGGTAGATAGGTGTTTTTAGGCATGTTACTATTATTGTTGAAACGATACGTGTTTGTTTTTGTTGGAGGAAAAGCGTTTGCTCGTTTCTGTCCATAGTGTTCTTCCAAACAAACAATTTCGTGAAGTGGAAAAATATTATTCATTGGGGTTGTTGAAAAGAGAAACTTGGTTTCTACAGTTGAATAGACTTTTTAATTTTTGTTAGAAATAAAACTTATATTTAACTCAAAAAAGATATTTAAAGCTGTAATTTTTATAGTAATCTGCCTTAAATTTTCGAAAAAGAAAGAAACCAAAAAAAATTATTGACATGGAATATTGCGTTGAAAAAATTAATGCGCGCAGAATCTAGTCGGAATCTGATATGAAGCTTCTTGCCTTTTAACCAGTCGCAAGGAAATTATAAGTGATCGTTAATATGATTGTTTGAAACTCTTTTAAGGCATTTAATCAAATATATTCAAAAGAGATGAAAAATTTATATTAATCTTTTTACTAACAACGTAGCATTCTAACTGACGTCAACAAATACGATAAGAAATTAAATATTCTTTTAACATTTAAAATGCTAGCTTATTTGTAAAAAATTTACCGCAAAAGAAATCATGTTATAATAATTGTGACTTATTTAAGCTTTGAACCCTTTGCAATAACATATCAGGGCAATGATTGTTTACTAATTATTTTTTTAAAAAAAACTTAATTTTTGCTATAAACATTTAAATGTTGCATATTTCTAAATTTGTTAAATCCATTTTATTTAGTCAAAAATATTATAATTATAGTAACAATATATGCTTTGTTATACTTTAGAAATGATTAAGTTGGCAAAATATCGTATTTAATAAATGAAAATACTTAAAATTAAAATATTGCAAAGATACTGAATATATGATTTAAACTTTATGTCTTTTGTTAGATTAAATATGTGATTTTAAATTTTTTTAAACCATTATGCTTGTAATATTTTAAAAATGTTTAGTGATTTAGCTTGTTATAATTATTTTAAAATTCGTATTAATGGCATGTTAATATTTTGTTATATAACAAACATTAATTTGTACAAAAATAGATTATCACGTTATTTACTACATTAATAATGATCATTAAATACGTTTTTGTTGTAAATTAAAGCTTTTTATCAGAAATTTAAATATAAAACAACCAATGGTAAAAAATATAAATTTTTAAACGTAAATGATTAATCATTTGCTATATAACATACTCAAATATAGCTATTCCTGGCAATGTTGTATTTCCTTTTATATCTATAAAACTTTTTTTGCTTATAAAACGATAAAGAAATTTATAAATTACTCATCAATCAGGCAATTGAATGTATCTTGATCCTTATGGACTTATTTGGATATTACCCATACAAAAATTTCTTTTAGATATGAACAATTTTGTATCAAGATTATCTTTTTATATTATCGTTTTTTCAACACAATATTTCATGTGCTGAAGCAAACAAAGAAGAGATCGGTTAAAATATATTTGATTCTGTTCAAACTAACAAAAATGAGTTTTAAAATATTATATTTAAAGGATATAAAGAAAGTTTTGAGTATTTTACATCATTAAGTTCTACAAATACCACAAAAAAATACTTTTATTAGGTTTAAAATAATGCTGAAAAAGATTATGTAAGCGCACTGTGTAATAAACAAAGAATTGTAATCATAAAGATAAAAGATATTCTAAATGGATCATGACAAGATCAGGATGGAAAAAGTGTATATCAACAAGAGAATTTAAAAACTTTATGCGACAAATTTTTTTCTTTGGCAGTTCTAATTCAAACAGATATGGTCATATCGCATTCAAAGCCGAAAAAAATTACAATATTTACTAAACATTGGTTTATAATAATGTCTATAATACTTTAAATGTCGAAAAGAATTTAAAAAAATGCTATGAATATAAATGTATACACTTTTGACATCAACAATAAACAAGACTATTAATTTTTACAATAGAAATGTGTAAAAAGAATCATCTTAAAAACAAGATATTTGATTAATATCGGAATATATCGAAAAGTTTGAGTTTACATTTTAATCGTGTTTAGAACTGATAGATAATACTTTAGGAAATTATTAAAAAAAAAGATTTTACTGATTTCCATGATAAATTACAAAAAATAATTAAAATGTTCGTTATTAAACAAAACAATTTTCTTTATAAAGATAATAAAAAAAATTAATGACTTAATTTAAAGTTTTAATTAAAAATTACTGCAATGAATAATTTAATTTATAATTTTCTTTTTCTTGACAAATAAAGGGTTGGAAAATTACAAATTAATCTTTCTAGATTTGTAAACGTTTTTTTATTTAATTTATTTTAAATTTTTGCTACTCTTTGATATGTAATTTTATATTCAAATGACAATTAAGTTGTGTGTCATTTTTGAGATTGCATTTGCAAAATATTCAGATTAGATAATTAAAAAAATAAAAAATTTTGATTTTGAAGTGGTAAAAAATTCTTACAAGCAAGCTTCATCTACATTATTAAAAATGAAATCATTTGGTCAAAAGTGTTATTAACCTATTATATTATGTTAAAAAATGTTTGATTGTTATTAGAAATCATTTTTATGGCCTGTAGTCAAAAAACATTATGTCTTTTTAATGCATAAAGTAATTCTATGTTTCATTTTCTCGACTTTTTGAGATGTTCTTGATAAATCTGTTGGTATTTTACGATTAAAGACAAATGATCAATTTTATTAATTTTTATAAAAAAAATATCTGATCGATATATAATTTTTTCTTTTGTATAAATAAATTAAATATTAATTTAAAATTAATGTTCTTTGATATTTTAAATCGAAGATTTAAACGTTTTATCAACGTTTAGTCATTAAAAAAGTTAAAAAAGACTTATCTATCAACAAAATGAATTATTACAAGATTATTTAAACGATATACATTCAATTGTAACAAGACTGGGCGATATTGTTTTGAAAAAAAATTGGAATAAATTAATTTATCAATATGCCCATATGAATTTTTTTTTCATATTTGCACAATTATATTTTAACATATCAGTATTGACATATTATTGTTTAATGAATAATTTAATGTGCAGTGAGGCAATGTGGAATTTAATAGATGATGATATGTTTTATGTCTCAAATAGAATCGAAAAAGAGGAAATTATAGATGTAGAAAATCGATCTAATGAGACTTTCTTTAAAAACGCTAATATTACAATGATCGAGTTAGATTTGCAAAATGATTTTATAACGGCAGAAAATTCTTACAAAATGAAAACAAACGATTTTATTCATCTTGATGAACCTAATGACAAAAATTTTTATGATCTTTTTGATGAACAAAAAAAAATTGCTGCAAAGATTGGATTTTTTTTAATTCAATTTGAAAATGGAAAAGATTCTGAGAATTTAAACGTACTTGCTGAATTTGAATATTTATATCTCGAGCTAATTGTATCGACAGAGAAAATTTGTGTAAGGATGTTGCACTTTTTAAAGAATTTTTTTGTTACATATTATGAGAAAAAAAAAGATATATCGAAACAAATTAAATGTATTCAAAAAATAAAAAATTCATTGAAAAGAAAAGCAAATGGCAAAAAAACAAATTTTTCTATGCGAGTGTGTCTAAATGAAGAATTAAAAAATTTATTGATATTTCGTTCAAAAATGTACCACATGTACAACAATCAATCAAAAAAACAAAAAGAAATGGTTAAAATTTTGATAAATTTTGAAGCTTCTATCTATAAGACTATATTAAGTATGAGAGACGTTTGCAAACGAATTAAAGCAGCAAATTTCAATAGTGTCCTAAAAATAATACCATGGACGTTTAAATTGCTAGAAGATCATGTTTATGGCTTGTTTAAAGGGGCATATATAGCTTTTAACAATTCATCGAAAAGTTTGATACAAATTAATGATGATTTAATAAAGTTTTTTTAGATTACAAATGATTAAACATTGTATAAAATGCTTTTTTGACATATAAATAAAGTCAACTCTCCTATTATATACAGTATGTTAAATTTAAAATGGATAGTTTTTACAATAAGGTTTTAATGGTTAAAAGAACAGCTAAATATCTATTTATTTGTAGTTTACAATTCTGCATGGAGCAAATTATTACATATTTGTTATTAATTGTTATTAAAAATTATATACAGGTATTTTTTAAAAAGTGTAATTTAAAATGGATATTTTTAATTTAGTATTTTACATGGCCTCCATTGGCCTTAAAAACTGCAGCAGAACGTTTTCTAAAACTTAAAGACAATTTCTGACAGTATTCTAACGGAATCGAGTACCATTCTCTTTCTACACGGTCCTTTAATTCCCTAAGATTTTAAATCGAATATTACTAATTTTTTTCATAATATACGCCCATATCGTCTCTATGGGATTTAAATCTGGTGATTGTGGTGGCCAACTCAAAAGATTAATGTTTTTTTCTTCGAAATAATACCTTGCAAGCTTTGAGGTATGTTTTGGATCGTTGTCTTGTTGAAATATAAAATCTGATAAACCCATTTCATTAGCACTTACATCGATATTGTCAGCAAGAATATTTACATAAGATATAGCATTCATATTGCTATCAATCCACACGAGTTTTCCCACTCCGTAATATGAAAAGCAACCCCATGCATAATTGATCATCCTCCAAACTTAATAGTAGGTGTCAGATTTTTCAGTTGAAGACCTGTGGATGGAGATCTCCAGACAGAAACGTTACCATCAGATTCATAAAGCTTAAATTTGCATTCATCTGAAAAAATTATAGATTTTTTCTGAGCTATTGACAAAGTAAAAAATTTTTTGGTTTCCTGTATTCTTCTTAATATGTTCTTTTTAGAGAGGAGAAGTTTTTTTAATTGGACTGTAAGCAAAGATATTTAGATCATTAAGAAGGTTTTTTATAGTTACATGACTAGTGCTTTTCCCAGTCTTCGCCTTAACTTCTGCAGCGACTTTTCTCAATGATGTCTTAGGATTTTTTTAAATTATTTTTTTTACAGTGATAATATCTCTGTCGTCAAGACTATGTTTTCTTCTAAATCTTTTTTCATCATCAGTCCGTCCTTCTTTAGTCCATTTTTTAAGTATTCTTGATACTGTACTCTGGCTTATCTTTAATTTTTTAGCAATTGCAACTTGAGTGATTTTTTTTGCAGCCAGGTTAATAATTTTTTGTTTCAACAAAGGAGAGAGACTCATTTAGGGGTAAAAAAAATGTTTGACTGAACATATTTTTGGAGGGAATTCTCTCAAAAATTTTTGAGCTATTTACAAAAATATCCATTTAAAATTTAACACTTTTTAAAAAATACCTGTATATAATTTTTAATAACAATTAACAACAAATATGTAATAATTTGCTCCATGCAGAATTGTAAACTACACATAAATAGATATTTAGCTGTTCTTTTAACCATTAAAACCTTATTGTAAAAACTATCCATTTTAAATTTAACATACTGTAGTTTTCGGGTCCGTATAATAAAAATTAGGGGGTTTTATTTGCTCTTGGCCTGACCCATTGTGTAAAAAAGCACTTAAAAACGTTTGTTAAATCATGCCATAAGAAACGACAATATAACCATTTAAACAAAATGTACCGTGTGATATAAAAATTAACAAATTTTTAAAGAATAAAAAGGTTTGATGTAATTTAACTGATGAAAGAGAGAATTCAAAAATAAAAATTAAGTTTTAATTAAGAAATAAGAACACTTATCTTCATAATTATTTGCAGAATTAGCTATCAAGAAAAAAAAATCTTTTAATTGTTGCATTGATCTTTACCTAGGTTTTAAAAAGTATTTGGAAAAATAGCAAAATATATGATACTGAATATACATAACGTAACGTCTGCGTATTATATCAAATCAAAACATATTTTCATTAAAAATAATTTTTTTTGAAATGTTCTCAAAAGAATTAATAGCGCACATTCATCAATCCTATCCCCTCTAAAACACGCTTAAAAAAAGTGATAAATCTATAAACAAACCAAAGAAATCGTTTTTTTATTATTTTTTGCTTTTTTTCCAAGCGGGTACGAATATTGGGTGAATGGTATTTTAAACAGGGCTATTTTTTCCTTACTCTTTATTCAGTAAATAAATTACATATAACATCTTAAGATCTTAAAAAGTAAATATTGTCACTCTATTTAACCTTGATATGTTTTTCAATCGTTTTTGTAAGGTTTTATATATAAAAACACCGTGCACGAGAAGAGGTTTAGATTGCGTATAATGAGCACCGAATCGATTATACAGTTAATCTTCGTATAATGCGGTTTCGATCCGCGTTATACGAAATTTGATGTTTACGCTTTAAACACAGACAAAAAGGAAGCACGTCAATCCTCTGCAATTTAAAATCGTTAGTCAAGACTAAATTTCACGTAAAACTCATTTTTGTACCATACTATTAACAAAAAAATTAGTAAATATCAAATTGCCAGAATCTACAAAAATTATTAAAATTGATGTTGTAGAAAAAATACGTAACCGCGGAGTTTCAGACCTACAATTAAAAGGATAAAACCGCCTAATATGTGATCCAAAACAACAATTTTTGGCCAGGTTTTAATTATATAAACACTTGAATAACTCTTTTAATGCCTTAAAATGCTAATTGCTTTTATAAGCATTACACCTGTGTGCTGCATGTTCAAAATATGGATTTGATGTTTTTTTCGGAAATTTAGTCATAACGTGTCAAGATTTATCAGAGACATGTCAAACTAATTTGACAAATTCATCACAACTGTTGAGCTCGTTAAAACCAGAAATTCCACTGAATTTATTATGAAAATGTATCGGTACGAGGCTACTAGACCAAAAAATAATGTGGTGTATGATGCAAAGCATTTAATTTTTGCATCCATATAGCCTGCCTGGTTCTGCTACAATTTCATTATTTTATTTGACATTTTTGTAAATTTGATTAAAAAAACCGAACAAAAAGCAAAGGAATTAAAATACAAATATTTAAATTAAAAATGGTGTCGCGTGTAAATTTTTATTTTATTCAAATTTACAATCATTGTTATTTGTTGTGAAAAAAAAATAACAAATAGACCAGCAGAGACGTCTTAGCTGTGTTGGCGCCCGCGTGCATGAGACTTTTTGTGTTCTTAATTTTCTCAATAACCGTTCTGGCGCCCAAGTGCATTGCACGCACTGCACATAGGGCAAAGACCGTGTCTGAAGAAAAACAATGTCCAAGTTGATAAAATTTAAATAAACAAGGATTTGATTCATTTTGGTTTGTCTAGGTTTAAAATTTATTTTTTTTTGACATTTAAATTTTCAGTTAAATTTACCAAATATTTTTTTAACAAGTAACATGCAACAATATAAAATAATTTACTTTTAAAACAGTTTATAAGTATTTTTTTTTCGATAGTTATTTACCAAATATGAATCAATGATTATTTTACAAATATCAAAAATCAAAAAGAAGGGTCAAATGAATGTAAACTTAAATACAACAAATGATATTATAATATACAAAAATTCATGGAATAATTTAAAAGAAATGAGTATGGTCCAAATCTGTTTTGCATGCCCCTTTTCTTTCTTTTGTTCTATCTGTTTTAACATTATTTTTTACTTATTAAGTAGATATAAAAAAGTCAATTCAAAACTCTCAAAAGTAATGAATACCTTAAAATCAATCTTGTCTGGCTTGATAATTTCTTTGTTTTTAAAAGATAAAAATGCATTTAATATTCAATTTGATTCGCTATCATATTTTGCGAACCTATTACTAAATAATTTGCCTCTTGTCTTACTGTTAATTGCACATTGTTCAGTTCTTGTTAGGTTCATAAAACGTAGTCCAATTAAGCATGGAAAAAATTTAACTAATAGTTTTGAAAATTTAGACTCTAATATAGATATAGACAATAAAGTGAATGAATCATTTTTTTTCTCATACTACATTAGGGAGTTTTATTTAAGAAGTGCTAAAGAATTTAATACTTACTGTTCCCACACGTGTTACATTTTTTTGATATTTCTCCATTCTTTCTTTTCCGGATTGGGATATAGTGAAAATCAATTTATCGGATCATATGGAATTATTATTTTGGTGCGTAAGCTGTATGAGTCATTTCGTATGCAACAAGCCTTCAAGATATTAGGTTTTAACAAGAATAAATCAGCGTGTATGATGATTTTTTATAGCTTTCTTACTCCAATTGGGATCCTTCTTAGAATTTTTTTGTCATTGAATGGTGTTTTAGTTGATAACAGTCAAAAAATTATGTTGTGCCAAAAAATGTTTTTTCAAAGTTGTATTGTTATGGCTAGTTTGGACTTCATAAATCAACTTCCGATGACCTGGCTAGATTTTTTACTCAACGTTCCTTTGACTCTCATTACTTATTCATACTTCAACCTATACTTCACGAACAATGAACCGGTATTTTAATTAAATTTAATTCGAATTAATAAGTTTTGAATTTGTAAAAACAAAACGATGATTTTCGTAGTTAAAATATCTAAATTCAAACATGTTTTGCCAAAAAAAAAACAAAATTACATCTTTGTAATAAAAGTTCTGTTAAAAATAGGCGTTAATTTAATATAATTTTACGAGTATAACTCCTCACTAAAACTTCATAAAAATCAAAAAAGTAATATTTTATGTTTTTTAATGAGCTCTTGCTAATTATGTTGGTGGGGACATGTATCTAAAATTAGGATTTATAGTACTCTCGTCAGAGCAAATCTAGTCTATTCTCAATATATAAGAATCACACATGATAGCTTTTAAATGTAATATATTTGAGTAGGCTTGTTTAAGTATCTGATATTGTAATTAAAAAATTTTAATGCTACAAATACAGAAATTGTCATAAGACTTCGCATATTTCTCGTCCCCTAACGATAGTCATTTGTCCATAGAATTTAAACTTAAAAATATTTATTTTTTTGATAAAAATGATGTGAAGTTAATTTAGATTGCTAAATTGACAGAAGGAAATTATTTTAAAAATTAAATTATATATCAAGATTAATTAACTTTTTTGTTCACACGTATAATTTTTATTTTTGCTTAACTATTCAAGAAAATTACATAGATATAGATTTAAATTTTGTAAGTGTGAGATTAAAATAAGTTAGTCAAGTAACATCTTTACAAATCTATGATAACGGTAGTGATGGACCTTATAATCGTAAATTAATGAGGGCACGCTCTTATTTACTATGTTCACTGTAAGGGTTATGTGTAAAACAGTAGGTACTTAGAATAATTTTGAAAATTTTATTTTAGAAAAAGCTACATTTATATCGTACAAATCTTCCCGTAATGTGTTTATTAATTGTAACAAAATTTAAATTGAAAATGTACTTAGGTGGTTAATTACCGTCAAAAAAGAACAAAAAAATCTTTTAGAACCATTAAAAACATCTCATTTAAATTTAATAGCATAAGCAAATAGAAATTTAAAAAACTATACAAAAACTTACCAAAAAAATACAGCACCCAACGTTCCCAAGTGGTCTCCCTTCTTAGTACTGATCAAGCTCATACAGGTTTAACTTCGGAGTTCTGATGGGTTCCGGTGGTTTTCAGTAGATATGGCCGTATCTGTATAGCAGAGATATGTTAACATATATACGTTATTAATTATACATCAAACCAAAGAAAGAAATTATCCAAATATATCTCATATATAAATATTTCTCTACTTATTACTACTTACAAAAAATAAATATAATTTCAATTATTTAACACAAATCAATTTAGCTAATATAGATTTCTTATATCACTCATTCTAAACCTCGTGAAGGTATTTTGTATTTAGAACATAGATAAGATTATTATAATGTCAGTATACACTTTCATTATAATAATCCCGTCTTTTTTATTTATGATCCTGCTAATGGTTCTCCAACAGCAACCATGTTACGACTTATATCAGATCTAGTACTATCTATTCACTTTATAAATTTGTTCATAGATAATACCATCTTAGATAGCGACGGGCGGTGTGTACAAAGAACAGGGACTCATTCAATTCTACTTATTAAATAAAATTTACTAGCAATTCCATGTTCAAATATATCTTACATTATATTATCCCTTATAATATCAAATATTATTGTATTGCGCGTGCAACCCAGATTATCTTAGGGCATAACGGACCTGTTTTAATCCACTCCTTCATATGTATCACTACATCTGTCTATATGAGGGTCTCACATCTTGTTGAAATTAATCATTACTTCACAGCATCCATTGGAAACGGCCATGCACCACTATCATGATAAAATATTATATCATGTTATACCTGGTAAATTACCCCGCGTTGAGTCAAATTAAGCCGCACAATCCACTCCTTGTGGTATTCTTCCGTCAATTTCTTTAATTTTCAATCTTGCGATCATACTATCCCCAGAGTCAATATAATCTTAATTTCTCTACATAAATATATATCAAAATATATCTATGATTCAACATAGTTTACTGCTAGAACTACAATGGTATCTAATCATCTTCGATCCTCTAGCTTACGTCCTTGTTCTAATAATACATTTAAGTATACAGCTTTCGCTTCTGTTCATCCAGTTAGGGTTATCACATTTCATCTCTCTCCTAACCATACAGTATACCTTACGATGCTTATTATAAATAAACTACAGACTTTTTAACTGCATCAATCATCACACACACTATCGGAACAAGTATTACCGCGGCTGCTGGCACTCGATTTGCCCTCCGATTTATCTTGTAATATGTACTTACAATACTACAATAATTATAAAATACTACTCATAACTGCCTCAATATAATATCATAGGTCAAGTTTCGCCCCTGCTGCAATCCTTAGACTTAGTAGCAATCTCTCAGGCTCCTTCTCCGGAATATTACAAAGTAATACCGTTATCCGTCATAGTCTTGTTAAGCCATTACCTTAACAACTAACTGATAGATCTTATTCTTATTGTATTATTGTTACCTATAATTTAACATAGTTAGAATCCTAATACATCAAATCAAATAAGAGTTACTGAGCTGTTCGTCTTTTCTTTATATTCAATAAACATGCATGGGTTAATCTTAGAGTATAGCGTCTACGTCAGGCAGAATCAACCTGGTGTTTGTAATTAGTATAACAATAAAATACGAAACTACAAATAGAAAATAATAACAAAATGAATGATAAAATATAATAATCAAAATTAAATAACAATACACAATATGAATATGACATCAATTTTCTTTTATATTTGTGAAAAATTACTGTTACTTCTTCTTTCACGTCTTTACTTTAGGGAAGTTTTGATCAATGGCGGGGTTGATGGGTGATGTTCTAAGATGGAAATTTGGAAATGGTAGCAAAAATACGCTAAAATGCATGTAAAAAATGCATAAATAAATAAAAAGAGGAATTAATGTACATATTTATGATTTTTACCTCATTTAATACTTTAGCAAAGTTTTTGTCACTAAAAAAAAAATTGATTTAAACTTACAGCGTAATAAATAGAGATTTAAATTGTAAAAAAGCTTGCAATCAAACTATACAATATTTAATATTTGTTTAAGTGTAAAAATGTCTATTAGTATGGTAGGCTGATGTTACTCATGATTGATCCTATTATTACAAAAGGTTATCAGAGGCATTCTCTCCAAAAAAATTGATCTGAATACTTTATCGACCAACAAACGTCTTAAGAAAATCCACAGTAAATATTTTACACAAGAAACTCTTCCAATTATTACCTTGGCAAACGGATAATCGCATTACTAAAGATTTAAAACAACTACGATTTCTTTTTTATTGCTTAAGATAATAGGTAACAAAATCAGCGCGATGCGTATAAATAGGTTTGAGATTCTAGATCTTAAAGCATCCTAAATCTTGTCTTAATGTCTCAATATGACTCAATACAAACTTCATAAAAAACTAAGGATCCAAGAACTCTTAAGTTAATTAATAATTTCTGCTAAAGAATTTAAAAAAAATCGATACAGCTTTAGCGATTTTAGCATCATTAAAAAAATCAAATTTTAGCGCTATTAGAAAAAAAAACACCCGTCTCTAAAGCATATCTTATAAATAATAAATCTTTTTTTTTAGCGCATTAAAAAGATCGATTTTCACTTTTTTGTACATTTTCTTCTTGTGGGCAGTTTTGCAAGCTACGGCGTCTATATTTTAATTTTTTCTGCCTTCAAGCTAATGAAGCTTGTAGATTATAAACTTTTTCATGAAATTCAACAATTTTATTTTTTGTCCTTTTTTTCATATTATGTTCAATAAATTGTTCTAAGATCTTTCTATGAAATTATAATTTCATAACCAGAAATTATTGCTTTTATAAAATTTTCTTCATTTGGTCGAGAAAGTTAAATGTTTACAAAAAAATCAAGTTATATTTTGTTTTTACAAAGTGCATATTTTACAAGAAAGAAAGTCACTATTTTTTGTGTATTTGTTTTACTTCTTACAAAATGTTGTATTTCAATTTTTTTTTGTAGGGGCTTCCTCTTAGCACCTAAATTTTTATTGATAATTTTGATCATACATAAAGGAATATTATCTAATGTCAAAAAACAATTGTTTATGATAAATTTTTTTACATCACACTTTTTTCAAAAGCATTCGAAAAATCTTAAAATATTTAGCATAAATTAATGCAAAATTTTATGTGCATGAATATTCAAACTAAAATCGTACAGATGAGAAATCTTTATTGTTTAATGTGTGAAGATAAGATATCAGAAATATTAAACAATATTAAAGGTATTATTGAGCATAGAACAAATGTGTATACAAAGGAATTGTTCTTAAAATATGATTCTTCCCTAATTTCATTTGCGAACATTTTAAAATATCTAAATGAAAATAATTTTATGACTGATGAAACTTACAAATTTCTATCATTCGAATTCTTATTAATACTTCTTATAATCTTATATAAGATCTTATATATTGGTTTTTACTCGCTTAATTTCTTTGTCTTGTTTATTATACCAACTATACTTTTTCTCAAGAACTCAAGAGATTTGATACAATCTAAAAAGTGGACAAACAATTCAATTACACGCTCAAGTTCTATATTATGTTACTTTCTAGGATTATACTTATTCTTCTTTGATGATTACACAATAAGATCTGCAGAATATGTAATTTTATCTGTTGATGTATTATTTTATTCTCTTATTAATTCCTTTACTTTGGCTTATATCGTAAATATCTCTAAGATCAACCTATATTCAATAAATCAGATAAAAAATCAATTTAATAAAATGGATAAAAAATTAAAAGTTGGAGATGTGATAGAACAATCAGAGGGTTATGTTTTTGTTGACGGTACTATTATTGAGGGAAAATGTATTGTTGATGAATCAGATATTACAGGAGAAGAATCTCTGAAACATAAAGGATTAAATGAGCAAATATTATCATCAACACAAATTATTGAAGGTAATGTGAAATTGCGAATCGATAAAATAGGAAAACACACCTATACAGGTAAAGTACTTACTTTAATTGAAGAATCGGGGTTTAAAGAAACTTTTGCGCCTAATGATAATAATACTTTATATACTGTATGTTTATCGTCATTATCTACTGCAATTTATTATTTTTGGTCTAAAGAAGATCAAATACTTTTAAACTCTTTTAAAATCTTCATATCAACATTGATCTCCCTATGTCCGTGCGTATTCTTAATATCAGAACCTTTAATATCATTAAAAGGAAGAAAATATTTGCTATCTCATGATATAGTTATGAATGAATTTAACAATGTATTTTCTAAACATCCAAACATCATTTTTATGGATAAAACAGGAACACTGACAGAAAGTTATTCAAAAGTAATATCGTACAAAATATTTGAGAATGAAGAAAACAACGGCCAAATCATTAAACAAATGGAGAAAAAATATCGTAACACAGTTTATGGTTCCATTTATCGATTATTTAAAACAGAAAATTCGTCAATTAATCAAGAAACAATAGAGTTTGTCTGTGGAAGAGGAATTCGATGCCAATACGAAGGAAATGAATATAGATTGGGAAGTCGATCGTTTGTAACAAAATCTATAAATTACAACACAAAAGAGAAAGTTGTATATTTTAGCATGCAATATGACATCAAAGGATACTTTATATTATCTGATAATTTGGTGCATAATTCTAAAATGATCATATCTAATTTAAAAAAAGATTATTCTAATGTGATTATTTTATCCGGTGATTTAAAAGCTAATGTAAAAAGAATAGCAAAAAGTCTAAATATCAAAGAATATTATTATAAAATGACAAGTAAAGATAAATTAAACGTGGTTGCAAATAATTCTGCATTAATGGTAGGAGATGGTATTAATGATATACCATCTTTTAAAGCTTCGAAACTTTCTATATCAGTAAATCAATACAATACAAGTGCTGATTTTATTATTCTTTCTGAAGGAATTGCTAAGTTACCATTCTTATTGACATATATAAAAAAAATGAATAGGAAAAATAAACTTAACTATATGTTTGCTGTAACTTATAATATCATAGTACTAATAATTTCATCGAAGACAGAACTGCCATGTTATTCAATGTATTTTTCTCTTCTATTTATTATTTGTAATAGTCTTCTCTAATAAAATATTTGTGTAAAAACATCGACATTATTTTTTATAAACCAGTTTTTTAGCAAATTATGTTTAAAAAAAAATTGATCTATTTTTTTTGTCGAAATGAACATATTTTAAACATATAATTGTAATTTAAGATTTTTTTAAGTAAAAAAAATATAACTTTTCAATTGTTCAAAACAAATTACTAAATTTTTTTTTTACGTCATGCCTAACAACAGTAAAAATCGACTAATAAATCTAATTTCAGTCATTTGATCAATTTTGTTTTTATTTTTTCACAAAAGTTTCCGGCAAAAAATAACCAATGTATGATCAATCTTTTTCGATTTAAGAATATTTTTTTATGACTGATATAATTTTTAATTTATTTTTTTTTAATGTTTTGCAAAACTAATGCTCATAAACATGAACCATACAAATTATTATGTAAAAATTAATTTTATTTATTTTTCTTTAAAAATTCTGGAATGATAAACAAATGATGAACATTTAAATCATAATCAAATATATGATTAAGCCCCTTCATAATATGATAATTTTTCTGTTATTTAAACTTTGCAAGATATTTTCTATTAATTAACAGATAATTGTTAAAGATGACGTAATTATGATGGTAACAGATAGATATATCGCAGATTATGTATTTTTAAACTATTCGATTCCAAATGAAATTATTTTTGAAGATGGTTTTGTAAAGTGTGTTAAAACAGAAGAATTTTTATGTGATAAGTATTTTCCTAAATTGTTCTTCTATTCTTTTGACCTTGGAAAATTGAAGAAGTCCGCTAAAGATTTTACGATAATTTTAAAATGTTTTTCAAAAAAAGCAGAAATGATATTTGAATTTAAGATTGGATATTTTCTAGATGTTATGGTTGTTTCCGAGTTTTTTAATGCTGATAAAGACATCTTGAATGTGAAAAAGTATTGTAAACAAGTTTTCGACGTCTTCATAATTAGCAGTAAAAACAATAATATCGAATACATAAAAAATAGTTTAGATTACATCGAAAGACTTGAGTCATTTGATCATTACTCCTCAAAAATATCAATATTAGAAAGCCTCCTCCTCGATAATTTGTTCGATTCGAAAATAGATCAAGTTTTTAGATCTAAAGAATTTGGAGTTACATTTTCGATAAAAGCCAAGGAAATTAAAAAAGCAAAACTTGATTTAGCTAATTTATGCTTTAAAGGTCTTATTTCATTTTCAATACCACATTTGGAGAAAACGAATTATTTCAAACCATTTAAGTATTATAAAAAAAAATTGACCGGGATATTTGATAAATCTTTTGATCTAATTTTAGACGCCAAATATTATATTAAAGATTGTAGTATGACGAATGAAAATTTAAGAGAAGATTTACTTAAAAAGTTAGATATTATAGAAAGAATTTTGAACACAGGCCGCGACACTTTGAATTTGAATAATGTAAAACTGCTTTATAAAAAATTTTTTAATGATATAATGTTTTTTGATGCTTTTGTTGATAACATAATTGATGATAAATATTTTAATGCCCAGATCACTCTGGATTGTGATATTAAAATTATCGATACTTTCTTAGATTCATATTCTACACTTTTGATGGAATATTGTGATATTATTGGCACTAAAGGATTGCTTGATTTATTTGTTTATTATTTTTTAGATTTAGATAATAATGATAGCAGTCGTGAAAATATATTTGAAATACACTTTGACATATTTATTGCCAAAGAACTAAATAAATATTTAGCAGGCTACCAAAATGACAAAACAGATTTTTTAATTTTTTCTCAAACAGATTATTTTAATTATAAGCTGGCAACAAAAATTATGGAAATTATAGAAAAGTTACTTTCTGCATTTGAATCAAAAAGAAAATTTAAATGCGAAGTAAGAAGAAGAGAAGTAGAACTTTATGAAGACGATTTAAAATTTATGCGAAAAATAATTGTTTTCAAAAAAAAATGGATGAATGTTGTCATATCTTTTAGAAAACTAAGAAGCTTCTCATTTAAAAATGTTCTTGATAGTTTATCGCGAATATTAAATCAATCGAAAACTTAAAACAGAAATAAAATGAAAAAAACCATAACAATTTAAAAAAAAAATGTTTATATGAACGAACAAATAATTTATTGTTGCAAAAAAAATCTGGTGATACAATTCATTCGTAAAAAAAATAGGTGAAATTATGAGAGGTCAATTTTGAAAAAAAACCTCGTGGTTGACGAAGCAATATTTATTTTTTACGGCGATAGTCATCACACTTTTGATTAAAATTTCAAAACTTTTTACAGTCATTCTTTAATATATAAATAATTGTTTTTGTCGTTGAGACCATCATGTCTCTTCGGAAGATATAATTGTAGAAGTTTACCTATTAATAAATTGTCTAATCCAAGGGTGGGCAAACTTTTTGGGAAGCGGGCCAATAAATTAAAAAAAAGCAAAGAGCCATTTTTTAAAAAAATTAAAGAGTTTTTGTTATGTTTAAATTAAGTCAAGGCGAATATTAAATTGTAAAATTACAAATGTTTTGTAATTAACAAAAAAATAAATATATAGTCTGTTTATTATTTTAAGATTTTCCAGATGCATGAGAAGTATGAAGCTATTTTAGATTTGAAATAATTTCCTCAAGATTGAGTTCTAGCTGGGAGAATACGACTTTAAACAGGTTGAAAACACTTTCATCTGTTAAACGGTTTCGTAATGAATTTTTTCTGCACTTCATTATTAAAAACGCTTGTTCACATAGATAACAAGAAGCAAACATTGCCATTACTTTTTGAGCATGATCAATTAAATTTGGAAATTCAGTTTTTGGTAGGGATTTTGTGGTATCCTATACCATATTGTTATTCTAATTTTTATTTTATTTTTAACCCATATATCTAATATGAGCGAAACGAACAAAAAAACACATATGTCGAAGGTCGTCCAAAGCGAGACCTAATCATCAAAAACCCCAATTACAAACATTACTTTATTTGCTCGTACGTAGAGCAGTACTTGAAGTTAGGCTCCCTCACTAGAGGGTACGTCGGATTAATAGAAACTATGCTTATCTGTATTTAAAAATATCTGTTTCAAGTTATTGTTGCATTGTAAGTCTATTAATTCTAATTGTAGATTCGATGGAACATTCTCAGGACATATATTAAAGGGCATCGAAAAAATATCTAAACATGATTGAATTTTTTTAAAGTCGGCAAATCTAGCCTTGAATTCTGAATGTAGTTTTAATAAAGATTCTGAAAAAAAAATTAACTTCTCTACACTTACAAGCTTCAGAGAATTTAGTCTTGGAAGATGAGTCAAATCATTTTTTTCCAAACATTTAGAAAATATAAATAACTGAGGTTCTAAAGATCTCAAGCTTCCCCACGTTTCATCTATAAATTGATTTCTTTCCTGTAATTTCTTGTTCAGCTTATTGTAAAACTCGAGTAAATCTGTTAAAAAAGAAAATTCGATGCACCAATTTTATCCTCCAAAATTTTCCATTCGTCCCAAATTTCAACTTTAGTTTTTAAAAAAATTTTGATTTCTTCAAGCAGACTCCAAACTCTTGAAAAGGCATTTCCACAACTCAGCCATCTGATCTTTGTGTGGAAAAGAATATCGGAGAATTCTGCATCAACTTCTGACAAAAACTCTTGAAACTGTCGATGTATCAAACCACGAGCTCGAATAGTATTAATTAATTTTAAAACTATATTAAGGACGTGAGTGATGTCCAAGGCGGCCTTGCAAAGAACATCTTGATGAATTATACAATGTAAAAAAATTGTTTTAACGTCAGGATTTTTTCTTTTATATATTCCTGCAAATCTCGCCTTTTTGCCCACTATATTAGGTGCTCCATCTGTTGTTATATTAACAATCTTACAAATGGAGCTTTTAAAAATTTCATTCCCTCCATAAATTCGTCGAAAATTATTTCCCCCATTTTTTCCCCTTTAGAGACCTTAAAGATCCAAATTCCTCTGTAATTTCAAAGTTTTCATCTACTCCTCTAATGAAAACTAAAAGTTGAGCTGTGTCGATTCTATCACCATTCTCATCCATAGTAATAGAAAAGTATTTAAACTTTTCTACAAATCTATTGAGCTGATAGACAAAATTATTAGAAATTGCTTCAATTCTTTTTGTCACTGTTTTGCGTGACAGCTTATAGACTCAAACTCCTTTACTTTCTCTGGACATAACATTTCCCCAACACTTATTAATACATCCTTTATAAATTCTCCCTCTAAAAACTGTTTATTACTTTTAGCTATTTTGTAGGCAACAATGTGTCCAGCTAACGTTAAGGATCTTTGGACACTTTTATGACTTTTAAAAAAAGTTGTTGAGAGGTTATGTTCCTTTTTAATTCCTCAGAATTCAATTTCTTATCTTCGTCGGTCATTAAAAAGTACTTTTACCCTTGATGTTTAGAATTAAAGTGTCTTGCCAAATTATAATCTTTTAGAACAGCCACAGTTTCTTGGCAGATAAGACAAACAGTTTTTTGATTGTGCGCCATAAAAAAGTACTTCCAAGTCCATGTTTCATTGAATAATCGACATTCCGAATCAATTTTTCTTTTTTTTTCGATTTAATTTTTGGGGTTAAATTTTTTAAAAAAAAATAACAAAAGAAAGGAAAGTTTTTCAAGAAAAAAAACAAATGAAATTTTGCAAAAGCTTTTCATTTTAAAAAAATGTGGTACACTGTGTTGGGATCCGAATCTGGAGGATGCGGATTGACTATTAGTTTGTGTCAAAAGCACTCTCTTTTCTGATGTGTTTGAATTTTTGTCTTAAAAATTTTTAAATAAATAAACCCATGTTTTTCGAAAGCAACACACTGCTTGACCACATTTTATATCC
Organism: Papilio elwesi; assembly: GCA_029849275.1. Classification (NCBI taxonomy): domain Eukaryota; kingdom Metazoa; phylum Arthropoda; class Insecta; order Lepidoptera; family Papilionidae; genus Papilio; species Papilio elwesi. Next base: position 1,910,408 of record CM056716.1, on the reverse strand, counting down.
TGTCAAACCTTTCATATTTTTTCTAGAAATTATTTTTAAAAATTTCTAGAAATTTTCTAACTTAAATATTTCAAAATTAAAGAAGAAAAGGATGGTGACAGTGGATGTCAAGAATGATAAAGGTCATGGGACTAGTAATACTAATAATAAAAAAGCTTATATTAAAAACGTAATAGAATGGTTTCTCATCTCGGGGCGTGTAGCCACGGGATGCAATAAAAAACAACACTTTTTTCCATAACTCTTCTTGATAAATATTTATTAAATATAATTGTCGTAGAGACTCTCATGTCTCTTCGTATGTAGAATTCTAGAAATTACTTTACTTAAAAATTTATATTTATTTTAACCCATGCAAGAAAATAATAAAAGTTCTTCTTATCAATCTGACAATAATTTTTTCTAAAGAACGCTATTTTTACTTATATATAAAATGACATCGCATTATAGAAAAGCTTCGACCTACAATGCTTTTAAAAATGACAATTTTTTTGAAAAAAGTTTTTTATGGGTAATTTATTTTTTTAAAAAAACGCTCGGCGGACCGTAGTTCGCCCATCACTGGTCTAAGGAAATAAGAACAACATCACCAACTTAAAAAATATTTTTTGTATTATGTAAAAAGGAATTGCTTTCCATTCTGGCAAGATATGTAGGATATACAGTCTGTAAAATATAAAACGCGTATTTTTTTTCTCATGTTTTTATAGGCAAAAAATGTCTGAAAAAGGTATATTTAAGGTTTTATGATAATAATTAGTACATTTACGGATTTACTTTTTGACAAATATCTACAAAATTGCTATATTTCTCGTTTTTTATCTAAATTGTAAAATAATAAACGCATATTTTTTACAAACCCAAATAAGTATATGGCAATTCCCTCCAAAAACGTTATATTGTTTTTTTTACTAGCCAGCCCTAATTTTGAGATAAACTGATTTTGAAAAAGGAAGAATAATTACTCTTTACCAAGAAAGTTTTACTCAGGTGCAAATCAGCAAGAAAATGAAAGTAAATCAAAGCACAGTTTCCAGGTTAATTAAAAAACATGATACTTTAGGAGTTACGGATAATTTAGAAGGTTTTGGAAGAATTAGAATGTTTCAAGGCAATGACATAGATCTTGTAAAAAAATTAATTCTAAAAATCCGAAATTATCATTGCGTGAGACCGCAAAAGAATTTACAGAAAAGACTGGGAAAGACATTTCACATACAACCATGAAAAATATATGAAATGAAAATCATATTTTTTCATACTCTCCCATTAAAAAACCACTCCTATCAGAAAAAAACATTTTGAATAGGTTTGAAAAATCAAGAAAATTTATTGCTCTTTTAGATGATGAGATTAAAACTATAATATTCTCGGATGAGTGCAAATTTACTCTTTTTGATCCTGATAAAACGTCATCGGTTTGGAGAAAGCCTTCAACTGGGCTTCAAAAAAAAAATTTGACTCCTACTGTGAAATACGGGGGTGGGTCAGTCATGGTTTAAGGCTGTTTCTCATATCATGGTGTTGGGAGGCTGGTTTTTTAGATAGAATTATGGATGCAGCTAAATACGTAGATATTTTATCAAATAATCTTAATTCATCGGCTAGTCTTATGGGGCTTGACTCTTTTATATTCCAGCAAGACTATGACCCGAAACACTTTTCCAAGCTCGCAAGACATTTTTCGAGCGTAAAAATTATGATTTGATAGATTGGCCTGCCCAATCTCCTGACATGAATCCTATTGAGAATTTTTGGAGCTTTATCAAGCGTAAGAGATCAAAAATTTACGCTCGTACGATAAAAGAATTTAAGGCTGTTCTAACGGAGTTTTGGTACAGTATTCCGAAAGAAATCTGAAAATCATATGCTTTAAGTTTCAAAAAAAGAGCTATAAAGGTATTTGATGCAAAGGGAAAACATATTGACCATTAATTAAAAAATATGCGTTTATTATTTTACAATTTTTAAAAAATATTATAAAAACCTTATCTAAACATGTCTAAAAATCAAAAGTAAAATCGCCAAAAAGTTTAAAATTGTTCGAAAGTCACAACTGGAATACTAATCTGTCTTTTGACCATTAAGATAAGGGCCTAAAAAAATATGCGTTGATTATTTTTCAGACTGTATAAAAGACATTTTATTAATAGACAAAAAAAATGTATCTTACTCTTCCAATTCATTAAACTATTCAACCTCCCGGTCAGGCAAATCTATAGCAACCGTATAAAGCCAGGTCGCCTAAGAAGAAGTTTAAATGGAGTTGATTTTGTAGCAGTATGAACGGAACCATTATACAAATAAACTACTTTACTCAAATGGTTTATCCGTTTTTTTATCCAGAACACCAGTCACCAATTCATCTTCAAAAATATGCCTCTGTAAATACCGGGTTAAGGTCTGATTAAATCTCTCAATCTGACCATTTGCCTGAAGATGACTTGGTCTTGAGTGTTTTAACACAATCTTAAACTCCTCCGCCATTTGCAACATTTGACTGTTACAAAACTTCTTCCCATTATCGCATTGGATAATTTTGTGTGGCCCCGTATATAGGTAGAAAAGGTCTTCTAACTTTTCGAACACCTCTTTTCCTGTCTTAGTTTTTAGTGGAAAGACCCATGCGTACTTTGAATGTACATCAATGATGATCAAGAGCCACTTAAAACCACAATTTGTCTTTTAGTAACGAGAGACATCTATAAGGTCTATCATTAAACGTTCCAGCGGGCATTGAGCAGTGATATGCACCTGCTTCTCTGTCTTTTTGAGTGGCTGTGATTGCCCACAAACAATACACTCAGACACAACTTTTCTAATAAGTTGCCTTGGAAACTTAAATAAACCTTATTGCACTCGTATTAAAACTTGTTCATCCTGAGATGATGGCCTTAATGAAAAGTCTTACATCCCATCTCCATCACCTAAGCTTTTTCGTCACAAAAGACTTTTTTAAATATAGAATGTCATTAAAAAGGATAAAAATTTGTGCCTTTTTCTTCAGGCGTTTCCTTGACTTTTTTTCTAGTGAAACTTCGGTTTTACGATCTTATAAAAACAATTTATATTTTCATGTTCGATCTTTGTTTTAAAAGAAGGTGTCATTTTATAGAAGGTCAAAGTTTTGTTTACAAAAAAAATAAGAGATGATTTTTTTTAGAAGACATAATTGACTGTATATTTTTCGGTTCAAGTAAAGATTTAAGGATCATTTTTGAAAAAAGTGATAAAAAAAATAAAAAAGTGGGCTTTTATTTGATGATAAAAAAAAATTATTTTAAGTTTTTTTATAGTAGAAAAAAGTATTAAAATTTTTAAAAACGCTGAATTATGCGTAAAAGAATTTTGATTGTCTATGTTTTTTTCTTCCATATAAACTCTCTAAGAAAATATTGAATCTGTTTTTATTTACTCCTCCACGACATCTATACTGTTGTTTTAGATGTGACCATATATTTTCAGTTTGATTTGTATTTGTTCCAGATGGAGTCAAAAACACATTCGCTATGTTTTACAACCCTATGTTCCGAACCAAATACTTTTACAGCCCAAGAATAAGAAGGTTAATTATCTATTTAAATTATGAATTCGGGCAAAACGTATTTTTCAAAAATCGCTAAAATTGTTTCTTTTTGTTAGGTACTAATTCTAAAATAAAATTTGTTGGGATCCGAATTTGGAAAATTCGGATTAACTGTTAGTTTGATTCAAGAGCACTTGCTTTTCTAATGCGTATGAATTTCTTGTCTTAAAATTTTTAAAAAACAAACCCATGTTTTGCGAAAGCAACAAAGTTCTTTCCTCTTTTTGATTATACACTGCCTATAATCCATTTAATATTTCTTTTTACTTCATCTTCATACATGTGAGTAGGGTCAGTAATAATAAGACCATTAGAAAGGGATGTTTCATTAAATTAGACCTCCACTCCTTCTCTACCTATTTTTTCATGTATCAATGGATTTTCTCCTATAATAGTATCTATTGAGTTTTTAAGGTTTAATATAAATTGACTTTGTCGTATTACATATGTTTAATGCAATGTAGGTAGAACTATTAAGTACCCAACAATATATACCCCTTAATATCATCTTTGCTTCAAATTTTAGATTTGATAATTTTGAGCCCTTTCTTGAAAAATATTTTGCTCGGCATTTATAACTAAGACATCTAAAATATCTTCCATCAACGTACTTAGAATCAAGTAAAATAGCTGTTTTTGACGAACATTTTTCGCAATTAAGACTATTCAACAGTATGTTATATCTTACTAAAAACTCTACGGCCTTTTTATTTACAACAAAGATTTCACTGAACAGATCCAACTTGTGTATTTCTTCTATTAGTTTATCCATTTGAGGGGTTAAAAAAATACCTTTAGCAAAGATTTTAGGACCAAAAATTCTTAAAGTCAAATTTCTTTTTCCATAATTTTTTTTTACCCCTTGTTTTAAACTTTGGTCATAAAACCTTTACCAGCGCCGTTTTTTCTATGCTAGTTTGATAATACTTTTAAAGTTTCATATCATATTATGTTAGCTCTTTTATATATGACCCATTAAAAAACTTTTTCATTCTTATAAATGTCCTTTACTTGATTGTTAGCTACATTTAGTTTAGATGATGCTATCCGATTCGTAGCCTGTGACCCCAAACAAATCTTACAAATGAGAGTTTTTAATTAGTAATAAAAAAAGGGGGATAATTGCGAAATGCACAGGGGGCATGTCTTGCCGCCACATTTATTGCCATACTATATGGGAGGTGTTTATACGGGCAAAAAAAAATTATTTTTTTGTAGATAAAATGTGGAAATCTTAATTTTTTGTGCAAAAACACTTAGTAAAAAAAATTCACTGAAATTTATCCGTTTCGATAGAACAAGTGAACAAATTTAGCATTTAAAACTGATAAATATACCATGATTTCATCTGTATGGAATACTTTTGTAGAGAATAGCATTAAAAACTACACTTCAGGGGAGAACATTACAGTCTATGAACAATTGTTTCCTACCAAAGTAAGGTGTAGATTTTCACAATACATGCTTAACAAGCCAGATAAATTTAGCATAAAGTTTTAGTGGCTTCAGATGTAAATGGTAAATATATAGTAAATACTTTCCTTTGCCTCGGTAAAGATCAATCAAGACCAGAATCAGTGACACTTTTAACTTACGTGGTGCTAAAACTCATCAATACTTTTACTGGACATAATAGAACTGTCACTGCGGACAATTTTTTACCAGTTTTCCATTAGCAAATTATCGCTTGGACATGAAAAACATGCTTATAGGTACAATCTGGCCTAATAAACGGGGTTTGCCCTTGATTGCTTAAAATAAAAAAGATAGTATGGACTTATTTACGACAAAGGTTTTTTTCAACTAACAATTGTACGATTACAATTTATAAAAGCAAGCCAAGAAAAAAGTGCTTTTACTTAGTTCTTAACATAAATCTGTTTCTGTGAATAAAGGTGACAAACAGTTTTTAGAAACTATTTCGTATTACAACAAAACAAAAATTGGGGCAGATATAACTGATAAATGGCAAGAAAGTTTTCTACAAAGTCAAAATCATGCAGGTGGCCTCTTCAAGTTTTTTTTAACATTCTTGATTTGGCTGGTATCAATGCTTGGGCTTTGTACAAAGAGACAACAGGAGAAAATATTTTGAGACAAAAATTTTTACTAAATCTTATATTTGAACTTGCATCTGATTATAAAAAATTGTGTTTGCAACCTAAAGAAACAATTAGCTTTAACAGTCATCGTAGTAGTCTCTAAAAAATACTAAAAATCGAAAGAAATGCAGAACGGAGTACTGTAAGTTAAATAAAACTGTCAAAAAGTTTCTTAATGCGATCTTACTGTTTGTGGGACATGTGCTGTTAAAAGATAATATGTAAAAAATGTGCGGAAAATTATAAAATTTATTAAAAGAAAAAAGGCTTACAACTTTACTTAATTCGCAAAAAAATTAAATACATTTAGACCTCGAATTGCGTTATTTTCAATTTTGCGTTGTTTCTCTAGAAAAATTTTTAACCCCAATGAAAAAAATCGGCTTAAAAAAAAACTAAAAAAATAAAAAAAACAGTCAATCTAGAAACAAAAATGGATATTTTAAACCGATTTGAAAAGGGCGAGAAGGCAACAGATGTAGCAAAAGACTTAGGATAGGCTGTTTCTACTGTTACAACAATAAAAAATAGAGACGCTATTCAAATAAGAGAACTTGCTAAATCTGCGTCCTCAATGAAAGCTAACGTAATAACTCGCAATAGAACTTCGCTTATGATCAAAATGGAGGCTTTGCTTTCTGTTTGGATCGAAAACCAAGTGTCTCGAAAAATACATTTGAGGTAAATGGTGATTCAAGCAAAAGCGAAGAACTTGTTTGATTATAAAAAAACTAATGTTGCCAAATTTTGATATTGTGAAGCTGAATCGTTGTAAGCAAGTCATGGGTGGTTCGAAAATTTTAAAAATCTAGCTAATATTCACAGTATTCAGCTCAAGGGTGAAGCAGCCAGCGCTGATACAGTTGCAGCTGAAAAGTACCCTGAAGAGCTAAGAGCAATCATCCGTGAAGGCGGATATGACAGGAGGCAAGTTTTTAATGTGGATGAAACAGGACTTTTTTGGAAATGTTTACCTAACAGAACTTTTATATCTAGAATGGAAAACTCGGCTCCAGGATTTAAAATTTGTAAAGATAGATTAACTCTCTTGCTTGGTGGTAATTCTAATGAAGACTTTAAATTCAAGCCGTTTCTAATATATCAATCAGAAATCCCGCGAGCATTGAAAGGCTGCTCCAAAAATCTTTTACCGGTTCATTGGTGATCAAGTAAAAAAGCATGGATGACTACAGCAATGTTTCAGAACTGGGCTATAACTTGTGCAGTTCCTGAAATAAGAGGATACTGCATCAAAAAAAAAATTAAATTTTAAAGCTTTGATTTTAGTTGACAATGCCCCTGGACACCCTTTGTATGTCAATGATCTTTCGGAGAACATAAAATTTGTCTTTTTACCTCCAAACACAACCCCGATCATTCAGCCTATGGATCAAGGCGTAATTTCAACTTTTAAAAGTTATTACCTGCGCCGAGTACTAAAGCTTTTTTTAAGTAAAACTGATAGAAATGAAGAACTTACAATGTTGGATTTTTGGAAAACTTTAATATTTTAAATGCTATTGAAATTATTTCTAATTTATAAAATGAAATTAAACCTTCCTGCATGAATGGTGTCTGGCGTAAAATATGGCCTGAGGGCGTTATCCAAAATTATGACAAACAAGTTGATGATTCATCCTCCGTTTGTAACGAAATTTCTGCTTTGGCTTCGATGGCGAATTTTGAAGGAATGGAAAAAAAGATTTAATTGAACATTTAAATTCTCACGATAAAGAATTATCCAATGAAGAACTATTAGAACATCACACGCCTGTTTTCGACGAAGATTATGTTTCTGATAAACCAATCGAAGAAGAATGTAAATTAACATTGAAAAATATTTCTAAAGCATTGTTTTTAGTCGAAGAAGCAATAGATATTTTTTCTACAATAGATCCAGACAGAGAAAGAAGCTTTAAAACATCCCAATCAATACATTCAGCTATAAATTACTATAAGGAAATATATTGTGAGTTGAGGAAAAAAGCAGTACAGCAAACGTTAGACCAGTATCTTATAAAAAAAATCCATCCGAAACAGCCCCACTAGACGACAAAAAAGACCTTAATTAAATTCTTAAGTTTAAATTAATATGTTTTTTATAATGTTTTTTGTTTATATTGTCTTTAAGTGTTCGTTTATGGGCATTTTTTTTTATAGACTGCCTCGGTCAAAAAAAAATAAGAACAAATTAACGACTTTGTCCGTGTTTAAACCTAATTTGCATTTCGATTTGCGTCGAGTTTTTCAGGAACGAATTAGCGACGCAAATTGAGGTCTTGGGTTACTTTAAATGTTTTTTATTGCTTATAAAACAAACTTATGCAGTTTTAGTCGAAGATTATACGGGGTCAGTTGACCCCACCAGTATGTTTAGGAGTACACCTAGATCTCGATTTGCGTCAGACATAATTTATGACCAACCCTCGATTTGCGTTGTTAAAATTTTAGTTTGCGTCGTCTTTGTTTTCTGCTTTCATGGAAAAAAAAATTAAATCGCTTTTTTTTTGTTTAAAATTGGTTCATACTTATCTTTAAATAATTACATAATTAACACAAAGCTTTCAACGCTTTGTTTTATAAAAAATGCTAATCTGATAAGTCAAACTCTTTTTTATTATTTTAAAATCTTACCCGAATGAAAGAAAAAAATATTCTTGGGAAAAAAATGAAAAGTAAAAGGCAAACTATTAATTTAGAAACAAAAATAGCAATCATTGATAGGTTTGATCGGGGTGAAACGGCCTGCAATATATCAATAGCTTTTAATTTACCGGTAACAACAGTAAGATCAATAAAAAATCGGGCGGAGATAGAATTAGAGAAGCAAAGAAATATACGTCATCTGCAGATACTAAAACCATCACTAAACATAGGAGCAAATACATTGTTAAAATGGAATCTTTATTGTCAATATGGATAGAACATCAAATTTCACAAGGAATTCCTGTTAGTAAAATAGTTATTCAGACGAAAGCTAAGAGTCTGTATGATGATTTAAAAAAGAAAAAATTACCTGATGATCAAGAAAATTTTGGAGTCAATAAAGAAACATTCGAAGCTAGTAATGGCTGGTTTGAGAATTTTAAATTGCGAGCAAATCTCCACAGCATCTTTTAAAGGAGAAGTTGGTAGTGCTGATACTGACGCAGCAGAAGCTTATCAGGCAATTCTAAAAAAATTAATAGAGGAAGGCGGTTACGACCCGAGACAAGTCTTTAATGTTGATGAGACTGGTTTATTTTGGAAGTGTTTGCCAAATAGAACGTTTATTTAAAAAACAGAAAGTTCTGCACCTGGGTTTAAAGCAAAAAAGGATAGACTGACTCTTCTTCTAGGAGGAAACGCCAATGGCGATTTTAAATTCAAACCTTTCTAAATTTATCAGTCCTAAAATCCCAGAGCTTTGAGGGGTATTGCAAAAAATACTCTTCCTGTTCACTGGAGAGCCAACCGAAAAGCATGGATGACAACATTGATGTTAAAAATTGGATTGAAACTTGTGCATTTCCAGAAATAAAAGCTTATTGCAGCAAAAAAAAATTTCGACTTCAAAGCTTTGATTTTGGAAGACAATGCTCCTGGCCATCCAATTTATATTGATGAGCTAAATGTAAACATTAAGTTTGCATTTTTGCCACCTATACAATTTCATTATTTAGCCTATAGATCAGGGCGTAATTTTGACATTAAAAAGCTATTATCTACGTCGAACATTTAGACTTTAAACAGATGAAACCGATGGTCAAGATAAATTAAACATGTTACAATTTTTGAAAAATTTTGACATCAAAAAAAGCTATTAAGATCATTTCTGACTCGTGGAAAGAGGTTAAATCGTCTTGTATGAACGGAGTTTGGCGCAAAATATGGCCAGAATGTGTGCATAAGAAATGTGAAACCGAAAATGAAATAGCTCAAGTTGTAAATGAGATTTCAAATTTAGCAAAAGATTCAAATTTTGAAGGAATGGAAGAAAATGATATAAAAGAACTTTTAATCACTACAAACCACGAATTATCAAATAAAGAACTGCTAGATTTCGCTTTAGAGTTACATTATGAAAAGATGAAGGTTGTATTGTGAACCGGCGTTACCGCCTGCTCCTTAGAAGGCTTTGCATCATTTAATAGTTTATTTTGTTTAGCTGTTGCTCGGGTCATCCCCTAACAGGGGTGAGAAAATATACACCAGAGATTTTCTAGAAAATCTCTGGAAAGAAGATAGATAACACTGACAGTCACCTAGGAAGGACTAATCTCAGCTTAAGCAACTGTTCGCCGGTTAACATGTATTTTTACACAAAACATTGAAAAACAAGAATTGACCTCGAAAAAAAATTTCTAAAGCAATTCTATTATTTAAGAAGCAATGGATATCTTAATAAAAAATAACCCTGATATTACCAGAAGTTTAAAGGTTGCACAGTCAATAGATTTTAATTTACGTTGTTACAATGATATTTATCAACAGTTAAAAAAAAACTCGGTGCTTGTTTGATATCCGGACAGACCCAAAGGTAGCTCTACCTTTGGGGTGAAAAAAACAATAAAAAAAATTTATAACACCATAAAAAAATCATAAAAACAAAAAATAATAGATTTTAATTTATTAATCTACCTAACAAATCAATAAAGCTACTATAAAATATGTCCATGTCATCTTCTCTACGTAGTGATTTTCTAAAAGTAAATTCAATTAACCAATCATCAATCTCGTTTCTCTTAACTCCATGTTCTTTATTCATTTCAGATTTTACTTGTGACCATACATTTTCAATATTATTTGTATGTGTCCCGTCTGGAGAAAGAAATCCTAGCGAATGGTTGACTACTCTATGCACAAGACCAAGATTTCTGGCGACACCTGGATAACTAGGATGTCCATCAGTGTGAAAGATAGATCCCACGCCAATTCGTCCTTCTAAAGCAGCAGTCAAACATTCGATCGACCTGTTTTCTACTCTTGTAATATAAAAGTTTGTCGGATCAGACGCATCTACTATGCCCAAAATCCACACAGTATCTGGCCTAGAGTCATCTTCAGAGGTAAAATTTTTTTTTTCTCTTCTACAAATGACGGATTCATCTGCTTGCACAATCTTTCCAGTTCCTCCTATTACCAGTCTTCGTCTCATAAATTCTTTAAAAATTGATCTTAACCTCCTTTTGGCTGCAGCTATGGTTGAAGAAGAAATACCGAGCCTTACTTTTATCATAAAATAACTGCTCCTGCATAAGATAGAAAATATTAAATCGCAAAAATTGTGTAAAAGAAGCTTGCTTTTTGCAAAAGTCCCCTTTTTGCCGAGCATTTATAATTTGTACATCTAAAAATTGCTCTCTGAATATCATTTTCGCTTATAATAACTAGTTTTGCAGTATTACTGCATCTAAAGCAATTTTCCTCTACTTTAACTACTTCTAAGTCTATCAAAGCATCCAAACACTCATTAAAGTTATGAAAAAGCCCTTGTATCTTCATTAACTTGTTTCGTGTGCTTTTGTTCGATATCCGGACAGAGTTTTCAGAATCAAAATTTTCCATTTTAGGGGCCAAAATTTTTTTTTACAAAAAAAAAATTCTGTCCGGATATCGAACATGTACCATTTAGTTTTTATTTGTACACAAATCTATTTCATAACTTAATTTTTATAAAAAATTTACGCAAAAAACTCTATCTGTTTTTTTGAAACACACTGTATCTCATATTATCATGGGGTTGGGAAATTGGTGGTTATTGAAGAAACAATGGACGCAGCGCTGTATGTAAATATATTAGCGAACAATCTCCAGGAATCGGCTGAGCTTATGGGCCTGTATGCCTTTATCATTCAACAAGATAATGATCCAAAGCACACTTCGAAGCTTGCCAAGGCTTATTTCGAAGATGAGCAGGTCCCTGTGCTCTCCTAACCTCCTCAATCACCTGATGTGAACCCGATTGAGGCTGCATGGGCCATTGTCAAAGATATTGTCAAGCCTCTGAAGCCAAAAAATAAAGAAGAACACAAGGCTAATATTAGAACTGCATGGGAGTCTATTTCGAAAGAAACATGTAAAAAATTATGTATAAGATTCAAGGATAGAGTTTTTGCGGTTTATAGAGCCAATGGAGGGCATACTAAGGATTAATAAATAAGTTGCATTACTTTTTTTACAATTTATTTAATTTTTAATTAAAAAATCAAAGTTGTATGCATCCAAATCTAAATTCAATAAAATCATATATTTTTAAAATGTAAAAAAAGATCAAAAATGTCTTTTATTATATTTTGTAACAATTTTTTCTATTGGGTTTTGGGGTTGCATTACTTTTTTAACAAACTGTAATTGCAGGTGGATACATCTTAGCGTCTTATTTGACGACGCATATATTCATGTGATAGCAACCTATCACACTGTATAGCCATATGGTCTACAGACTTGAACTTGTCGCTGCAGTGAGGACATTTGAAACCTTTTTCTAAATAAAATTACGATTCTAGAGTGAAACAAGTCCCCTTCTTCGCGTGGGCTGACATTACCGTGTTTCAGCCAATTAGAGGATTCTTTAATATTTATAAGGGAGTCTTTCTCGCCTGAACAGCTTAGCGTGATTTAAATTTTTAATCTCGCGAAACAGGGTGTTTTTGCTTCTTCTAATATACTTGTCGTAGGACGTCCTCTAGTTTACGTCCTCCTGACGTGCCATATTAACCCCTTACAGCAAGTTATAACTTTTAAAATTTCCCCCTAAAAGGACCGGATGATTCGATTAACAATAAATCATTAACCGTTGACAATACTAAATTATACTTCTTATTGGAAGTTATATTCCACCTCAAGAAAACTAGCAATCTTGGACAATGGGTGTTCCTTTATGATTCGTTCTTTAAAATGGCTTTTCTCCTAGGTATTATATGTCTTGATAAGATTCAAGTGTTTTTCGCAGTTAAAGAAGCAAACGCTTATGTTTAAATTCTAACCTATCAAGTCCTCTACCAAGTTCATCTCGGGGTAAATTAACCATTTAGCAAACAACATTACAATTTGTTAAGAGTTTCTTTAATTATTTCAAAAAACACAAATTACAAAAAAAATATGGCTAAACCTTTCTTTGTTTTATTTTATCAAAACCGCTGTCAGGCCATAAACATTTACTTTTGGCATATACACAGTCTTATACCAAGATAACTATGTAATATGGTACTAACGTGCGGTAATTGCAAACTCGCCCAAAAATTGATCGTTCAAAATGCAAACAAAGTTTTTAAAAGTAATTGATGGAAAATTTTTAAGAGCATAAATGCACAAAAAACACTAACTATTTAATTAAAGATTTACATTGTTTTCCTTAAAGCTTTGAAGTTCATCATCATTAATTTCGGTTTCAGTATCACTATGCTCAAACTTAAAATAGACCGTTTTTAAAATTAAAGATATGTAAATATTTCTTAAAATCTACATCCCCCTACAAGTTTTAAATTTGATCTTCTCTTTTGTTTGATTTTGTTTCAAAATTACCATAAATACATTTTTTTTTAAAATTTAAATATTGAATTTTTCACATCTTAAAAGTGTTGATATGAATTTAGCAATGTTTGGATTTAATGTTTGCATCCTTAAAAAAAGTTTACTATTATAACTTTCAGCATTATTAGTTGTTCTAGGGACTCCATTTTCTACCCTAGCACACGTTCCGAAACCTAATCGAAATTCTAGGACTACAGTCTTTTTAAAAACTGTTCTAAATAATTTTTTTCAAAATATTTTTAAAAGTGATTGAAGAATGAATAATTATTTGTGCGTGTATAGTTTTTTATATCCTCATTGTTATGAGATGGTCTTCCCTCCATCTCCTATATAAATAATTTAAATAAATAACCCTTATCTAAGAATAAGTAATATGGTGGAGAATATCGAAAAAAACTTATTACTAGCGTTGACAGGTCTTACTCTAAAAGTAACGAGTAAAGACCTACGAAAAACCCTGCGGAGGTTGAAAAGCCAGTTAAGTTTTTCAAATCTTTCGCCGAATGAAAAAATACCGTATGTTTTTCAATTTTGTGATGACGAAGTTCTGGAATTTTATGACACCCTACAAACGAATAAAAAATTGAAAGGTGTGACGTATGAGGATTTGAAAAATAAATTGATTGAGAGATTTGACAGGAACATGACAAAGAGAGAATTTTTAAGGTTGAGACAAAGTAAAGAGGAGACTTGTTTTGATTTTTTTACTAGAATGGAAAAGATTGGTTCGAGAATCATAGAGGATGAGGAATTAATTTTAGAAATTGCTCTTTTAGGATGTTTCAAATTTAAAGAAGAAATGGAGACATTGGCTTTAGATTTTAGTAGTATTTCCGAAGAGTTTTTAGAAAAGGTTAAGAAGATGGAAATGATTAAGAAGGAATCTTGGCTAAGAAGAAAACCGAAGCAAGAAAATTTTAAACAACTTAATAATCAGAGAAGTACTATTAATAATGTTGAGAATTCGGAAAATTTAATAAAAGAGGATAAAATTTATTTACAGGGTAATATGTTTAGACTAATTATAGATACAGGTTCGTGTTATAGTTTTATAACAAAGAAAGTTTTACAGAAGCTTAAAGTCAGTACGATCAAAATGGAACATCCTATCAAATTGTTAACATGTCTTTTGGAAGAATTTATTGTGGATACATATGTAGAACTTGATTTTTGTTTACAGAAGAAAAATTTTAGAAGTAAATTTTATGTTTTACCCAAACGAGATGATTATGTGGTTTTGTTAGGAAGAGATTGGTTGGAAAAGAAAGAGGAAAATAATAGTTTTGTTAAATCAGACACAGCAGAATTAGCACTACAAAGATTATGTTCTGAAAAAAATGGAGGATATAAAGGAAATTTTAAATGTGAGATTATTACTAAGCCGGGATATAAAGTAGTTGAGTATCCATACAGAATACAACAAGCTATGGAGGCTAAAGTAGATAAAGAAATCCGTCGGTTGCTAGAAAAAGGTTATATACGCGAGTCAAGATCGTCATGGTTAAATAATGTAAAACCTGTTGATAAACCTGAGGGAGGGGTACGTTTAACTACAAATTTAGTCAAATTAAATAATCTTGTGGAACTGGATAGTTACTCATTGCCTAGAATGGAAGAAATTTTGAATGGATTGCGAGGAAACAAATATTTTACTAAAGTTGATTTAAAGGAAGGTTTTTTCCAGATACATTTGAGGGAACAGGACAAAGAAAAGACGGCTTTCAGAATTAAAAATAAGACTTTTGAATGGAACAGAATGCCTATGGGATATAAAAACAGCCCAGGAAATTTTCAGAGAATTATGGATAAAGTTTTAGAAAAATTTATCGGAAAATGTTGTTATGTGTACGTTGATGATATATTAATTTTTAGTGAAAATGAAGAAGGACATGAGTTGGCAGTTATTGGTGTTTGTGATGCTCTTAGCGAGGTTGGATTTCAGGCGAACGTGGATAAAGTTGAGTACAAGAAAACAGAAGTCGAATTTTTAGGGCATAAGGTTGCATACAACAAGATTTTTCTTATAGTGGACCCAAAACAAGGACTGGAAGATTATAAAACACCAGAAAACATTGAAGAAGTAAGAAGATTTATTGGTATTGTAAATGTATATAGAAGATATATAAAAAATTGTGCGGCTAGGACGGAACCATTAAGTCGCTTGTTAAAAAAAGGAAAAGATTTTATTTGGGGTGAAGAGCAGGAAGAAGCTTTTAGATCACTAATTGAAACTATTTTGAGTGCTGATTGCCTTACACAGCCGGATTTTGATAAGAAATTTATTTTGACAACAGATGCTTCTAATAAAGGGCTAGGCGCAGTTTTAAGCCAACTAGATGATGATAACAGAGAAAGACCGATTGCATTTGGATCGAGACAATTAAGACCCGCAGAATTTAATTACAGTATTACAGAAAAGGAAATGCTTGCTGTTTTATGGGGAATGGAGTATTTCGATTTTTATTTATACGGCAGGGAGTTTGATGTCTATACCGATCACAAAGCACTTGAGGCATGGAATACAAAGGGCAAACTTAATTCTGCAAGAATTGAAAGATGGAATGAAATGCTACAGCGATATTCTTGTAATTTAAAATATAAAAACCCACAGGAACTAGAGCATGCTGATGCGTTGTCAAGAGGAAGTTTGAATGTAGTAGCAAGTATTGAGAGCTTAGACAGATCTGAGGAAATAATTAAAGCACACGAAGAGATTGTGCATAGAGGAGCTAAAGCTACGTATGAATTTTTACAAAAAAATAAGAGTGAAGAAAAATTTACTATGAAAGAGGTTAAACAAGCAATAAAAAGATGCTATAAATGTAAATTATATAATCCTATAAAAATTGCTGGCTGGAGATACATAGAGAGTTATAGTCCAGGTGAAAAAGTTGCTTTTGATGTGATTGGTCCAATTGAAGGACAATATATTGTGACGGCAGTAGATTATTTTAGCAGGTTTGCCATGGCTTCTGCCATGGATAGTAGAAAAACGGAAAATTTAATTAAGTTTTTGAAAAAAGTGCATTTTGAATTAACAATAAAGACACTGGTTTCAGATGCAGCGAGGGAGAATATCAGTAATGAATTAGAAAATTGGGCGTATAAAAATAATATTAAAAGGCATATTACTTCTTCGTATCACCATAACTCGAACGGGAGAGTCGAGAGGTTTAACAGGACTTTAGGAGAAGCCTTAAAGAAACAAGATTGTAAGTTGACTTTAGAAGAAAGGATAGAAAATGCTATTAGAAATTATAATGAGACGATACATAGTGCCACAGGACTTACACCTAAAGAAGCCATGGATTTAGAGAATCTATCTACGCTTAAACAAAGACATTTTAATAATAGAATTGAAAAATATAAAAAGCTATTCAAGGCACCGGAGTTGATAAAGCTAGAACTACAGGATATGGTTTTGATTGAAGATGCTATTCATAAAGTAAAAGGGCAGCCGAAATTTGGGAGTGTAGGTGAAGTTGTAGGAATTCTAAATAATGATACGTATTATATTGCTAATGCGACTAAGGTTATTAAGAAACATGTTACACAGTTGAGAAAAATCGAGGAGGATGATTTCTTTCTGTGAGGGGAGGGATGTTATTAGATGGTCTTCCCTCCATTTCCTATATAAATAATTTAAATAAATAACCCTTATCTAAGAATAAGTAATAAAGTGCATATTCAAAATCCAACAGAAACGAGTCGAATAAAAATTTGGCATTTTTTATTATAATAACTAATTACATATTTTTTATAGGATTATTCATTTTTACTGTACATATGTATAGTAAACAAGTAAAATATAGCATTTTTTATACCATTGCAACCAAAAGATACATTGCGTAAAGTCATTTGGCACACATTTAAATTTACCATCCGTTTAAAACAATTACTTTTTTCTAGTTGCATGAGATTAAAATTTGTATAAAAAATTCTATTCTTATCCTTAATTCTTAAGTCAAATTGCAAAAAAACTTTGCCTGATGGTGTCTTGTAAATATATTCTGGAATGTCAGAAGGACCAAATTTTGATTTTATATGTTTTTTATTCCTTTTTTTAAGATCGATCCACGACTTTACCACAGGTGATTTGAGCAGTTCAGTGCCAGAAAATTGAATTAGAACTCTATCAATTACATCCATAGAGCTTTCAGTTGTAGTCTCGGAGCGATTCAAATGTATTTTAAAGCAAATTCTATTCTATTTGCGTCGAAATCTGCATCGTGGCTATGACACGCCTCCTTTAATGGCTTACAGTCGATAGTTGTGTACAAATAAATGCCACAAGAGAAAAAACGACATCTCCAGATATGCTTTCCTTTAGATGTACGAACAAAATTATAATTATAACCTTGAAAAAGAATTTTTTCCATACCGCTTTTTGTTTCTACCTGCGTAACCTTTTGATGAGAAAAATTTCCCATTATTTCAGGAGTTAAAAAAACAAATCCTTCAAGCAGTGATTCGGCCGTACACTAAATTGCTGCTTATCGATACGTTTGCTTATCGGTCTATATAAGGTACTTAACTATATTACGGTTTGCGAGGCATACAATATCACCTTTTTTCTGTTTGATTTTGGAAATCAAAGGAGAATTGTTCGATTTAACCTAATAGTTTTACAAAAGTGAGTTTAGCATTCTTAAGGTTTTTCTTTGAACCAAACGTTTATGAAAATGATCTGTATAAAAGTCCCTGTAGTAATCGCATTGCTAAATCATGTGATATATCCTTCGAAACGCTATAACATATTGCCCAGTATAAATTTTAGTGTTATATGTGAAACAGCCAGTCAGGCACACTTTGTATGATTTTACACCAAATTTATGACTTTTTCATGAAACAAACTGAGCAAAATAAATTTCTTCCACAAAAAAAATACTCCCATCTATTACTTTTGTAACTAGTTGTAAATGGTTGTATATGATTCAATCAGCAAATTCAAGTTTTTAATGCATCATCTTGACCAGGAGTGTCAAACTGTGGCACGCGAAGGTCTTTTTAATGGCCCTCGGTTTGAGTTTATAAAGGTTGTATAGAGAATTTTTTTACTGTGGCAATTAAATTTTAATAAGAATATTATTGGTTTTAAATTGCAAAGAAATTTTATGACTTATTAATATTTTTTGTTGTATCTAACCATCAAAATACCACGCAAACTCTAAAATAAATTTGCAACTTAAAGGTACTTAGTTTTATATAAAGAAATATTTTCAATAAATCTCATTATCTATGTTTTATTTACATCTTATTTTGTGATTCGTTTGTCGTAGAGACTCTAATGTCTCTTCGTATTTAAAAATTCTAAAATGAAATTTACTTAAAAATTTATATTTTCTTTACCCATGCAATAAAAAATAAAAGTGTATCTTACCAATCTGACACGTATAATATTAAAAATTATTTGCATGACAAGTAAGCCTTTGCCTAGATACGCAAGAATTTTTAAAAAATTAAAAAGTTGCCTCTATGGCAAAATTTTTCCTAGACATTGGAATTTAAATTTGTCGAAATGATCTCGGGTCTCAGGAAGTAATAAACTATTAAAATATTCATTAAAAAATTAAAGCCTTTTAACTTGCACTCAATCTTGTAAATGTTTATTTATACGTGGCCCGAAGTTTGATTTTTTGAATTGATCACCTTTTTTTAGCCCATGGAGACTTTCGAGAGTGACGCCCCTGATTTATAAGAAAACATAGTCTTGACGACAGAGATATTATCACTGTAAAAAAATAATTAAAAATCCTAAGACATTATTGAGAAAGGATACCCGCAAACTCGCCTGCAGGCGAGTTTGCGAGAAACTTGTCATAGATTTTTTACGGGGGTAAAACTTGCCACGGGAAAAATTAAGGGCAAACTTGCCATGAAAAATTTTTAAGGGAAAAACTTGCCATATTTAAATAATTTTTTTTTACCCCTTAATGGAAAATAATTTTCGATACATTGAAGGTCAAAGAGGTGCAAGGCTTCTTGTTTTTAAGGGTTTTATATATCATAGTGATAAGACCAGGGCAGATCTATTACGTTGGCGATGTCAAACGAGATCTTGCCCTGGTGCAGTATATTTGAGTCTCGAAAATACAATTTTAAATGTTGTTGAGCATAATCATGCTGAGGTGTGGGATAAGATTAGACGTATTGAAATAATGCGTAATGTCCATGAAAGGGCAATTAATACATCAGACAGATACTCACATATTATAACGAAACATTGCTTAGAAATTTCCGAATCTAAAAATATCGAGCTCATGCCTTCAACCGACTATATTAGAGATATAGTTAAAAGAAAAGAAATACGCTTATTGGATACACCCCGGAAGGTATTAAGGATATTCCAGACTTTTTAAGGGTTGATTCTAGAGGAAACTCCTTCTTACATTATGATAGTTCTTTCGAAGACAGCGAAAGATTTATAATATTCTCTTCTGTATTTAAAAAAAAATATATTACAAAAGTTAAAGTACTAGTAATCGATGGTACCTTTAAATCATCTGCTCAGGGATTCTATCAAGTTTTAATAATTCATGGGTTCATTTTTGGTAAAACTTACCCTTTAATATATATTTTACTCAGCAATAAGACAGAATCCTCCTATATAAAATCATTCAATAAATGTAAGGAAATCTTTGGCCTACAACCCCAAGTCATCATTACGGATTATGAAAGAGCACTAATCAATGGAATAAACATATCTTTTAGTGGTTCTAAAAACTACGGTTGCTTGTTCCATCTTGGTCAAGCTGTTTGGCGCAGGATAGGCTCAATGGGCGAAATAAAATTGTATAAAAACGACAGTTCGTATAAAAAAATCGTAAAAATGGTATTGTGTTTAGCGTTTGTTCCAAGCGAGGACGTGTTAGAGTATTATTCCTTTATTAAAGAAAAGGTACAGAGAGAAAAGATTGACTCTGTGCGAAATTTTTTGCGGTATTTTGAAAAAGTCTACTTAGATATTAATGAAAATGGTGAAGTTTTAAACCAACAAACATGTTTCCCGATTGGACTTTGGAACGCGTATGAGAGGATAGAAAGACAAATTCCCAGGACATCTAACAATGCGGAAAGTTTCAATAAAACGCTAAATCAATTTATTGAAAATAAAAAACCCAACATTGCACAATTTATCACTGAATTATGTACACTTGAGGATTTAAACATTATCAAGTTAAAATGTTGCCATAAAGGAATTTATAACCTACAAAATAGGCCTTTAAATATAATTAAGGAAAAAAATCTGTTCGTGCTGATAAATAATTATGGCTTTTTAACAAAGATTGAATATCTAGAAACTGCAATGAAATTTTTTTATTTTAAATTCGAAGAAGAAAAAGATGAAGAAAAAAAGAATGAATAAAAAATTTATTTAATTTATGTTTTTTAAAAAAAATTTAATGCCTTTAATTCAATATTAATTTCATACATAATTTTTTTTTAAAAAAAAAGCTAAATTTCTAAACTTGCCCTTAATTTTTTTCCGTGGCAAGTTTTACCCCCCAAAAAAATCCATGGCAAGTTTGCGGTTTCCGATTGAGAAAAGTCGCTGCAGAAGTTAAGGCGAAGACTGGGTATAGCTCCATTCATGTAAAAATAAAAAACCTTCTTAATGATCTAAATATCTTTGCCTACAGTTCAATCAAAAAATCTCTCCTCTCTAAAAAGAACATATTAGAAGAATACAGGAGACCAAAAAATTTCTTACTTTGTCAATAACTAAGATAAAATCTATAATTTTCTCAGATGAATGCAAAATTAAGCTTTATGAATCTATAAAAACGTTTCTGTCTGGAGATCTCCATCCACAGGTCTTCAACTGAAAAATCTGACACCTACTATTAAGTTTGGAGGTGGATCAATTATGGCATGGGGTTGCTTTTCATATTACGGAGGTGGAAGACTCGTGTGGATTGATATCAATATGAATGCTGTATCTTAAATTAATATTCTTTCTGATTATCTCGATGTAAGTGTTAATGAAATAGGTTTATCAGATTTTATATTTCAACAAGACAACGATCCAAAACATACCTCAAAGCTTGCAAGGTAGTATTTCGAAGAAAAAAACATTAATCTTTTGAGTTGGCCACCACAATCACCAGATTTAAATCCCATAGAGACGATATGGGCGTATATTAAGAAAAAAATTAGTAATATTCGATTTAAAAATCTTAGGGAATTAAAGGACCGTGTAGAAAAGGAATGGTACTCGATTCCATTTAAATACTGCCAAAAATTGTCTTTAAGTTTTAGAAAACGTTCTGCCGCAGTTTTTAAGGCCAATGGAGGCCATGTGAAATACTAAATTAAAAATATCCATTTTAAATTTAACACTTTTTAAAAAATACTTGAATATATTTGTGGTATTCACCACATGTTCTAAAATGTTATAGAACTTTTTATTTTTTAAAAAATTTATTTGTTTATCCTAACGAAGGGAAAGGAAATGGAAAGAAATTTAAATAAACCATTTAATATTAATAATATAATTGAGAGTTACCTTCTAGTTGGCCCACAGACGTGTGGTTACGGCAATATTACAGAGGTTTGCATTAAAAAATCTACTCCTTGCATTTCTTCATTTTGGTCTTTTCATTTCTATATTCCACCCCTTGCATTTGTATATATTTCATTCTTATTTGCCTTTTTTTGAAAAAAAATAAGCCTTAAAAATGACAAGAAAGTAAAGAAAACCCTTATAAAAGAGACAAAAAGAACAATCCGTCGTTTGTGAGAAGATAAAACTAGAACTATAAAGGAAATAGCTGCTACTGTGGGTATTAATTGTAAAACTGTATCAGCGGTTTTACGAGGCATCCTCAAAGTAGGTCTTCTCTAGTAACATAAAGCTCGGAGAGAAGAAACTATGAAAATCAAGTAATTAGAAATATAGTTGTCTATCGTAATAATGTAATCCTTAAAGAAATATCTATTGAATTAGAAGAAAAAAAACAGTAACAAAAAATCAGATTCTACAATCTGTAGAAAACTAAAGTCGCTTGGAATTACTAGAAAAAGATTATCTCTATTTCCCGTCGAAAGAAATAGTGAAGCACAAATAAATCTAAGCTCAAACTATGCTGACGCTATTAGTCAATAAAATCTTGACAATTTAATTTTTTTAGATGAACCAGGATTTAACTCCCACACAGCTCGGCCATAATGATATAGTTCTCAAAGTACAAATACTTACTGTCGTAGATGACCATCTAAATGACTGTTGTTTATTTGTTTGAAATCACATCTCTTGCAGATTAGGTGTTTTATATACCTTACAAACACATCACGAATATGTTTCATAGTCATCTATATAAAGAAACTAAAAAGTAAATAAATGCAATTATATAGTAATCCTAATTACCTCCTCTTTATAACCTGGGCTTACACATGACACCTACAGTAATGTTCGCGGAAATAGAGGCACAAATTAAAATTTTCCCTCTGTGATATCCTGTAATGGCCTGATTGCACATGAAACAAGATCGGAACCAGATATTTCAGAACTATTTGTTAAATTTAAAGAAACAAAGGTTTAATTTCAATTTGTGCCCCCATAAAAAGAATATGCCCCGCCGTAAAAATATACCCGAAGAAAAATTAATAAGTTATTTTTTACAGCCCATTTCATTTTTATAGGTCCCTCATTTCATTTTTATAGAACCCTGATTTTACCATTATAGTTTTTTTTACTCCCTTAAAGTGAGAAACCTGAATAGTGAACTATTTTTTGAAAGCTTTCAAGAGGATGAATCACTCGCTGAAGAAATCAGTGTCATAGAACAAACTATAAATGTTAGGAAAGAGAGAAAGATGATCTCAAAACATATTGTCGAAAGCTTTTTATCGCTTATAGACATATGTATAAGTTTACAAGAAATGAGGTCTGTTTTTAATTTATCTTAATCAAGCACTTAGAGATTATATAAACAATACTTAAACCAGAAATTTGTTAATTCTACAAATTTTAAGACTGCGGGCGAAAATAAAAGGGAATAGCAAAATTTTTTTCATAAGAGTCTAACGTAATTGGCTCTTAATCCTTGTCTTGGTCTTGGTAACCTAACTGATAGGTTAAATAATCTTGATGCATCTGGAAATTACTTAAAGCCAATTGTTTGTAGGATTGTGAAAAAATTAGGTTATACTAGCAAGACTTTAACTTTAGTACCAAAAAATAGAAATAGTGCTCAAAATAAACTGCAAAGAGCTCAATATGGGCGAACTATCGTAAAGTTATCTAATGAAAGGCTTATTTATTTGACGAAACCAGCTTTAATCTTCATTTAACCAACAACAGGGGATATTCAATGAAAAATTCAAAATGTTATGTAAATGTCCCAAATTTGAAAGGAACAAATGTATCACTGATGTGTGACATTACATTTAAACGTCTATATGCTTATAAAACTAAAATAGGTAGTTTTAAATCCGCAGATTTCTTAGAGTTTATTAACAATGAAAAGGCATTTTCAAGCCTAAAAGAAAGAAAATTGTTAGTATGGATAATGGCTCAGTCCATAGAACCTCTGAGGTGAGCTTTTCTCTAAGAGAAAGAGGATATGGCGTCATATTTCTTGCGCCATACACCCTGCAGCTTAATCCGACCGAAGAATTTTTTTCTTGTATAAAAATCATGTAAAACAAAGACCTAGATTGAAAACACTCAAATCCTTGTAAATTGTATTAATGATGAATTGTATTAATGATGTGTCTAACATAGACGGTTATTTTAACCATATGAGTTAAAAAAACCCGACGGCTTTGTCTAATGCAGATATTATTTATGTCGTAGGTGCTACATGATGGATTAAACAATCTTATGTTTTGATTGCATCTATCAATCATGGAACAAGTGTTTCACCTTAAATATATATCATGTTTTTGTAAACAAACATGGAATCTAATAAAGACTCAATCTCAACCACTAGTGTCTCGTCTAAATTCGAAAATTTAATTAAAAAATGTATTTCGATTGTGTGTTTTTGTTATTTTTTTATTAAATTTGATTTATTTTTAGGGTTATAATTACAATTCGAATATTTAAATTAAAGTTTGGTAAAAGGTCAATAACTTTGGAATAAAGGTTCTATAAAAATGAAATAAGCTGTAATAATTTTATGCTTAAATAAAACATCAAATCATAACAAAAAATTCGTCTGTTAGTATGTTTGATATCAAAGATCAGCAAAGGGTTTTATTGGTTATTTTTTGCACGATCAAAACATTTTATCTATATAAACTAAATTACACTATTACTCATGAGTAAAAACGAAATGAAGATAAAGATCGCCAAAGATCTCTATGCTGAAGAAGAAATTTTAGGCAAAAACTTACAGATATATTTAAATAGGCAAGTTCGCATACATAAATTTGAATAAATCTACCTTTTCGCAAGACTAGGTTTAATTAAAAATTCCTTTCTATGTTTGAGCTGCGGAAATCCGATGAGATCAACGCAGGAAAAAAGGGTGCTTATAGTGTATGCGGCGGGTTTTTTTTCTTAAAAAGACCCCTAAAATGTTAGCCAATAATGAATCCGGCAGAATACGCTATAGAAGCACAGAAACGCTTCTAACAAGCGTTAGAATGCTTTTTTGTAGTCTTTTTAATTGTTTACAAGCACTTATTAAGTTATAAATTATTAAGGAAACTGTTTCGTGCTCAAAATGTGGTTCTACATCGAAAATAGTAGAATATGCTGAAAGAGAAGCAGTAAGGGCTGCATATAGATGTACTTATCACTAATGCAGTGTTAGAATTTTTATTCATAAAGGCTGTAAAGTAAGCCCGTCAGTGTTTTGTGAAGTTATATTTATGATAATGAATAAGTCTAGCTATTTTCAAATTAGGACCAAGACGGGTGTAGCTGGTTCTACAATAGTCACAATAAAGAAAAAATTAAGACAAATATTTAAAGAAGCAGTAAACAATAATACAGAAATAGGTGGGGAAGGCCGAATTGTCCAGGTTGACGAATCAATTATATGCAGGAGGGGAAAAATATGGTCACCTACCTCAGTCGAATTTTAAATTCGGAATACAATCTGGATTATCGGTATTGTAGACGCTCTTAATCCTTCTAATGTGTTCGTATGCAGGGTGGAGAACAGATCCATTGAATCTCTTACTCAAGCACTTCGAGGCCGTATCGCAGAAGGTTCTATTCTCCATAGCGATGGACATCCAAGTTATCCAGGTGTCGCACGTAACTAAGGTCTTGAACATAGGGTTGTCAACCATTCTTTAGGTTTTATTGCAGAAGATGGCATTCATACAAACAACATTGAAAATGTTTGGTCAAGGATACAGTCGGAAGTTACAAAAGAGCACGGTGTTCGCAATACTGAGTTGGATGTTTGGCTTGCTGAGTTTGTTTTCGACAAAGAATTATCGATCAAGGAGATTTAGAAGGTTTTTATAAAATATATTGTGAAATACTAAAAAAACTAATTGAATAAATTTTTGTTTTGTTTATGTTCTATGTCGGCCCGAGGCGCGCACAGTTTGACATTTTCGACTTTTGGTATCCCACGTTTTTTTATAATTTTTAAAGGTCGCCCAGTTGCCTTTCTGGAATGAAAAAGTGCCCCAGCACGGCGCGAACCCAGCATAACTGTTTTGAGAACAATTAGCTCTAACGCTGAGACATTTAGCTTGAAATAAGAGCAATAATTATTATAAGCATTTTGCATTACAGGAACAATAAAAAGGTATTAAAGTATTTTTTTAATTTGTAAAACAAATAATTTTCTTAAGGAGATAAATTTTAAAAATTTTTATCCTTATGGTTAAAAATATAACTGATAAGGAAGAGGGCGATAGAATTATAAAATTTTAAAAGGGGAGGTTGTTGATAGCGGTATAAACCGTTTTCAACTCAAGAAGTCGCACAAAAAGGCTGACAACTCTATTTTAATCGAGGATGTCTTGTTTTTAAAGGTTGAAAATGGGTTGCACAAAAAGGTATTCTACCCAAACCGAACGGAAATCATGCGATTAGAAGTCGAAAGACTTCATAAAGAAAAGCAATATGGCCAAAATAGGATGTATGGACTTTGTAAAGATTAATTTTTTACATTTCCAAGAACTATTGTGCGAGATGTAGTTTCAAATTGTAATGTTTGTAAAATATCGCAGCCTTTAAAGCAAAAAGAGACGTTTTAACACATAATGGCAACCTGATGCTTTGAACATGTTATGATCGATTTAATCGATCTCAAAGCCTATAAGACCACAAACAATGGCTTTTGTTGGATCTTGACTACTGTAGATGTATATTTTAAGTATGCAAAGGCCTTTACCCTAAAGTCTAAATCGTCTTCGGATGTATGTAATGCTTTGGGGTCATTATTTACGACCTTTGGACCCCCTTTAATATTGCAGTCTGACAATGGTAAAGAATTTACAAATTCCGAAATTAAGGATTTGTGTTCGAGGTACAATGTAAGGATGATACATGAAAGGGTCAGGCACCCTCAAACACAGGGGCAGGTAGAAAGGTTAAACCAATCTGTTACCAGGTCCTTAGCAAAACAAATCGAGGCAAATGGGGAGGATGCTAAAGAAGCATGTTGGATAAAGTACATTGACAAAGTCGTGTATGATTATAACATTGCTGTGCATTCAACAACAATAAATCCCCATTTGAATTTTTTTTTAAAAGAACAAGATTCAATACTGTTCTATCGCTCAATTACATTTTCGAAGAAGATGATAGCGTGATATATGAAGGAGCGGAAGATAAAGAAGAGGATAATGATGTGGATATTGATATGAGTCAAATGGATATACATCGAAAAATATTTAGCAAGGATGGATAAAAAAGCTGTACACAATTCTATTTATGATTTTAAAAAGGGCGATTATGTATATTTAGAAAAAGATTTTGATGTCACCAAAGAAATAAAAGAAAAAAATTCGACTCCTTTTTATATCCCCCTTTTGTTGTATAAGATGTCCTTTCTGAAAATAGATTGTTAATAGAATTAGATGTAAACGAAAAAACTGCACTAATGTGTAGTGGTGTTAAAAAAATCAAGACCACAATCTTATAATTTAATCATCTGCTTATTTACTTGTAGTTTTAATACCTATGTTGGTAAAACCCGATTTCCAAAAAAATTGTTGCTTTTTCCTCGGGTTTATAAAATTTTCAAGGCCCCCCTTAAAAATGGCCAGAATAAGAAAAACTCAGATAGTCAACGGAGAAAGTATCTTTAATGATGTGGATATAGTACAGACTACATTTACAGAGGCTTTTGTTGGCATTATTTTCGAAGATGACCATCAGGCAAACGAATTCCTTGCAAAGGTTAAATTAATCAAGAATACGCAAATTTGTGAAAGGTGCGAAGATAATCCAAACCTTAAATACGTAAAAAACGCATTATCTTTAGACGGATATAGATGGCGTTGCAATATACCATGTACAAATGGTCTATCTATTAGATCTGGGTCTTTTTCGAATCATCTAAATTTAAATTTAAGGAAATATTTTTAATTTCCATGAAATACATGAAAAGCGAATCATTTGATGATATAGCCTGGGAATTGCAAAGAGATCCTGATTCTATTCGAAAAATTACCGATCTTACTAGGGAAGCAATTTGTTACTTTACAGTAATAAGATCGAAAAGAATTGGTAGCCTTAACCCTGACAACAGTAAAAATGATAGAAATAGATGAAAGCTTATTTTTCAAGCGAAAATATAACAGGGGGAGACTTAGAAACGAACAATGGTATGTTGGGTGGATTGAAAGAGGTTTAAAGAAATGTTTTATGTTGCTGTAGAGAATCTTAATGCTATAACGATGACTCGTATTATACAAAATTATGTAAACCCTGTGTCTATTATTATACTGATAAATAAGTGCTTATCAGAGAGCTCTTTTGTTACTAAATAACGACTTTAAACATTAATTTATAAATCACTCTTTAAACTTTGTAGATCCAAACGATCCATTAGTACATACACAAAATGTCCAAGAATTATGGTCGCGATCCAAATATTATATAAGAAAAAGAAAAAAATATTTCAAGAGAGAAACAATCAGAGAATCTTATACAATTTATATGGGGATACCAAAGCGCCAAAGATTAGCCCATTTAATTATTCTTTTACAATTTCAACACGTTTAATAAATTATGTTGTTTGTACATTTTTTCCCCCTTTTCCCATTTTTTTAAAAACCCGAGGAAATCGGTTTTTACCTTGAATTGTATTAACCTCCGTCGATATGCAGGCCATAATGACGGTTACGCATGGCTCTTGAATATGATGAATACTTACACTAAGTATCTATGGTCATTCAAGATGATCAATAAGAGTGCTCTATAGGTCAAAGAGTGTCTGGAATTCATTTATATGAATTTCGGAGTTCCTAAATCAATACAGGCGGATAATGGGAAGGAATTTCGAAACCGCCTGTTAAATGATTACCATAGGAATCTAAACGTAACAGTTATACACGGCAGACCAAGGAATCATAGAGCCTAAGGACAGGTTGAAAAGGTTTACTTAGACAATTAAAAGACGTTTAAGCAAAGCTTTAAATGGTGGGGTAGAAAAGAGATGGATTGACTTTTTGCCTACCATAGTAAGTCAGTACAATAGTTCAATTCACAGGGCAACAAATAAATCACCTTATATGCCTTTTCACGGTCAAAGTGGTTTTAATTTACCAGTAAGAGATCTTGAAATAACTGAGACTGAAGATGAAATGTCTAGTGAAGACTATGAAGCCTGGATCTTTACTGATGAGCCTTTACATCCCGCTCAAGAAGTCCAAGAACAAGTAAGAAGTCATTTTTCTAGATATAGGGACAATATGATTGCAAACAGAAATCCGAATACAGTTGAGAGAAGATTGATTATTGGTGATCGTGTTTTACTCAAAATTGACTTTGATAACAACACAAATAGGAGACTTAATGCTTTTGATGCTTTTTTTGAGGAAAATTCGTATATTATTATTGACATTTTATCAAATAACATGATTAGGATAAAAAATGAGATTACTAGTGAGTTTCAAAATGTATTTAAAAATAGACTATAGAAAATTCAACCTTCCAGCTAAATAAAAGCTCACGTAATTTTATTTTTTTTAATAATTTTCCTTCCAAAACCAAAAAAATATTTTGGAAGAAAATTTACTATAAATGTAAAAAAAAACTTTACCCCAATATTTAGACCTTTTCTTCTCTAACTCTGGCTGTTCTACTGAACAGGTCAGGGCCCAGGAGAGTGGGAGGGGTCGGAATAAGATGGGGGTTCAAATAACATGTCACATTAAATGGGTATTTAAAAATGAAACAGTAGGTATATAGAAATGTGAAACCCTGTAATGTACAGATACATTAATCGAAATTCTTCCCTCGATATTGCGCATGATCTCGAAATAAACAGAAAAACCGCTAGTTCATACGGTCTTTTTATGTCAAGATCGCATTATCGAGGAGGTAATGACTAGAAACCGAAAAAAATAGGTACCTATTATTCTCAAAATGCCTATTTTTTATCCCATGAAAAATTTAGAAAATTTTCCTGCGTTAAGACATTTTATCGAAGAAATCTAGGGTTACATGATTGTAAAACAAGTAATTATGTGTAAAATATTCATAAATATTTTTCAGTACGTTACGATCGAAGTATTATTGCCATTTAAACAACATTAAGAAACTCAAAATTCATAAAAGAAATGAAAAGTCTAATTTTCTCAAAAAGCCTTTTTAATTTGACCGATAAAGATTTTGAAACCTTATGTGAGTTTGATGTTTCTCTTGTATAAGCCTTTTGCTCAGCGCAATTTTTTTTAAGAAAACTTGAAAGTTTTTTCTCTAAAAATACATCAAATCTGATATAAAGTCCCCAGTCTTAGTATAGGCAAACACTCTTATGCAAAATATACAAAAATAAAATGGCGTTAGGGCCTGTAGCCGGTGTAAAAATAGAAAAAATGCGGTTTTTTCGATTACAGGCCCTAAACTGGGAAATTTTTGTAACCCCTAAAAAATGAAAATTTTTCTTGAATTAAAAAATTCAAGATCTATAATTTTTCCGACCAATGACGCAGCTATAGCTTTTGAAGATTACGGGCTGCTAGATAATGATAAAAGTGATTCCAAAAATGTTAAAGCAAGATGGATAAGCATTATTATGTTTCGTATTGCAGTAGTTTTGGGCTATAATGTACAAATTAAAGTTGCAACAAATCGGAAACCATCTTTGAGGGCTTTAAATATCAAACCCCAGGATTGACATTTGTAAATATTTTTACATCATTTATTCGTGGCTAGACAAAAACTACGAATACAATATTAATAAAAACACAAAAGTGTCTTTAAATTCAAAAAAAAAGAATTAAAAGACTCATAATAGAAGTAATTACGGAAGACAATATATCAACTTGGGAAAAACTAGGACCAAACAACCCTGTGCAAGTTGATGAAAGTGTTATCATTAATGAATAACTTTTTAACTCCCTCTGAAATGTATGATTCTATCAAAAAAGCAGTCTGATAGTTGGAGCTGTAGAAGAAAATACAAGAAAAATAGCTTACAATGTTGTACCAAACAAAAAAAAAGAAACATTCTTAGATTTTTTAGAGAAAATATAACTTCAAACACAGCAATCAAAACAGATGGACATAGTTCTTAATTACAGTGTGTTCAAAATAGAATGCAACAAAAATTACTCCATGCAAAGATTCTTAAAAAAAGTAAATTAACACATTTTTATGACGTAAAATAAACTTAAAAATTATTTTATTGGAATATTTTTGCTTATAACTTTCCTATTGTATACATAGCACACTTTGTTTTTATTTTTGTTAAAAAAAGAATGCAACTTCTTAAAAAGGACCAATTTTCCCTCCAAAAACATATTCTTTTTCTTTCTGTGAACCCCTATTCATGTCTATTTCTGTTTTTACTCGCGCACAAATAGTAACGTTATTTGAAGAAGGATATACTCAGGCAAAAATTTCAGAAAAATTAGGTGTCCATAAGAGTACTGTAAGTTGAACATTAAAAAAATTATATCAAAGAGGTAATCTTAATGATCATAAAACAAGCGGACGACCAAGAGCTGTTAGCACGCAAGATTTTTCTACTATTGAAAAAATTTTATCGAAAAATCCAAAAACATCTTTAAGGAAGTGCTCGATAAAATTGAGTAAAGAAGTTGGTAAAGATGTTTCATATACTACTATAAGAAACGTACTAAATGAACATGGTATATATGCATTTACTCCGATAAAAAAGCCTCTTCTAACAAAAAGACACATTCAATTAAGGAAAGAAAAAACAGCTAAAATGTTAAGAATGTCGGATGATGATATGGAGCACATTATATTTTCTGATGAGTGTAAATTCAAGATGTTCTATTCAGATAAACATGTAAAAACCTGGAGAAGGCCCGGTACAGGCCTTCATCCAAAGAACATTACGCCTACGGTTAAATTCGGAGGGGGTCAGTCATGGTATGGGGATGTATATCATGCCATGGCGTAGGGAGGTTAGAGTTCATCGATGAAAAAATGGACTCTGCGCGCTATATAAACATTTTAGCGAATAACCTCGAAGAATTGGCCGAGCTTATGGATCTTGACAGTTATATCTTTCAACAAGATAACGACTTAAAGCATACCTCAAGGCTTGCAAAAGCATATTTTGAGGATGAGCAGATTCCCGTCCTTGATTGGCCTCCCCAATCGCCTGATTTGAATCCAATTGAGGCAGCCTGGGCTATTGTTAAGAAGAAAAATGAGCATTTGATACCAAAAAATAAAGAAGAGCATAAAGCAAATATACGTGCTGCTTGGAACTCGATATCACCAGAAACTTGTTATAAATTATGTAAAGGATTTAAAGATCGCGTGTTAGCTGTTTACAGGGCAGGAAACCATCATACCAAGTATTAAATAAAAAGTTGCATTCTTTTTTTAACATTTTTTTTAATTTATTTCATTAAGCTATGTTTTTAAAGTTTAAGGCAAAAAAACTACATTAATTAAGTGTTTATAAAAGAAAAAATCTTCTATATTGTAATATTTTTATTATTTTTTAAGCGACTTTTTTTAGGGTAATTTTTGTTGCATTCTATTTTGAACAAACTGTATATGCCGTTGCTGGGATTGATAGTGTACACAAAATCGTCAACCATGAAGAAGGCTTAAAAAATTCGGTGCGTGGGAGTTTTGAGGCCATTTTAAAAATTTTTAAAAATGGGTAAAAAATAAAAAAGCAGAATTTAAGGATTTATTATTATTAATTTTAAAAACATGTTTACGTTTATTTCTTTCAATTTTGTATTCCCAAATAAATTGAATTAAATATTCAACGTGAAGAGTTTGTTTTTAGACCATGTCTCTCCCGTAAAAATCGCTTTGCTTGCGACCAAAAACCTTCAATACTCTGGGTGTGAATTCTTCTATCGTTTGGGCAGACAAAGTTTAATGAGTGATTAATGGTTAAGTGACTGTATTCTGGCATACTATTAAATGCTGATGCATAGGCACGCCACTGGTCTGTAATAATGGTTGTTCCGGGGAGAACGTTGTCTGCTATAACTCTTATCATAGTTTCTGTGTTTCTATTCGATACAGGTACTAAAAAAACACGTTTACTGCCTCGCTCTACACCGCCTATATACCACTGTCCCTCTGTTTGGCGTCCTCGATTATATTTTGATTTAACAAATAGACTTTCATCTATTTCCACAATTTTTGGCTGTCTATTTATATCATAACCTCCAAGCCTTTCGTTATTAGATTCAACTTCGTTTACTATGGTATCTCTAACTTTAGATGTATAAACTTGAACTGTTTTCCTCGATATTTTAAGCTCTTCTGCTATGTCAATAAAGCTATCTTTTTTGAAATATTTATAAATAATTAAAAAACATTCTTTAAAACTAAACTTACACTTTTGAAAAAATGAATTATGTCTTATAGATTTTGAAGAGGAACAGCCGAATGTACAAATCCACACAAATCCGTCACATTTTTCTTTTTTATTTATAAGTGACATTCCAACACCACTTAAACACTTGTCACAACTCATTTCATTTTGGATTAACCTCATCTTAGCCAAAAAGGTTATCTGTGACTCTTGTTCTTCAAATATCTGTATAATAAACATTTCATTAAAACTTAATGCATTTATTTCCGCTGTAGAATACAGTAATTCATCTTCGACGATATATTTTCTTGAATTTCTGACCATTTTAAGGGGGGGGGTCTTAAAAATTTTTAAAATGGCCTTATTTTTCCAAAATGGCCTCAAAACTCCCACGCACCAAAAATTCAGATGGCGACCACACGAATTTAATTGAATGTGAGTGGTCTCATTTTAAATCTGACATAAAAACAAGGAAAGGAATGCCTGGTTTTGCAATGCCGGCCTATATAGAAGAGTATGTTTGGAGGAGAAGAAATTTAATTTCACGTGATTCAGATGCCTACAATACAGCTTTTTAAAAAATTTTAACTCTTCTTTTTTAAAAATAATATAACCACATGGCATAATAGGGTTTTTTTTTAAACAAATAAATAACAAATAATAATAAATGTATTTATTTTCCATAATGAGGGAAAATTAATAAGGATATATAACAATAAATTTTATACAAAATTGTTTATTTTTTCTTTATTTTTTTTAAAGGGTACTACTCACTTAAAATTAGACACCAAATACAAGCCCTAGCACCATAAATCAATTAAAAAAAACTTTTTTTTAGACAACATTAAAACAAATTTTAAACAGCACATAGCAAGTTTAAAGCATATTTTATTATATATCTTGTTTCAAATAGGTCAAAATAGTAATCTTGTTAAAAAAATATGCACATTATGTTACAAAATTTTTTTTGACTAGATTAACGACTTATGACAGCTATAAAACAAAAACGAAAATATAATTACTTTTCTTTTTTTTTAGTTGTTAATAATCCTTTAACTTCTATTACAAACGCTTAATACATGGGGTAAAAAATATGCACAACAAATGTTACATACTGTATAAGGACTTGGAAGATATAACAGATATAAAAATGTCGAGATGGCCAAAATTAATAACGCGATCGATTAATAAGGTAATAAAAAACATTCTAATACTTGTAAAACCTCTCTAAGAAAGATTGTTTCAAAGTCACAGGATTTTAATGAAAGAGCGTTGTGAGTATGACTGTGGAAAATTTCCATAATTATAATAAAGTGTCTATGCTTTTGTAACTGAAAACCTTTATTAACAAAAAAAATATAGCAATCAGGTTGTAAAAAAACGAAAAAATATTTAATACCATTAGATGATGGAATTAAATGCATAAAATTTTTAATTAAAGCAATTTTAATCCTTTGTAACCAGATATCAAGATTTCTGTTGCGTTAGCCTTCTACTGGTCTTCAAAAAAAAACCTAACATCGACGGTAAAGTTGACAGGTGGTTCATTTATAGGCTACAAGCGTTTTTCAAATAATAGTGTTGGATAACTAGTATTTAGTGGGGCGTGCGGGTCAAACCATCTCTCGCATGGTTCATTTATAAACACAATGTTTTTTCTTCTAAAACATTTATATTTTATCTTAGATATCCAAAATAAAATCCTCCTAACTGGGCTCGAATCCGGCATGGTTGAAATGTAGGCTGAATACATGACAATTATACCATAAATTCATATTATTTCATCAACTAATTTATATGTTCTGAAACCACGATTTTACGTTTTGAAATTTTTTAAATGCTTATCCATGGTTTTTGCAGTCAAAGACAAAAATGAATACAGATACTTGGTTTTATTTTTGACGGAAAGTGTAGATGAGATAAAATTAGACTAACACGCCAAGAAAAGACTTAAAGGAAGTCTGAAATTTTTATTCTGATAGACGAACTGGTTTATATCAAATCAACTAAAATTTTATATAAACGTGTTATTAACGAAACACAGCATAATGCAATTGAAGTGGAGTGTAAGGCATACACATGTCCAACCATTATGGAATGAACAGGTTAGAGGAAGCCTGTAATAGAAGATAGTTTCGTTTTCCCGTTCATTGATACGGAAAATCGTTACAGAGTGCATAGTGTATAGCCATATACAGCTTCTTAAAACAAAAGAAAAGCAAATCATATTACGGAAACTAGGCTAATGGAAAGACCTATGTGTGGTATGGACCCTTCGGTAATATTGATTTATTTAAATATTTACCCCTATAATTCAAAATAAAATGTTAACTGACAATACTATGATTAATCTAAGACAAGTCTAAGTACAAATCTATAAATCAGGGATTTTCATGAATTTTGGATGTTTTGTAAATTCGCCTGGGCTGTACCCTTGAAAAACAAATCAGGGTTAAAAGTAGCATCTAAACTGAAAGAGCTATTTTTAAAGCATACTGGACCGCCAAGTATGCTTCAGTCCGACAACGGCAAGTAATTTAAAAATGCTAACATGGAGGCATTGGCAGAAGAATTTAAGTTCGTGTTGGTCAATTCAAGGCCACGTCACCTACAGTCTCAAGAACAGGTGTAAAAGTTCAATCATACATTGACAAGGTATTTACAAAAATACATTTTTGAAAAAGAATCTAATTTAAACAAACGAAAAAAATTGGATAGAGCACTTAGATGAAATAATTTATAAATATAACTGTGCCAAACATTCGTCTACTAAAAAAACACCTTTTAGACTTTTTCTTAATATACCTGGATATAATACTGTTAAAAATAATTGTTTTAGAAGTTCTAGTGAAGATTTGAGTTTTTTATTTAGTGATTTTGTTATAAGTGCCTTTGGTAGAAAAAATGGACAAAAACATACACATTTAATTGATTTAAATATTTATATAGGAAGGACAGGCATTCTTTAGTCCACAATTCCATATGCTCATTTGGAATTATAGAGAAAGTCGTTTTAGCAAAAGACTTTAAAAACAAATTTAAAACTATAAAACTAAAATTATAGTTTTTCAATCTAAAAATGGAGATTATACAAATTTTATTTAATAATTGTATAAAATTTAAATAAAAAAAATTAAGAAAAAATTTTGTATCAATCTAGAGTGAAAAAAGTAAATAAGTAAATTTTTATTAAATGTTTTATTTTAGTCTTAGTTTTGATAATTTTTTATTGCTTTCAAATTATTTTTTAAAATTGAATCGCCCTAAACTCGTCGAAAAAAGTTAACATAATTTTTTTTATCCTTAAAATAGAAGCAAATTTTCAAACATATAAAGCTAAAGAGGATCAAATATTCTTATAAAAAAAACCATATGTATAACCTCGGCTTTAATAAGGATGGCACAAATCTAGAGATCCACAAAATATCTTGTAAAGGCTACCTTGTTTTAGATGAAGAAAAAATTTAAAAGAAAAGTGGAACACAGTCTTCCTCTAGTTTCAAATCTAATCCGAATAAAAAAAAATTTTAGAAACACTTTGGAAAAGTTTGATAGTACTAAAGAGAGGTCAATCGAAATAGTGATTAATGAGTTGCCACTTTAAAAAGAGAGCGGAAAAAATCTGCAATGCTTTCTATTAAATATATGGTGGAGCTAATCAAAAGAAAAAAAATAATACAATAGGACATGTTACAGGTGAAATTATTGATATTCTTGACTTTTTAAAAGTCGATTTTAAAGGAAACACTTTTTTAAGATATGATAGCTTTTTTGAAAATAAATAGATATTAATAATATTTTATACAGAGTTATGGGGGTAAAGAATAATGAGCAGACAGAAATTTTAAAAGAAAACGAACAAAAAACTGTTGGAGCGACCATGGAAGACAAAAATAGCACTGACGAAGACCGGGAGACGGAACACACTAGTGGATCCAGTCTCTCCACCTCTGAAGCTTTGGTGGGTCTCCTTGAGAGTCTTACGTCGAGTGAAAGGGAGTGGCCTCAACAAGCGCTTCTATCAGTCTTAACTAGATTTGGTAGGATGCCAAGAGGTGGTTGGGCAAGAGCGAAAGAAGTCTTCTGTGGTAAGTTCGGATCCAGTGTGAGCTCCGAAGAATTCAAGAAGAGAGCTCAAAAAGCTCTTACTACTAGTAGTGGGAGGCAATGCTCGAATCGAGAGTTCAAGGAGGAGGCCACAAAGAGAAGGAAAACCATCCTTACCTTGTTTGAGGAGAATTCTCTTCTCGAAGCCAAGGTGCACTCTGAGACGGAAAAAATTTTCAGAGAGAAAATCTCTCTCTTGAAGAAATTGAAAGTTGATGAGGCAGTGAGGACGAGGAAGATTCCTTCCCCGAAGGTTGACCCTCTCCGGCTTGGTGCTGTCATCAAGTCCGTGGAAACTTACACTGGAGAACACCCACCCCGCAATATGTCGGATGTAGCACGTATATTGCAGGCGGCACAAATTTGCTACCAGGAGGTCACCAGAAAGGAAGCTAAACCTTCAGTTTGGAAGGAAAGTATCTTGAAAAAGATAGAATCTTTTCAAACTAAGGTAAAGCTTCTCAATAAGGTGAGGGAGTTTGGTGAACTCTCAGAAGAAGAAAAGCGAGAAGCCAAGAAGATTATGAGAGAGGTAAATCTCAAGATGTGTCTTAAACATGATCTCTCTGAAGCTATTGCAATTTTTAATGAGAAGAGTGCTGTGTACTCAAAGAAGTTGGAGGTTAGCCAAAAACGGAAGGAGTACAGACAGCATAACCAGAGCTTTGAGCTCTATAGAAGCAATTTCTATAGGCAACTTAGAGGTATCCAACAAAATGACCACCAGGTAAGTGTTGACGATATTAAGTCGTTTTGGTCCACCATGTGGAACAAGAATGACAACATTGAAAAGAGCGATTCTTTCGATGAATATCTTCTCTCTTACCTTCCTGGGCCTGAAGAGCAGATTACTTTCCCAGCATATGCTGAGTTCCAGGATATTATCAAATATCTTCCCAATTGGAAAGCAGCAGGCTGTGATGGAATCTACAACTTTTTCTTGAAGAAGTGTAGTGCCCTTCACCCTTTCCTTTATGACATCATAAGGGAGATATGCCTTGATGGGAAAACACCCGAGAGTTGGTTTTACAAGGGCATAACGTACCTGATTCCTAAAGGTACCCCGACACGTGGTAGTGATTTCAGACCTATCACTTGTATGTCGAACCTCTATAAGCTCACTACAAAGTGCACTACGAAAGTTTTGCAACTAATAGTTGAGAATAGAGGGTTATTGTCTGAGAACCAGCTTGGAACAGTGCGATTGGTACAAGGAGCCAAGGAGCAGGCTATGTTAAACATAGCAATCAATAAGGAGCACTTTAATCTTCTTATTACTTATTCTTAGATAAGGGTTATTTATTTAAATTATTTATATAGGAGATGGAGGGAAGACCATCTCATAACATCCCTCCCCTCACAGAAAGAAATCATCCTCCTCGATTTTTCTCAACTGTGTAACATGTTTCTTAATAACCTTAGTCGCATTAGCAATATAATACGTATCATTATTTAGAATTCCTACAACTTCACCTACACTCCCAAATTTCGGCTGCCCTTTTACTTTATGAATAGCATCTTCAATCAAAACCATATCATGTAGTTCTAGCTTTATCAACTCCGGTGCCTTGAATAGCTTTTTATATTTTTCAATTCTATTATTAAAATGTCTTTGTTTAAGCGTAGATAGATTCTCTAAATCCATGGCTTCATTAGGTGTAAGTCCTGTGGCACTATGTATCGTCTCATTATAATTTCTAATAGCATTTTCTATCCTTTCTTCTAAAGTCAACTTACAATCTTGTTTCTTTAAGGCTTCTCCTAAAGTCCTGTTAAACCTCTCGACTCTCCCGTTCGAGTTATGGTGATACGAAGAAGTAATATGCCTTTTAATATTATTTTTATACGCCCAATTTTCTAATTCATTACTGATATTCTCCCTCGCTGCATCTGAAACCAGTGTCTTTATTGTTAATTCAAAATGCACTTTTTTCAAAAACTTAATTAAATTTTCCGTTTTTCTACTATCCATGGCAGAATCCATGGCAAACCTGCTAAAATAATCTACTGCCGTCACAATATATTGTCCTTCAATTGGACCAATCACATCAAAAGCAACTTTTTCACCTGGACTATAACTCTCTATGTATCTCCAGCCAGCAATTTTTATAGGGTTATATAATTTACATTTATAGCATCTTTTTATTGCTTGTTTAACCTCTTTCATAGTAAAATTTTCTTCACTCTTATTTTTTTGTAAAAATTCATACGTAGTGTCGTGTCGTGAAGTCCTTCACACACAACTCCCATTGCATTGAATCAATGGGTTTTATCTTGTAGCAATCATTGGCTTCTACCTCTACTTTTAATCATGATATGATGTAAAACATGTCAAAGGTCTCACATCTAATCTGTTTACG
The DNA here is from genome assembly GCA_029849275.1 of Papilio elwesi. Lineage (NCBI taxonomy): Eukaryota > Metazoa > Arthropoda > Insecta > Lepidoptera > Papilionidae > Papilio > Papilio elwesi. The sequence goes on along the minus strand of CM056716.1, from coordinate 1,870,831 downwards.
AAACAGATGTGAAACATCACCAATGTGACATATGTTTCAGTAAAAATATAAATAGAAGTCAATCTCAATAAATAATTACATCATGAATACGTATTTATCCTCAAAACATGACAATTTGAGCTCAAAGTCGAGCAAACCAGCCAACAAGGAACGCCTGCCCTCAACCAAGGTCCCCTTTACCTTTTAAGGCCTGAACAGGCAAGAAGAACTGAGGCGACATACGAATCCCTCAAGTTCAGCCTTAAATTCGGTGCGGACACAGGTATCGAGGCACCTCAAAAGACCCTCTACATTTTTACAGACCATACGATACAGGATATACTCAAATGGACTCAGGACGTAAGGACGATAGCAGCACGAAACAAATGGTCGTCGGAAACAACTCAGGATATTTTGCAAATTCTAGTGGCGGAAAGATACCACGTACATTTTAAGGACAAACTAACATTTGATACCAAATTGGACGCCTTGAGTGACGCACTCTTTCCGACTCACGACTACGAGGTATACCGCAACATCCTTAAAAACGCTAAAAGATCTTCGTTTACATCTATTGAACAATTTATTGAATTTCTTGAAAATTTAAGACAACGGATCAACCTCTGTGGAAAGTCTAAGAAAAACGCCCTGCCTGGAAGAGACATTCTTGACAAACTAATTTCATCGTTGGATAACAGAGAGAAAACCTTTTTAATCGCAGCAAACGCTCAAACAATTGAAATCAAAGCAGAGTTGAACAAGTTAACAACAATGAAAAGTCTATATCAACTGAATCCAATAAACAATCAACCTTTCCCAAAAGACGAACCAAAGCAGGTTATAACCGAAAAGTACTGTTCTTTCCATAAATCAAAATATCACGATACATCCGAATGTCGCAAAGAACCACCTAAACAAAGGAAAATTTTCCCGAACACCCAAGGACAAACAAGCAAGGCCTCATCAAGATCGTACGCAATCAATAATCAAGAATTAAAACCTACAACGGCCAAAGCAATTGAATGCGAAGTCAAAATTTTAGGAGAAACTTTTGACTTTCTAGTGGACACAGGTGCAGACGATTCTTTTATTTCAAAAGAGCTGACAAATAAACTTCAATGTGCGCTTACATCAACCACAAAGATAATCGAACTCGCAGACGGTTCACAGATGAATATCCAACACCAGTTATCAACACCATTCACGGTCAAAGGAACGCCTATAGCTTTTGAAGAAACGTTCTACGTTCTACCATCTTTACCACGAAGCGGAGTTCTTGGGTTAAAATTCCTTCAAAAATACGGAGGACGAATATCTTGCAAAGACAACACACTAACATTCGAAACACCACCAGAAGATATCACAGAACAAGAAAGCAATAAAAACTCTTACGTTTATACCAATTCAAAACCTTTAACGGATATTATTAATACTTATCAAAAAACCAACCCTGTCTTAGGTTACATTAAAACTTATGAAATGACCTTACCTTTAAAAGACAACATCCCAGTTCACCTTAAACCATACCCAATTGAATTAGCACGGATCCCAGCAGTAAAGACCGAAATCGAAAAACTTCTACAACTCGGCATTATAAGAAAGAGTATTAGCCCATACGCTTCACCAGCCTTCCCGAGACCGAAAAAGAACGGTAAAATCCGACTTGTCGTCGACTACAGAATTCTGAACGAGAAGACGGTTAAACTAGGATACCCTTTTCCTAATATCCAGTACACTCTGATGGATCTAAAAGGCTCTAAGGTGTTTTCACAGATAGATTTAAACATGGGATATCATCAGATACCAGTAAGAGAAGCAGACATCGAGAAGACAGCTTTTGTAGTGCCCTTTGGACAATATGAATTCCTCAGGATGCCATTCGGATTGAGTAATGCACCGAGAAAATTTCAGAAAGTCATGACAGACATATTCGCAGAGCTTAATTTCGTCAAAGTCTTCGTCGACGACATATTAATCTATTCTAAAACGGAAGAGGAACACATAGAGCACATTAAACAGACTCTAGAGATATGCAAACAACATGACATTTCAGTTAACTTCGAGAAATCGTCTTTTTTACTCAGCGAAGTCAAATATCTAGGCAAATACATCAATAGCGAAGGGATCACAGCGGATACATCATCAGTGGTAAAACTCGAAAATATGCGCGAACCACGGACGAGGAAAGACATTATGCGAATCCTAGGCATAGTTAATTGGTTCAGAGAGCACATTCCAAATCTTAGTAGAAAACTATTTGGAATAACGGAGAAACTAAAGAATGGAGTAAAACTCGAATGGAAACCCGAAGACTCACAAACAATACACGACCTTATTGAGGAGATTAGACGAGGAACACTTATACATCATCCTGACCTTTCAAAACCATTCATACTATCTACGGACGCAAGTGATTACGGACTAGGGGCAGTCCTTGAACAGGAGGGTAAAATAGTGGGTTTATACTCAAACAAACTATCACCATCCGAGCAGAACTACACAGTGACTGAGAAAGAACTATTAGCAATCATCAAAGCGCTAAATCACTTCAGGAGCATCATCTTAGGAACTAAGATTATTGTGAAAACGGATCATAAAAACCTTACATACAACACAGACTGTCAGACAAACAGAGCACAAAGATGGAAACTCAAGCTCGATGAATATGGTGTCGAACTAGAACACGTAAAAGGAGAAAACAATATAGGCCCTGACCTTCTCTCTAGATGCTTAGCTATTCAACCAACAAATGAAATACCAGACAGATTTGAAAATATACTACTCGAGATTAGTAAAGCAACCCTTTTAAATTACGATTTAACATCCATCCAAGAAAAAGAGAAAGATGGACTAAGATGTGGTTTCGTTAATAACAATCCGTGCATTGTAGATAAAGCAAATCGCATAATAGTACCGGAAGAAATTGAAAAGACATTTATTTGGAAGATGCACTTGCTTCTAGCACATCCAGGAATTAAAAGGCTGTACAAGACCCTTAAAGAAGCTTTCAAAATATCTAAGCTTGAAGACAAGATAACAAAAATTACCAACGCATGTGAAAGATGTCAGTTTAACAAGAGCCCTACCATACACCACGGCCTCTTGAACGGTTATATATCAGCTCAAGAACCTTTTAGTACATTAGCAATCGATATTATGGGTCCCCTTGATGCAACAGATGATAGAAACAGTAAATACAGTAACCCACCACATCTTTTGGTGATGATTGACGTTCTCAGTAAGTGGGTGGAAATAGCTATCTTAAAGAAAATCAACACAAAGAATGTGCTCAAGGCAGTTAATGAAAGATGGTTAAACAAACACGGTACACCAAGAACAATCTTATCGGATCAGGGTAAGCAATTCACGTCTGATGCATTTGCTCAGATGACCTCTGAGAACAATATTAAACACGTCTTTAGTAGCGCTTACAACCCAACCGGTAACAGCGTAGTCGAACGTGCTAACAAAGTCATTGGTACAGCACTCCGATGCCTTATAGATGTTCCCCTAGATGAAGCAGTTAAACAAATTGAGTATTCAATGCAAAAAGCCTATCATGCAACTTTAGGAACCTCACCTTTCCAAATTATGACAGAACAACATCCTTTCAATCCACTGATTAAAGAAAAAATATCGAATATAACGTTACAGAAGCGCAAGAAAGACCTAGCAACTAAAGATTTAACACGAAGGAATAGCAAAAGAAAAGTTTATAAATATAAGAGAAATCAAGAAGTACTCGTAAATTCTATAAACCCCAAAAAGCTTGAAGATCGCTGGCACGGTCCTTACCATATCCTTAAAGCCAGAAACACTAAAGGATACGTAATCTTGGAAACTCCTTCAGGCGCAACTCGATTCAACATCAAACGGACAAAACCTTTTAAACGGGGGGGGTGCATGTCGTGTCGTGAAGTCCTTCACACACAACTCCCATTACATTGAAACAATGGGTTTTATCTTGTAGCAATCATTGGCTTCTACCTCTACTTTTAATCACGATCTGATATAAAACATATCAAAGGTCTCATATCTAATCTGTTTACGATACAGATGTGAAACATCACCAATGTGGCATATGTTTCAGTAAAAATATAAAAAAAAGTCAATTTCAATAAAATAATTACATCATGAATACGTATTTATCCACGAAACATGACACGTAGCTTTAGCTCCTCTATGCACAATCTCTTCGTGTGCTTTAATTATTTCCTCGGATCTATCTAAGCTCTCAATACTTGCTACTACATTCAAACTTCCTCTTGACAACGCATCAGCATGCTCTAGTTCCTGTGGGTTTTTATATTTTAAATTACAAGAATATCGCTGTAGCCTTTCATTCCATCTTTCAATTCTTGCAGAATTAAGTTTGCCCTTTGTATTCCATGCCTCAAGTGCTTTGTGATCGGTATAGACATCAAACTCCCTGCCGTATAAATAAAAATCGAAATACTCCATTCCCCATAAAACAGCAAGCATTTCCTTTTCTGTAATACTGTAATTAAATTCTGCGGGTCTTAATTGTCTCGATCCAAATGCAATCGGTCTTTCTCTGTTATCATCATCTAGTTGGCTTAAAACTGCGCCTAGCCCTTTATTAGAAGCATCTATTGTCAAAATAAATTTCTTATCAAAATCCGGCTGTGTAAGGCAATCAGCACTCAAAATAGTTTCAATTAGTGATCTAAAAGCTTCTTCCTGCTCTTCACCCCAAATAAAATCTTTTCCTTTTCTTAATAAGCGACTTAATGGTTCCGTCCTAGCCGCACAATTTTTTATATATCTTCTATATACATTTACAATATTAATAAATCTTCTTACTTCTTCAATGTTTTCTGGTGTTTTATAATCTTCCAGTCCTTGTTTTGGGTCCACTATAAGAAAAATCTTGTTGTATGCAACCTTATGCCCTAAAAATTCGACTTCTGTTTTCTTGTACTCAACTTTATCCACGTTCGCCTGAAATCCAACCTCGCTAAGAGCATCACAAACACCAATAACTGCCAACTCATGTCCTTCTTCATTTTCACTAAAAATTAATATATCATCAACGTACACATAACAACATTTTCCGATAAATTTTTCTAAAACTTTATCCATAATTCTCTGAAAATTTCCTGGGCTGTTTTTATATACATAGGCATTCTGTTCCATTCAAAAGTCTTATTTTTAATTCTGAAAGCCGTCTTTTCTTTGTCCTGTTCCCTCAAATGTATCTGGAAAAAACCTTCCTTTAAATCAACTTTAGTAAAATATTTGTTTCCTCGCAATCCATTCAAAATTTCTTCCATTCTAGGCAATGAGTAACTATCCAGTTCCACAAGATTATTTAATTTGACTAAATTTGTAGTTAAACGTACCCCTCCCTCAGGTTTATCAACAGGTTTTACATTATTTAACCATGACGATCTTGACTCGCGTATATAACCTTTTTCTAGCAACCGACGGATTTCTTTATCTACTTTAGCCTCCATAGCTTGTTGTATTCTGTATGGATACTCAACTACTTTATATCCCGGCTTAGTAATAATCTCACATTTAAAATTTCCTTTATATCCTCCATTTTTTTCAGAACATAATCTTTGTAGTGCTAATTCTGCTGTGTCTGATTTAACAAAACTATTATTTTCCTCTTTCTTTTCCAACCAATCTCTTCCTAACAAAACCACATAATCATCTCGTTTGGGTAAAACATAAAATTTACTTCTAAAATTTTTCTTCTGTAAACAAAAATCAAGTTCTACATATGTATCCACAATAAATTCTTCCAAAAGACATGTTAACAATTTGATAGGATGTTCCATTTTGATCGTACTGACTTTAAGCTTCTGTAAAACTTTCTTTGTTATAAAACTGTAACACGAACCTGTATCTATAATTAGTCTAAACATATTACCCTGTAAATAAATTTTATCCTCTTTTATTAAATTTTCCGAATTCTCAACATTATTAATAGTACTTCTCTGATTATTAAGTTGTTTAAAATTTTCTTGCTTCGGTTTTCTTCTTAGCCAAGATTCCTTCTTAATCATTTCCAACTTCTTAACCTTTTCTAAAAACTCTTCGGAAATACTACTAAAATCTAAAGCCAATGTCTCCATTTCTTCTTTAAATTTGAAACATCCTAAAAGAGCAATTTCTAAAATCAATTCCTCATCCTCTATGATTCTCGAACCAATCTTTTCCATTCTAGTAAAAAAATCAAAACAAGTCTCCTCTTTACTTTGTCTCAACCTTAAAAATTCTCTCTTTGTCATGTTCCTGTCAAATCTCTCAATCAATTTATTTTTCAAATCCTCATACGTCAAACCTTTCAATTTTTTATTCGTTTGTAGGGTGTCATAAAATTCAAGAATTTCGTCATCACAAAATTGAAGAACATACGGTATTTTTTCATTCGGCGAAAGATTTGAAAAGCTTAACTGGCTTTCCAACCTCCGCAGGGTTTTTCGTAGGTCTTTACTCGTTACTTTTAGAGTAAGACCTGTCAACGCTAGTAATAAGTTTTTTTCGATATTCTCCACCATATTACTTATTCTTAGATAAGGGTTATTTATTTAAATTATTTATATAGGAGATGGAGGGAAGACCATCTCATAACACTTCTAAAAACTATGTGGATAGATGTGAAAAAGGCCTACGACTCTGTAGATCACCTTCATCTTCTGTCATGCATAAAGAGATTAAATCTCCCTCAGTGGATAGGAAATTTCCTACAAGACACAATTAAACAGTGGCACATTGAGATAAAGTCTGGCTCGGAAACGATTCTAGACAAGAAGATAGAGAGGGGCATACTCCAGGGTGACTCCCTGTCTCCCCTCTAGTTCGTTCTATGTATGGATCCTTTGAGCAGGAAACTGAATTCAAAGTACCCCAAAGTAGGCGTACAAATTGATAATCAATCATTTGTCACGAACCATCTTCTTTTTATTGATGATCTAAAACTCCTGGCAGAGAACGATGGGAATCTTAAGGCCATGTGTGAAGAAACTAAAAAATTCTTCAAAACAGTCGGTCTTGAGATGAACAAAGAGAAATCTGCCACCAATTGCATTGGGTGTCAAGAGGATGCTGTCGTATTAGAAGGATCACAGGGATACAAGTACCTTGGGATCACTGAAGATTCTTCTAGTGCAACCAAAAGAGAGACCTTTGAGAAGGTAAAGGCAGAGATTTTGAGGCGTGCTGAGCGACTCTGCATGACGAAGTTGAATGGTGTGAATATGTTCAGAGCCATCAACGAGCATGCAATCTCTGTCATCAACTATCATGTTGGCCTTCTGAAGCTTGAACCAGCGGATTTTAAAGGTCTTGATTTTGAGATACGTCAGGTGTTGATAAAGCACCACATCCACCTACAGCCAGCCTGTAAGGAAAGATTGTACCTCCCCAGAGAAGAAATGGAAAGAGGTCTCGCTTGTATTGAGCACAGGAGTGAAAGCATGCTACTTAACATGTTTAGCTCCCTGATTGGGTCTAGAAATAGCTCACTCAGGCGTGCAGCAATACTTAAAGTAGAGGAGGAGAGTAGATATCACCTCTCACAAATAGTGGGATACCTCAGAACAAAGTATGAACTGGCAGGTATAATCACCCCGAAGATGCTCGTGGAATCCCAAAGGAGCAAGCTCTACAACGAGATTAAAATTAAAACAAATCACGGAAAGTTGTATAAAGCTAGGGACCATGAGGTGGTTTCCATCAAGGGGTCCTCTACATGGCTGGTAAAGGGGAATAATCAGGCTAGATCTGAAGCATCTTTTTGCTTCCTGCAAGATAGAAATATCTTTTGTGGGCAGGTAGGGCAATGCCCTCACTGCAGATCGCATAGGAAGAGTGTAGATCACTTAGCTACCAAGTGTGATCGAATGTTGGGTTTTGATTATATGAGAAGACACAACGAGGTAGTTAGGTGCCTGCATCTTTACTATGTAAGAAGTATGGCTATAAGAAGACTAATAAGATCAGGTCCCACTCCGTACAGGAGGTGATGTCTAACGACAATGCCGAAATACGGGTGGACACAAGGATTAGTACAGATATCAAGATAAGCCATAATAAGCCTGATATCTTTGTCTTGGACAAGAAGAGAAAGGAAATCTTGATTGTCGAGGTTGGTATCACCAATCAAGATCTTCTCACTGTGGTCGAGAATGAAAAATTAAGAAAGTACGACCTCTTAGCTAATGAGCTTGGGCTCATGTATAAAGCCAAGACTAAGATAATTCCCTACGTAATGACATGGGACGGGGTAGTGACGAGCTACCACAAGAAGTATATCCAAGAGCTCAACGTCCAACCTACCTTGGAAGCATACATCCAGTCAGTCGTGCTGAAGAAAACCTTGGAGAGTATCTCCTTGGATCGAAGGCGTGGGCTCGACCAGGAAGAAGCTGGAGAAGAAGAGATGGAGAGAGCACTGGATAAGCTGGTGTGTTCTAGTGCAGGAGGAGCAAGAGAGAGAAGGAGGGAATGTAGAGAAGCGGATAGGAGGAGATTTAGTTTCTGAGCCTATATTAATACCGGGAAAACCTTTGGACCCCGAAGAGACAGTTTTAGTATCTGACAGAACCGAGCCGCAAGTACCAGGGATTAAACTAAACCCTGAAGATCCCAAAAGCAACTGCGGGATAACAGAACTCTTAACTCACCTATACAATACAGCTACTGATGAAAGTTTAGAATAGACTTAAGTTAACCCAATAAATCGTTATATTTATACAGAGTTTAAAAGTCAATATATTTTTGATACGAAAACTCTAATTATTGACGGAAGCCTTTAAATTTTCACCACAGGGGTTTTATCAGGTAGTGGTGCTTCACGGGCATATATTTGGAAGAACATATCCTTTTATTTACATACTACTAAGTAACAAAACAGATAATTCGTTTACTAGAGTGTGGTATTCAACATTACTATTTTGTAGTATTATTTACCTTTAATCAATGTTTTTATATTTATAATTGGTCCCCATCATGTTCAATTTTGATTTGCTACCAATGTTTCAAAAAGGGAAATAAAACTATTTAAACGAAAAAATTATCAAAAGTACGATGTAAACAACAACAATAATACTGAAAACATTTGACCTCAGACTATGGATAGAACCGAACAGAAGAGGACTTCCAGGGGATATAAAAAACAAGAAAACTCTAATTAAACATTTTATATAAAAAACCACCTAGAAACGTATTTTTCCATAGGACACGTCATAGAGCCTTTAATAAATGTAAAGAATTATTAACAATGAATTTTAAAAACATTGTTACAGACTTAGAAAAAACTTGCATCAATGCATTACAAACATCCTTTCCAGAAGCAGAACATCACGGGTGCTATTCCATTTAGGTCAAGCAGCCTATAAAAGGGTATCGACAATGGGAGATATTAGATATTTTACAATAATCCTCTATATAAAAAGCATTTAAAATAATGGGCTGAAAATACCTTATGGTGTAGAAACGGATACAGGCAAAAATTGGAAAAAAATAACCCCCAAAAAATGACTTTTAAAATTACAGAATAGGAATTTGAAGAAAAAATTGACCAGATGATAAATAAAAGGTCAGTTGAATGCAAATTTTGTTCGAGTAAGGTTAGAATAGCAAGACATCGAGAAAATGAAGTTGTTTGCACATTTAAATCTTGCAAAAAACGATATAATATTTGGGACGACACAATTTTTATAAATCGAAAATAGAAGATTATAAAACACTTAAAATTTTGGAACAATGGCTTTTAAAATCACCTCGTCAGCTAAACGCTTATAATAATGAGGTTTCAGAAAAATGCGTTGGTAAAGTAATTGGATCACTAAGAAAATCTGTTGTATCAAAATTTGTGAATACTTCTGAAAAAATTGGAGGAAACAACATGATTGTAGAAATAGACGAATCAAAATTTGGGAAAAGAAAATATAATCGTGGACATAGGGTCGAAGGAGTATGGGTTTTAGGCTTGGTAGAACGTTCAGGCGAAAGGCGGATTAAATTATTGATGCTTGTAAACAGGAAAAAAGACACTCTTTTAGCGTTGATCAAAGAACATGTCCATCAGGATTCAATCATTTATACGGATTGCTGGAAAGGTTAAATAGGCTTAGAAGACCATTTTATCGTTCACTCTACTGTAAATCATTCTAAAAATTTTGTTGATCCCGACACTTTAACACATACAAACACGATTGAAGGAAATTGGAACGGTGTAAAGATGCAGACACCTTATATAAATCGTACAGAAGGAAAAATTACACTTTATTTAATGCGTTATATGCTTTTACGTGATAAGACTGCCCATCCGTTGTTTATACTATTAAAATATTTAGTTTATTTGTTTTTTTTCTACTTTTGGATTTTCATTTTTTGGGGTATTTTTTTTCAATTTTAGCCAGTATCCGTTTCTACACCTTAAGGTTCTCTCCTCCAAAATAATGTCATGCCTTGCATTTGTTTCCAAGCAGATATGTTTCGGATTTTTACGGAGATATAAAAGAATTTATTGAAGAAAATAGAATAGAAACGATAAAAAATTTTAAACATTATTTTGAAAAAAATTATCTTGGCTTGGTGGAGGATAAAAGTACAGAACAAATTGTTAATATTGGATTTTCAATAAATTTTTGGAATGCATTTTCAAGAATTGTCAAATAAATACCAAGAACATCTAACAATAACGAAAGTTGGAATAAAACTTTAAATGCAAGAATGGAGATAGCAAATCCTAATATTGCTAAATTAATTACAAGTATTTTGCAAATTAAAGAAATAGATATTTTAAATTTACAAAGATGTTCTGAAGGTCATATGGATGTATAAAGTCAAGAGAATCTAAAATAAGACTTTTATTATGCCATTTTGTAGAAAAGAAAATATGGAAGCTATTTACAATCTTGTGCGTTAAAATTTGAAAAAAAAAAATTAAACCTTTTAAAATCTATATTAAATTTTCACCAATTTTAAAATTAATACATAAGTTTCTATAAATATATTTTTTTTCAAGAATTTGTTTGGCATTTGGCGTACCCTCGTGTGAGGAAGCTGAACTTGATGTATTGCTCCAAATAAGAGCTAATAAAATGCGTTTTATAATTACTTTTAGTGTCGATATATCCTCGCTATGGTAGACCTTTTTGTACTAGTATTTGGTTCTATATTTTCTTTTATTTTGTATATGGGTAAAAAATATAATTTTTTTAAATAAAAGAAAATTTCTAGAAAAAATAAAAAAAAATAAGGAAAAAAAAATGTGGTATAAAAAACCACAGCATTTTACGTTCATTTTTTTTTGCGTGTTTACGCGTGTATATTTTTTGAGAGTTTACGTTTACTGGTTTAATTAAAAATTTTGATTTTCTTAATTGCCTTTTTTATCTTTTGAGTTCATTTTTAAAATTATAAAATTGTGTAATTTAATTTTTTTTTTAATTTGGCGTATGATCGTTTGACACCCGCATTTATAATTTGAAGCAACCCCCTTAAAAAAATATAGCAAGAGTAGAACACAAATTTTGTAGATACCGATGAAATATTTGACAATGAGTTATTTTCAATGCTAGAAATAATTGAAAATTATATTTTACAGACGTTTCTCATTGTTGTATTATTTAAAAATTTATTTGTTTACCCCTAATTTTTTATTATGAATAAAGAGCATGAAAATAAAATGGTGGAGAATGTTAAATTTGTGCCCATGACAAGGGAAATAACGGTGGAAAATGCCGCTCTAGAGCTAAAGAGACTAGAAATTTTGTCTTTTTTTAAAAGCATGAGCGAAGAGGAAAAAAAGGAATTTATTATTAGCAGAGCATGCCATGAAATTATTGAATGGTACTGCAGTTCAACGTCAAGGAAAGCTGCTATGAACTGGATTCGTTTCAAGGAGGAATTAGAGGGTTTTTGTAGCCCAAATAAGTTGGAGTTGGGCGACGTGTTTCGTTTAAAGCAGGAAGATAATCAATCAATTTGTGAATACATTAAACTGGTGGAAGAAGCAGCGAAGCCCCACAAACTAAAAAATGAAGAAAAGATTAAAATCATTTTAACGGGTCTTAGAGAGGAAATACCAGATGTTAAAAGGTTAATCATCAGAAGTAAAATAATAGATGATGTATTATTCGAGGATATACATTTATTAGAAAAGACTTTTCAAGATGAAAAAGTAAAAAAGGAAGAAAAGAAAAAGAAGAAGAAGGAAAAGAAGGAGCAAGAAAAGAAGGATCTAGAAAGAAAAAAGGAAAGAGCTACAGATTTAGAAAATATACTATCTCAGTTACAAAGTTTAAAAATTCAGGAACCAAAGCAATTTACCTGTTACAACTGTGGAAGGCCAGGTCACACTTCTAGATATTGTAGGGCTCCAAAGGAAAATAATAACCGGTCATATAAAAGAATAAACGAGGTTGTAGGAGATGCGGAGAAGAAAGTTCAAGATTTAATAAATAAAAACAATTCGTTATATATCAATGGAATTTTATTTGACGCAACATTTGACACCGGTTCCCATTATAATTTTATTTCGGATGCAGTTAGGAGAATTTTAAAATTAAAGACAAAAAGTAATCATCAGAAAATGACTTTTTACACCTGTTTGGATGAGCCTTTCTTTATCGAAGAACATGTGTTTTTAGAAATTGAATATAGAGGAAAGACATTAAGACAAAAATTTTATATTTTACCTAAAGTCAGAGCAGAGAAGATTCTTGTGGGAAGGGAAACTATAAAAATGTTAATGGAGGAGGAGAAAGTAGTTAACCAGGCAGAAATCAAAACAATTGAAGGTAAAAAAGTTGTTGAGAAAGTATATGACCTACCCAAGAAAATCGAATCGGGGATCGATGAGGCAGTATCGGAATTATTGCAGGGGGTACATTTCAGAATCAAAGTCCACGTGGTTAAATAATATAAGACCTGTTATAAAACCCAATGGAAGTATCCGAGTGACAACGAACCTTGTAGCAGTAAATAAATTAGTGGAACAAGACCGATACTCATTACCAAATATAAATACTATCTTGGTTAATTTAATAGATATGAAATATTTCAGTAAAATTGATTTAAAGGATGGTTTTTTTTCAAATCCCGTTGGCAAAGGAGGACCGACATAAAACAGCTTTTCGGGTCAGACATAGATTGTATGAGTGGAATGTAATGCCTATGGGCTTTAGAAATGCCCCAGCAATTTTTCAAAGGCATATGGATAGAGTTCTAGCTGAAGAAATAGGAAAATCATGTTTTGTTTACGTCGACGACATTTTGATTTTTAGCAAAAGTGAAGAAGAACACGAGGCTGTTTTTAAAAATATTATTGACATTTTGAACAGAAACCATTTAGAGATTAACAATGAAAAAACGATTTATAAGCAGGAAAAAGTTGAATTTTTAGGCCATATAATCACGTACAATAAGGTATATCCAAAAAACTCAGTTTCACAAGGGATTGATGATACAGATATTCCCCAAGATCGAAAGCAGTTACAAGAATTTTTGGGTTTTATAAATTATTATAGAAAATTTGTGAAAGGATGTGCAATGCTTGGAGCACCCTTATACGATTTGTTACAGGAAAAGAAAAAATATATATGGGACGAGGCAGCAATGAAAGCTTTTGAAGCATTAAAAGAAGAACTTAAGAAGAAAATCGAATTAAACCAACCTGATTTCAATAAGCCTTTTCAATTAGAAACAGACGCTTCTAATCATGGTCTAGGAGCAATTTTATCTCAATCGAATGAAAAGGAAAGATACCCAATAGCATTTGCTTCAAGAAGACTAAAAGAACACGAAAAGAAGTATAGCATTTCAGAAAAAGAATTTTTAGCAATCCTATGGGGACTTGAACATTTTAAGTATTTTGTTTATGGAACTCCAGTAGATGTTATTACCAATCATAAAGCTTTAGAGGTTATTAATAAAGGAGATATAGCATGCCCTAGAATTCAGCGATGGTTAGATAGATTAAGTATGTTTGACTTTAATATTAAATACAGAAAAGGAAATGAGATGGTTCATGTAGATTGTCTTAGTAGAAACACCACAAATGCAGAGTTGGAGGAGGAAACAGAGAAGAATATTTTAATGAAAATAAATCTCATAAAATGCACAAACACGAAGTTTTACAAAAAGCAGGGGATGATGTAATATATATGGTTCATATGAAAACTATGTCATATACCAAACCACAAATTACTACTTGATAAGATAAAAAAAAAGAAGTATCCTCGCCTTGCAGAATATATATACAATGAAATACCTGTCGCTATTTTCCTCGATATTGACCTAAAACGTGGAAGTAATGATGAATTTACAGACCTTTTTAAGATAGGAGATCAAATATTGAAAGATATTTCAGATGTTATACATGGTAAATTTGCTGATTATGACGTTAAAATATTTATTGATGTTTCTCATGTTTTCGAAAATGATAATAAATGTACTAAATACTCGGTACATATTATATTCAGGTTGTACAAAGAAAATTAAGAAATACTATTTGCAGATTCGATGTGTTTAAAACATTGGATAATAGATAATTTACCTGTTAATTTTTTTCCAGATATAGATATTGCCTTATAAAAAGAAGGTGGTTTTTGCTGCGTATCATATGTCCAGCTTAACCAAATGTAACACGTTATCCTAAATCTATTAACTGTAAGAAGCTCCATAGTCATAGACAAACTGAGTTATGTTTTTTTGTAACCTACCACTCGTTATAATTTCAAACTTTTACAACGCCTACATTTCCATCTGTTATTCTCGATTATATAATATTAAGCGATATAACACCTGCACATTTATCTTCTTCTGAATCACCAAACAAAAATTCATACTTACCTACAAATTTACCGTTTAAGATTTTCAAATAATATAGTTAATAGAATATTAGAAAAATATCTTTAAGTCAATAAAAAAAATAATATACACCTGTCATACCACGTAAAATTATAGGTGACTCTTATTTTATATCATACAAAGGTGAATGTTATGCTAACAAGCGTCTTTATAAGTCAAATAATTTAAATATTTATTTAAAGCTACTAACGTTGTTTTGGATTATTTTATCGCCGGAAGGGCCACTGAAACTGTGATATCTGATTTTACTAGGTCAGAATTAGTTCTCTCAACACTTAAGAGCTCCTCTAGACTTTCACTTCTTCTAAAGTCTAAAGAAATGCTTTCAAGTGTCTTTTTTTGGACAAGAGACTGTATATAGGCCTCTACTCGATCCGATACCTCGAGCCTCCTTCTATACAGTTTGTTCAAAATAGATTGCAACAAAAATTACCCTAAAAAAAGTCGCTTAAAAAATAATAAAAATATTACAGTATAGAAGATTTTTACTTTTATAAACACTTGATTAATGTAGTTTTTTGCCTTAAACTTTAAAAACATAGCTTAATGAAATAAATTAAAAAAAATGTTAAAAAAAGAATGCAACTTTTTATTTAATACTTGGTATGATGGCTTCCTGCCCTTTAAACAGCTAACACGCGATCTTTAAATCCTTTACATAATTTATAACAAGTTTCTGGTGAAATTGAGTTCCAAGCAGCACGTATATTTGCTTTATGCTCTTCTTTGTTTTTCGGTATCAGATGCTCATTTTTCTTTTTAACGATAGCCCAAGCTGCCTCAATTGGATTCAAATCAGGCGATTGGGAAGGCCAATCAAGGACGGGAATCTGCTCATCCTCGAAATATGCTTTTGCAAGCCTTGAGGTATGCTTTGGGTCGTTATCTTGTTGAAAGATAAAACTATCAAGACCCATAAGCTCAGCCGATTCTTCGAGGTTGTTCGCTAGAATGTTTACATAGCGCGCAGAGTCCATTTTTTCATCGATGAACTCTAACCTCCCTACGCCATGGCATGATATACATCCCCATACCATGACTGACCCCCTCCGAATTTAACCGTAGGCGTAATGTTCTTTGGATGAAGGCCTGTACCGGGCCTTCTCCAGGTTTTTACATGTTTATCTGAATAGAACATCTTGAATTTACACTCATCAGAAAATATAATGTGCTCCATATCATCATCCGACATTCTTAACATTTTAGCTGTTTTTTCTTTCCTTAATTGAATGTGTCTTTTTGTTAGAAGAGGCTTTTTTATCGGAGTAAATGCATATATACCATGTTCATTTAGTACGTTTCTTATAGTAGTATATGAAACATCTTTACCAACTTCTTCACTCAATTTTATCGAGCACTTCCTTAAAGATGTTTTTGGATTTTTTGATAAAATTTTTTCAATAGTAGAAAAATCTTGCGTGCTAACAGCTCTTGGTCGTCCGCTTGTTTTATGATCATTAAGATTACCTTTTTGATGAAATTTTTTTAATGTTCAACTTACAGTACTCTTATGGACACCTAATTTTTCTAAAATTTTTGCCTGAGTATATCCTTCTTCAAATAACGTTACTATTTGTGCGCGAGTAAAAACAGAAATAGACATGAATAGGGGTTCACAGAAAGAAAAAGAATATGTTTTTGGAGGGAAAATTGGTCCTTTTTAAGAAGTTGCATTCTTTTTTTAACAAAAATAAAAACAAAGTGTGCTATGTATACAATAGGAAAGTTATAAGCAAAAATTTTCCAATAAAATAATTTTAAAGTTTTTTTTACAACATAAAAATGTGTTAATTTACTTTTTTAAGAATCTTTGCATGGAGTAATTTTTGTTGCATTCTATTTTGAACAAACTGTATATTGCATGGAATTTGGTTACCACATCATCGCATGTAAGTACATATGGAATAATAGTCGATTTGAACCCGTTTAATTGTGTTAGTTCATTCTCTAGTATGTCGTATTTGCGGATCTTCTCGGACTCGTCTTGTTAAAGTTTTGTGAATGCAAGTTAAGGGTATTTATTTTAAAAGTTTTTAAGAGTTACCACAACATCTACAATATATGCCCCAGCAACTTTAAGTGAAGATAAATTTTGAAGTTTAAATAATTTTTTAATTAAATAAGCAAGCATGATAAAAATAAACAATAAATTCAATTTTTTTGGTTGATGTAATACAAAATTTCTACAAAATTTTTCAATAAAAGTATTACATATTCAAGTCTAATTTTTCTAAAGCTTCATTACAAAAAAAACAATCGAAAAATAAAATTTGAGTCGCGACCATCAGTTTGAGACCTCTGACCTAGAATGTTCAAAAAACCGAGTATATTCGAATGAATTTTAAAGATGTACATGGGTTTGTATAGTTACAAAGTAACTTATCAGCTCTCTTCTACCTTTTTACAAAACTTATTGGTAGATACCGGAAAATAATGGGGTTTTCCGCTTTTAAATAATGGGTCTATTTGTTTGTAAAAACACGTTCATTTTTTATTTAAATATGAAACACAAGAAAACAAGACCGGATGAATAACATAGGCCGAGTAGGTATGTTTCTTAAGCTTAAAAATCACCATTAAATATTTTAAAATTACAATATAGCCTTGTGTAAAATACTTTATTTTTAATCAAATTTATTAAGACATAAACCAATAGATGTTTGTAAAAAGCACCAAGAAATTACAAAAGCAGTAGCAAATGTGATGGAAATACAGCAAAATAAAAATAATGTTGGAAAAACACGTAAAATGTGTGTATAGAGAATATGAAATCGATCTTATGAATTAAAAAAAGAATATTGCTGGGAGGACCTGTCAAATCTAACAAGGAAGACATCAAAATATTGGAAAAAACGCAATAAATATAATGGTAAAAATAATTTTAATATCAAGTTTGTAATGAGCTATAAAAAAGAGACAAACTTACATTTAATATTGCTAGATGACGTATCCCAGTTGAAAATACTGCTATAAATAGTTTTTTATATAATAGTCTTTATTATTTTTGTATTCTGTGGTGGATCCCCTGGATGGCCTCTTATGTTCGGTCCTATCCATTCTCTGGGGTTGGTTATCATTATTGTTGTTTTTGTTATTCTTCTCGATTGTCATTAGGGGTTTTAACCCAATTTTCTTTTATATTTTTATTTGTTTACATTTTGATTTAATTTATCTATTCCAACAATAAATACTGATTGATAAATTAAAATAAACAATAAAATAGATTAAAATAAACAAACAAAAAATACATATCGTAATGTGGGATACCACATCCTACCTCCCTCAACAAGAGACCTCATTTATAACTTTATATTTCTTAACGTCACTATAATGTATCCATTCTTTACTACCTGTTACCTTGATCCATTTATAAGCTTTTGATATTTCGCTTATCTTATATGGGCCTAAAAATAAATCATCTAATTTCTTTCCTCTGAAGTTTTTAACCAATACTTCTTCACCTATAACAAATAATTTTTCACATAATTCATTCTGATAATTTTTAAATTTTGATTTCTTTTTTCGTTCAACTATACTTATTTTCTTTCGATCTAAATCGTAAGGTGAAAAACTTTTTTTTATACACTAGGAATTTGCTTAATTGACCTGTTATAATTATTATTCAATCTAAATTCAATTAAATTTACTACATCCGAAATGTTTTTTCCTTTGTACATTCGTAAGACCTCTGCTACTGTCTGATTTAACCTTTCACTAATTCCATTGGATGATGGATGGTAAATTGGTGTTGCTGTTTTCTCTATTCCTTTGTCTTTTAACATATTCTCAAAAATTTTGTTTTCGTATTGTTTACCATTATCGCATATAAATCTTTTAGGTATTCCGAAATTCTTAATCCATAACTCTAAACTTTTCATTAATTCTTTAGCAGTTATTTTTTCAAAAAAATAAAGTTTTGTTATCCTACTATACACGTCCGTAATAGTCAACAGAAAACCTCGGCTTCCAATAAAGTGTGACGGCTTGCCGTACTCTTCCAACTCAAAGGGACCGAAAATATCTGAGCACAATACTTCACCTAATGCCTTAGATGTTATGTGATAGTGTGACTTTTTCCTTGCTATATTTTTCTTATTTCTTAACATAAATCGCAGTTATTAACCACTTCTCTTATAATTTTCTTCAAATTTCTACAATCAAAAAATGGCGTTATGTTTTTATACATGCAACTCATTCATGCATGTACCGAAAAAATGTGTATCTTTTTTATAAAGTCAATTCTTTTGTCCTCTTTTACAATAATTTTATCTTTTTCACTCCTTTTATAATCATTATCAATCATTTCTAAATCCTCTGATACCATTCCTTCAAAAGTATTTTCTTTTTTCAACGTTTTTACCAGGAAACATCGGGAAAGTTTGTCCGCAACGTTATTTTCGACTCCTGGTATGGTTTTTAGGGTAAAATTAAATTCATTTAAAAGTAACTTCCATCTTTCTGTTCTTTTACTTATTTGTTTGTTTATAAATGTGCAATTTCTACTATCCGTTTCAATTATTATACTATATCCTTGAATCAATGTTCTAAAAAAATCTTATGTCTTAATTATTCCAAACATTTCTTTCTCCACTATTGTGTAATTTTTTTCCGCATTCGAAAATTTTTTACTATAATATCCAATTACTCCGTGCTCTTGGAACAAGACAGCGCCAATTCCCTGATCAGACGCGTCACATTGTAATCTAAAAACTTTCGTACAGTCTGGCAATTTTAAATGTGCATTCTCATTTATATCTTTCTTAATACTATCTAGGGCTTTTGTTTGCTCACTACCCCGTACTTCTTTGCAGTTTTCTGCTAATAACCTTGAGATGCTTTCAACTCTTCTACTAAC
This sequence comes from Papilio elwesi, assembly GCA_029849275.1. Lineage (NCBI taxonomy): Eukaryota > Metazoa > Arthropoda > Insecta > Lepidoptera > Papilionidae > Papilio > Papilio elwesi. The sequence continues at coordinate 1,851,144 of CM056716.1, read as the reverse complement.
ATCTGGTATAAATATTCTGTACCAGTTAATAACTCCTAGAATTCCTTGTACATCTTTCTTTGATGGCTGTTTATTTTCTACAAACATTATTTTCTCTAAACTTTTGGTTAAAACTTTAAGTTCTCCATCCTCAATAATATTTCCTAAAATTTCCACTTTGTCTACAGCAAATTCACTCTTTTCAAAATTTATTTTAACTTCATACTTCTTTAATCAATTTAACACTTCAATTAGTGTCTTATTATGCATTTCCAAATTATCTGCATAAATCAAAATATCGTCTATATAAACATTACAATTATCAATCCCTTTCAAAATTTCATTTATGGTTCTCTGAAAAATCTTGGGTCCGGACTTAATACCAAACGGCACCCTTTTATATCTGTATTGCATTCCATGCATTGTAAAACTGGTTAAATCACGACTTTTTTCATCTAATACTATCTGATTAAATCCATTTTTAAAATCAATTTTTGTAAATATTTTACTCTGTCCTACCTTCCAGAGGTTATCAAAAATCTTTGGTATTGCTGCTATATCATCATAAATATATTCATTAATTTTACGGTAATCTACTACCAATCTAAGCTCCTTATTCTTTTTTTCTATCATAAATGAAGGACTAGCAAAAGGTACTCTACAAGTTTCAATAATATCGTTGTCAATCAATCTAGTAATTACGTCTTTTGATCTTTTTTCAAACTTTAAAGGTACTGTGTAATATTGTGTTGTTAGGTTACTTTCATAAATTTTATCACTCGCATATATTTTCATAGGCGGTATTTTAATAGCGCCAAACTTTTCATTTAATCGATAATAGTCCAAAATTTTATTTTTTTAATTCTTCATCCTCACTAATAGGATGTTGGTCACTTATTAGCATTACTCTCTCAAACAAAATCTTATCTAATTCTTCCGAATATAATTCATCCTTTCCGATCATTGGTATAACTTCGTCGTTTATTATTAGCACTTGATGTTTGTAATCTAGTAATATTTCATTGGAAATTAGGAAACTGTTTCCAAGTAAAATGACTTCTGGAAGTTCTTTCAAAACATAAAAATCTTCATGTAACATTTTACTGTATCCCTAAATTCTAAATCTAGTTCTGCTACTAAGTCACAGGCTCCTTTGTACCGTCTGCAAATAATATTTCTAATGGTACTATTCCCCTTTGTTTCTAAGCCTAATTCTTTTTCTACCTTTTCACTGATAAATTTTTAGAAGCTCCATTATCAAAAGTAAATTCAAACTTCATATTTTGGATTTTTCCTTCGGTGGTAGTTGCAGTGGGATGATTTACTCTTTCTTTGATCAAAAAATTCTTTTCTTCTTCTTTTTTATCATTCTGTTGTTTCTTATAAAAATCCTTATCATAGATTTTACATTCTCTGTTGTATGATTCCCGTACTTGTGCATTTTACAAAACTTCTTTTCTTTATCCTCATAATTTTTACGATTATCTGTGTTTTTAAATTAATTACTATAAATTGTCAAGCGCCCTGGGCGCACGTGGCCCAGCCTGCACAAAAACGAAGTTTTTGCCGGGTTCGAGCGCAGTGAGAACAATTTTTTTTTCCGAAGGAAATTAGACCCTCTAAAAAAATACAAAAAATCTAATTTTTCTTAATAAATTTTTTATTATTATAATGCGTCAAATATATTTTTTTTATCAGAGTAGAGTCTATTATAAATCCTAGTAAAATTTAAAGTGTTGTATACTAATTTTTTTATTTTTTTGATCAAATTTAAATCTACGGTTACCTCGTTCCCTTCCAAATTCAGTTTTACTCGATTGTTTGACAATATTTCAATAATAATGGACTCTTTATGATAGAAAGATTCAAGTTTTTTTTTCTTCGTTTTTTTATTATTATTAAAATCTTTTTTCATCAAGACAATATCACCTACTTCAAAATCATAAATTGAATTATGAACAGCGCGTCTATCCATTCTTGCAAAATATTTTTTTTGGTAAGTCAAAAGTTTAGTATCTTCATCAACTTTTTCTTTTTCTTCTCCAATTCTTACCTCATTATCAACTGATAGTGCAAATGTATCGATGTCCAATTCTGAAGACTCAATATTTTCTTCTGCTGAATAACTTCTTACAACAGTATTGTAACCTACTCTTCCAAACATCTTTTCAAATGGAGTAAAGAATGTTGCAGAATGAACAGCTTCGTTATAAACCCTTGTAACCTTTTTTAGCAGGTCAATCCATCTCTCCTTATTATCTTCTGCCTTTTCATCCATAAGCTGTTATGCAAGTGACCTAGTGATAGTTTGGTTAAAACGTTCGACTTGGCCCTGCGTCTGAGGATGTCTAGGTCTTCCATTTAACAACAGAATATTATGTTTTAATGCTAGATTTTGCATTAAAGCATTTCTAATTTCTTTTCCGTTATTACTTTGAATAATGGTAGGTGCGCCATAGTGGTCGAAAAGATCCTCTAAGGACTCGACAACAAATTCAGCCGTTTTTTCTTTTAAAGGATAAGTTCTGGCGAATTTGGTAAAAATCTAAAATTGACAATATCCAACAATAACCATCATTGGACGCTTTATATGATCTCATATCAATAAGATCGATCATGCAACGCTCTTAAGGACGTTCTGCTGTTATGTGCTTCATCTTTTCTTTTGTTTTTAAAAGCTGACACTGAGCACAAGTTTTACAGTCGCGCACAACATTACGTATAAGTTCTCTAGGAATAGAAAAATACAAAGCCTTACATTTGAGATAAAGAGCATTTTGACCTATGTGTCCATCGATATGCAATTTCTCAACTTCCAATTTCATTGCACAAATATCCGTTTGTGTAAAAACCTTCATATGCAAATTATTATCTCCCTTTAGATAAAGGTGATTGTCTATTAAAATGAAGCTTTCTGATTTTTTCTTTAATCGTATTAAGGAAAATCTCGATCCATCTACTTTAATATCATTGCCTACAATAATATCAACAATGTTTTTATATTCTTCTAAATTTTTTACAGGTGCGACCATTTAAGGGGCATTTAAAAAATATTTTTTTAACAGATGATTTTTTTATTTTATTTTTTTTCTTTAGGTTTTTTTATAACTGAGTTTAGCTCAGCGGTCAGAAATCCTGATACGAGATAGTCAACTTTTACGAGGAAGGGTACGATCCCCGCTCGAGCCATTTTCCATAAGCACCCCTAAAAAAAATGAAAAATGGCTAAAAAAGCGGGCTGGGCGCGCGTGCACGCGACATTATTTAATCCAAAAGTAAAATTTTAATGAAAACTCCTTTCTGTACCACACATTCTAAAAGCCTTAGAAGCCATTTTAGGAGTTATTTGTTTCAAATCCTCTGCAATTGTATTTAAAATATATTCCCTACTCGGTCTACGCCTATAACCCTTATTTGTACATTCTTTAGGCCCGTTTGCAAGCCATTCCTGCCATTTTCTTTTAAGTTCAGATTTAAATAAAGAATTTACTAGAACATCCAAAAGTTGTAAGAAAGAGGTCGTTTTGGTTAAATTAATACAGTTTCAATGCTACTATTTCTAAAACTTTCCATTACTTTATCAGTGTAATGAGATTTATATATGTCTAAAATGAGAAGTTTTTTTTTCTATCCTCAAATAGACCATTATCGTTAAAACAAGCACGAATTTACTGTAGCATCTGATTTTGACTCATATTTCCTAACTCAAAAGTTGCAACAAACAGATTATTTGGTACATGGCATTTTTGAGGTTTTTTTAAACACTTCAAAATAGCCATTCCTCTTAACACAGTACCTTTTGAGGATATAGTAATAACAACGGAACTTTAGTCTTAAGATTTCCAGTTGTATATACCTCAGTGTTTTTTTAGCCAGTGAATGATAATGTGCGTGATTGCATCATATCAATGTATACAGGAGTTTCATCCATATTACACACAACTGTTTGGCAGCACATACTATTTAATTTATGATTAAATTTTTCGAAATAATTCAGAACAGTTTCTTTAATCTCTTGCAGTCTTTATTATTTTCCTGTCCAAATGATGTAATTTTTCTAACAGAAAAATAATTTCTTTTTAGCACCCATTAACCAACTCATACTTGCCTTAAAATTTGAAATCAAGAGCTATCCATCTATTTCTAGAGCCTTATCTCTAGTATTATATGTTAAAATATAAGCTTTTTTCACCTCTTTCTATCTTGACCCAATCCACCAACATTTCTTGAGCTCATGCCATTATGGACTATTTCCATCACACATTCCTTTAGTAGTTTTAATATTGCTTTGACTTAGCATTTTATCTTCATCTTTTCTCCAATTACGAAGCATTTTCTGGTAATCTGTAACTCTAACGCTGTCATACTTATGTTGTCATTATATGCTCGTAGCTTCTGTACTCCTTCTAATTTTTCTTTGAGAGTGTAAGATTTTTTTTCATAAAAATTTAAAAAAAATTAACAAATATTTTATATCAATGAAGGACATCTCCAATGAAAGAGACTCATGGTCTTAGACAATTATGGATCTCTACATCCGAAACCGGTAAGGTTTTTTGTTGGCATCAACTGATTATAAACATAATTGCGGTATAAACCACATTCATCTGTCAAATGTGTTGACAGATATATTTTTTCTAACAATTTATAACCCCTTATGACGGACAAGAAGGTGTTAAAAACAACAATAAAAAATCTTTTACAATACAGGGGGTTCCACTCTATTTTGACTTTATCGCTTTTGATTTTGACACATTTACAAGTTAAATAAAAATCAACTCTTAGTAACTAAAGTTTGGTAAATTATATATTAAAAACCACGCTTAACAAATATTTAAAACTAAAAAGCATTTTAAAACAGCTTTTACAAAATAAATATTTTTTAATTAATCCTCAATTACCTGACGGTTTATGCATCTAGGAATATGTGCTGCCATGTTTCTAAAATAACCTTGGCAGTCAGAAGAAAAAATTATTAAGGCAGAGCTTGTTATAGAATTTATCGAATCTTCCTCATTGCATGGATTAGATCTTTTAACCATGTTTTTCCACTTTGAAAACATGTTCTCAATATGATTAAGAATCGGTGACTATGGCGGTAAAAACATAAAATTAAAGTTTAAAGATTCAATGACCTCTCTAATTTCAATAGATTTATGGAATGCTACGTTGTCCATTATCAACATAGCAGATGGAAAGTTGAAATCTGTTAATTTTAGAATCAAATTCTTTAGAAAGCCTTTAAAAGATAGTTTATTAAATGCAGAATCTTGGGACTGATACAATAAAATTCCATCTTTATTCATTGCACAGCAAATAGAGATGTTTCTTGATCTTAATCTAGGAAGTCTTTTTACTGCAGGAAACCAACCAAAGATCTTCCTCTATTACATCTCATTGACACATTAAATCCAACTTCATCAATAAACTTTACTTATCTTAAGAAAATTGTCTAAGAAGCGCTATATAATTTTGCACATACTAGTATCTTACCTCTAAAGTATTCATATTATTTCTTGCAATTGGAATTCTTTGCACACTTTTTATAGATTAGTTAAATCCTTTTATAATTCTAGCTGCAGTAGACTTGCAGATTTCCACATTAAATTTTTCATGCACTAAATTGCATATTTGTTTCAAGCTTAAAGTGCAATCATCATCTTTTTTTTCTTTAATATAACTTTTCTGTTCTTGATTAAGCTTTTCTAATTTGTTACCTCCTTTTCGTTCTGATTTTATTACACAGGCGTCATTATACATTTTAATTATAATGTGCACTGTTGTTCGTTTGATATTTTAAACCTGTGAAATACTTGTAGTGCTAGAACCATTTATATAACTAGATATGATTCTTTCTCTGTCTTCGTTTGAGGTAGATTTATTTTTGTACAAAATCAAAAGCGACAAAGTCAAAATAGACTGGGAAACCCTGTATACTAAACGAATCATGTTTTTTATTCAAAACATGTTCTCTATGCAGCTGTTCTCAAAATATTTTAATTTCAGGTGAAGCTCTTGAAAATAATTTGTTAAGTGCTCTATGCCATCCTTCATGACAATTTGTGGTTCTGGACATACCATAGACTACTCTATGGTAAACATTACAAAAATGAATATCATAAATTGATCTGTCTATATAATTCCTGTAAAAAAAATTTAAAAGTTCTTCAAACAAGCCGTTACAATTAAGTTGAATTATTTTTTCTTTTAAATTCTGAAATAGTCCACTACCTTTTCAGGCTTAACGAATGATAGTGCCAGTAAGTTTTGCACGTATTCCCTAAAAATAGAATTGTTCTTGTTGTTGAAACCAAGTTTAAGCCTTGTATTTTTCGCCATACAATTTGCGAAAAATGAAACAAACAGCCAAACAAATTTATTTTCGAGAATTTTGTTTGAAAAGCTTTTCTAGAAGCCATTTCAAAATCTAAAATGACGGCAATCGGGTTAAATTTTGGTACCTTTGCAAAAACGTAGTCACATATTTTACTGTAAACTGTTTGACTTCTAGAAGCCATTAAAACAAACATTAAAGGTAAATTTTTCCCTTTAACATGGGTTACAAGAGTGTATAACTGCAAAAACCCGCTCGGACAAGACTTGAATGTTCCGTCCATTAAAATAACCTGGCTTTTTCAGATGAATAAGGTTTTCATCCGCGCAAAAGATAACAACTCTGTTTGGGTCATTGATACCAGAATCAAACTGTATAAAAACCTCTCCCGTAGGCAGATTTTAAATAGACGTAGGAATATCTGATGCTTAAGGGGTAAAGTTTGAGTGTTTGGATTTTCTGAACCTTTTAATCCTATCTGTTAAAGATTCAACAAACGGTGTCTTTGCCAACTCCGTCTGCGAGAACGTACTAATAGTCCTGTGAAGTTCACGGAAAGTCTCAGTAATTCTACAGCTCTCGACATTATCTTTTGAAGCTCGAACATAACTTGATTCTTTGTTAAATCCGGACCATGATTATGTTCGGCTGAACTTACTATAACAAGTTCTTTCGATGTGTGAAAAGGTGCCCCACATTGACCAAACCTACATCTCCATATAATTTTTTATCCCGTTTCACTTCTAAAGTTATAGAAGTATCCTTTGAAAAGAAGTTTTGCTTTGCCCCTTTTTGAAAAATTTTTTACTATATCTTCATGGTTGATATTTTCCATAGAAGTATTTTTTTTTGACCCCTAAAAAGAAACAAAAGTCCGTTTTTTCGTCTCCGGGACATAAAATCGGACAGCCTTGTCGATCTAAAGTGTATATCAAAAAAAACGATAGAATTTTTGTCAGTAAATTTGTGTTAAAAAAACGAATTTCAGTACAAAAAAATTGTGTAAAGTTATGATTTAAATATTCTTTAAAAAATTAATTTATATCATTCGTTCTATATACCCCTCATTTTTTCATTTTTTAAAACTGTTTTAAAAATATGAATATTTGAAATAATTTAATAAAATCATTTCAACCCTTTTTAAAAAAGGGGGTCCTGTTTTTATTGCTACTGTTTTTAAAAATAAAAGGTTGAAAAAAATATAATTTAAAACAAATAATTTGATAAAACTTTTACAAATGGTCAGATTTGTTTTTAAGGAGCATGTATCTAATTAAATAAAGAATTACTTTTTCTTATGTTCTGTTTTTAACCGGAATTTGAGGTTTATCACCATCCCAATTTCCCTCAATAGTATTTGTGTGTACAAAGGTTTCTGGATCTATAAAATGTAATGAATGATTGTCAATATCATGAGAAATAAAAAATTCGTCAAGTCCGAAATAACCTTTCTAACCATCTGTATATATATGAGGGTCGGGCTTTACATGTTCTTTAATAAGGGGGATTAAAGTGTCCTTTGAACGATCAGGCAAAGTGAATAATTTAATTCTTCTTGCCGTAGATCATTCAACAAGTCTTAACACCCAGACTCGATTATCGGATGACTTCTATGGTATTTTCGTTTACCAAATTTCGACTTACCAATCTCTACAATCATTCCATTTCCGCCTAATTTTTCTGTATCATTAGAAAATTTTTTTTTCTGAAAATATTTCTGCAATTTAGTTAAAAAATTTGTTACAATTGTCATAGGAAGGTCGAAATTAGCGCTTATAACAAGATTCGGTGACTTTAACATCCATTGCTGGTACACCTAAAAAATTTTTTTTTTGCTAACTAAGCTTTATAAAACACAGAGCCTTGCCGAGCATTATATTTTTTATAACAAGCCTTAAATGTACATCTGACTCGATCTTCATCGTTTTATTTACTTTAAGGAAATACCCGCATTGCATACATCCTTTTTATATTATTTTTCTCCTTATCTTCTCAATTTCATTGTTAATTTCGTCAGTTGTCAAAATTCGTAAACGCATTTTCATGGGCAAAAAAAAATTGGAATTACCCTATTTAATATTTAGTATGAAGTCCTGAAGCTTCATTGCAGGCAATAGCTCTTCTTTTAAAACTCTCTGACAGTGTCTGGCACGTTTCTTTTGAAATTGAGTACTAAATATCTTCCAAAGCAGATTTTATTTCTAAATTCGGGCTTTGTGTTTATTCGGCAGGGGGTTTTGTACCCCTTTTCAGAAAAAAAAAAATGTCACGCACCGGATCGCACATGTCGAATCCTGATGTGGTTTTTTCTGGAAAAATAGAGGGTAAAAAATTCTGCATATTTAAGTGGTTTATAAGAATTAAATGATTTAAGTAATTTGAAGTTTTGGCTTATGTAATCGAAAAGTGCAAAAACAGGGTAAAAAAAAACACAAAACTAAAATAAATGTTTTAACACGTTGAGGACGGCGCGACTTACCGATGGGTCACGCTAGTTAGATCTGCAAAACGTTTTAAATCATTTAAAAACTTATTTTAACACTATTGTATGGGTCTTCTTGATGTGAAACAGAGCTTTTCCTCGCCGGGAAAATATTTTGTGTACATTGTTTTATAAAAAATAAGAAAATTAAAATTACTTATTTTTCATGCGCTTTTTTTAAAGCATTTAAGACACATAAAAAACATTTTTTTTGTACTGTCTACAAAATGTTACAACTTTTCTTGCCTTATGTGTAGCGTAATCCCCCCCCTTTCAGAAAGCCTTTAATAGTAACCGTGGCATCTTTTTCTACATGATCTAGGTGACTTAAAGAATTTTTCAAGAAAACGTCCAATCTTTTTATCAGACAAATCTTACTTTTCATCCTCAGTTTCACCCACTTTGTCTTGTAACAATTCATCTATCACTTTTTCTCGAAACTGCGTTATGTTTAAATCTAAATGGCCCCATCTCTTATGTATATACTATGAATTTACTATTAAAGTTGAACAAATTAGTTCAAGAACAACTTTTTGATACCATTTTAAAGTTTTCGTAAAGAGCTGTAAAAAGCCCGATTTTTTTAAAAATATCCACGCTTTTTGCATTATTGTAGTCAAAAACTAAATCTGGTTTAATTTTACCGTTTTTTTTTCAATCAATGAACAAGAATGTTCCAAACAAGTAGTTGACATTTGAACGGGTCTTTTATCAGTCCATTTCATAAATTTTACTCCTTTACAGTTTTATGCACTGACAATTTCTCCTCTTTTTTACTTTTGATTTTTTACAGAAGGTAAAAATTTTCTGTTTACTCGTACTGTTCCACAAATGTAAGTATTTTGCGCTAAAAGTTCTTCTGCCAGAGGAATGCTCGTGTAAAAATTATCGGTATACAGCGTACGGCCTTCTAATAATAAACCATCCATTAAATTCATAACAATGTTGTATGAATGTCCATGCGATTGAGTAATTAAACTTCTTCCAGTATATATGTCTAATGCATATGTATATCCGACAGGCAAGCTTAGCTTATACAATTTTACTCCGTATTTGTGACGTTTTCCTGGAATGTATATTTGAAACAATAAACGGCCTCTTTAAGGGATCATGCTTTCGTCTATTACAACTTCTTGGCCGGGAATTAAAGCATCTTTTATTGATAAAGAAATCATATCTAGGATCTCTAGAATTTTGTTCAATCTATTACATGAGTCGGATGGTTTTTTACTTTAAAAATGTAAAAAATTGTAAAATTTTAAGAAATCTTTCTTTTTTCATTGCTTTCTTAATCCTTTTATTTTCGTACATAGGGTTTTTAGACCAGTACAATTTTATTCTAGGAAGTTTAACTAGTCCCATAATCATAATAATTCCAAAAAAGGTTTTCATTTGTTTGACCGTAACTGGCCTCCAAACGGCTTCATGTTTTCTTGGCGTAGAAGAAAAAGAGTTGTCATTGTCAACGTATTTTCCAAAAGCATATAAATTTGTTTTGTTCACAATTAAATCCACAATCTTGTCTGTCAAAAACAACTTATAAATATCAAGTGGATTATTTAAATCTATATTCTCGTAAACAAATTCATCGTTTTTAGTTACTTTCAGTCGTATCTGTTTTTACTACTTTTGTCCTTCTAATTTTTCATTGCTGTCTAATAAATCGAAATCTGAACTATAACCTGAATCATCGGAATAACCTGAGCTAGACGAGTCAGAAATAACAGTATCATTGTAATATTCTTTTTAAGAGAAAAAACTTTCGTCAAATAAAGATTTATCAGAGCTATTTCCTGTATTTGTACTTAAGTTAGTTTCAATTATAGTCTTTTTAATTTTTTTCATTTTTAGGATTTAAAAAATACATAAAAGCTCCGTCCAGAGAAAAAATTTTATTTTTAACGCGCCGTCTCCAACGTGTTAATAGTAATAATATAGGATGATTTGTTTGTCTTTTAAAAGCATATAGCGTACTAAATACAAAACTATTTTGTTTTTTGTCCTGTTTTTATGGGGTATTTGTAGTTTGACACCACACCAATTACCTTCTATCGTATTAGTATGGACAGATGTATTGGGGTCCACAAAATGTAACGAATGGTTAACCACACTATGTCCTGCAAAATAATTCTCTAATCCAATACATCCTTTCCAGCCATCGGTATATATATGTGATTCCTTATGAACATGTTTTTTTATAAGCTTTATCAACGTCAATTTAGAACGATCTTTTAGCGTAATAAGCTTTATTTTTTCTCGCCAGTTCGTTCAACGAGACCCAACCCTTCTACCCTGTGGCCCTTAAAGTATTTCCTTTTGCCAAATTTTGACTCATCTATTTCAACAATGATTCCTTTTCCGCCGATTTTTTCGCGTTTACTAAAAAAATTTATCGACAAGAACTTTTCTTAGTCTTTTCAGTATAATAGATATAGAATTTAAAGAAATATCTAAATAAAAGATTATTTGATTCCTTAAAGACTTTATCATCCATGTTGCAGCACTTTTAAAATTTTTGTTTTTGAAATTTTAATTGAAGAAAAAATTGTATTTTTCCATTTGTTACATCTAATATAACAGCTTTTGAAAGTGCATCTGACCATTTCCGGACGTACATTAATTTTTAAAACTGGACAATTGCATCTAATGCAATGTAGCTCATCGATATAATTTTTAATTTTTTTTATTTCTTCTTCCAATTCTTCTAATTTCAATTTTTTCAAACGCATTTTAAGGGGTAAAAAAAATAAATTTTCAAGACCCCTTTTTTGCACTTTTCGTTGTAATCCTCAGAATTTTTAAATTTTTGTTAAATTTTTAATGACATCTAACAAACAGCATTTATCTTATATAAATACAGGGTTTAATTAGAACAAAATTAGACAGCTTTTTTTGTATTAGAAAACGTTAGAAAAGAAAATGAACATATCGGTTGTTGCGAATATTTAAAAATTTATATTTTTAACCCCTAATTCTAGATAATTTACATGGTGGAGAATAAAGAACAAACCCTTAACGATTTAGAAAAACAAATATCAAGGCTGGGGATAACTATTACGTCCCTTAACTTTGAAAACGACATATTCAAACTCTTTCTAAGGAAAGAGTACACCGACTTAAAGAATCAGGAGAAAATTCGAATCATTCTATCATACGCAGAAAATGACATTATTCAATGGCATAGGGAGAAATACAAGGGAGAAGATTTAGAAACTATAGATTTCGAAAAATGGAAAAATAAATTGCTAAAACATTTCGGAAAAGAAACATCAATGTTGGAATTTTTAAAAGAGAAGAAGAAGAATAATGAAACCTTTGTTGATTACTTTAAACGAATGCAGAAGATGGGGAAAATTTTAAAACAAAAAGAATCTATGACATTAGACGTGATACGTATGAACTTGAGGAAAAATGGTTTTCAAATAAAAACCTCAATCGCTGGAGAAAGAAAATTTACGGAAAGCTTGTATGAAAGATTAAGAGACTTAGATACTGCTATTCAAGAAAGAGAGGAACTAAATCAGAACAAGAGGCCACTTTTTACGGTAAAAAAAAATAATAACATTAGTAATAAGACTGAATTTAATAAAAAAGACACTAAAGAAAGTTCCAAAAGCGTTAATAATATTGAAACTGAAGAGATTCTAAATAAAGATAATTATATTTATATTGATGATACTAAGTTTAAAATTCTTCTTGACAGTGGAGCAGAAGGAAATTACATATCTATGAGCATAGCCAAAAAGACTAAAAGAACCATTCAGACGTACGAAGATCCTAAAATAAGATACACATGCATAAAAACATCTTTCTACATTAGAAATTACATTGTGACAAGCTTCATATACAGAGGAAAAGAAGAGAAAGCGAAATTTGATATCCTTCCAAACAGAACAGATGACTTCATTATTATTGGAAGGGAATTTATGAATAAGTTATCTAAAGAGAACATAGTAAATGATAACCCCCAGATCGAGGAAAATAGAATAGAAACTTTACTAAAAATACTATGTAGTTACCATGCAACAGGAGAAATAGAATATAAATGCCACATCCCAACTAGACCTGGAGAAATTGCAACGGGAGGAACGTATTTTATTTCATATGCAGAAGAAGATAAAATAAATCAAGAAATAAGGAGGCTTTTAAAACTAGGTTACATAAGACCATCTACATCGACTTGGCTGAATAAATTAAAACCGGTTGTTAAACCTAATGGTGACTTACGAATTACTTTAAATTTAATCAATCTTAATCAACTTGTTCCCATTGACAGATATTCTTTACCAAACATGGAAGAGATGATATATAAACTAAATGGACAAAAGTTTTTTTCGAAAATTGATCTTAAAGAAGGATTTTTTCAAATACCACTCGCAGAAGAAGATAGACATAAAACGGCATTCAGAGTGAAAAATAAACTTTACGAATGGACTCGTATGCCTATGGGATTTAAAAACTCGTCGGCAGTATTTCAAAGATATATGGATAGAATTTTAGGTGATGAAATTGGTAGATCTTGCTTCGTATACGTAGATGATATTTTAATATTTGGAAAAACATCAGAAGAACATGATGTGAACCTTAAGACAATTTTGGAAATTTTAATCAAAAATAAGATCATGGCAAATAGAGAGAAAGTAGAATTAAACAAAAAGGAAGTTATTTTTCTGGGACATAAACTAAGTTTTTATAAGATTGAACCCCACCTAAATCCGAAAAAGCCAATCGAAGATTATCCCAAACCTACTGATCTAGAGTCTGTTCGAAAATTTCATGGTCTTGTGAATTACTATAGGAAGTTTATCCCAAACTTATCGACTGTTATTGAGCCGATTTTAAACCTAACAAGAAAAAATGTAAAATTCGAATGGTCAAAAGAATGTGAAAGTGCCTTTATAAAATTAAAGAATATACTTCTTAGTGACTTAGTATTAATACAACCGGATTACACCAAAAAGTTTTATTTAGAAACTGATGCTTCAAATGTGGGTCTTGGAGCAATTTTAAGCCAAGAACACGGTGGTTCTTTAAAACCAATAGCATTTGGATCCAGGAAAATGGTTCCTGCTGAGAAAAATTATTCAATTAGCGAAAAGGAGATGTTAGCAGCAATATGGGGCATGGAACAATTTCAGAACTTTCTACGAGGAAAAGAATTCGAACTTATAACGGACCATCAAGCACTGCTAGCCCTAAACACCAAAGGTGAATTAAAGTCAGCAAGAATACACAGATGGATTGAGAGAATACAAAACTTTAGCTTTTCGGTTACATATAGACAAGGCAAGGACATCCCGCATGTAGATGCATTAAGTAGAAGTTTTAATGAAGAGACAAACGTTTGTACGGTACAAAAAGAAGAATCAACAATGGAAGATAGGATTATGGAGACACATAAAGATCTGGTTCATCGGGGCGCGAAGTCCGTTTATGAACATCTGAAGGGAAAAGACGAGATAAATGTTACTTTAGAAAAATGCAGAGAAGTCTTAAAATCGTGCTTAACATGTAAAATTTACAACCCGATAAAGTTAAAGGGTACAAGACATGTTCAGGCCTATGAAGTCGGAGAATTTGTTGCTATTGATGTCGTAGGACCATACGAAGACGAATATATAATAACAGGAATTGATTATTTCTCGAGATATGCCTTCGCAGAGATAATGCCAGACAGGTCCACAAAAAATATTCTTAAATTTCTGAAAAATATGAGCAAGGAAATAAATATCAAAACACTAATTTCAGATGGAGCGAAGGAGATGAAATCTAAATCATTAACAGATTGGTGCAGGCAGAATAATATCAAACATCATTTTACCACTCCCTATCACCATCAATCGAATGGTAGGGTCGAAAGATTTAATAGAACATTGCAGGAAGGTTTAAATAAAACAAAGGAGATAATTAATTTAAAAGAGAGGGTAGACAAAGTAGTGAAAGTCTACAACAATCTAAAACATGAAGCTACTTCTATGGCTCCAATAGAGGCTAAATTGATAGAACACATGGATATAGTTAAACGAAACCAATATGAGTATATTATAAAAAAACACAAGGAACTGATTAACGGAGGGAGAAAGTCTTATATGGTCGGTGATTTGGTTTTAATAAAAGAGGAAATAAATAATGCTAAAGGTAGACCAAGGTTTTCAAAAATAGGAACTATAATTAAAGACCTTGGAAATGACACATATCGCATCGAGATATACGCTTCTAAAAAGAAATGGAAAAGACATGCTGATCAACTGAGACTATATGCCACGGAGGGAGCTCACATAGAGCGCGGGGATGTTGCGAATATTTAAAAATTTATATTTTTAACCCCTAATTCTAGATAATTTACATCGGTAAAACCCGATTTCCTTGGGTTTTTGCTTTTCTCGGGTTTTTATTAAAATGGAAAAAATGGGAAAAGGGGGAAAAAATGTACAAACAACATAATTTATTAAACGTGTTGAAATTGTAAAAGAATAATTAAATGGGCTAATCTTTGGCGCTTTGGTATCCCCATATAAATTGTATAAGATTCTCTGATTGTTTCTCTCTTGAAATATTTTTTCTTTTTCTTATATAATATTTGGATCGCGACCATAATCCTTGGACATTATGTGTATGTACTAATGGATCGTTTGGATCTACAAAGTTTAAAGAGTGATTTATGGATAAATGTTCAAAGTTTTCCTCTAGTTCTGAAAGAGCTCTCTGATAAGCACTTATTTATCAGTATAATAATATACACAGGGTTTACATAATTTTGTATAATACGAGTCATCGTTATAGCATTAAGATTCTCTACAGCAACATAAAACATTTCTTTAAACCTCTTTCAATCCACCCAACATACCATTGTTCGTTTCTAAGTCTCCCCCTGTTATATTTTCGCTTGAAAAATAAGCTTTCATCTATTTCTATCGTTTTTACTGTTGTCAGGGTTAAGGCTACCAATTCTTTCCGATCTTATTACTGTAAAGTAACAAATCGCTTCTCTAGTAAGATCGGTAATTTTTGGAAAAGAATCAGGATCTCTCTGCAACTCGTAGGATATATCATCAAATGATTCGCTTTTCATGTATTTCATGCAAATTAAAAATATTTCCTTAAATTTAAATTTAGATGATTCGAAAAAGACCCAGATCTAATAGATAGACCATTTGTACATGGTATATTGCAACGCCATCTATATCCGTCTAAAGATAATGCGTTTTTTACGTATTTAAGGTTTGGATTATCTTCGCACCTTTCACAAATTTGCGTATTCTTGATTAATTTAACCTTTGCAAGGAATTCGTTTGCCTGATGGTCATCTTCGAAAATAATGCCAACAAAAGCCTCTGTAAATGTAGTCTGTACTATATCCACATCATTAAAGATACTTTCTCCGTTGACTATCTGAGTTTTTCTTATTCTGACCATTTTTAAGGGGGGCCTTGAAAATTTTATAAACCCGAGGAAAAAGCAACAATTTTTTTGGAAATCGGGTTTTACCAACATAGGTATTAAAACTACAAGTAAATAAGCAGATGATTAAATTATAAGATTGTGGTCTTGATTTTTTAACACCACTACACATTAGTGCAGTTTTTTCGTTTACATCTAATTCTATTAACAATCTATTTTCAGAAAGGACATCTTATACAACAAAAGGGGGATAGAAAAAGGAGTCGAATTTTTTTCTTTTATTTCTTTGGTGACATCAAAATCTTTTTCTAAATATACATAATCGCCCTTTTTAAAATCATAAATAGAATTGTGTACAGCTTTTTTATCCATCCTTGCTAAATATTTTTCGATGTATATCCATTTGACTCATATCAATATCCACATCATTATCCTCTTCTTTATCTTCCGCTCCGTCATATATCACGCTATCATCTTCTTCGAAAATGTAATTGAGCGATAGAACAGTATTGAATCTTGTTCTTTTAAAAAAAAATCAAATGGGGATTTATTGTTGTTGAATGCACAGCAATGTTATAATCATACACGACTTTGTCAATGTACTTTATCCAACATGCTTCTTTAGCATCCTCCCCATTTGCCTCGATTTGTTTTGCTAAGGACCTGGTAACAGATTGGTTTAACCTTTCTACCTGCCCCTGTGTTTGAGGGTGCCTGACCCTTTCATGTATCATCCTTACATTGTACCTCGAACACAAATCCTTAATTTCGGAATTTGTAAATTCTTTACCATTGTCAGACTGCAATATTAAAGGGGGTCCAAAGGTCGTAAATAATGACCCCAAAGCATTACATACATCCGAAGACGATTTAGACTTTAGGGTAAAGGCCTTTGCATACTTAAAATATACATCTACAGTAGTCAAGATCCAACAAAAGCCATTGTTTGTGGTCTTATAGGCTTTGAGATCGATTAAATCGATCATAACATGTTCAAAGCATCAGGTTGCCATTATGTGTTTAAACGTCTCTTTTTGCTTTAAAGGCTGCGATATTTTACAAACATTACAATTTGCAACTACATCTCGCACAATAGTTCTTGGAAATGTAAAAAATTAATCTTTACAAAGTCCATACATCCTATTTTGGCCATATTGCTTTTCTTTATGAAGTCTTTCGACTTCTAATCGCATGATTTCCGTTTGGTTTGGGTAGAATACCTTTTTGTGCAACCCATTTTCAACCTTTAAAAACAAGACATCCTCGATTAAAATAGAGTTGTCAGCCTTTTTGTGCGACTTCTTGAGTTGAAAACGGTTTATACCGCTATCAACAACCTCCCCTTTTAAAATTTTATAATTCTATCGCGCTTAACCTTATCAATTATATTTTTAACCATAAGGGTAAAAATTTTTAAAATTTATCTCCTTAAAAAAAATTATTTGTTTTACAAATTAAAAAAATACTTTAATACCTTTTTATTGTTCCTGTAATGCAAAATGCTTATAATAAGTATTGCTCTTTTTTCAAGCTTAATGTCCCAGCGTCAGAGCTAATTGTTCACAAAACAGTTATGCTGAGTTCTCGCCGTGCTGGGGCACTTTTTCATTCCAGAAAGGCAACTGGGCGACCTTTAAAAATTATAAAAAAACGTGGGATACCAAAAGTCGAAAATGTCAAACTGTGCGCGCCTCGGGCCGACATAGAACATAAACAAAACAAAAATTTATTCAATTAGTTTTTTTAGTATTTCACAATATATTTTATAAAAACCTTCTAAATCTCCTTGATCGATAATTCTTTGTCGAAAACAAACTCAGCAAGCCAAACATCCAACTCAGTATTGCGAACACCGTGCTCTTTTGTAACTTCCGACTGTATCCTTGACCAAACATTTTCAATGTTGTTTGTATGAATTCCATCTTCTGTGATAAAACCTAAAGAATGGTTGACAACCCTATGTTCAAGACCTTAGTTACGTGCGACACTTGGAAACCTTGTATAACTATTGCTATGAAGAATAGAACCGTCTGCGATACGGCCTCGAAGTGCTTAAGTAAGAGATTCGATTGATCTGTTCTCCACCCTGCATACGAACACATTAGAAGGATTAAGAGCGTCTACAATACCGATAATCCAGATTGTATTTCGAATTTAAAAATCGACTGAGGTAGGTGACCATATTTTTCCCCTCCTGCATATATCTGATTCGTCAACCTGGACAATTCGGCCTTCTCCACCTATTTCTGTATTATTGTTTACTGCTTCTTTAAATATTTGTCTTAATTTTTCTTTATTGTGGCTATTGTAGAACCAGCTACACCCGTCTTGGACCTAATTTGAAAATAGCTAGACCTATTCATTATCATAAATATAACTTCACAAAACACTGACAGGCTTACTTTACAGCCTTTATTTATAGGTATTCTAACACTGCATTTGTAAAAAGTACATCTATATGCAGCCCTTACTGCTTCTTTTTCAACATATTCTACTATTTTAGATGTAGAACCACATTTTAAGCACAAAACAGTTTACTCAATTATTTCTAACTTAATAAGTGCTTGTAAACAATCAGAAAGACTACAAAAAAGCATTCTAACGCTTGTTATAAGCGTTTCGGTGCTTCTATAGCGCATTCGGCCGGATTCATTATTTTAATACATTTTAGGGGTCTTTTTTTCAAAGAAAAAAAACCGGTCGAATACAATATAAGCACATTGATTTCGATTTAATTATTAATCAAAACAAACTACCTGTAATTAGAAACCAAAGATTTACGATAGGATTTAAATCAGGCGACCTTGGGCCATAAAAGAAGCTCTATTTCTTTATGAGCAAAAAAGGTCCTTGCAAGACGATTGGTATGATTCGGATCATTATTGTGTTTGTTGAAATATAAACAAATAACATTTTACCCCTTAATTAGCTAATAAATGTTTATGGTGGAGAATGTAAAAAACGAGATAACAAGAAAAAATATAATAAGGGAAATTAAGAGAGCAGAGGCTCTCAGTAGCTGGACAAAGATGACCAGTGAGGAAAAAATTGATATGTGTATATCAAAGGCGGATGAAGAAGTTTTAGACTGGCATTGTTGCCTACTTGAAGAGAAAAAGAAAGCATCATTAACTTGAGAAGCGTGGAAAGAAAAAGCTTTAGAGGAATTTTCAGCGCAAAATAGTCTATATACAATTTTCTCAAGGAAACAAAACGAGACAGAAAAGGTGGAAGACTATATAAAATACGTAGATATAGAAGCAAAAAAACAAGGAGTAGCACATGAGGATGTTAGGCAGATTATTAGAAATGGTGTAAATCCAAGATTTAGATACATTAAAATGTTTTTAGCTTGCCCCTACGAGATAAACAAAGAATTTTATGAAACCATTTCCGAGATGGAAAGAGAGGCAAACCTGGCACGTGAATTGAATAAAATTAGTATTTCCGGGAAACAGGGAACCCCCGTGACATGTTATTTATGTAAAAAAGTAGGGCATATATCAAGGAATTGTTTTTATAATCGGGAAAGGAAAGAAAATTATACAACAAGGAAAGTCAATGAAGTAACACAGGGAGCAGAGGAAGAAAATAATGGTGGATGTAAAGATTTTATTGACAATAAAAACAATTACGTATATATTGGTAAAAAAAGGATTCCTGTTGTTTTTGATTCAGGATCAAGTTATAATTTTATATCTAGAACGGCCGTGGAGGAATTAAATTTAAAAACGTTACGAAACGAACAGGTCTTAACATTTTATACATGTTTAGAGGAGAAATTTGTAGTTACAGAATTAGTAATAATGGAATTTGGATACGGAGGCCGAATATTTAAAGGTAAATTTTTTATATTACCCAAGGTTAGACAGTTTAAAATTTTAATTGGAAAAACAGAAATAAAGAATATTTTTAATAAACCCTCAAACAGAATCTGTGAAATAAATACCGAACCGGGGGTACGAGTTGTTGATAAAATATATGGATTATCCCATAAGTTAGAAGGAGGAGTACAAATAGCAATAGATGAGTTACTTAAAAAAGGATTTATCCGACAATCGCGATCAACGTGGTTGAATAATTTAAAACCGGTGATAAAGCCCGATGGATCAGTTAGGGTCACAACTAATCTCGTGTCCCTTAATAAATTGGTAGAGTTGGATAGATATTCATTACCTAATATTGAAAACATGATTTTTGGACTAAAGGACATGCAATATTTCTCAAAATTAGACCTGAAAGATGGATTTTTTCAAATAGAACTAGCGGAGAAAGATCGGCATAAAACAGCCTTTAGATTTAAGCACTTTCTTTATGAGTGGAATGTAATGCCGATGGGATTCAAAAACTCGCCCGCAATTTTTCAAAGGTTTATGGATGACGTGCTTAAGGACGTAATTGGAAAAAGGTGTTATGTATATGTAGATGATATATTAATATTTGGAAGAAATGAAGAAGAACATGATACAAATTTTGAAATTATAAAAGAAATTTTAAAGAAAAATAATTTAGCAATTAATGAAACAAAAACAATATATAAGAAACAAGAAATTGAATTTCTAGGGCATATTATACAACCAGATCAAATAAAGCCAAAGGTTGAAAAAGAACAGGGCATAGATAGCATAACTACGCCATATGATATAACAACATTACAAGAATTTTTAGGGTTTATGAATTTTTATAGAAAATTTATTCCAAACTGCTCAATATTGGCAGGACCACTATATGAACTACTAAAGAAGGACAAAAATTTTGATTGGGGAAAAGAAGAAGAAAAATGTTTTAAGGAGATAATAAGAATAATTAAATCGAATGTGACCTTACAGCAGCCGTATCATAATAAGAAGTTTACTGTGGAAACCGATGCCTGTAACACGGGTATAGCAGCAATTTTATCACAAGAAAATAAAGGCGAATTACGTCCGGTTTCATATGCTTCTAGGCGACTTGTATCAGCAGAAAGAAACTATAGTATAAGTGAAAAAGAATGTCTAGCCATCTTATGGGCAATGGAAACCTTTAGATATTATCTATATGGACGAGAATTTGATGTGATTACAGATCATAAGGCCTTAGAGGTATTAAACAAAGGCGAAATTGGTTCTCAAAGGATACAGAGATGGTTGGATAAGTTAAGCCAATTTAGTTACAATATAAAGTATAAAAAAGGAAGCTAAATACCACATGTAGATTATTTGTCAAGACTATACGCACAAAAAATTACATCAACAAAAACAGAAGAAATATCGGAAGCTCAAAAGAGAGATATCATCAGAAGGAAACACAAAGAGTTGGTTCATAGAGGAGAGAAAGTTACAAGTAAGGAGCTTAAAAAGGAGTACGATTGGAATGACTTAGAAAAGCTGGTAAAAGAAGAAGTAAAAAAGTGCTTGCAGTGTAAGATGTATAACCCGAAAAGAGGAAAACCTTGTTTGTTTGTGAAATCATACAATGTGGGAGAGAAAGTAGCGGTTGACATTATAGGACCTATTAATAACCAATATATTATAACTGGGATCGATTATTTTAGCAGGAAAGGGTACGCAAAGGTCTTAAATTCTAGGGACAGCATAAAAGTGGTTACCTTCGTAGAAGAGATTCGTAAGGAAATAGGAATAAAACAACTGATTTTAGACCAATCAAAGGAGAATTTGAGCAAGAACGTTAGGGATTGGGCTGCCAATAATGGGGTCAAAATTCATTACACGACACCATTCCATCATCAGTCAAATGGGAGAGTAGAAAGACTCAATAGGACAGTGCAAGAAGGAATTTACAAGCAAGAAGGAAATTTGAATTTAAAAGCAAGATTGGTTAAAGTAATGGATATATACAATAGTGTTTATCATTCTAAATTGGGTATGTCTCCCGAGGATGCTTTAAAGCCAGGAAATGCAATGGCGGTTAGACAAAGACAATTCGATGAAATCATAAAATATCAAGGAAAACAAGTAAAAGGTGAGAAGGAACACGTATTTGGAGAGGGGGAAGTGGTGTTAATAAAAGACGAGATTCGCGCAAATAAAGGTGATCCAAGGTTTAAGGATAGAGGCGTAATCCAGGAAATCCTAAAGAACAATACATACTTAGTAAAACTAAAGAGAAGGACTATAAAGCGACATGCTTCGCAGCTTAAAACACTAGTGGATCAATGACTTTGGACGAGGGGGATGTTGAAATATAAACAAATAATATTTTACCCCTTAATTAGCTAATAAATGTTTAGGATCAATAAACAACAACAACATCAGAGATGATATCAACACACATCAGCGTCCACCGTCCAGTCTGGACATTTACAGACTACAACAGTATTAAATAATCGTATTATTTTTCTCTAGAAATGCTTTTTTTTTATTAAATATTTTGAACGAGACCAAAATCCTTCTACATTTTGAGTATGTATTGAAGGATCTTTTGGATCAATAAAGTTTAAAGAATGATTAATTAATAAATAATCAAAATTTTCTAGTTTAGAAAGAGCTCTCTGATACGCTCACCATTTATTAGTAATTATTTAAGATTCTTCATTTACGTGATCTCGAATAACTCTTGTCATTGTTGTAGCATTTCTATTCTTTACAGATACTAAAAAACATTTTCTGTAACCTCTTTCGCTCCCTTAACATACCATTGTACATCTCTCATACAGTTTGTTACATAAAAGTGAATAATTTTTTTTAAAGAAATGTAAAGCTTATAAGAAAAGAAAATAAATTAAAATACTTATTTGTTGACGGCGGATCGCCTCAATTAGGTTTGTTTGTTTGTTTAATCATAGATTAAACAAACACTGATTTAATTAATCAATAAAATAAGTATAAATACATAATCACCTGAGAAGGGATGCTAAGAAAGGATAATAAAAATAATAAAGTTTCTTCTATAAATGTCCCAAGTAACATTGGCGACAGCGAAGTCGAACCGAAAGATAGGCTTGAGAGATTGCTTGGTGCAATAGGAGTAGGTCCAGGGGGACTGAAATCTTTCGGAGGTGAGGAGAATGAGGATGTTCAGGTGTGGATTGAACAGTTCTCCTACCTTGAGGGTGATTGGAAAGATGAGAAAGTGTTGACGTACGCACTTTCGTTTGTTACAGGGGTAGCAAAGAAGTGGGCATCCGCTATGGAGGGCCTAGAGTACGAAGACTGGTGGACATTTAAGAAGGCGATTAAAAGAAAGTACGATAAAGAAGACAATGATGACAGGGATGATGTCAAAGAGTTATATAGAATTTTATTTCTCGGGCCGAAGGGTCGGACGACCGAGGAATTTGTCTATGATGTGATTATACAAAATAAGAAAGCGAATGTTCATTTTAAAAGTATTAAAGAAGAGTTACAAAGGTATTTTCAGCTTCACTAAAGGATAAAGTAATGGAAGCAAAAGACTTTAAAGATATATTGGAAATGCTAGAAAGGCATGGGAAGTTTATTGAGCGAAGTAAAGCAGAGGTTAACCAGAAGAACGCGGAAACTAAAAGCAATAATACTAGTTTTGAAAAGAAGGATGTGAGAAAGGGTTTACAGTGCTATAGCTGTGGCGGGCCCCATTATCAGTTTTCTTGCCCTAATAAAGGCAGCGAAGACAAGACTAAAACAATCCAGACTAATGTTGAAGGAAAGAAAGAGGCACAAAGCGAGTGCAAGGTGTTTGAAATCAAGGATTACAATAAAGACGATTTGGTTTACGTGTCTGGATCGACGAAGCGCGATAAAAGTATTAATATATTATTGGATACGGGTGCTTCTCACTCTTTTATCGACAAGAGTTTAGTTGATTTTAAAGAAGATAGGAAAAGGAAGAGCGAGGTAGTAACGGCTACAGGGAAAGCGTTTAGTCTAGGAACAGTAGTAGAGATTCTCGAAATCGAGGGAAAGGAGTATAGAACAGAGCTCCAGGTAGTTTTCCATTGAGTGAGCAGATTATTCTAGGCAGAGATTTTATGGACCGGTATGGTGTTCAAATTGATTTCTATAATGAGAGAGTCACAATTCGAGACGAAATAGTTTCATCAGGGAAAATAAGGAAAGAAATTAGTTTAAAAACTTTGATCGTGAAAGAGGATGATTGTATAGTTGAACCAAGGAAGAATGTTTGTGGGAAAAGTCAAATAATTGTAGATGAATACTGGAGAGGAATAGCTGAAAAAGGCGAGGGTTGTACTAACACTTTTGGGATAGAACATAAGATCGATCTACTCCCAAATAGGACGATATCTAGTGTAAGAAATTATAATATGGATTTGAACCAGAAAGATTTGATCATCCAAACGTGTTTAGAGATGTCAAAGCTTGGTGTGATAGAAGAGAGCACAAGCAGGTGGAACGCACCAATCCTTATGGTAGGTAAACGAACAGGAGGACTTCGTATGTGTATAGACTATAGGGGTCTCAATGATAGGACTGTGAAAGAGGTTTGTCAGCCTCCGACTGTAGAAGAGTGTTTAAATGTGTTAAGTGGAGCACAATGGTTTTCACAGATTGACCTAGAGAAAGGGTATCATCAAGTACCAATGGCAAAAGAATCAAGGGAGTTAACTGCATTTATGTCACCGATAGGTAAGTTTCAATATAGAATGATGCCTTTTGGGTTGACGAATGCACCAGCCACGTTTCAAAGATTGATGTACAAAGTGTTTAGGAGTTTTATAAATGTAAAGGTTGTTGTGTATATGGATGATATTACAGTCTACTCAAGGACGCATGAGGATCACCATAATGATGTGAGAGAGGTATTAAAAGTGCTGGTAGATAATGGGCTAAGGATTAGCAAGGAGAAAAGCGTGTTTTGCACGAAACGTGTAGACTTATTAGGGTTTTCGGTGATAGAAGGCAAAGTGATGCCGGATGACAAGAGGTTAGGCCCGTTTAGGGAGCCTTTGGAGATACAAACGATTAAGCAACTGCATTTATTTATAGGTTGCGTTGGCTATTTTCGAAATTTTATAAAAGATTTTGCCAACAAAACATTTGAATTAAATAATGTGATTAATAGGAAAAAGGATTTTGATGAGGTAGATATTAAAGGGAGAGTCGAACTTATAAGGAAAGAATTACTGGATTCAGCATGGTTGGCGTTGCCTGACATGAATCAACCTTTTATCATAGAAGCAGACGCTTCAGACTACTGCATAGGTGGGGTCTTAAAGCAGAAGAGGGGGAAAGAGGATGTGGCTATAAGATTTTATAGCAGAAACATGATTCAGGCCGAGCGAAACTATTCGACTTTGGAAAAAGAACTATTGGCTATTATTAATGCTGTTAAGAAATTTAAAAATTATTTGCATAAAAAGTTTACCATACGTACCGATCATAAATCTTTAATATGGTTATATAAGGTTAAGAAACCGCAAGGCAGAATTGCGAGATGGATAATGTTCTTAAGTGATTTAGATTTCGTAATTGAGTATAAAGAGGGAGAGTCAAATGTAGTGGCTGATTGTCTATCGAGATTACAGCTTAAACTAATAAAAGAAGAGAGTTCAGATGATGAAGAGTTAATTAAAGAAGCGCATAGCTTAACTGGTCATAGTTGTGCCAGGAATACGTACAGTTTTTTTGAGGAAACAATGGAATGATGTGAGAATAAAGGAGGATGCAGTTAAGAGAGTTTTGGAGAACTGCGAGACATGCACAAAATTTAAAAGAAATTCAAAGTTTAAAATTTATCCAACGAAGGTCGATGGTTCATTTTTAGAAGTAGGGATTGATTGTATTGGACCGTTGCCAAAATCTAGTTCGGGGAACAGATTTATTGTTTTAGTAACAGACTATTTTACTAAGTGGGTGGAAGGCAAAGCCTTGAAGCATAAATCAGCAAAGGAAATTGCAAGATTTCTAGTTGAAGAGGTCTTTGCAAGACATGGGACCGTTAAGGTAATTAGAAGTGATCAGGGTTTAGAATTCACAAATATGTTGGTGCATACAGTGGCGGAGATGTGGGAATCGCGGTTTAGGCATTCGTCTCCATATCATCCGCAGTCGAATGGATTAGCTGAGAGAACCAATAGGACAGTCATAGAGAAAATGTCGAAAGCAATGTCAGATTATAAGGAGAACTGGGATAAGCTATTGCCATATGTGTTAATGCAGTACCGTGTGGGGATCATTGAAAAATATGGTGAGTCTCCTTTTATGATGCTGTACGGAAGGAAACCACAGGTGCCGAAGGACTTACTAGAGTTACCAACAGACTTCGAATTGTATTTCGAGGATCCTATCGACTATTGTAAAAATAAAGAATTTAAAATAAGAGAAACGCATGAGAAGATAAATGAGATGAACGAGAAGAAGATCGAGAGAACAGAGAGAGAGAACGAGAGAAGGAAGGATCCGGAGGATTTAGAGTTGGGAGATAAAGTATTGGTATTGAAACACAATTCATTGAAAAGGAAGTTCGAGTCTCCATACGTTGAGGGGCACTTTGAAATTGTAGGTGTTAAAGGTCAGGGAGCATATCAAGTTAAACATGTTGAACATGACAGGGTGATGAATATTAATCGTAAAGATTTAGTCAAGGTTTCAGAAACTGAAAGGGTATTACTTTGTTTGAGAAAGGGGAGAATGTTGACGGCGGATCGCCTCAATTAGGTTTGTTTGTTTGTTTGTTTAATCATAGATTAAACAAACACTGATTTAATTAATCAATAAAATAAGTATAAATACATAATCACCTGAGAAGGGATGCTAAGAAAGGATAATAAAAATAATAAAGTTTCTTCTATAAATGTCCCAAGTAACACTTATTAATTAATTTTAAATATTTTTTTGAACATATCATTTGTTTTATCTTCGTTATTAGTTTAAAAGCATTTTTTCTACGAACTGTTACATTAAAATATATAATTTTTTTTACAAAAACAACGTAAATTTTCCCTTTAAAAATATTTAAGTAAACAATTTTATTCCCAATGCATATTAGTCCTGTTATAAAGGAATCCATAATCAATCTTGTTAACTTTCAAATCGTTTTTTCAAACATCGGTAAAAAATATATAAAATATTTAAAGGAATAAATTTCTAGAAGAAATCTTTATTCCTGTTTAGGAAGCTATGAAAGCTTATACAACATCTCTCCCCTAGGTTGAACAGTATCTGACTCAATATGAGACTTGTTTAATCTTAATGAAGACGTACCTGACTATACTATATAAGCATCCGGAAGAACCTTTGAAACCACAACATAACCAGGAGTCCACTTAGCGAGAAGCTTGTTAGATAAATTCTTTTTATAAATTAGTACACGATCACCCGGTAAAAACTCCTTTTTTATTTCGATCGATCCTTTCTCAATGTCCTTTGAATACTTCTGCTGAACCTGGTCTCTTGTTTTTAATAAATTATCCTTATCTGTTGTAAATCCAACTTTTCCATATTTCCTATCCACAGCTAAATCCAATAGAGTACCTTTGAGTAGCATATAAGGAGATGTCCCAATCGCTCTGTTAAACGAGATATTAACGGCCTGTGTGGCCCGTGGTACCGCCCTCTCCCAACTTAACTTCCCAAAATCGCAGAGCTTTTTGATCTTATACCATAGAGTTTGATTCACTCTCTCAACTGCCCCAACCGTTTTGTGGTGCGCCGGAGAAGCAAAGTCCCAACATATACCTTCTGATGCTGCCCATTCCTGTACCTTTTTATTTTTAAATTCTAGCCCACAATCTGACAAAATTCTTACTGGACGGCCATGTTTACGTACTATTAAATCTTTAAGCAGTTTAAAACTGTAACATCTTCTTTATCTTTTATCACTTTAGTCTCGACCCACTTAGAGAAATGATCTGTTGCCACAAAAATATACTTGTTCCCTGTTCCTGAAGGCACACGGCCAATTAGATCGACCTCCCATAATTCGTTAAAGGCTGATGTTTTTATTACTCGATTTTTAGTATTAACTTTTTCATTTCCCGATTTCGTGCATATACGGCAATCTTTAACGTATCTGTCAATGTCCCCGACTATGTTATTCCATTTGTATTTTTTAAGGATAAGAAACTTCATGGTGTTTGCAGTGCCATGTCCTGAAGAAAGGTGGTATTCTTTAAGAATCTCTTGTTGTATATCTTCATTTTTAGTATACCCCTGTTCGATTGTAATACGATCGACACGCTTTATCCTACTTAACCCATCCGCTGGATTATTTTCTCCTTTAATATACTCTACTTTGAAATTATACTCTTGGAGTTTCAGTGACCAACGTAAAATCCTGCTATTTGGATTTTTCGTTTCCCACAGGTATGCAAGAGCCCGATGGTCAGTTCTTAATATAAACTCAGCACCCAACAAATAGTGTCTGTAATTTTCTATCCCTTTTACTAGACCAACCAGTTCCTTGTCTGTAACTGAGTAATTTAATTGAGCTTTATCAAGATTCCTACTAAAAGCGGAAATCATTCTCTCATTTCCTGAATCGTCTAACTGAGAAAGGATCGCACCAATCGCGTAGTCTGATGCATCCGTTGTAAGTACAAAGGGTTTGCTAAAGTCGGGCTGTGCTCTCTCGAGTCCCTTGGTCATCGCAGATTTAATTCTAACAAAGGCGTCTTTTGCTTCCTTATCTAATACTATCATTCGAGCACTGTCTTTCTTACTTCCTTTAGTTAACGCAAATAAGGGCCTTAAAATTTCAGAGTATCCTACAATGTATTCTCTACAATAATTAGCCAATCCTAAGAAAGATCGCATTTCTTTAACTGTTCGTGGAGTAGGGTATACCTTTATTGCTTCTACCTTGTCCGGATCCGGAGATACTTTTCCCTCCGAAATAACAGAGCCCAACATCTTCAATTCCGTTTTTCCAAATTTACATTTACTTTTATTTAAAGAAATTCCTGCTTCCTTAAGCAGCTCAAAAACTTTTTTTACATGCAAAATATGGTCCTCTTCAGAATTTGAATATATGATAACATCGTCTAAATACGCAATAACAAATTTTTCTTTTAAATCTGCAAGAACTTGATCCATGGTGCGCTGAAAAGTCGCAGGCGCATTGCATAACCCCATTGGCATCCTATTGTATTCGTATAGGCCTCTTCTCCAAGCAAATGCCGTCTTCTTCTTATCCTCCGCAGCCATAGCTAATTGCCAATATCCGGATGTGGCATCCAAAGTAGTAAAAAACTTCGCTTTCCTCAATGCATCAGTAATCTCGTCAATTCGTGGTAGTGGATATCTATCTTTAGTGGTGATCTTGTTGAGCGCCCTATAATCTATGCACATCCGCAAGGAACCATCTGGTTTGGACACAGGAACGATCCGACTACACCATTCACTTCTACTTTTCCTTAGAATTCCAAGCTTTAGATTTTTCTTAATATCCTCATCGATAACCTCTGCAAAGTGGACCGGTATCCGTCCCGATTTTTGGTAAATTGCCTTGTTAAGCCCTGTGTCAATTCTATGCAATCCTTTTTTACACATCTTGAATTTATCAATTTCCGTAGTGAACATTTCTTCTTCTTGTTTAACAATGTCTTCTAAGGCTGTACAATTTCTAACCAATACCTCTCCTCGCTTTCTTACGCTGCTTCGCTTCGACTGCGCTCGTGACAAACAATCCTCCAAAAGAACTGGGTAATCCAGAATGGCATCGACCCCTAAGATAGCATAATCCGGTCCATCTTTAACGATCAGGGGACTTAATATAATTTCTTTACCCGAGTCTGTTTGCAAGATCACTCTGTCTAAAACCCCAACCACATTTAATGGGTTCCCGCATGCCGAAACCAGACGAGTGTTAGTCTTCCTATATTCACCTTCAAGTTTTACCGTATCGGGGATTATAGTAACATCTGCCCCGGTGTCTACTAAGCAGGGAATTTGCTTTACTCCAACCCACAGATTTATAAAAAAAGGATCAAATTTCCTAACGATATTAACGCGATAATTATTAATAGTTTTAATATCTTCTAGCTCAGAATCTAGTTCTTCTTCGTCGTAAACGTCATTATCCTCATCCATATCCTCCGAAACACATCTTATTCTTCTTGACTTTCCATTCTCAGGGATCTCCAACTTGTTAGCTCTGTATAAAGACTTAAGACGGAGAAAGAACTTGCAATCCGTGGTGTTATGAGTATCGATGTCGTGCCATTCACACCATGAATTTCCGCCACGAGGTTGTTTCCCTTTAGAAGATGACTTAACACGATTGAGGGATTTGTCTGGAAAAGCAATCCAGGCAATATCTTCCGCTCGTTTCCTGAACATATCCCAGGTTGGCGCACTCTCAGCCGTCTGAAATAAGAGGGCCTTCATTTCTACTGGGGACTTATTGATAACTACTTGAGTCAAGGGTACTATATTCATATAACCTTTCATAAATAAATCTGTAGCATAACGTAATAAAGAAGAGAACTCATCCCTTGATGACGGGGGTTTTGATGTCAAAAACTTAGACAGGGAAATCTCAGTATTTTGTTGACAAAAAACTTTCCGTTAAAGTTTCTACCAGCTCACACAGTGTGAGTTCTAAAGTCCGGTTTCCGAAAGTCGTACTTGCCCACGCTTGCGCCGCGCCACGCAAGTTTAATAAAATCATCTTTTTAATCTCCACGTCAGGAGCTCCATACACCTCTCCAGCAAATCTCACTTGCTGAATCCACAACATTACATCTTCCCCGGCCTCTCCCGAGAACGTTTCAACCACATTAGTCGACGTCGCCATGTTAACTTTCAAATCGTTTATTTCAAACATCGGTAAAAAATATATAAAATATTCAAAGGAATAAATTTCTAGAAGAAATCTATATTCCTGTTTAGAAAGATATGAAAGCTTCTACAACAGATCTTTTTTTAGAAAAAAAAACTCAGGAAAAAATAGCAGAGGAACTAGGCATAAGTCAAAGCTCTGTATCCAGAACAGTAGGGAACTAAAAACAACAGGTTCTTGTCTTAATAAAAAAAGTAATACCATAAGAAAAAAGTTTAATGATGAAGATAAAAATATTATAAAAAAAATGATAAAAATCCGAAAATGTCATTAAGAAAAGTGGTTGCGGAGATAAAAATAAAGACAGGTAAAGACAGTCCATATGTAACTGTTAACAATATTAAATAAAAAGCGTATTTTTGCATATTCGCCTTTTAAAAAGCCACTTCTATCGAAAAAGAATATTGCAATAAGAAAAAAATTATCCGACAAATTTATTTTGTTCAGAAGAGGAAATAAAGCAAATATTTTTCTCCGATGAAAGTAAATTTAATCTTTTTTATTCTGATGGGAATTTGAAAGTTTGGCGAGAATCGTCTAAAGCAGGGGTCGGCAACCTTTTTGGGGTGAAGAATGAAATTTGAAATTTTAAAATCGTGGCGGGCGCAAGCGAATTTAATTAAAAAAAAAGTTTATTACACGAGAAAAAATAGTCACTTTGAATTATATTTGGCGTCATAAATTATGTCGTTTTTAATTACCCGGTATCTAAAATTTTATTTACAGTATATGTTTAGCATAATTTACAAAATTTTCTAAAGGAAACCAGAAATGACGTCATTTTTCTCTTTATCCCAAATTGTTTTTATGCTATAAATAACAATCGTAAAGGGAAATGGAAAATATTTTTATGGTTTGAACAATTATTATAACATTTTTTAAATACATTCGATACACATTTCATCAACAATTTTAAAATTATTTTTTATAAATAAAAAAAAATTGAAAGCACTTGGATAGAAACAAAAAAAAACAATACTTTTAATGAGAAATTTGGTTTTGCATATCATCTCCAATTTTGTCATAATCAATGTTGTAAGATGAATTTCCTGCTCTTAAACAGTTATCTAAATGTTTGTCCGTGAGTTATGATCGATACTTTGATTTCAAATATGACATATTTGAAAAAAGAGCTTCACAATTATATGTTGTGCCACAATAAGAATAAATTTTAAGAGCGCATCGTCTTAAAATAGGAAACTTCTCATTTGTAACCAATCGCCAAAAGTCCTTGTCTACATAATTGTTTTTTAGGACAATGTCATTTTGCAAATTAATTATTTCTATTTCTAAGTCATCCATTTTAAAAATATTAAAAAAATTAGAGATTTTTAAAGATAATTCAGAGTCATTAACATTAAAAGGATTAACAAAAAATGGAATGACAGACTCTAACGACTTAAAATCTTGAAATCTTAAAGAAAATTCGATCAATAATGCATCAATTGTATTAATGTAAATTGTAGGATCAAATTCATCAATATTAAAATTATTATTGTCGATAACTCCTTTTATATTATGAAAGTAAATTAAGGATTTTCTATTCAGGTGAGCTTTTAATAATTCCAGCTTGTTTTTAAATGAATTAATTGTACTTATCATATCAGCAATGTAGGAATTTTTTTGCTGTAATTTTAAATTTAAATCATTGAATTTAACTGTCAAATCGACTAAAAATCCCAAATCTAATAACCAATTTTTGTTTTATAATTCTTCATAGTCTTCTTGTAGAAATAAATTTTTTAATCTGGGGTATAAGTTTAATGAAGCGTTCAAGAACTTTGCCTCGACTAAGCCATCTCACTTCTGTATGAAGTATAAGATCCTTAAACTCTGCGTTTTCATTTTCTAAAAACAGCTTGAACAACCTATGTTGTATTGATTTAGCTCTTATTGAATTTACTATTTTTGTATCAATTGATAAAATATGATCAAAATTAATGCTTTTTGCAAACAAAACTTGTTGATGAATAATACAATGATAGGAAATGAAATACGGAAACGAAATATCTTGTCTATATTAATTAACAAATCCGTTTTCTTTACCAATTATTGCTCTTGCACCATCGGTAGTAATCGAAGAAAGTTTTTCCATTGGCATATTTTTATAAACTATAAATTTTTAAAATAAATTAAATATCTTTTCCGGTCGTTCTAGTTGTTAAGGGTAGAATTTTAAAAAATTCTTCTCTAGTTGAGAAGTCATTAAACACCATTTTAATTGAAATTAAAAGCTGTGCTGTATCTACAGCATCAGTGGATTCATCAATTTGCAATGAAAAAAATGTACATTCTTCTATATCTTTATTAAATTTAGCTTCTTAAACTCGATGATAAAAGTAGCTACAAGTATTTAGGCATAACAGAAGACTATACTAGTTCCCCGCTTCAAGAAGTAAAAGATTCAATTGTAAAGGAGATCATAAGGAGGACGAATCAACTTGCTAAATCGCGACTATCCGGGAAAAATATGATCAAAGCGATAAATGAATATGCTATATCACTTACTAATTATTATATAGGTGTTTTAGACCTTGAACCAGAAATATTTAAGAAAATTGACAATGAAATCAGGCTTACGCTAGTACATAATGGAATACATCTGCAGCCAGCTTCCAAAGAAAGATTATACTTACCTCGTCTAGAACTAGGCAGAGGCCTTGTTAATGTAGAACACCGCAGTGAAGCAATGTTATATAAATTACTAGATGACTTTTCGAAAACCAGGCTAGTCTACAAGAGAAGAGCAGCTATTCTTAAGCTCCAAGAAGAAGACAAGACCCATTTCTGGCTGGTAAAGAAATACTGTTAGCAGAAATATAACATTACCTTGGAAGACGATATTAAAATCCTGTTAAATGCCCAAAAAG
The DNA here is from genome assembly GCA_029849275.1 of Papilio elwesi. NCBI lineage: Eukaryota > Metazoa > Arthropoda > Insecta > Lepidoptera > Papilionidae > Papilio > Papilio elwesi. The sequence continues at coordinate 1,817,360 of CM056716.1, read as the reverse complement.
AAGCCCTTTACAACAACATTAAAAACAAAAAATTACATAAAATGTTGTACAAGGGAACATCAAATGAAATGGTGTCAGTAAAAGATTCTTCTGTTTGGTTGAAATATGGGAATATACCGGCCCGTAGAGAAGCGGCTCTATGCTTTTTGCAAGATAGGAACATGTTTCTTGGTGAAGTAAATAAATGCCCGCATTGTGGCGAGGTGCAGAAAACAGTTGATCATTTGGCCTCTAGATGTGGAAAAATGCTTGGGAATGACTATACGAGGAGACACAATGAAGTTCTAAAGTGTATACATCTCTTATTGTGTAACAAATACGGGGTTAGATCGACAAAGAGGCTGAGAAATCATTCTGTTCAGGAAGTTGCCTCCAATAAATACGTCGAAATTCGAGTAGATACTTTTGTGAAGACCGACATCAAGGTCAAACACAATCGTCCGGATCTCGTTGTTATAGACAAAAGGAGTAAAGAGATTTTGATCGTCGAGGTTGGAATAACATCAGCAGATAACCTCCAACAAGTCGAGTCAGAGAAGCTTCGAAAATACGACATTCTTGCAAGCGAATTATCTCAGTTATACGGGTTTAAAGCAACTAATATTCCATATGTACTTACGTGGGATGGTGTGGTAACCAAATTCCACGCAATATATAGAAGGAGGCTCGAGATATCTGATCGAGTAGAGGCCTATATACAGTCTCTTGTCTTAAAAAAGACACTAGAAAGCATTTCTTTAGACTTTAGAAGAAAAGGAAGTCTAGAAGAGCTTTTAAGCGTTGAGAGACCGGACAAGGATCTAATTAAATCGGATATTACTGATTCAATGGCCCCTCTGGCAATAGAATAACTATAAAAAATGTGATAGCTTCAAATAAATTATTTACATTTTAAATTCAGCTTCCAAATTGCCTGCAATCAATTCTGTTCTTCTCGTTGTAGTTCTAACTGATAACTGCAACATATTTATTGCGTTTACGATTTCTGCTTTATTATTGAAATTTGTAAAAAGAGAATCAGCGACAGTTATCATGGCTTCTTTGACAATTTCAGAGTCTGTAAATGGTTTCTTTTTCTTAGCCAGTAGATGTGCAACTTTAATAGAAGCAACAGTAGCTGCTTTTGATAACTCCTTTGGTTTAGTAAAATAACTTTGTTGTTTATCTAATTGTGCTTTTAAAGATACTAATTTATTCTTTCTTAGTATTGAATTTAAAAGATAATTGATATTGACTTGCTCATGAAAACTCTTAAAGTATCTTTCCAAATTACTTTTTTTACAAATCGAAACAGTTTTGTTACAAGATAAACAAATAGACTTACCCTTAAACTCTATGAAAAAATATTCTTCTTCCCAAATAATATGAAACTGATAATTTCTTTTTCTTTTTGAATAATCCATAAAGGGGATAAAAAAAAATAAAATTTTGTAAATCGACTACTTGATACTATGTATGTGGTATGAGATAATTATAGTTAGGTTTAACTCATAAAATATTGGTATTTTAAAATAAGTGCACCTCGTTCGGTTTGTGGAATCTAAAAAGTCAATTTTTTTTACACAATTTCTTTTTCTGAACAGCAAATATACAACTTACGTAAAATTTGATTTATTAATCTAGAACTAAAAAAATAATTTCTGTATCTATTAATCTCCACTAAATTTAAAAACTTAATTTTTTTTCAAATTATAAAAATGCAACAAATTTAAAACAGGCGCATCCAAATCTTAGTAAGGGCGCAGGTGCGCCCGCGGGCGCCGCGTTGCCGACCCCTGTTCTAACAGATTTACTTAATACGGATGACTAGTTAATTTTTGTTTAACGTATGTTAGCTTCCTTTTTAACACCTAAACGTGGTCTTGAATATTTTTATTTTTTTAAAGGTACTGGACAAAATGGAAAATCATTATTAACTTCATTACTCATGCATACATTTGATCCCTTTTATGCTGTACTTCCATCTTCATTTTTAGTATAGACTCCAACACAACTGGATCGGCAAATCCAATGTTAGTTTCTTTAAAAGACAAAAGGATAGGAATAGTTTCAGAAACTGGACATAGAGATTATAAAACTGAAATGATAAAAAGGTTGACAGGTAGAGATGAAATTGCATCTAGTAATTTATATTCTAATAATATTCAAACTTTCAGTATTTCTACAAAATTTATTGTATTAACAAATCATATTCCTACATTCACTTTAAATGATGAAACTTTATGGCGAAGATTTGTCGTTTTACATTTCAACAATAAATTTGTAAATAAAATAAATAGAAAACCTGGCGAAAAATCAGCCGATCCTTCTTTAAGGACAATTTTAGAAAATGATCTTATGATTCATCAAGCTTTCATGATCAAGTTAATACAGAATTATCAACTTGAGTTTGATCCCATTTTAGAGATGCCGGAATCGCAGCAATATCTTCTTGAAAATATCAAAACGGTTTCAAGTACCTTTTATGAATATATCAAAGAACATGTTACATACATTAAAGGTAGTATTTTACAACCACCGGTGGTGATTCAGGCATTTTATTCTAACGAACAAATGCCTCATAAACGAAGTAGAGAGTACAAGGAAAAATTAACAATATTAGATAATTTTTTAACATCTTTAGCATTTGAAAATAATACAAACAAGCCAATAATAAGTACGTATAGAGTAAGAGGGGAATCAAGTGTTAGTAGAAAATATAAAGATTTAAATTACAGAATAAAGTTCTTTAAATTAAGTTATGTTTTTAAAAAAACCCTTTAACTGCTCAGGACGTATATATACGTCCTAGAAAAAAAAATAAAAAAAAACTACTTTTAAACCTTTTTGTCATAGAAATTTATGCTAATTATTTGTTAATCTAACTACTTGTGACTTCTTTTACATTTTAATCTTTTTATCCCCAAAAATGCCTTCCATTTTTAAGCAATTAGGTCATAATACCAGGCAAGACAGTTTTAATACATCAATAGCAGACAACGACGTTGTAGAAGACTTTCCTATAATAAATTTAAGTTCTTTAGCATTTGATGAAGAGGATTTTTATAACCCGCTCATACATGATTTGAACTCGAGCTATATGGTTAGTTCAAGTATTTGCATAGTTCATGATGATTAACAGATAACTGGAAAATCGAAGACAACACTTATATTTACCTCTCAACCTGGAATTACTTTCGAAGGTCCATTAGAAAAAAAAACTGTCTTATTATTTTGAGAAATTTTTGGATGATGAGACGGTTAATCTTATTGTAAAAGAGATAAATTTATATGCTGATCAATTCTTTATAGAAAACTTTTTTTAAAAGCCTAAATTGAGATTTCATAAGTGGTCAAGAACAAATTCTAGTGAAATAATGATTTTAGTAGGACTCTTGATTCGCCAAGGTATTGTTCAAAAGCCCTCGTACGAGCATTATTTTTCGAAAAAAATGTCTTGAAACACCCGTTTTTTATAAAAACATGTCTAGAAACAGATTCTTTCTTATTACAAAATTTTTACATTTTACAGATAACAGTTTGCATAATCCTTTGACCTGTGATTCGAAAACTTGGAAGATAGATCCGATTCTACAAAGACTGCGTGATAAATCAAAATTGTTTTATCTACCCGACAAAGAAATTTCATTAGATGAATCCTTGTTGCTTTGGAAAGGAAGACTAACTTGGAAACAATATATCCCAACAAAAAGAAGTCGATTCGGCATTAAGCTGTTTGTAGTTTGTGAAAGCAAATCAGGTTACATATGGGACTTTATTTTCTACACGGGTAAAGGCACGAATTATGGTATGAATTATCAATCGGAAAGTGATGTCACGCTCATAGTATTAGAACTGTGCAACGGATTGCTTGATAAAGGACATATCCTTTATCTCGATAACTATTACCTTAGTGTCGATTTGGCATTCAAAATTGGTTTCAAGGATAACTGATGTAGTGGGAACGATGAGATAGAACAGAAAAGAAATTTCCTCTGATTTACAAGCACGTAATTTGCAGCAAGGTGAAATTATTTCTAGATTTAAAAACAAGATAATGATGATGAAATGGAAGGACAAAAAAAATTTGTTTATTTGGTACCTGACCGTTTGGAACCCGCGTTGGGAATAGAAACTGGAATTGAAAAGTTTTAAGGGACCCCATTAAAAAATATGGCAAGACTAGGAAGGACGCAATTTGTAGAAAGTGATGAAATTTTTAAAGAGATGGAAATGGATGAAATTTTTATACTAGGAACTTTAAACGATATTGACATTGCATTCATTTTTTGCACGAAGTGTTTGATTAAAAATAATTTTTTGTAATGTCTGCGATTCTAGGCGACCAATGAAATTAGTAAAAAGAGCAAGGCTTATAGGCGGCTATGTTTGGAGATGTTCAAAACCGATCAGATCTGGTTTAATTTATGAGAAGTCAAGATAAAGTTTTTGAAAGATTTTTTGCCTGCTCTATAAGTATGTCAATCGTGTTTCTTTTCTCGATATTGCAAATGATCTCGCAATAGACTGAAAAACTGCTAATACATACGATTAGCTTTTAAAAGATAGCATTATTAAGGAAGTGGCTACAAATAGTCAAAGGTCAAGGAGACCGTAATGGGTTTGCATCCCAAAAGTAGTGAAAATCGCTAAAAAGTCCTTTCTTCCGTGCCAAGTACAATCGGGGCAATTATACCACTGGTCAGCGGTATGTAGGAGGAATAGAAAGAGGCTCTAAAAAAGCCTTTCTTGTTCCTGTAGCCAGTAGAAATACTGCTACTCTCCTTAAGGTAATACAAGATAATTTTACCTGGTTGCATTTTAATCACTGATCAATGGAGAGCATATGATGCCGCATTGAGACAAATTACGGGGATGGAGCACAGAACTATGGGGCACTCCTGTAACTTTGTAATCCTAATGATTAAAGCACACATACCCAATAAATTAGAGGTTTTTGGTCGCACTCAAAGGGAGGTATTCGCTCAAGGCAAGGAATAAAACAGGACGAACATTACAATTATCTTTTGCAATTTATTTGGACTTACCAGATACCTAAAATTAACGTATAAACAATCTTTTTAAATAATTAAAATAAATCGTTAAAAAAAAATTTTTCTTTTTTTTTACCCATTATATTTATTTCAATGAGGGTGTCAAACGGTCAAACACCCAAAAATGTTGGTAGCAAAATCTCGAATATTATTTTTTCTAATTTTTTATGTTGCAAAAACAGTTATAACGACAGAAAATACCATATTTCTCTCATGTATTTATTTTATTGTTTTTTTAAAAATTGTTGAATGAAACTGTTGCACCCCGTGGCTACACGCCCTGAGATGAAGAACCATTCAATTATATTACTAACATATTTATTATTATAAACCCTCTTGGTCCCATGACCGTTATGTTCTTTTACATGCATTGTCACCATCCTGTTCCGTGCCCTTCCTGATCACTAAAGTATATATAGATAATAATTTCTAGAAATTACTATGACAGGTTTGACAGCATTTCAAATGTGGTAACAACCAGTGTACCACAGAAACCTACCGACTTTGATGTATAAAAGGCTTATGCATTAATACGTACAGTTTGTTTAAAAGAATGCAACAAGAATTACTGTTTGAAAACATCACTCAAAAAGTTTTTGAACAAGTTTTTACAACGTTGAAAAAAATATATAATTATTTTATTAAACTTTTTTTGCTTATAACTTCTTTATTTCATACATAGACTTGTTTTTTTATTTTTGTTTAAAAAAGAATGCAACTTTCGAAAAGACCTAATTTTCCCTCCAAAACGATTTCCTTTTTTTTTTATGATAACCGCTTATTCATGTCTATTTCTGTTTTTACTCGCTCACAAATAGTAACGCTATTTCAAGAAGGTTATAGTCAGGTAAAAATTTTAGAAAAATTATCTGTCCATAAGAGTACTGTAAGTAGAACGTTCAAAAAGTTTAACGAAAAAAAGAAATTTAGACAGTTTTAAAACAAGTGGACGACCAAGAGCTGTTGAAAGCAAAAATTTTACTGCTACCTAAAAAATAGTATCAAAAAATTCAAAAACATCTTTAAGGAAGTGCTCGATAAAATTGAACGAAGAAGTTGGGAAAAGTGTTTCATGTACTACGATCAGAAATGTACTTAATGAACACGGTATATATGCATATACTCCTATAAAAAAACCTCTGCTCACAAAAAGGCACGTTTAATTAAGGAAAGAAAAAACAGCTAAAATGTTAAGAATGTCGGATGATGATATGGAGCATATATTATTTTCCGATGAGTAAAAATTTAAGATGTTTTATTCAGATTAGCATGTAAAAACCTGGAGAAGGCCCGGTACAGGCCTTCATCCAAAGAACATTACTCCTACGGTCAAATTTGGAGGGGGTCAGTCATGGTATGGGGATGTATATCATGCCATGGCGTAGGGAAGTTAGAGTTTATCGATACAAAGATGGACTCTGCGCGCTATGTAAACATTTTAGCGAATAACCTCGAAGAATCGGCTGAGCTTATGGGTCTTGATAGTTTTATCTTTCAGCAAGATAATGACCCAAAGCACACCTCAAGGCTTGCAAAAGCATATTTCGAGGATGAGCAGATCCCGGTCCTTGATTGGCCTCCCCAATCGCCTGATTTGAATCCAATTGAGGCAGCTTGGGCTATTGTTAAAAAGAAAAATGAGCATCTGATACCGAAAAACAAAGAGGAGCATAAAGCAAATATACGTGCTGCTTGGAACTCAATTTCACCAGAAACTTGTTATAAATTATGTAAAGGTAATAAAGATCGTGTTTTAGCTGTTTATAGGGCGGGTGGCCATCATACTAAGTATTAAATAAAAAATTGCATTCTTTAATAAACTTTTTTTTTAATTTTTTTATTAGGCTGCGCTTTTGAAGTGTCAGGCCGAAACTAGATTAAATCAATGTTTGTGAAATGAACAATCTTTTTATTAAATTTTTTAATTTTTAAGTACCTCTTTTCAGGGTAATTTTTGTTGCAATCTATTTGAACAACTGCATATAATCTGAAAAGAAAAAAATGGATATCAATTTACAGACGTTTATCGAATTAAAAAGGGTGAAAACTACTTTTTTGAGCTTATAATATGAATTTAAACTTTTTTGTATTTTTGTCTATATGGTGAGTAAATAAACGGTACATGGTCAAAATAGGTCTCCCTTAAAAAATAGGTGTCCTTTAAAAAAACATTGAAGGGCAAAAAATTAAATCTAAGTATTTATTTTTTTCAAAAGCAAAAACACATTAAAACGTTTAAATCTTTCAATTTTGTATTCCCAGAGAAATTGAAGCAGATATTCTACATGTCGGTTCTGATTTATGCCGTGTCTTTCACGCACACCACTGCGTTTGGAACAGACCGAAAACCGTTCATTCCTTACGTATGAACATGCTTATCAGCGGATTTACGAAATTTAGAGAATGATTAACAGTACAATGAGGTAATCCAGGCATTTTTCTTAGAGCAGTTTTATTTGCCATCCATTAATCTGTCATTATTATCGTGTTAGAAGAACATAGTCGGAAATTACTCGTATCATTGTTGTAGTAAATCTGCTAGAACCAGCACCAAAAAAGCTTTCTTACTACCCCTTTCAATTCCGCCTACATACCATTGTACTTGAGTATGGTTTCAACGATTATACTTTGATTTAAAAAACATGCTTTCATCTATCTCTACTATTTTAGGTTGTCCATTAGTATCAATTCAATCAAGTTTTTTGTACTAGACTCTATATCATTGATAATTAATTCCCTAACTCTTTCGGTCAAGGTTTTAACTGTCGTTCTACTTACATTTATCTCATTAGCAATATCTATAAAATCGTCTTTTTTCATAAATTTATAAATTATCACAAAAATATCTCTAAAACATAATTTGTAATGACTTAAAAATGATCACGTAACATATTGATTTAGCAAGAACATCTCGTTTTGCAACACAACATGAATCCATCATATTTACTTTATTTTTTTTGAAATGACATTTCTCGTGCATCGTCACAGTTGTCACACATCATTATATTATTTATCGATTTAATTTTTGCTAAAATTGTATAGATGATTCTTGGTCAGTAAATGTTGACAAAATAAACGCCTTATTTTGCTTTATATTACCAATATCGCTATCAGAAAATATAAATTCCTCTTAAATATTTTTTTTTCTTAAAATCTTAATTATTTATGAGAAAGCCCCTTTAAAATTTTTAAAAGAGACCTATTTTTTAGAGGAGATCTATATTGACCATGTAAAAAATAAAGTCTAGTATACAAAAAGAAGCAATTTATATTTCGTCATTAATATGCACTAGATATTTTTTCACCTACGATTTTTGTAAAAAAACTTAAATAAAATGTAATTTCTTCTAAAACGCTTGGCGGGCCGTAGTTTGCCCATCCCTGGTCTAGGAGTTAAAAAAATTTTGATTTATCTTCTGTTAATACTATGACAGTCAACTCCCGCTTAACGCGGTAGAAAATTTGTGACAGGCCCTCGTTTTTACGCGGTTTATGTTGTTAAGTTGCGTTAAATAGTGTGGAGTTGGTATTTCGAGTCAGGAATATCTTGATACATGTGTTTTGTAGTTATTTTGAAACTAAATATTTTTTAAGACGTCTAAAACTTCGTGCCTAATTTACATTTTTTGTAAAACATTTTTTAATTAACTTATCTAAGAATTATCATATTACGTGACATCTTAAAACATCCTTAAAAAACTATTATTTGTTTCTTTGTTGATTAAAAAAGATACTTGCGGATTGTGAAATTTTTCTAAAAAAAATTTACCTTTTTTTTTAATTTTTTTTATCCTTTAAATGGTATCGAGCAAAAAATAATCCAAGAGAAAATGTTTGTCTTAATAAGAAACAAACGAAATCTTAATGAGACTAGGGAATGAAGAAAAAATATCTGCGCTGGCTGCAGCAACTGGTTTAAACGAATCTACGATTCGAACTTTTAAATCCAATGCTGGAAAAATAAAAGAATCTTTGAATAATGTCTGTTCTTTATGAGCTAAGTACATAAGCAGGGCACCTGATTTAATTATGTCCTAAATGGATTAGGCTTTAATGATATGGATAGAGGACTGAATGCAGGAAAAAAATTCCTTTAGACGGAAACTGCATTCAAAGTAAAGCACTTAGAAATCATGAATGTTTAATAAATGCTGTTTCTAACTTAGATCTTAAGGATCGCTCCTTTGTTGCGAGTAAGGGGTGGTTCGACAGCGTTAAGAAACGATATTCCCTGCATAACATCAAACTTTAAGTGAAACAATTTTTAGCGGATGCTGAGGCTGCAGCAGAATATATAAAAGAAATATCAAGAGTGGTTAAAGAAAGGTGTTATTCTCCTGATCAAAATAATAATGCAGATTAAACTGCATTTTCGCGGAAAAAACTGCCTTCGCGAACTTTTGTTACAAAGGATCAAAAATGTGTTTATGGTTTTAAGGTACAAAAAGAGTGCGTAACTCTTTTGTTATGCAGCAATTTATCGGGAAATCATTTGGACAAGCCAATTATTATAAATCGCTTACTAAACCCTAAGACACTTCAAATTGTAAACAAAGACGAGCTACCAATATTTTAAAGAGCAAATTAAAAAGCTTAAATGATGCAAACACTATACAAAGATTGGTTTTTTAATAGTTTTGCACCGTCTGTTGAGGAATTTTTATGAGAAAATTTTTTTTTTTTAAGTGCTGTTAATTTTAGACAATGCGGCATGACATAACATTATATTTGAGCATCTTAATATCAAAAAGATCTATTTCCTACCTAGTATAACTTTATTAAGAAAACTTTTAGATCAAGGTGTAATTTAGACTTTCAAGCTTTATTACACAAAGTTTCTGTATCACACAATTTTTGACCGCTTAGAAAAAGCAGAAAATTTAAGTTCTATGCAGGGATGGTCAGAAATCAATTTGTTAGACTGTAGAAAAACTGTAAGAACGGCGTGTTCAGAGATAAAATCGTTAACTCTTAGTGCCTGTTAGAAGCCGCTTTTTTCTGAAATGGTATAGGGATGGCAAGAAAATTTGGCAATGTCGCTTCCTATAGCTGAGATTGTTGGCATGACCTCTTGTTTAAATGATGAAAAACTTATCGTGACACCTCAAGAGGTAAAAGAACAGTTACTTGAGGAACAGACTTTGGACGAGGAGGATTTGGTGGAGATTATTGGTGGATAGGATCAAAACGAGACGGAATTAAATGACAAAGATTACCAATGGATTACTAAAATGAACTTAAGAGATGTAAAAAAAAGTACTTAGCATGGCACGAAATTTAAAGCTTTGCATTCTTCAAAAAGATCAATCAATCATACGTAGCGGTAAATTTAAAAGAGAATTAGATTCATGTTTGTCTCCCTGTAAAAGTATTTTGGTAGAACTGGAAAAAGTGAACCCTAAAAAGTATTTTTGAAGAAAATTCAAGTGAGGAATCGTTTGACCTATATAAATAAAATCATCATTATATTTTTTTGTAAATTTTTTATTTTATTGTTTTTTTTTTAAAAATAAATTGCTCCTTTTTTCCGACTAATTTACTTTTCTAACAATTTTGATGTTTGATGGAACAAAGTAAAAAAACGATTTTGTTTGTACAATAATCCAAAAAGCGTAAAAAACCGACCTCACTTTACCTGGCAATAAACAAAATTTAGACGTAACACCCCAATACTTCTCAAACACTACCCCCGCTTTGCGCGGTACAAATTACAATTTAAGGTTCAATTTTCAGATACGTTTAACGCGATTTACGGCAATGCGAAAGCCGACCCCGTTTTTACGCGGCACTTTATAAACCATGTTTAACGTAACCACCTAAGATGTCTATAACGCGGCCCGTGATTTACACGGTACCAAAAACCGCGTTAAGCAGGGGTTGACTGTATACAAATCAGCATTAAAAACCCTAAATATTCTTTAAAAAGATTCCTTGCAAAGTATAATTAAGGACAAAAAATTACATAAGCCATGTAACAGAACGAAAGAATTTAATAAGAACAATTTCTTGCTTATTTGCATATAAAAAAAACATTTTTGTCTAAAAAAATATGGTACCTGACCGTCTGGAACCTGCATTGAAAAAAAAGAATAAGGGTGAAAAAATAAAAAAAAAATTAGCGTTTATTACAAATAAGTTAAGAAGATAATTAAAACAATGTTTTTGGTATTTATAAGCCCAAATAAACTAAATGAGATACTTATAATGTTCATCCTGCCTAATACCTCGTCTTGATCGGGGATCTCCATTAGAAATAAATCAAAGATCTTCAATGTTCTGTGTATGAGTATCTGGATCATTTAAGTTTACGAAGTTGAGGGACTCATTTATTGTTCGATGTTCCATACCTGTGATTTGTCTCAATGCGGTTTCATAAATTCTCCATTGATCAGTGATTATAATCAATCCAGGCAACACATTGTTTTGTATTACCTTAAGTAGTGTAGCAGTATTTCTACTAGCTTCAGGAACGAGAAAGGTTTTTAAAGCCTTTTTATATTCCTCCTACATACTGCTGGCCAGTGGTATGATTGCTTCAGCTATACTTGGCATAAAAGAAAAGACTCATGCCGATCTCTACAACTCGAGTGATGTTGATTTAATACGACCACCTAACATATTACTAAAATTAGTCACTTCTTAGATTATGTGATCTCTGAAATAATACTAACTGCACTAGAATCTTTCTATTAATTGCAAGATCAATAATTCGCCTTTTTTGATGATTTATACATCAACCTCATAACTTTGCAATTTGAGTTTTGGGGTTTCAAGTGTAAAATTGACGCGAAGAGATTATGAGGAAATAAATGGCTTTGTATGATTCTATTTATACCCATCAATGCTTGTTTTAACAAGCCTTATTTGACGTCTAGACCTACATGCATTACTTATTGTACGGGTACTTGAAATAAAAATACACGCTGGATTGGGGTTACTAAAGTTATCAGAAATAAAGTTTAAAATTATAATTTATATCTATTTTGTTTATAACACAACAATTTACTCTAATTTTACGACTTCCACCCTTGTTGTTCTCAACATTTTTTTAGAGGGGTGTTAAAAAATTTTATTGCGAACGTGAATTGGTAAACCTCCAATTTTTTTTTGCATAAGTTTTTTACAAGTTAATTTTTTTTGAAAACGCTAAGCGGGCCGGATGATGCTTTTTCTGAGGGCCAGATCTGATCCATCGCTGCTTGAGCCTATCAACCTACAACTTCAATAAGTTGGTTTGATATGCTTATATAATTGACATAGTGCAAAGGTTTCGAATTGCATTCGAGCCCATAAAGGTATAATACAACGACCAATAGCCCATTACAAAAAAAAAATGACTTGCATTCAAATTCAACTTTACTTGTGCAAAACATACATCTAACGTCAATTAAGAGAAGGACTAACATATAAATTCAAAGTACAAATAATAATATATAACTGACTAAAAAACTGGCCCTGATTCTAGGATTTCCAATTAAGAAAGTAAACCTAAGTTAATTTTACAAAAACCCCTTTCTAAAAATTTTTTATGATAAATTTACCGTTTAAATGAAAATAAATAATCACGTAAAATTATAGAAACATACGTTTTATTTAACTTTTGAGGTAAGAATAAATACTTTAAAGTTTACATCTATTACAAGAAATGCCTGCTTTTCAAAGTTTCAAAGTTTCTTTAAAAAAGTTGAAAATTATAAAAAACTTACAATAAAAAGCAGTCTGTATATGATAAAATGATTGTAAATACATGTTTGGACGTATTCAATTGTTTAAACACTAAAGTATGAACATACCTTTGAAAAATCATATTTTTATCTTTTCGAAAAAAATCACGCTTTGTCGATGATTTGTACATATGATAATTTTTCTGAGAAAAACAATTCAGTATAGAAACGGATTTCTGTCAAAATTTAAATAATTACTTTTTTGATGCATAATTGTTAATTGTCTTCACTAATTTTTGAAGGTAAATAGAAATAAAAATCACAATAAAACGAGAAGCTTTAAAATAAAGAGAATAGGTAACAACTAAAAAAGTTTGCCCGATATTTTTTGATAAAAAAATTTAATTAATAAATAAGAAGCATTATTTACGTTAAAATTTAATTTTTTTAAATTAAACGAAATGTATTGTAAGAATCGAGGCGTGCAACTGCAAAATATTTTGTTTTTTTAACAATTAAGTAATTTTTTTTGACAAGATGTCATAAAATAATATGATGGTAATCAAGGCTGTTTTATCTTATGTGAAATGTGTGCAATGCAAGCAGTCTCACTCATTTTTTTTTTGCATTGCCGACGCGATTTTTGTAAATTTTATATGGCAACATTTTTTTTGCGCGCAAGCGCCATAAACCTAGAGACGCCCCTGATAACAATAAAATTAAAACAATGTTTTTACATTAAATGAATTTTCTTTATGGGACAAGTTGGCATATGCATAAATATTTTAGAAAATTTTTTATTTATCAGAAATACTACGCTATAAATTGATCAAGCCGTCATTCGCAATTTTCTCACTAATATTGTAAAAAATAAAATAAACAAAAGTGGCATGCAAAAAAGATTACAGTTACCACAAGATGTTTTTTCTGTTAATTGAAGAGGGGGTTGGTCTATAGAATAATCATTGACTAAGTATGTTGATAAAAAAGATGTGGTTTTATCATTATTTGGAATCAATTGATCATATTTTTCTACCTCATTGAAATTGATTGTTTTAAGATTAAAATCCATTCCTCGATCGTAATTTTTATTGTTTTTATATGTTAAAGATCTTCTACTCATATTCTTTTTTCTTTTTCTTGAAGGATTAAAATCAAAGTAAGAGTTCCTTAGATTCTTAAAAGATTTAGAAACTTTTTTATATTCTTTAAATTGGCGCTGATTTATATTCAAAATATGTGGCAAATTCTTTTGGTGTATTCTTGTTTGCTTAAATAAAACACTATCAAGTTTAAACTTCATTCGACGTTTAATGGCCAACCTCTGTCCTACGTTTCTTTTTAAAAAAGTATACTTTTTGCTCATCGACATATTTAAATTATTCAAAAATTTTTTTCTATTTGATAATATAGATTTTATGAAAACATCTGTTTCGATGAACAATATTTTTTCAGGGAATAAATTATTTATGTGTTTTAAATCATTCAATAAAGCTTCTAAATGTTTATAAAGTGGCCAAAAAGGGTCGTTATTAAAAATGAATTTATCTGTTATTTCTTCATATTTTACGTTTAAAAATTCCATGTAATATTGTATATTTATTGGTATTTTTTTGTTGAACTTACAAATTTTTTTCATTAATTCATCATACATATTATTCAATTCGTATATATTAAATGCAGAGAACATCTCTGCCTCACGACTTATTATCCCTTGTTCCTTAAATTTCACGCTATAATAAAGTAATCTATTGAAAATGCTTTCAGGCTGTGAATTATTCATGACGGTAGTACAAATAAATATTTTTAACCTAAAATGTCTATAATGATTCTCAAAACTTGCTTTAAATAGAAAATTTGCCATAGTTTTTAATACTGCAAATTAAAAAATAAACTTGAACTGTAGCAAAGCGATCATTTTGTAGTCTTGCGTTTTTTTTATTTATCAAAAAACAAATTAAAATTCTTTCCTTTGATATCAAATTGATTAACTTTTGAACAGTTCCAGTATGATCTTAAACATAAAATTTATTGTTTTAAATTTTGCATTATTTTGTATTTTACATTTGTCGGTATTTTAAAATAAGAATTGTTATATGTTATATGGCAACAAATTTATGCGTAAAGTAAATTTTACACAGGCTTAACAGAATGTTACTGGCAAAACGAATCTAAATATATTTTCTTCTTTTTTTACTCCGAAACCGTTCCTGTATTTTTAATTAAAAAAACTGCACAAAATAAACAAGTTGTTCACAGCATGAAAAAATTAAATATCTGTTTTAAATAGAATTTAACTTTATACTAATTTTGGTTTTTAGCGTTGCAACCTAAAATTGCATGCCTGATCAAAAACGACAAATAATCATGGCAAAAAGATCAATAAAAAATCGTGTTTGATTGCAATAGTAGATTTTTTGCAAAACAAAAATTTTTTTATTTCTTAAAACTTACAAATAGGTGAACACAATTCTAAGTTTTACTAGCAATCTAACGTTTTTTGAGTATTTAAAAACCTTTACAAAATTAAAAAATGATTTTTTTTGGAGAAATAAAAAATTTAGCAAATTGGATATTTTATAAACCAGGGATGAGCAACCTTTTTAATCAAAGATCCAATTTTTACTTTTCACGCCGGGCCACTTAAAAAAATTATTCAATACAAACCAAACTTACTAAAGCAAAAAATGTTTTTTCAAGCCATTCGCAGGCAATTGAAATATAAAATTATTGTTAAAGCTTTTCTTATTGTATATTTACAGATTTTTTACAATTTATTAAATCTTATTTAGAAATTTACTAAATTTTTATGATGCTTGGCGGGCGCCAGATTGCGTATCTCTAATATAGACTATAGGTAACAATATTTCTATTTTAATATCTCTGGATTTGGAATAAAATACCAATATATGCGAAATTGCCTTGGCAATAAACTTGTTTTAAAAAACTAGAAACTTATTGCATTACATGCATAAGATACAGAAACGTCGTTATTATTTAGTAAACAATTGCGTACACTTTTAAACTTAATAAATCCTTGAGCATTTAGAATTAATATGAGCAAAAAGCTTGGATTACTGTGTTATCTTGATTTTTGATCACAAATGTGTTTCAAAATTTTTTTTGTAAATCCATATATATATAAAACGCTAATTTATTTTTTCTTGAAGTTGCCTAAAGGGGATCAAAATGCTTAAAAATACTTTTTAAATCAAAATCTATGTATCCAAACCTTATGTTTTTATAAATTTATAATGATTTTAGGCGTTTAATAAACTTAATCATAACGTTTTATAGGAATATACATTTTATAAATTTTGGTCTTTTGTATAGTGAAACTAAAAACGCAAATTTGTCTATATACAACTGTTTAATTCTTTATAAACCTGATCGATTTGAAGATACTGCCTTATCGAGACCTTTTCCATAATAAAAATAATCTATACAACTGCATAAGAAACAAAAAATAGTATACGATGCATTCATGAAAGTGAAAAAACTGAATGAACTAAATTATATTTAACTTACATTTCGTTGTAAGAAATAAGTCTTACAATTATATATATGTTTACACATGATAATATAAAGAATACAAACAAAGAAATGATCTTATACGATCGATTTTCGCCCTTTAATAAACTTCTAAAAAAATAATCAGCGCTAAACAATAACGTTTTAACGATATTAAAGGTAGAAGTTTTCGTGGTATCTCTATATGTTATTATAACACAAGCTTGTATTATATGCATAATTAGATTATTATTTGCAGCACCAATGAAGAAATTCCTAGCCTAAATTATTTTTTTTAACTTACGATAAAAGCATTTCTTATTAAAACATCTGCTCCTATTATTCTATTGTATCTACGGAGTACTGATGAAAAAGCTTGATCTTTTATGATTAAAAAACATTCTAAGACAACTAAATCCAATATAAGATATATGAGTCTTAAAATAACGGTGTCATTTCTAAGTCCACTTACAAATAAACAAAAATATCGTAAAATCTTCAAGGGGATAAGTTGGATCAATCCACCGAGATCGTTTTGAATTGGAAATTTCACAACAGATACAAACTCTAATATAGCTAAAATCAACATATACAGTGATAGATATTGTATTTCTGTATATTCCTTGTCATAGGTTACATACTCGTCGAATCCTATCCTTATTATGCGCACGAGTAAACCTAATTGTATAATGTAAATAGCATAATATAGATAGAAAAAAGTATTGTTGGATTTCATGGGCTACACAACCATAATCAATTAATATAAATAAATATTAAACAGATCATTTTCCTGTCAAATATTTTAACTTTTTAATCAAAAAATAAATTAATAAATATTAAATAATAAACAAACCGAAATACATGAAATTTACATTTACAACTACATTTTTTTTATTAATGTTTAATGCAAAATGTCATAGATAGTAAAGTGTATTACGTCATTGATCTTGATACCTCGTTTTACGACGTACATTCAATTTTTGCGTTTAGGTTTGTAAAAAAAACTTCATCATTAAAAAAGACACACGAAGACTTTGCTTTGCGTAAATTATTTGTCTAAAAATTGCGTTCAAAAAGAAATTTAACTTTTGCAACACATAGGAAAGACTGTAATTTGTTTTATTTTTGAGAAAGGCAGTCTATAAAAAATGACATTTTAACAAGATTAAATAGAAAACTATCAAAAAACTAAGTTTTTATCAAATACATACATTGTTTTTTACCTTTGAACAAGTTTAATACGCTTATATATTTAAATAATGATTCGTATAATAGTTGTTTGTGGCGGTGAAAAACACGGATTTTGTGGACCACGAGTGGCCTGCTCGATAAGTAATTTATATTGTTTAAAAATAAAAAAAAACCAGGAAAATAGAGACAATAAACTAAAAGTTGTTATAGATTAACATAAGTTTTTCTTATTTTACAAGATTTATGAGTTTAATAACTAAAATAATCACCTAAATTGTTGTTTAATAATCTTTATTTATTGTGACCAGCCATAAAATTCAAAAATATATCCTCTAACCAAACAGGTTACTCGCCATTAATTTATACCAGGATTAAGCATCTTTTGGCCCTTTAGACGACTATTAATTAATTTATTTTATCTAAAAGTGCTGACAAAAAAGTCCTTAAGTAATTTTTAAGAGCTAAACCAGTTGTAAACCGCTATAAAAGAACACCAAAACATTTTAAGCATTGTCAATTCTTTGTAAACATTGTTTTTTGCATAATTAGTCTTTTGTTTTTTTTTGCGGCCCGCCGACCAAAAAAGGTTGCTTACCCCTGGTTTACACCAATAATTCCTAACCGGTGTGCCGCCACATATGATAAATAAAATGGTGTTAATATTTTTAAATTCTGTTACATTTTTTTTTTGTAATTATTAGTTTGTAATCAATCTGAAACTGTAAACGGCGGCTGTTCTGAGGGATTCTGATGTGAAACTGCCGAAGTCATTGATATTAAATGAAATCTATGATATAATTTAAAACGACGTTTCATATCAGCACATATAAGTATTTAAGTAGCATACCAAAATAAACATGATTAAAAGGAATAAAACAATGTTAGTATCATTTATAAACATTATACCCTCAAAATAAGCAACATGCGTCTCGGTGAACATTTTTGTGGCTCGCGAAGCATATAATTTAAATACATCGTTTTTTGACCAAGACATAATCATATAAACGAAAGATTATAGGTCAATATAAATTTATTTATAAAAAGTATAAAGGGTGCAAAAACTCAGCGATCAGAGCATCCGGCTCATACTCAGAGGTCGCGGGTTTGACTCCCCAAATTTATTTGATCAACGCAAAAATTTAAAAATAACATAAAAGCTTGTCTACAATTAAAAGGTAATATCAATAGTAGTTCGGGTCATCATCGGCGAATGCCAGGCTTGTCTGGAGGAGCTAAGTCGGAATCGACCTGAAACTTTCCCACTGGGGTTTTACGTGGGGGAGAGAAAAGCTTGGATGAGAAAGGACTTGAGACCGTACATCGCAAAACCATGTGAAACTAGGAGTCGAGATGTCTTAGAATAGCATACGCTCGAATATAACTATAAAAACATACAAAACAACGGTGTCGTCCCTGCTGAGTATCCCATCTAAATGGAAGAGGGAAGTTTAGACTAGGTAAGTCTACGTAAGTTGTTAAGAGCAGTCCACGCAAGACGAAACAGGTTATCGAATAGAAGGATAAGACACTTTGCATCTTCTCGAGGGACTACCCTAGCGCCTAACATATCAGGTGAAGCTTTGTATCGGCTAAAAACATCCAGAAAGAGAGCGACCGGGCACGTAGTGCGCCTGTAGACTCACAAGGCTTGCAGGTCTGTACCACCTGCGTAGACCTTGACGTGGTAAGCAGACTATCGTAGGGGGTAGTTGATTACGCGGTAGACCAGCTCAACTATCAAATTGCGTTTCCTAGAGCTATAGTGAAACTCATCCATAAAGACTTATATACTTCTATCACCTGAATCCTCGACTATACATATTAACGAGTTTTTGAAAAATTCTATAAGAAAAAATTTTATTATATTAATTTTGGTCTTTTGTATAATGAACCTAAAAACGCAAATTTATTTATATACAACTGTTTAATTCTTTATAAACCTGATCGATTTGAAGATACTACCTTATCAAGACCTTTTCCATAATAAAAATAATCTACACAACTGCATAAGAAACAAAAAATAGTGTACGATGCATTCATGAAAGTGAAAAAACTAAACACACTAAATTATATTTAACTTACATTTCGTTGTAAGAAATAAGTCTTACAATTATATATATGTTTACACATGATAATATAAAAAATACAAGCAAAGAAATAATCTTATACGACCGATTTTCGCCCTTTAATAAACTTCTAAAAAAATAATCAGCGCTAAACAATAACGTTTTAACGATATTAAAGGTAGAAGTTTTCGTGGTATCTCTATATGTTATTATAACACAAGCTTGTATTATATGCATAATTAGATTGTTATTTGCAGCACCAATGAAGAAATTCCTAGCCTAAATTATTTTTTTTTAACTTACGATAAAAGCATTTCTTATTAAAACATCTGCTCCTATTATTCTATTGTATCTACGGAGTACTGATGAAAAAGCTTGATCTTTTATGATTAAAAAACATTCTAAGACAACTAAATCCAATATAAGATATATGAGTCTTAAAATAACGGTGTCATTTCTAAGTCCACTTACAAATAAACAAAAATATCGTAAAATCTTCAAGGGGATAAGTTGGATCAATCCACCGAGATCGTTTTGAATCGAAAATTTCACAACAGATGCAAACTCTAATATAGCTAAAATCAACGTATACAGGGATATATATTGAACTTCAGTAAAGTTCTCAGCATAGGTTACATACTCGTCGAATCCTATCCTTATTATACGTACGAGTAAAGCTAACTGTACCATGTAAATGGCATAATATAGATAGAAAAAAATATTATTTGATTTCATGGGCTACACATCCGCGATCAATTTATATAAAATAAACAGATCATTGCCCTGTCAAATATTTTAACTTTTTAATCAAAAAATAAATTAATAAATATTAAATAATAAACAAACCGAAATACATGAATATTTACATTTTAAATTACATTTTTCTAAATGTTTAATACAAAACGTCATAGATAGTAAAGTGTATTACGTCATTGATCTTGATACCTCGTTTTACGACGTAAATTTAATTTTTGCGTTTAGGTTTGTAAAAAAAACATTAATATAAAAAACAAAGAAATACGCAATTTTTTTGTATACAAAGCCATATTAAAGTTGCTTTATTTTAAAATAATTTTTTTTATATTTATTTTCCAACGTTCGCTTAACGACTAATTATAAAACGGAGTTTTAAATAGCTTTTATTGGGCAAATTTATGGTAAAGTCTTTTTATTTTTTTTTATTCAAAATTGTAATTTAACCTGTCAAAGATTATTTTAACGTTTTTCAAATTAAGTGTTTTCTTTAAAAGCTCAAAAAATAGATATTATTTTTCAAAGATACTTACAAATGCAAATTATGTCTTTGAATTACAATAAATTATAATTTAAGACCATAGATTTTTTGACCTTATTTTAAGTGAAAATTAAATTAATTATTACAAAAGATATAAGAAACTTAGTTACTGAATTTTAATATTCTTTGTATTTTATTTTGGCTGTATATTTGGGTTTATCTGCACCACAAGGAACTAAAAAACTTTTTTCCAGGTTTTGATATACTTCTTGCTGAATAAAAAATCATTTTTTTGATACTTTTAAATTTTTAAAATCTTAAATACTTTTACTACATCTTCAACACAGTGTTTTTGTATATTTTCAAATGAAAAAAAAACGTAAATTTGAAATGTACAATAATTTGATCCCAAGTAATCATGATTCTTTGCTAAAAAAAATTCTATTTGTTAATGTTTTGTTGTAACTTAAAGCCATTGTTAGGCCAGCAATTCTCAACTTCTGTCCCATCAAAATTTAACAATATATTGAAGTGTCAACAATGTTTCATTGATTAAAATTTTTTTGTTGAAATCATCTTAAAATTTACCTTGTACCAAACGTATACATATTGTCAAAAAATATTTTGTTTTTTATATAAAAATTCGTTTATAAGCAGCTTATGTTGTTAATGCAAAGATAATACATTGTACTTAATCTTTGTGTGCCGTCAATGTGCAGAATAGTACAAAATGTTCCGCGAAAGAAACAATTTGAACCCCACTGTTTTAGATAGCTTATCCGTATCACATGGCCAATTTTTATTACTAAGTTGTTTTTTTTTACACAATAAGAGACATATTTGTAAGTTTAAAAAAATATTATTAAAAACCATGTAGACAAGAAATTTTGATCAACTCTAAAAGTTATTACAACGATATCAAAATACAAGCCAATATTTTCTTAATAACTATGTCTGATTTTTAAGCAGGGTTGACTTAAGATAGTTTTTAAATAAAAGTTTATAATTGATAGTACGCTTCAAAAACCAAAATCAACACGTTTAAGCACCAAATACTAAACAAAGGTCTTACTGTAATCATGTACATAAAAAATTAGTTATATATTTTTTCAGCAACAAAATTGTTACTACCATATTTTTATTAATTTACAATGTTAAGCGAAAATAATGCGAATTGTTTTATTTTTTCAAATAAAAAAGTTATTGATAAAATGGTTGATGTGACAAAAATTAAACAATGATCGTATATGGGGAGTATTTGTATGCAGACCTTTTATATTTTACTTTGACAATGAGTTTTTAATAATGGTTTTCCAAAAACTCTTCTGTTAACTTTTTTAATGTAAAGATTTACATTTTAGACTTTATTTCTTAAAAATGCAAAAGTTAAAAGACGTGTTTAGTTATTGACAAGATGATATTATTTTTATATGAGACCGTCTCCGAATGTTAAACTTGCTAAGAAATGAAACTTTATAAGCGACAAAGTATTGTTTTTGTAAAAAATCTAAACGACACTATTAAGAGTGGTTTAAGATTTTTAAGTAGCATAATTACAATTGTATATGTAAAATTAAAATGCATCAGTCAACATTTTTTTACATTATCGTCTTTAAACAACCACACTTACTTGAAAAAAAAACAATAATAATGTAATTCTAACCAAGTCAAAATCTCTATTAGAGACATTTTACTTTTATTTAGTAATGCATATGACGTAAAATCTTGTTATTGTATAAAAATCAGCAAATCTGATTGCATAAAAAGCAAATTGCTCCTTCACAAAATCCATTTTTAATTATTTTCCCTCGCAGTTGGCGGGCTTTTTTAATTTGTTTGTATGCTTTTTCTATATAAACTAATTTTCTGATGACCCCCAATAATGACTAACATCAATGAATCAGGATCAGTTGATCAATCGCAAATTCAAGATACACGTGAGAGTGTGGTTCTAAAATGCATGAAAAAGACATTTAATGCTGCAAAAATCTTGTCTATATCCGATAATAATCTTAGTAAATCCACAGGTTATCTCGAGTGTCAAAGTTTTAATTTAAAAGTAGATGATTTGATAAAGTATTATGAATCCATGTCTGCTAAACCTACAAATCCTTTAAAAAATGCTATTACACCAACAAAAAGAAAAAGCACAGTTTTGGAGGGAATTTCCAATTTGGAAACCAACAAATTGTTGGAAGTTGGAAATATCTCGGTTCAAACCTCCAATCCTATAAGCAAAAAAATAAAAAAAAATATTGAGGAGGAAACTTGGTTAGAAAACGAAGATAATAATCAAAATTTTTATTTTTATGACAATATGTATTATTCCTGTCCTGATGTTTCTTACGACAGACCATATGAAGAATTGGGCAACAACTTCTCTTTACCAGACCACGAGAGTTTAAATCATTCATATGCAGAGCATTTTATTTTCGATGATGAGTTGGCTGAAAAAATGCAGGGTCAAGTAGATTCTAATGATCCGGAATCTTCAAAGAAAGTGGAATCTAAATATTGGAAAATAACCAATAAAAAGAAAAACCACGAAGATGAACTTTTCGCTAACAGAGAGAAGTTGTATGTTTTACATGATGAGAAAGGCCGTATCAACGGTTATCATGTAAAACTGCTTCGATCGATCAGCGAAGAGGACGGTGAAGATGATCTTGATGAGGATGAGCTAAAGGCCCTGGATGCTCTGTCCCAGCACAGCATTTTAAATCAACAGCCAGTCAACTTTGATAAAAGTGAGGAGTTAAACGAAGTCACTTATTGTAACTTCAAATACCCCTCATTAGATCTTGCAGAAGATCTATTGAGTTGTACGAAGTGTGACATAACTCCTCACTACTATCAAGTAGTCAGGCGTTTGTTTGATTGTGCTAGGTTGGGTGATTTCTCTAGCCTTGCGGAAAAACAAAAAGTTTTTAACGCAGCTCGGAGAAAGAGAAAGGCCGAGGCATTGGAAAAGGCTAAAAAAAGGGTTAAAAGGGCAGCATCTAAGCCAGTTCCAGCTCCAGTTCGTACACCATCTCCAGCTCCAACTAAAAAATACTCTTTTAAAAGGAAAAGAAAAATAAACAACAAATCTAATCAAACTGCCAAGAGAAAAAATATAACCCAATCATCTTCTAATCAAATTAAACCAGATATAAATATAACTGAACCTGTTAATGAGATAATGAATGAAGTTAATGAGAATGAATCAGTAACAAAAAATATTGAGCCAGTAGCAAATGAATGTAATGTAGATATTAAACGTGAGGTTGAACTTAAAAAAATTAATACTAATTTAATTGACGATAAAACGGCTGAATTGATATCGATGGGATTGTTACCTGCCATTATAGACACTAATATTTTAGATGAAGAATCAGAAGTAAGTATATTTGTAAAGACAGAATTGACTTCTATGGGATTGTTACCTGCTGAAACAGAATGTGCTTTGATAGAAAAATTAAATAATGATAAAGTTAAGAAATTCAAATGTGATAAATGTAATTTAAGTTTTACTAGTGTTAAAGAAAAGAAAGAACATAATCTAAAGATCCATACAAAGATAGAAAATAAAGAAAAGAAAATTTATGAATGTCAGATAGAAGGATGTTCGAAAAAACTGACTACTAGAAACGGATTAAAGTATCACAAAAGAACTCAGCATCATGTAAACACAAATTGTAAATAAATTAAACTTTTATATAATTTTTTTTCTACTTTTAAGTAAATTACTTACTGGTCGTTCTAAAAAAAGCTTTAAGTGTAAAAAATATTTTAATATAAACAATTAAAGTGCACTATGTCGGGTATGGTATGTTTAAAATCCTTACTTTGTCCCGTCGAGTATTTTTTAAAAAAAAGTTAAAGTGTATAATTATAAAATTAAAATACATCTGCAACCAAAACATGTATAGCTCGCTGTAATATAAAGAATTTTCTATTTACATCTTTTTTGTGTATAAAAAAATCTACTGGAGTTTTATAGAATTTTAGATAAATTTTTGGAAAATTAAAAAAAAAGCTTAGTGAGGTCAATTGCTTTTGATTACATTGACAGGTTATTCTTCAAAAATTTTTGTTAAGTCAAATATGGCTTTTATAAAAATTTTTTAAAAACAACGCAAATTGATCGCAATCTATTTTATTTTTATAAGGTTATTCAGAAAACAATCACCACAGTATATAATTAACTGCACTACTATAGGCATGTCGTCAAAATAATATCACCATTTATAACTTTAAGATTAATTTTGTTATTAAATTTGATTTAAAATATACTGTCTTACATCTAAATAATGTCTGTTCTTAAAAAATATCAACAAATTATTAACAAAAACGTGTGATAGTGAATTTAACCATTAAATTCAATCAACGCCATAAACCTACATTTCTTAAAACAATTTAAAAGACATTAACAAAATATTCATGATATTTTTATCAAAATTAAAAGACATTAACAAAATATTCATGATACTTTTATCAAAATTAAAAGGCATATAATGTAATATTTATGACATTTTTATCAAAATTAAAAGACATTAACGTAATATTCATGACATTTTTAATATTGGTTTGGTTTTTTTTATCATTTATTGATCAGTTTCGATTCATTAAAATTGTACTCATATTAAAATAATACTGAAGCATTGTTATCCACCCTTTAAATGATTAATTTTGTATGAGATTAAATAAGTCTATTCTTGGTAAATTTATTTAAATAATTTTGTAAGCCATAAAATGTTGAAGAAATTTCTAATGTTTTGTTTTGTGTTGACTAACAATACAAAACTTCAAGGGTTAGAGATAAAAAAGACAGAATATTTGATATACCACCAAGAGATATCCAATTGCAATGTTTTGCAATCTGACAATCCTGAAAATTTTTTAGATTTCGAATTTCGCAAGGTCGATTACGGTTCTATCGGGAATTTTAGTTTACAAGAAAGTGACATCATCAAACCATTTGTTTATGAAATATCGTACAGTTTAAATTCTGGCAATAAAGTGTCTTTTGATTTATTAGATAAAGGGAGTAAAATACTCATTAAATGCACCATTTTTAATAACAATACTGGAATCGATGACAATATGAAAAATAAAAATGATATTATATTTTTTACAGAAAATAACGTTATTGAAGAAAAAACATCAGAACATGAATCCTCTTTCAAATTTTGCACTTATAGAAAAAACAAATACGTTTTAGATGATAAAGTTTTTGATGCTTGGGTTGTAGGAGATGATGAACTACTTTTTTCACAGTTATGTATTAGTTGTGAGGCGTATGAATCTTTATTTTTAGGAATTAATTTAAAATCAATAACAGATGAAATATTAATTGAGTCGTCGTATTTGATAAGAAATAAAAAAACCATGTTAGATTTATTAGAATACAAAGAATATGTTATTAATCTTTCAAGATGTTTTTTTGCAATTAACAATTTCATTTACAAAGTTATTGGACTTTATCAAAGCGTAAATTTTACAGATGAATTCAAAGTCAATAACACCGTTTCTTTAGAAAAGAAAAGAATCAATAAAATATCAAGAAAAGTATTTAAATGTTCATTTCGCCTTTTAAAAATATCTTATGGACAATTAGTAATTTACATTAATGAATCTGTGATTTTAAATAAAGAAGAAAAAATGTATCTTAAAGATAAAATATCTGAAATTTTAGGAAAAATTGAAATTTACGATGAAATTATAATGGAGAGATGCACAAAAAAACAAAAATCCATAAAAGTAGATAATGTTTTGTTACAAGAAAAGTATTGTAATAATCACAAATATATTTTCCATTTATACGTTGAATATTTAAGAATTTATAGACAGTGTTTATTGATGATTTTTGAAGAACAAATTTATGATTTAATTTTTGAATCCTTGATTAAAGAACCACAATACATCGAAATTGACTCTACTCTTTTGATTCATTTACAAAAAGCTATTTTGAATATACAAAGATTTATTTATGAACCATCACAATTTAATCGTCGACAAATTCTAAAAATTGATAATTATAAAGAACTGACGCCCATTTTAATCCTCAAATTTATCACAAATTGTGAAAGTAAAATTAAATTTAGACAAACAGAAGGACATAAATTTGTAACAGATGATTTTATAAATTACAAAATTTATTTAGAAAAACTAATGCGAATCAAAACTTCAATTGAAAATTATATTGATAAGAATAACAAGTTAAGTTCGGTTAGTATTAATGCTTTAATAACATCAACAATTAAAAATTAAAAATATTTTATATGTAAAATTTAAATAAAAAATGGATATGGACTTAAATCTTGATTTTATAAAAATAACGATCCTTAAAAACAGAGGCGGATCAAAGAACTCACAAGTAAAATTTAAGTGTATTTTAAATTTATAAAAATAATTGTTAGAACTATACAATCAAATATTTAAACACTATTAAAGGTAATTTAAACATAAAACAACACTTTTTTAAATAATCATTTTTTATTATTTTCTTACTCAAATTTATATTCCACTTTCTTAAAAGCACATTCTCCAGTAAGTTGAGCCTTTCCTCCATTAGCTTTCAAAATTAATTCACCACATCCTTTGCAGTCCATATTCCTTTGACTATGAGAATAACAAAGAGTAATTTCCTTACACCCACCACACTTTACTTGCATGAAATAACCAGTAGATTCTACGTAGAGTCTTTTAAGTTTATGGGTTCTTCTAATTTGCTCTTCTGTTGGGAAAGCTGGATCAAAATTCATTTTATTTGGGGGTAAAAATTTTAAATTGGAAAATAAGGGGACAGTAATAATGAGGGATAGTAATAATGAGGAGATATTAATGGTGACGTCTACAAAAGTCAAGATATAATATAGATAGACATAGTTGTCTATTACAGTACGTTTTATTTTCCCAATTATAAACTTGTTAATATCCCCACCCTTCCCCTCCTCATTTTCTTAACCTCACAATTTTTTAATTTTTTTACCCCCAATGGAAATTCCTACTTCAACACACCCAGGACTCATTTCTAAATCTCAAACAGAAGAAAAAGCAAGATTTACTACTGCTGTTTCTAAAATTATTCCCGTTATTAATCTTATCAAGAAAATGTACGGTAAATCCAGATTAATGAAATTTATTAGAACAGATTACAATACGTATAAAATAACTCAATCTCCTCTTGTAATTTTAGATAATATTAAAATTAATCATCCTTTAGTAAAATTAATGGGAGATTATGTTAAAAAATTGGATTTAATAGGTGATTCTTCTAAATTTTTTATGATTTTAGTGGGAAATATCTTAGAAGAAGTTTTATTACTTTTAGATCGAGGAGTAAAAGCATCTACCCTTTCCGAAATTCTCCATGAAATCTCATCTGATGTTTTTGATTTGACTTCAGATCTTAGTGATAATTTAGAGTTTATTAATAACGGACAAATCAATGAAAATTTTTTAAAAAAAGTTTTAAAGTCCTTAATTAAAGAACCAATCCCTAGACAATTATTACAAGAAGCCATTCTTAAAACATCTAGTTTTAATTTAGAAAAGATTAGAATTTGTAAAATACCATCAGGTTCATTAGAAGAGAGTCGAATTGTAAATGGAATGGTTTTCGAAAGGGAACCAGAAGGTAAAATTAAAGAAATTAAAGAAGGCACTACTTCTATTTATAATGCGCCTATTGATGTACCCCGTGGAGAATTAAAGAGTGTAGTTCAATTAGAATCAGCAGATCAATTAAGATCATTTTCTAAAGATGAAATAATTGAAATGAAAAAGAAAATTAGTAATTTAAAATCAAATGTTTTAATTTTCTCAGGAAGAATCAATGAAATTTATTTAGATCTCCTTAATAAAGAAAAAAAATTAATTTTCAAAATTTTAAGTAAACACGATTTAAGAAGATTAAGAGATTTATTAGGAGGATCAATATCACAAGAATTTGGAGAAGAAGTAGTTAAAGGGAAAGTTAAAGAAATTAAAGTAATAACATTAGGAAATAAAAAATATACTAAATTTATAAATTATGAAGATAGTCATGAAGGTAGTGAGAATGCTAGTACGAATGCTAGTGGAGAGGATAATAAAGGAGAAGATATTAAGGATACTAATAATATCAAAAACAACAAATCTTTAAATGTTTGTTCTATCATTTTAAGACATTCTCTGGAATACCGCCTTGATGACATTGAAAGAAATTTAAATAAAGCTTTAATCGCACTCCAGAGAAATGTTAAAAATGAAAAAATACAAGTTTGTCCAGGGAAAGGCCAATTTGAAAAAAGATTAGGAGAGATTTTCTATAAATTATCAAAAGAAAGTTTAGAGAAATACAATGAAGGAGAAGATTTATTAGAAAAACATTTAATTTATGAAAGTCTTTATAAAAGTATTCCTATTAAAGATGGTTCTATTAAAGATGATTCTATTAAAGATGATTCTATTGATATTTATTCTACAAAAGTTAAAGCCATTTGTTATGCTTTAGAATTTGTTGGGACTGTTTTTGAGATTGAAGATTATTTGATAGGAATACCTCCAAAATTGAATGTGAGACCACAAATGAACCAGAACTGGGATGAAGATCATTAAAAAATTTATTTTAAAAATGTTTTAATCATAAAATTATATTAACTTATTCTATTGTTTACATTACGCTAACAAATCTATATTCTTTTCAATTACGTTTACAAATATTTATGTTCTTTTCATTACTGCTAGAAATATGCATTTTGATATGGAAAAACTAGGCTATATAAATTATAAGAATATAATCAACAATTACGTTTGTTCTCTTTTCCCCAAAAACCACATTTACAACTTTCATACAACCCCCACCATTTTTAACATGACTCCAAAAGAAACTCCAAAACAATTTCTTTATAGACTCCAAGGAAAACCAATTAGAGTAATTTTAAAATGGGGTTTACACTACGAGGGAAATTTAAAAGCTTTTGATAAATATTTTAATTTACTTTTAGAGGATTGTTATGAAGAGAATGAAAAAATAGGAGATACATTAATAAGATGTAATAATGTAAAAATTATCATGGAAAAAAGTGTGTAAAAGTAATAAAAATTAAAATGTAATAGTTTATGGAATTAAAAGTTTGTTTTCTATTTATGCGCATGAAAATATTAAATTTTAAGAAAAATCCTTAACTTATATCCACACTCACTAAACTTTAATTTACGCGGTCCCTAAATACCTTAATCTTCTCTCTATCCCTCCTAACCCTTTTCTCTACCTTAATACCATCCCTTCTAACCCTTTTCTCTAACTTAACCACATCCCCCTTTTATCATCCTTTTCTATACCTTAACCCCATCCCCCTATCATCCTTTTCTCTACCTTAACCCCATCCCTCCTAACCCTTTTCTCTACCTGAACCCCATCCCTCCTAACCCTTTTTTCTACCTTAACCCCATCCCTCCTAACCCTTTTCTCTACCTTAACCCCATCCCTTCTAACCCTTTTCTCTACCTGAACCCCATCCCCTTACCTCCTATCACCCCCATTCTCACATTAAATCTCAATTATCCCATCACTCAAATACACCTTCAAACTTTTATAAAGTAAAGCATTATAAACCCATTCATGTACAAATTTTAATTCTGGATAATTCTCTATTTCTTTAATTGATCTAAGAGTTTCTATTTCTTTTTTATCTTTTACTTTTAAATAAATTTTATCTAATTTTAAATTTTTTTCTTCCCAAAAATAAACTTTAAAAATTGCATAAACAAACCTTTCAAATTTTGAATAACCAAGAGGGAGATCTAAGGAAGTGAGTCGTTTTAAAATCAAATTGATGTCATTAGGGAACAATAAAGACCATAAATAAATTTCTTGGTTTACCAATAAAAAATAAAAAGAAGATAAGCACGTATTAATTTGATCTTTAGCACTATCATTCTTAACCTTAACATCATTACGCTCTTCCGTAACCCTATCCTTACCTCCTACCCTATAATGACCCCCTACCTTAAAATAATCACCTTCCTTACCCTTTACCTTAACCCTACCCTTATCCTTGTCATCATCACCCCATCCCACTCTTGTTTCATAAAACTCGATTTTTTTATTACAAATTTCTATTCTTTTATCGATTACTTCTTTCATAATCTCTTCTTTATTTTCTAAAAGGACAATATAAGTTATTAAATCATTATTTAAATACAAAGATTCTATCTTATTCTTAATTTTATCTTTTACTATCTCATTCCCTACCTTTAAAACTTTATTATAAACTTTTTTATATTTATTTGCATACTCTTCATTTAAATCTTTTTCTATTAATTTTAAATCTTGTAAAATCCTGTTAATGTTTCCTAAATCCTTATTTGGAATGGACTTAGAGAGTAGAAAATCTATTAGATCGTAAGGCTTAAGACGAAGATTTAAATTAGAGATTTTTGAATCTAGAATAGACATTTCCTTACAAATTAGATCATAACTCCTAATAAAAGAAGTAAAATTGTCACTTTTAATACTAAAATCATCCACTTCTCTCAAATAGTCATCTATTTCTTTTAACAAATTTGTCATAAAAGGGCTTTTAAAGAAAAAAAAACCTCTCCCACCGGGACTCGAACCCGAGCCACCAGCGTGACAGACTAACATGCTACCACTGCACCATAGGAGATTATGAGAATAGAAGAAATGAATTATAATATAAAAAATGATAATTTTTTAAGTTAAGAAAGGGAAATGATAAAATTTTATATACGCTTTAAATTTACTTTAAATATTTATTACGTCCTTCATGTCTTTTAGCTTTATCCCTTAAGTCTACTTAAATCCTTCAAAGTACCCCACATCCCCTTACCCTATAAAAACTTTTCAGCCCCTAAACCTATACATACAACCCTTACCCTATACATATTCCACATTCATTATCGTAACCGCACATCCCTTTATTTACCTTACTCCCTTTACCCTACCTTACTCCCCCGATATCCCCTCCCACATACCCCACCCCTTCACTTCTACTTTACTCCCTCTCTAATTCATTCCTTTCTTCAATATTTATCTTCTCTTTAACTCTCCTATTCTGAAACCATATCTTAATATTTTTAATAGGAAGATTCAATTCATTTTTGATCATTTCACAATCCATTCTATTTGGATATGAATTTATAAAAAAATAAACTTCTAATCTCTTCTTCTGCCAGTCTGTAAGATTAATTTTCTTCCGGGTTGGAGTGGCTCGTAAATTGTAATATGATCTTATTGTATTTTGTACATCAATGATTTTGAACTGTTTAAAATTCTTTGCCATATCCCTATTTTGAAATATTTCATAAATAGATAACAGGAGATATCTCAATTAGGAAAGTTAAAATGGATGAATCAAAAAATAATTTGATGAGAGGGTAATTTAAAAAATATGAAAGGAGTAAAGGGATAGGGGGGTATTTGAGAGAAAATAAAAAAAACAAAGAAAAACAATAAAAAATTTATTTAATTTATATTTTTGTATTCTATTTAAATTTTCTATGCAATTTTTATTCAATTCGTATTTTTGAAATCATTTTTAATTTCCAGTTAAAGCAAATATTTTAATAAAATTTATAAATTATAATGTGATATTAAAATTTTATATTCTTCTTAATTTGTATTAATTTAATATTAATAAATATTTTTAGATCTTTGTATCACTTTTATGCTTTCTTGTATTTTAATTTTCTATTAAATTTTCACTTAATCAAAATTCCCTCCAAAACCAAAAGTTGATCATGCTCATTTAGTAATTTACTTCTTCTTACGTTTAAAAAATCAAATCCTTTTCCGAAAAAGGCAAAAGGGGACCATAAAAATTTGAAAACAATTGCTTTGGTTAAACAAAAAATAAGAGAAAACTTTTAATTATGAAATTTAATAATGTGGTATTCTATATTATGTTTACCTTTAATTACTCCATTCTTTATGCGTCTTCATTATCCCTTTAGTATCATCAAGTTCCTTATACACTGCCATCTTCCATATACCCCAAAATCTTACCCTTATGTATCCCACAATATTACCCATCCCTTTATACGTACACACCTTTTTTTGCCCCCTTTCCCTTCCCAATTACATCCATCAACCCCTTCCCTTCCAATAACCCTTTCATAAACCCCCTTTCCCAATTTCATACACCCTCCATACTTCCCATATTACATACACCCTCTCATACTTCCATTCCCTTCCCCTCCCCCTAATTACATATTATTTTTTTTTGGACCCCCTCCTTTCATGATCACAGATTTAGGAAGATCCATAAACAACACTTTAACTTCTCTTTTCTCTTCAAAAGTTGATGATTCTAAAATTGAACAAGCTATTAATGAAATTTGTGATTCTTTACTTATTTCTAATGTAAATTCTCAATACGTAGATTCTTTAAAATCTTCTTTAAAAACTAAATTATCTTCATCTTCTATTCCTCCTGGTTTTAATAAAAGTAAAGCAGTTCAAAATGCAGTCTTTGAATCTCTTGTTAAACTTTTAGATCCAAAAACTAAAGGATATGAAATAATAAAAGGAAAATCAAATGTAATTGTATTTGTGGGACTTCAAGGTTGTGGTAAAACTACTTCTATTTGTAAATATGCAAATTTTTATAAGAAAAAAGGATTGAAAGTTGGTATAATTTGTGCTGATACTTTTAGGGCTGGTGCTTTTGATCAAGTCAAACAAAATGCTTTAAAAATCAAAGTACCTTTTTATGGGAGTGAAGAAGTAGATCCTGTAGTGGTTGCTTCTGAGGGAGTATCCCGATTTAAAAAAGAAGATTTTGATTTGATTTTAGTGGATACAAGTGGTAGACATACTCAAGAAACTGAATTGTTTTTAGAAATGAAAGATATTATTAAAGCAGTAAAACCTGATAATATTGTATTTGTAATGGATGCAGGTATAGGACAATCTGCTGAAGATCAAGCTATTGGTTTTAAAGAAGCAGTAGATGTTGGTACCATTATAATTACTAAAGTAGATGGTACTAATAAATCAGGAGGAGCTATTAGTTCAGTGGCTGCTACTCAATGTCCTATTCAATTTGTGGGTACAGGAGAAGGTATGGATGATTTTGAACCTTTTGAAGCTAAAGGATTTGTAAGTCGAATGTTAGGAATGGGAGATGTAGATGCTCTTTATAAAAAAGTATCTGAACTTAATATAAATGAAAAAGAAATAGCAGATAAACTTTCTAAAGGGAAATACACTCTTAAAGATTTTTCTACTCATTATCAACAAATTTTAAGTTTAGGACCAATAGGAAAACTTTTAGAGATGGTCCCTGGGTTTTCTAATGCTCAACTTCCAAGTGAAAATCAATTTAAAAAACTTGTTTATATGTTTGATTCCCTTTCTAAAAAAGAACTTAATTCAGATGGGACTATCCTTGAAAATGAACCAAGTAGGATTATGAGGGTAGCTAAAGGGAGTGGGATTCCTTATAAAGAAGTACTTGATTTTATAGATCAATTTAAAAAAATGTCACAAATGATGAAAAATTTATCATCTATTCCAGGATTCGGAAATGGTTTATTACAAGATCCAAGCAAAATGAGTTTAGCACAAAAAGAAAAACTGAAACAAAGCACTAAGAATTTTATGTCTTCTGATATGCTGAATAATTTGTCCAGATTTTTATAATAAACAAAATTTGGTAATAAAAAAAATTATAATTATTATGTTTATAAAAATTTTGTGATTAAAAGTTCAAAAAGATTTGCATGAAAATTGTATTGATACGCATAAAAATTTATTATATCACAAACTTTTGACTTACAAACCCATTTACAATATTTTTCGTGTATATTCCAATTTTTTATTATAACCCCATTTATTACCCCCTTTTACCCATCCACCATGCCTTACCCCCTCTGTTATCCTTTCGTCCTTACTATCCCCCTTTTACCCTTCCCATATGCCTTATCCCCCATGCCTTACCTTTACACTCCCTTCCCCCCCCCTTTACTTCCCCCACCCTTTCCCCCTTCCCTACCTTACCATTTTTTAGTCACATCTCATTTTATTCATTTCTTGTAATTTAGGACTCTTCTTAAAAACAACATAATACACTTTTTCTAAAAAGTAATAGCCTTCTTCTCCTTTTAAAATCATTTCTGATATGTAATTCCTTACTTTACAAATTAATACTTCAATTTGTTTCTTTTGGAGTACAATAGCTTTATAAATTGTTTTAGATTCTATTTCATTACTTGTTTTATGCATTTGTACGTATTTTTCTATTTCTTTAGTAATTATTGAATTATAATTTAAAAATTTCATATTCAAACTCCTTAACCTTTCACAAGCCAAAATCCTATTAATGTACTTATCTTCCCATAAAAAATTAATATCATAAGAAGGAGTAATCCCATAAGTAGAATAGAAAGCATCTTCATTTAAATCTTTATCAAAAATATTAGGCCTTTGATTTGTTTTTAATCTCCTTTCAAAAACCTTCCAAATTTTATCTCTGGTGTACTGATCTAAATTATAATAAAATTCATTTCTATTCCATAAAATCAAAGGATTAGATTTATAAGAAGAATCAAAAGGGAAATCAATGGATTCCTCTAAACTTAAATCAATTGTAAAATTATTAGAAGAAGATTCATTTACTAAACTTTCTGAACTTTCTAAAGGAGTAATATCCTCATCAAAAGATTTTAAAAAGGGAGGGTCTATTGGTTTGGGTTCAGTAATGGACTTTTTATTTTCACTAATAAACCCAAACATATCATCGTATTCTTCTGAATTGTCTGTGTTGTCCATAATAGAAGTAGGGGTTAAAGAAGTGGGGGTACAGGTTGATGGTAAGGGTGACTAAGGGGATAGAGTAGGGGTTTAATGGTGGGATTAAAGTAGATGGTAAGGGTGACTAAGGGGATTAAAGGTGGGAATAATAAAGATTAGTGGGTTAAAGGTGACGTGGTAAGAGTGAACGTAGGGGATTAAAGGTGGAAATAATAAAGATTAGTGGATTAAAGGTGGGGTAAGGGTTAAATAGTAAGGAATGTGTGAAATAAATTTAAGTCCTTATGGAAAAAGTAAAATAAATTTTGTTTATGCATAGGCCATTTTTATGCTTCATTATCTTCCCTTACCTATATACCCACCTATTCAGTCCTACCCTTACCCCTACCTATATACCATCTTCCTTTACTCCCATACCTTTATATCCCCCCTTATATCTTCCTTTACCTAAAAACCCCTAATACACTTATTCAATCCTACCCCTAATACACCTATTCAATCATACCCTTACCCCACCCCTCTTCACTATCTTCCCCTTACCCCTACCCTCTTTTTTGTTAAATTTTTTTACCCCCCAATTCCAATGTCAGTCAAAGAAATGAACAAAAGAAAACTAAACACTTACGAGAAAGCTAAGGAATGTTTTACCAATTATTCTAAATTTGCTATTGTTTCTATGGAGAATGTAATTTCTTCTCAATTAAAAAATTTAAAGAAGAGTTGGGGATCTGATGCCGTATTTTTAACAGGAAAAAATTCTTCTATTAGGAGAGCTCTTCAAGATTTGAATAAGGAAGATTTTATTGATAAAATTAAAGGGAATATTAGTATCGTATTCTTTTCTAAAGATATTAAAGAAATTAAAAAGAAAATTGATGATAATGAAAGGGAGAGTGTGGCTAAAATTGGAGATATTTCTCAAAGGGATGTCTGGATTAAAGGGCATATTACTTCTATGACTTCTGATAAAACTGGATATTTCCAAACCCTTGGGATTCCTACTAAAATTACAAAGGGTAAAATAGAAATTATGCAAGATTTTAAAGTTTTAAGCCCAGGAGACAAAGTAGGACCAAGTCAAGTAAATCTCTTAGCTTTAATTAATATAAAGCCATTTAGATATAAAATGAATATTTTAAGTATTTGTGAAGAAGGAGAATTTTATGATCCTAGTCTTATTGAGATTACAGAAGAAGAAATACAAGAAGTATATTCTAAAGCCATACGATCCATTGCATCAATATCACTTGGACTTAAGATTACAACAGAAGCAAGTGTACCTTATGAGATAAAAGGATGTTTTAAGGATCTTCTTAAGGTGTCTTATGGTACAGGATTTATGATGAATGAATCACCTTATCCTTTAATTCAATAAAAGGTTTAAAAAAAAAGTTTATTTGATTTGTGTGTAGTATCAATTAATTAATATGAAATTGTGGTTTTATGCGCATAAAAACATGAGCATAAATAAATACCCTTTAAACACTTATACAGTCATGTTGTGAGAATATTAATATTTGAAGTACAGTCATATTTGAAGCATAGTCACATTAAACACCTTAAATACAATTACCCTTACATTTAAAGCATAAACATCCCCATGTGCATACACTACCTTACATTTACAGCCTTACACACATTTACTACCCTATTACATTTACACACACATTACATTTAAATTTACAAACTTAATTCCTTTTATTTTCATTTTTTTACTTTCCTACTTATACTGAACCCCTTAAGAAATCCTACCAATTCCTTTTCATCTTTTAATTCCCTTTCAATTTGATTTAATTTCAAATTCAAATTATTATTTTCTTTTTTAAATTCAAATATTTGATTTTTAAGATCAATTTTCTCATTTTTTAGTAAATCGTTTTCATTTTCAAATTTCTCTAAATCCCCTTTTATTTTTTTTATTAATTCCTTATTAGTATCCAATTCCTTTTGATAAATCAATTTTTTCCTTTCCAAATCCATTAATTTCTGTTTGTCCGTGACATAAACCACAGAAGGAGAAGGGGGGTTTTTATTAAGAGAAGTGTTTTCTAGAAGGGTAATGATCTTATTTAAATCAGTTTGTGGGATGATGATATTTTTATTACAGTCATTAAGTTTACACTCACATCCTTCTCCATGAACACCATTACCATAACCATCACGTTTATAACCACATCCTTCTCCATTAATACAACCACATCCTTCTCCATTAATACAACCACATCCTTCTCCATTAATACAACCACATCCTTCTCCATTAATACAACCACATCCTTCTCCATTAATACAACCACATCCTTCTCCATTAATACAACCACATCCTTCTCCATGAACACCATTACCATAACCATCACGTTTATAACCACACTCTTCCCCATGATCACCATTACCATAACCATCACGTTTATAACCACATCCTTCTCCATGATCACCATTACTACACTCTTCATTACACTCACACTTCCCTTCCTTATAATTACAATTACATTTCCCTTCCTTATAATTACAACAACACTTCCCTACTTTTACCATATTCTCAATCTCCTTAATCATCTTTTTTAAATTCTCATTTTCATTTTCTAAATTTTTTATTTTTTTCTTATGAATTTCATTCATTTTTTCAATTTTTTCTTCATAATTTTTTTTATTTTTATTTTCTTGATTTTTCATAATTTTTTCACATTTTTCTTTTTCATTTTTTAAATTTTTTATAAATTTTTCACATTCTTCTTTTATTAAATTTATTTCTTCTTTAAATCTTTTTTCTAATTTTTCATTTTCTAAATTTTTTTCATTTAATTCTGATTTTTTTTCATTTAATTCAGTTTCTAAAGATAAATTATTAATTTTTAATGAATCAAATTCATTTAAAAGATTATTAATTTTAATTAAATTAATTTTTTTTAAATTTTTTAAAATTTCTAATTGTTTTGTATTTTCTTGATTTAAATTTTGTAAATTTTCATTTGATTCTTTTATTTCATTTATTTTGGCATCCTTCTCAATTATTTTTTTAGTTAATTTTTTTATATTTTCCCTATTTTCTTCTAAAATTTTAAAATATTTTTCATTTATTCCGTAAATCACATTATTTAAATCTTTTAAAATTAAATCCATTTCTTTACTTAATTTTTCTATTTCATTTTTATTTTCTTTTATGATTTTTTTTAAATTTTTATTTTCTTCAATTTCTTTTCTTAAATCTTCTAATTCTTTAACTTTTTCTTCATTTTCATTTTTTAAAATTAAAATTAAATTTTCTTTTTCAATTATTTTTAATTCAATTTCTCTTCTTGATTTCTTTTCTTGTTCTAAAAGATTTAAAATTTTTTCTGTTCCTGAATTTGAATCATCTGAAGATTCTGATTGGGTTTTTTGTTCATAAATTTCTCTTAACATCCTTTGGTTTTCATTTATTAATTTTTGATTTTCAATTTGAAGTTTATTTTTAATTGAATTAAATTCTGCTTCCCTTTGGAAAATATCATCTAATTTACTTTGAAGTAAATTTAAATTTTCTTTATGAATATTTTCTTTTTCTTTTGTAAGTTGGAAATTTAAATTTTCTAAATATTTTTTATTTTCTGAGAGGGTTTTATTTTTCTTTTCTAAAATTTTAATTTTTTCTCTTAAATTTTCATGGGATTCAGATTTTAAATTATTTTCTTTTAAAATTTCTTCTGTAACTTGGGACATTTCATTAAGTCGATCTTTAAGAGAAGAAATGGTTTTTTGTAAATTCGTGTTATTTAAAGAATTTAAATCATTTTCTTTTTGAATTTTATTAATTTTATTTTCTTTTTCTTCATTTTGTCTAAGGAGTTTTAAATTTTCAATTTCAAATTTTTCATTTTCAGTTTGAAGATCTGAATTTTCTTCTTTAAGTTTTTTAATTAAATTTTCATTTAAAGTTTTTGTATTAAGATAATCACTCTCTACTTTTTTATGCTCATTTTCCTTAATAACTAAATCATTTTCTAATTTTTTATAATCATTTTCTAATTTTTTATAATCATTCTCCAATTTTACACATTTACTTTCCATTTTTTTAAAATTTTCTTCTAAATCTTTTTTTATTTTTTTTAAATTTAAAATTTCTTTTTCTTTAATTTCTACAAATTTTTCAAATTGACTTTTATTTTCATTTTCCG
This sequence comes from Papilio elwesi, assembly GCA_029849275.1. NCBI lineage: Eukaryota > Metazoa > Arthropoda > Insecta > Lepidoptera > Papilionidae > Papilio > Papilio elwesi. The sequence goes on along the minus strand of CM056716.1, from coordinate 1,777,768 downwards.
TATTATGAAGTTCTAAATTTTTATTTTGGATTTTTTCTTTTAAATTTTTAATTTCTTCTTCTTTATTTTTATTTTCTTCTTCACAATTTTCTAAATGTTTTTTAAATTTTAAATTATCTTCACTTAATTTTTTCATAATTTTTTCTAAATAAATTTGTGAATTATTAAGATCTAAATTAAATTTAAGATTTTTCTCTTCTAATTCCGAATTTTTAATACGAATGGCTTTTAAAAGTTCATCTTTCTCATAGGAAATTTGTTTTTCTGATTCAATTCCTTTTTGTAAAAAATCATTTTCTGTTTGAATATTTTTAATTTTCTTTTCTAAATCTTTGATTTTTAATTTTTCTTTTTCTAAAACTTCGGAATATTTTGAAATCGTATTTTCTTTTTCTTTAATTTCATTGTCTCTTCTTCGGACATCTAAAAGGGGCTTGATTTTAAGGTAAAGCTTCCACCAATTCCAATTTTGTAAATCAACACAAATTCGGGAATTTTTCTTAAGGCAAATTATCGACTTATTTCTTAATTCTTCAATGTTCCATTTTCTTAAAGCCATTTTTCTTCTGGCTATACTTTGGACTTCTCTCATAATAAGAGAAATTTTATTGTCTCGAAGATCTTCAATTTCAGCTAAAACACTTTGTCTAAAAAAAATCTTTGTTTTTCCTAAACGAAATTGATTTTGACTAATTTTGATATTTTGTAAAATTTGACTTGTTGTGTCTACATTTGATGGGGAAGTTGAAGGAAATGTTAATAATAATTGGTATCTATCAACAAATTCACTGTATTTCATTCGGGAAGGGAAACCTTGTCTTGAAATTCGGATTCCTTCAAGGACACCATTACATTTTAATTGATCAAGAATAAGACGATTTTCAACAATATCACCTCTTTTTTGGAGATTTGGAATTATGCATCTAACAAAATGCGGGTGAGTGGATGACAGGGTTTTCATAAGGGAAAAAAGTTGATCTTTATGTTTTTGACTTACTGTCCTAAAGAAACCTTTTTTAAGATTTTTACTTTCTGCAAAACTTAATCCTGAAACAAATGCATCTTCGGATTTGTTAATTAAATCTGTAATACTCTCGAAATTTGGGTCTTTGTTTTTTATAATCCAATCAGAAACACTGTACTCAACATCTCCAGCGTAATGTTTCAAATTAAAACCATTTTTAAAATTAATTTTCTTAAATTTTTGGCTTTTGATATTTCTAAGAAGTTTTTCTAGGAAAGTTTTGTCACTAGCACAAGGCATAACACACTCCTCATCAAGATAAGCCATTATTCCAATTGGATTACTAGACTCAATAAGATCAATTGTTGGTTGAAGATCAAGGCCAAAATCAATAAAATTCCAATCTATGGCTTCTTGTCTGTAAATTTCTTGTTCAAGAATAAACATATGATGATTAAAATATTGTTGTAATTTCTCATTCGTGTAATTAATGCAAAGTTGTTCAAAACTATTTTCTTGAAAGATTTCAAAACCGGCTATATCAAGGACTCCTATAAAAGATGAACTGACTGTTGTACCAAGGCACCTATTTAAATTGGCAATTAAGGAATCAAACATTTTATCATACAAAATCTTGGCTAGGGCTTCAACTATTCTATAAACTTGTTCTACTGTTCGGTGTTGAGTGACAACTTCATGACCTGCTTTAATTTCTGGGTGAATTAAACATTTAATAAAATCTGAAGAAGAAATGCTAAGGAGTCTACAAACTTTGTCTACGGTTCCAATATTCATAATTTCAACTTGTTTATTCTTCATTTCAAATTCTAAATTCCCTAAATGGAGAACGGCTGCCACGATTTTGTAATAAAAAAGTTCTGTTTCTTCATCAATGTCTAAAGCTCTCATGCATTCTCTTAATTCTCTAAAACGTGCAGCATCATCAACTCCTTCAATTTCTTGGCAACCATTTTTTAAAAATCGGTACGAATCAATAAACCCGTCAAGGAACAAGGCTTGTTTAATGGAAGAATCTGCCCCTTTTAATAATTGATAAAAAATGTGGTAATTACGTTCTTGTTTTGTTTGGTTTTGTCCAGTAATTCTACTTTTTTCTAAAAGGTATTTCTCAATATTCGCACCACAAATGTTTCCGCCATTAAATTTGATTTGTATAAATTTCCCAAATCTACTCGAATTATCATTTTTTACAGTTTTAGCATTTCCAAAAGCTTCTAAAATCGGATTTGAGTCAATAATTTTTCTGTCAATTGAAATACCCTCTGTCTTATAACCAGCCACTGAAGCTAAAAACTCAATTACTTTCTTTGTATTCTCAGTCTTTCCTGCACCAGATTCTCCTGTAATCAAAATCGATTGGTTCTCGTTGTCGGTTAACATTGAATTGTATGCCTCATTGGCTACTGCAAAAATATGAGGTTCTAATTCATTTTTCTTTCTCATAGTGTATTTCTTAATGTATTTCTGGGAATAAATACTAAGATCGTGGTAAGGATTGATGGCTAATAAAAATAATCCTGAATAAGTGTAAATATATCCTTGTTTGTATCTCTTTGTAAGATTGTAAAGAACACTAGGTTCATTTAAATGACTAAGTGCAGCCAAATCTTCTGCCATATCAAATTTTGGAGGATTCATCTTCATCACTTCGGATGATCGGAATTCACGTATTTCTCCATCACAATCGACTTCCAGAACATCTTCCTTGTCTTGTACTACCCGTCCGGGAAGGTAAGATGCTTTTGCATCAGGAACCCAGACCCACTTCTTGTCTAAGAACATCTTTTGGTCTTCAACATTTACAAATTTACTCCTCTCTAGAATATATGATGTATCAACTGAATCTCGTACTTCTGTTATTTCTTTTTTTAAATTCATGCCCTGGAATATTTTTTTTTTATTTAAACAAACAAATGCATAAAGTGGAAATGAACGAAAAAATAATGCATAAAATGCATATAAAAAATAAAATATGCATAAAAACAAAGGAATGGAAGTAAAAAAACAAAGAAATCTTTTGTGTATAAAAAATGATAATATAACAATAAAGCTCTTTTATTTACTTTTTACGTATTATTTTGTAATTGCAAAAGGGAAATGACATCGCATAAAGATATCATGTGATGGTTAATTTAAAATTATTTTCTTTTTTTGACACGTTTGACACTTTTTAATTTTTTTGCGTAAACAATGTTTTTTGTTTGATCAAGAAAAATCTATTAGATCAAAAAAACAAACAATCTAGGACAGTGATAAATAAATTGATCTATTTTTGACAACAAACTTGTAAGAGATTTAGATTAAACAAAATTAGATTTTAAAAAAATGTTTATCTAAAAACAGTAAATAAAATTTTTTTATGTGTCAATGTTTAACACTCGTGGATGTTTTGTCTGGTTGACTTAGGTGCCTAATACTTTCTTGAGAGAACGCGGTCTGACATCATCATACCATTATGGTGAATAGATGAATTCGTTTATGGACAATGGAAATTATGGTGATGATTCGGGCTTTTGGAGACGCTCACAAGTTTGTAAATAATAAAAAAATTTGTATTAAGTTGTTATCATTAACAACAAACTTCTTTAGGCAATTTACCAATTAAAATTGATGTGTTTGATATTTATAAAATAAGTGACACAATACAAAAAAAGAGTGCCATTAGGAACCCATAATAGATTTTGGACGTTTTAATCAAAATTTAAACATTTTATTCATCATCATCTTCTGGAAATATAACAATTTCATCTTCCTGTGCCTTTAAATGCGGAAGAAAGCTCGTTTTATCAAAACTTTTATCTTTGTGCGTTTTCTTTATCTCTTCAATTTTTAAATTTCCTTCTGTGGTGTATCTGAAGTATCTTATTGACTTCCTTAGTTTATTAATTTGTATTATAAACGTATCTACTTCTATTATCTCGTTAAAATAATATTTAATCTTTCTAAGATCGAACTTTATTTCTTTGTGGACATAATATAATTTATTGTCATCTTTAATCTCTTGTCTTCTTAAACTTTCAAAAGACAAAGGTTGTACATCTGAATTTCTGTAAATGGCTAAAGCTATTTCATAAGCCGGGATCTCGTATGTATCGATTATTAGTGGCATGGGGGTTTAACGTTAAACTGTGAAAATTTTTTACCCTTCAAATGGCCAAGAAGAAGAACGGAACTCACGCAAACCAGAATTACAAGGATCATAGGAATGGACTGAAGACCCAGAAGATTGGAAAACTTATTGATTTACCGGGAGTAAACGTGAAACTCTATAAAAATATGTTGTATTCCAGAAAAGGACAATTAAGAGCAGCTAAGGAATCTGCAAGCAATTAATAAATTTATTATAGTAGAATTGTATGAAATTAATTTATATTTATATAGTCTATTCTCTTTTATTTTGTATTTTTAAAAATATAAATACCTTTGATGTTAATTCTCAATGGCCAATAATAAAAAATTTTTCTAGGGTAAGCCAATAAAAAAAATATTTTTCAACTTATGAAAATGTTTGATTAATTGTTTTAAAAAGTGATAATAACAAATCAGTAAACTAACAATCACGTGCTTTAAAATTGTGATAAACCAATTAAAAAATTGTTAAAAAGATATTTCAATAATAGAGTCATAAATTGTTTAGATACACTTTTTTAATGAAAATTTATTTTAATTAAAAATTAAAAAATTAGTTTATTTTTTTTTAATATTAAGTCCATTGCTTTTCTGTAAATAAAGAACTATTAACACTCTTAACCTGTGGATTTCTAGAGTATAATGTATTTTTTTTTGAAACGTGTATGTTTCATAACAAATATAAATCACTGGATTGGCAAGGAAATAATGAGTTTAATTAAAGTCCACGTACTATCACAAGAAATTGACAAAAAAGTTGAAATTCTAACACACGAACTGCTGAAAATTTATAATATCAGTGACTATCCTAATAATTACATTTCTATTCTATTACCGTGTCCTTTAGATAAAATACAAATTATAGTAGATTCAATTTGTTTTTCCTTGGATTTAAGTGACAACATGAACATAGAAATTCAACAATGTGTTAAATGTAAAAACATTAATTTGAAAAAAAATTGCTTGTGTAAAGCAAATGCAAAATATCTCAAAATGCATGTGATATATGTATCAAATAAGAAAATTTCTTGTTGTTCTAAGGAAATTTTAGATATTTTATTAGGAACTATACAATATACTTATATCTCAACATTGAAAGAAAGGTCAGATGGAAAATCTTTTAAAAGCTCATTTAAATTCATTGACTCTGCAGCACTAAATGAGACGCTATTTAAGACAGGAAAATATTTTAATTTACGTGATGTTAATCATAATTGGGTCATTGAAAAACAATTTAGAACTAACAAAACATGTAGTAAAGCTTGGAAACATATAGTAAATATCTCCAAACTTATCAAAAACACTTTTTTTAGTTTAAGATGGGATATTCTAAATGTCTTTAGTCTTGGCTGGAAAATTTTTAAGATATTCAGAAAACAAAACAATAAGAAAAAAGTACAACCAATTAAAGAGACTAACAAGGAAGTTCTTACCGAATATTTATCTTTTATCAACCAGCATCTTAGTATCATTCTCAATTACTCAAATGATGAGGTGCTTGATATGATTAGGGACATTCTAGGCTTATCCTATGAAACAGTCAATCAAAAGAATATTTTGAAGGTTAATAAATCTTCTTTTGAGTTTTACATTTTCAAGAGAAGTCATAAAATCATAAATAGAGACTTAGATGAATCGTATAGAAATTTGATCAATATTAATGAAGATAGTGATGAGAGTTTTAGTGAAGAAAATAATGATTTCAATTGCGATTCAAGTTCGGGAAATGTAATCTTAGACGATGAAAAATTTAAAGATTTATACAGTGCAAAACTGAACATTATAAATTTTATATGCTCACTCCATAAAAAAATCAAATCACTTCAATCTAATCACATTTGCATTCAACTTCAAGATTTTAAATTAGATTTCACCAAGAATAGAAATAGAGGATACATTTCAAGAAAATTAAAAGTAAAAATAAATGGTGAATCATTGTTTTCCAATGATAAACTAGTTTCGTTTTACTTAAACACAGCTAAAATTCATAACTCACAAAACAAACCACTGCAGCTGACTTTTCAAGATGAAAATGGAAAGTTAAAAAATTATTTGTACAAAGAAAATTCGGAACTTTCAATTGACATTTTTTTTAATTCAATTACAGAGTATATTTATGAATTGGTGGAGTGTCCTTACAATCTTTATAATCTTTTAATGACATCTCATCAATCTGGGATAATCGAAATGAAGCAAGGCAGATTAATATCATCTTTTGAATCGATACAACAACTTAAAAAATTTTTAATTTTCTCAGAAGACGACTATAATCTTTTAACTAATTTTGAACAATACAAAAGCTTTTCAAACTCTAGAATTGATAATTTCTTAAAGTCACTGGCCATTTCGATTCTAATTTGCTATTTATTTGAGATAAGAGATAGGACTTCTGATAATATTTTAATTGATAAAGAAGGACGAGTATTTCATATAGATTATGAGTACACATTGGGCTCAAGCCCTTCTTATTTAAAGCCTAAAATCGAAATACCAAGTTTAATTTCTCGTTTTCTTAAATCAGATTCACTTATTCTTAACAAATTTTATCATCTTCTTTTAAATTACTTTAAGATCATTCGTAATAATCATCTAAAGATCTTGATGATGAGTAAAATTTTAACTACAAATAGACCAACATACTTTAACCAAACAAATTTTGAAAAGATGTTTTTGTCTAAACTGCATCTTGGAATGGAAAGTTCAATAGCAGGAGAAAAGATGATGGAGTCTTTTAAAAAGTCATTAGGGAGCTACAAAACAAAAATCAAAGAATTTCTTGCATGTGTAAAAAGAGAAATCATAGACGGCTGAATATTTAAAAATTAAATTTAGATACAAAAAAATTTATTGAAATAAAAAATTTTTTATAAAAAGCTTTAAGTTTTTGCACAAATGCTATAATAAAATTTTTATATATTAAAAAACAAATATTATTTTTTTTAAAAGTACATATTTTATGCATTGTTTAAAGATCGTGCATATAATTTTATATGTCCATACGTGGGACAATTTTTGAAGTTTTTATATATGGCGACTTGAAATAGAATATAACCATAATTTGTTTATTGATTGATTTTAAGTAAATTACAATCAATTTTATAGAAAAAAAGTTATGACAAACGTTTATAACTTGGATTTTAAATGCTTGATAACACATTTAAATTAATTTTAATGTACCAAGATATTAACTTTTTATAATTTAAACACTACTATATACAACATTTTTATTTTTTTTTTACTTTTTTTTACAATTTACATTCCAGAAGTTTTTGATGTCAGAAAATTTAAACATTCTTGTTACAATATTAGATTCAGGTTTTGAAGGCGATTCTAAAGCATTTACAAAATTTGAAATCGGAGGGGTTTCTGGGGGTATCAGATCTTTTAATTTTACTTCTCTGTCATCTTCCATCGCAGATAATTTTATTTCTTTTATATTTTGTTTATTTGTATTAGAAACGTTTTGTGTTACAAATTTGTCTTCGGAAAGAATTCCTATGCAACCAATAAGTTTTCTCTCTATTTTTCTAGCTTTTTTTAATTTTATTTCTTTTTGTTTTTTTATTTCTTTTTCTTTTTTCAATTGATTTTTTATATTTTTATAGTCTTCATTTATCTTCTTTTCTCGTTCATAAACTGCCTTTAATCTATCAGTTTCATACTTTCTGATAACTGTTTCTTTTCCGTTATGTTTGTGTATAAATACATCAATATTTAATCCGATGACTAAATTATTTATAGATATACTATTGTATGCTTCCAGTTTGTAATCCAATATACTGTTTATAAGCCTATTGTCTCTTCTGTAGACAAGCACTGATCTTGGCTTTGAGCCAATTCCTCCTTTAACTTCATATTCATCAAAAACAACCTGATTCATTGTTTGTTTTGATTATTTTTTTTATTTATAGTAAATCTGATACAAAAATAAACAAATAAAATAACGTAAATTATGGTTCAAAAAGTATGGAAATACAGTTAATTTTGGACCTAAAATGTTTTTGATTGATCAAAGATTTAATTATTAGATTGATCATTAATTACTAAATTTAGTAATTCTAAAAAAGTAAGAGCATTAATATCACAAATTTAGATGATACACACTTTACTTCTTTAAATTTGATAGATCCACTGTCAAACGTTAGGTTTTTGTGCACGTTTTAACTTTTTATATTTAAGGAATGATACTGTGTATACTTTGTGGCCACATTGTCAACCTGTCAAACCTTTCATTATTTTTTCTAGAAAATTTATTAAATATTTCTAGAAAAAATATTTTTAAATTAAGGAGGAATAAGATGGTGACTGTGGATGTCAATGTAGATAATGATCATGAGATCATGAAATTAAATAACAATAATTGAGTAAATATTATAGAATGGTTATTTATCTTGGGAAATATAGCCACAGGATGCAAAAGATACCATTATACACTGATATTTGACTTATAAAATAATTTTTGTAGACGGAGACTATCATCAGTCTGTAATATAGACAACCCGCTGCGACTGATCTAAAATTAGGTCTAAAACAATGTTTTAGATCTCCCTAGAAAAGTATATAATTGATTTGGCATGCTGTGGATGGCGCGCAAGCGTAATAAAAGGTTATATAATAGTATTGTTACCACGGATTAAAACAAATAGGCAATATATCTTTTATAAACATATTTTTATTTTATAAATTTCGCAGAACAGTTTTTTTAAATAATTTTTATTGATTATACTTTATCAAAGTTAAATAGTGGGTTTATATGAGACAAAGTTATATATCATTAAGCTATGCTTTTAAAAAACCATGCTTGTAAGTTGATTTAGGTCATTTTATAATTATTTCTATTCAGGTCATTATATAAATAATTTCGATTTAGATCATTTATAATTATTTTGTTTTGATTGTGCAATGACACTAATTACTTTAAATTTTTAAAAAATTTATTCACCTATATCTTTGGTAATAAAAAGTATTTTGTCTAAAGTCATATCGAAAATAAATGAAATATGGGGCACGTCTGCTTTAATAACGTATGATTGGGGCATAGAGATAGTATTATAAATACGGTAAAGATCCTGGCCAAAATTTAAAGTGCCTTTTTCATTTATATCCAAAACTGTCATTAAAATAAAACAAGTTTTATGTTTTCCTATTTTGTTTTCTAAAAAATCTGCGTAAACATTCATATTAAACTCTGATTCTAAATTACAAATCCTAGGTATAAAAAGATTAATGTAAGTACTACCAAGATCATTTATAGACTTTTTAATGTCATTCTTTGAATGTTGAATGTAAAAATGTGTCCACAACGCAGATAAATCTGCTTCAGGATCTGTAAAAATATTATTGCCAATAATCGTAATCGGTATCAAATAAACCATATATCTATTACAATAACCTTCGATTTTATTTTCAAATGGTAATGCAACCACATGATAAGAAATTTGGTCTACATTAACCTTATAATATTTAAAAATTCCTTCAGTTATCATAAACATTCGTCCGTGATACCTATCATTTGATTTATAAAATGTTTTTATATTTGACAACTCATCTTCAAAGATATGCACCCATTTATCTTCAAACATTGCAAAAGATAAATACAGTCGATTATATCCATAAAAATAGTTGATCTTTAAAGGTGATCTAACTTTATCACCGGTCATCTGTAGAAACCAGTCATTGTGCCTTATACGTGTGAAGTTCACATCAAGATTTGTAAATTTTTCAATGAGCCATCCATCAAAATTTTTACTCTTTTTAAACACGTTATCTTTTGTATAAAAGCAATTTATACTTCTAAAAGTCTTATCGTTTTCATCTAATGATTTTGTAACATGTGATAAAATTTTCTTACCTAGCTTTGAAGTTCTTTTTTTGAATTCTTTGGCTTCACACATCAGATGGATGTTTGTCAAACAAGCGATTAGAGAAAAACACGAAGTTATATTAGCATTATCAAGAAATTTCATAGTCATTTTGTATTCTAAATTATCAAATAGAGAACCGTATTCGTTACTTTTTTCTTTCGTTTCTGTTGATTCTAAGCAATTAAAAGTGGCAGAAACCATATTTAGATATAATAGTTGACATAAATATACTATTTTCATGGGGCTTAACTTTTATAAAGTTTTAATACAGAAATTTATATTTTAGAAAATTTTTAATTTAAATTGTTTTTTTTAGAAATAAATATTAAGAGAGAAGAGTATAAATTTTTTTATGTAGTTTTATATGTAAACAAACGTCTTAAATCCCTGCAACATTACTGTTATCAAATTATTGTCAAATACGTTGATGAAATCTTCATCGACATTTTTAAAAGTCTTTTAAAAGATGATTTTGATTGCAATTACCAGAAAAGGAAATTTTGAAAAAAATCAGAAAACGATCATTTACAAAAAAGCTCTATGCACGATTGAAATAACTTGTTGAAAAACATTATAAGCAATATTTTTAACGAGTTTTAGTCATTAAAATAGTAAACAAACGCTCTACAGCTCATAATCAGTTGTATAGAGGCAAGCCGTTTACAAAAAGCAACAAAGGTACGATACATCCCCTTTTTTTACGGTATCTCTAGAAAAAAATTTTGGCTTTTTATTAATATGATTTATGACAAAAATTGTTCTTAAATGCTTTTTTAATCATTCTTATAATTAAATGTCAAAAAATGGGTCGAAGATTCGGAATTTTAAATGAGCATTCATTGTTCAAATTACTTATAAATTGCTTGTTATTGATACGTAATCTATAAAACAACTTTAATACCATTAAAATTACATAATTTAGTTTTATTTTGTTATAACCCGAAGATGTTAATTGAAAATTTTAACATAAACAACCAAGAATTACTACATTTATTAAAAGAGATAAGATACAGCTCACTGTAGAGTATATTCTAGATATGGCCATCTATGCCAATTCTAATACATCTGTTGACATATTGAAACAAAATATTTCTATTCCAAAAAGAATTCAAGCAGTAATAAATCAAAAGTAGAGTAGTTTTTATTTCTAACGTGTTTTAAGATAATGTAATCTTTGTTCAAATAATTTTTTATTCATTACTGCACTAAATACATAAAATTTTGATAATAAAACAATTTAAATCAGATTATAAACCTAAATCTTTAGTTATAAAAAGTATTTTTTCTAAATTTAAATCAAAAATAAATGATATGTATGGAACATCGGCCTTAATAATTTTTGAATTGGTTTTAAAGTCAGTTTCCTGAAAGAATAAAGATTTAGATGCTACTGTCACGGTAAAATTCTCATTTGTATTCAAAAGTGTTTGCATTTCAAATCTTGTTTTCGATGCCGAATTGTAATGAGAAACCAGGTTAACGTATTCAAATAGGTCAAATTCTGATTTGCAATTTTTAATTAAAGGTATGTAAAATTGAAAAAAGCTTGATTTCATTTCATTTACAATCTTTTTTATATTCTTTTTGCAATAGAATTGATAAAAGTTTTCCCAGAGACCTACTAAATCAGCCATGGAATTCGTTTTGATACCATTATCTACATAAGTAAAAGGAATCAAATAAATTACGTATTGTCCGTAATCAAGGCCCAAAACATTATCGTATTTAAAAGCAATGACGTGATAAGAAACTCCAAAACTCTCTACTTTAATGTATTTAAAATTTTCTTCGACCATCGTGAACATTCTTTTCTGTTTAACACAAGATGAAACATGGAAATCAAATTCACGTTGTATTTTACAATACTTCTTGGTCCATTTATCTTCAAATATAGCAATAGAAAGATAAATGCGATTATAATTATAAAAATCATCGATGCTTATATTTGTATCCATTTTTTCATCTGTTATATATTTGAACCATTTGACATGATAGTTATAAATTGTTTTTGCATTGTAGTCAGTATATTTTCTAATTGACCATCCATCATATATTTTTTCTAAACTTATTTTGTTATTATCTTTTATGTATAAAACGTTTTCAGACAAGTATATTTTATTATTCAAATCTAAAGCCTTTGAAACATCAGATAAAGATTTCTTTCCTAATTTTGATTTACCTTTATTAAATTCATTTTTTGCACACATTAAATGAATGTTACTCAAGAAACTTATTGGAGAAAAACAAGATGTCTTTTTAGCGTCTTCTATAAATTTTATAGTGACATTGTATTCTAAATCGTCAAAAATAGAACTGTACGCATTGCTATTTGGCGTATCATCAATTGTTTTACAGGCCGTACAATTAGAGCTTGAAATAGAATCTAAATAAAAGTACGCAAACTGTAATAAATTTAAAATATTCATAGGGTATTTTAATTTAAATTCATTTAAAATTGATCATAATTAATAAATCAACATTAAATCACATCGAATAATGTAAAGATGATAAAATATTGAAGATATTGAAAATTAAAGATTACTAAGCTTTTTTTCGTTTTTAAAGGAATTTAATCTTCTTGCAGAAATTTTTTTGTTTACAGAAACAAAGGTCATATCAAAAGATAAAGAATGCGTGGAAATAGAAAACGTGTATTCATAATAGTATGATTGAATTAGTTCATTGTAAATTTTAATACATTCTTATATTTTTTTTTTAATTATTGACGTCAAAAACGTTTTCTAAAAAACAAGTGATATCAATTTTGAAAACAAGATTCATAAATTAATAAATGTTCTTGTAGCATGGAAATGAAAATATTTCGCATTACGCTGGTGAAAATTTAGTAAACTTCAAAATTTTTAAGCGAATTTTATTATGTAAAAAAATTTATCGACACGTTAAATAGCGTTTATGTTACAAATAAAGCAATTTTTTTTTAGTTTTAAGGTTTACTTTACATTTGTATCTTAGAAACTATTATATTTTTACATTCTAGAAACATATTTTGACGTACGAAAATGATTTAAAACTCATTTAATTTTCAATAATTTTAATTTTTTTATAATTGAGAATTTATAAATATTGGTAATAAACCTAATAAATTAATAATTTATCGAAGTCCATTTGTGCGCAAGATATTCCCCTTAAATTTAATTTGTTTGCATCCTTTTTTTGCATTCTCCTTTTAATCTATTTCTTTTATTGGTCGAATGTTTTTTATAAAGAATAGAATTACTTAAGGAGTTATGAGCGATAATTTGAAAGTAGAATCTAGTATGATCAACTTTGAAACCAAGAAGAGTGATACTAATAATGAACAGAAAGAAAAAAATAATAAAGAAAAAGATATCAAGTTTGACACTATCGAAATTTCTAAATTAGGATCTCTTATGCCTAAATCTACGGAGGTTGTTGACATAGATGATGTTCTCGTGTATAAGGAAAATTTTAATTCATTTGATAGATCCCGATTGGTGCCCTACATTATTTACATGGATTTACAATTTCGGCAAGTAGTACGATCTAGAAAAAGAACCGCAATTATTTGGCTTATTGCCAAGATTTTATTTGTGAGTTTAATTATCGGATGCCTTGTTTATGGAGCTGTTGCGTTATTAAATCCTTGAATAAATAAAACATTTGATATAACAGTTAGAATTTTAATAAAAGATAACTTAGTAAATCTTTAGCAAAGTGTTTTTTAAAATCTTTGTAAATAAAAACATTGTTTAGCATTTTATTGTCTGTTAGCAAAATACAGGGCTTTAAGAAGATTTTAAACAAAACAAGCCTTTACTTTAACCAAATTTTTAAATTCAAATTCATAAAAACACAGTGTCTAATTTTTTATTTATTCTATAATATCAACCTGTTACTTTCTTTTGGTTTATACAGCCACTTTACTTCCTTCTTCCTTTCATTGTAGATACAACCCAAAACTTTAAAGAGTTGAATTACATCTTTATGTCCCATGTTGAAGGAAGGAATTATACGAGTTTCAATCACTCCTCCTTCTATTTGAAGAAGTAAAATGTAAAGAATAATTAATAATCTATCTCTAGCCAATTTCCCTATTCGTCTATGATCAATATCATCAATAAACAATTCCATAATTATTTCATACGGTGTAGATTCGAGCATGTCTCTCGTGTAATATTTAAATTTTAAAACTTTAACGAGTGCGTCTGCTAATAAAAATCTCACTTTATCTTTTTGGTTAAATGGCGACATCTCTTTCTGCAAACTAATATCCTCAATATCCAAAGTCTGAAAGTGTGTGAGTATTTCAGGAATAAAAATATCTTCGAGTAAAAAAGAGTCTAAAGGAGATTCAGCGTTTTTATTTACAGGTGGAATAATTTGTGTCTTACTTTCTATGACTGTGACCGCTGTTTTAAGCCTTCCGTGTATTTCTTTGTTCTTCATCATTGTCATTGATTTTTTAGTTCCAAAAGACTTTACTAATCCCTCAACGTTCGATTCTTCGTGTTGGATTCCCGTTTCATAAATGACTTCCATTATGTAAAAAGGTGCTTCTTGTGCATTTTTAAATGAAATGGTCTGAGAATCAACACTTTCAATTACAAAAAAGTTTACAGGATGTTCGTGTTGAGATCCTCGATATTTAATATTGTTTAAATTTCCTTCAATGTATGACTTTTCATCTATTTTTTTTAATTTTAAATCTACATTTTGATCATAATTACAATTGGCTAAAATAAACATTGGTGAAGGGTTAGAAAAGGGGGGTTTTAAAGGGGTTTTACGAGGGAAAATAAAAGGGACCCTTGTGCATAAAAACGTATTTAAGGAAGAACTTGCATAAACAAAATGTTTAATAAAATTATGTTATTTTTTTTATAATTTATCAACTCTAATTGCCCCTCATAAAACCCCCTTATGACTAGGAACAATTTCGAAGAAAGAATCATGAAAAAATATCAGAATAGACTCCTTACAAATGGAGAAATCGAATCAATTTGTGACCAGGCTGTAGAAGAAGGCATTCTCCAAAGAGAAGACATTAAGAAAATCTCAAATTGTGACACAATAGAACTACTTCTTAGCATAAACAAATGGAAATCTGCGTATTTGTTTGATGCATTAAAACTGGACGAATCTTCAGAGACCGAGTACGAAACAATAAAAGAAGAATTTAAAGATACAAATAGATTTAATAAATACAGTGAAAATAACTTTAGTCCTAATAAATCTATATTTTACACACCAACAAAACACACAGAAGGTTCTTTTCTTAGTCAAATTTACAATACGCCTGTAAAATCCAGAGAACCAGAAAATCCGTTTATGTCGCCTTTTGGTCGGCGAGTGCCTAAAGAAAATCCCTTGGAGTTCGAGTCTTTTTGTGAAGACCTTAAAGAAAAAACAAAATCTATAAAAAAGACAGTAGATGATCGGACAGCAGAAACAGTCAAAAAATTAATTGATGATTTTATAAAATATTCAGAATTAAACAAGGATGTTAAAAGGGAAGCAAAGAAAAATAATTGTGGATGGTGTTTTATTTACTTGATAGGGTTGGTTGCTTTACTCTACACTTTGTACATTCCTAAACCGATCTAAAATAAAATTATTGTAAAGGCAAGACAAAGAGCAAAAGTAATGGTTAAATGTAAATCTTCCTTAGGTTGAGCCCAGTAAAATCCTTACTGCATTAATTAATCAGCCCATTCAAAAAATTTACAGGGTTTGTACGCCTTTTTACATTTTAAAAATCTTCTTCCTTTGTTGTTTTCCGTCTTCGAAACCAGTTCAATTGGGTCAAACCCACAATGACACTTCCCATCTTCTGAAGCCCATTTGAAATATCCGCACTTATTGGCCCCTTCTGTACAAGTGTAGTACATTTTACCTTTATTGTCCCCGGACTTGGTTTCGGACTTAATGGCTGGTTTCCCGCAATTACAATAGAATTTGTTTTCTTTGTTCTCTTTATTAAAAATTTGTTCTGTTGGTTTTATTTTTTTAGGTTCTCTATTTGTAGACTCTCTATTTGGATTTGTTGTGATAGTAGGTCTGGTAGTAATAGGTTTAGTGGGTCTAGTATTAGGTTTTGTGATAACAGGCCTTTTATTTGTAAGATTTCCTCCACTATTTCCTCCATCATTATCTCCATCATCTCCACCATCACCTCCATTTCTAACTCTTTTAAATCTTTTTTCAATAAGTTGATTACTAGTTTTAATATAATTCGATATAAAATCATAAAACTTTCCTTGATTTTGTTTAAGAATATCGTAAAGTTTGTGATAAGTCCTAATTTCTTCATTTACAAGTTGATTTTTTTCTAAATTTGAATTGCAAACTTCTTTTAATTTAACTTCTAAATCTTTTCTTAGTACGGGACCACTAAAATCTAAATTCAAATTTTTGTATCCGCGAATTAAAGCAATTCCAAATTTCTCGGGAATTATAAAAGCACCTTCTTTACGGGCGTATTCCCTTTCCTGGATTTTTTGAATGTGTTCATGAATCGTGGCGTCTGTGCCAATGCCATTTTTGTCCATCAAGGCAATTAAATCGCTTTCTGTGAGGAAGGGAGGTGGTTCAGTTTTGTGTTCATCCATTTCTAAACGACTTTTGAGTCGTTCACCAAGAACGTAATCACCAACTTCTTTCTCTGCCCAATTGTCGTAAGTGTAGACATTTAAATAATTTTTATGAAGAATTTTATGAGATTTTACAACAAAAACTTCTCTTCCGACAGTTGCCTCGTAAGTTTTTTCTAGGCCTTTTGCGTCATCACATAAACCGCCTAAGAACCGTCGACTTATAAAATCGAAAATTGACCTTTCTAGTCCGGAAAGTGAACTACCACCTTTGAGAGGGTAAATAGGAGAATGGGCCATATCGTTATTCTTTCCCTTTCTCGGGTACTTAAAATCCTTTTGGATATTCTCAATGTCGTTTAGATATGAACCATCTTTCTTTAAATTCTCAAGGATATTCCGGAAATTAAATTTTGTATCAAAGGAGTCTGTTTCTGTCCTTGGGTAACTTATAAATCCTTGGTTGTATAATTTTTCGGCTATTGTCATAATTTTATGAGAACTAACTTTAAAAATTGATGAACAAATTTTTTGTAATTCAACGGTCCTGAGAGGAAGTGGCTTTAATTTTGTAGTAGGGGATTCTTCTACTTTTGTGATAATGGCAGGTAAGTCGATAAGTAAATTATTAAAATGGACGGCACAGTTGTAATCAAAAACTCTATCTCTTTTCCAGTTAAAAATGTCTATTGAATTTCTATTTGCTTTATTGGTTTTAGTTGAATGAAGTTTTAAACTCCAGTATTTTTCACCAACGTGATTTTCTATAGCCTCGTAACGTTCTACGACAAACCCAAGTGTGGGAATTTGACACGGACCGAAACTTACAATTTGTTTGGCATTAAAAAGATTTTTAAGACACAAGGTCTGGAAAATAGTAAAAGCAGATCCTATTTTTAGGTCTAATTCCATACGCGCATCAACTGCATCAGCTTCTGCATTATTTATTGTTTTAAGGTCATCGTATGATTTTTGGATTTCGTACGTACTGATTCCAGAAAAACGCGCCCGATAAACATCAACCGACTTTATAGCCAATACAACACTTTCAATTTGTTTAGCAATATTCTCACCTTCTCTATCACAATCTGTCCAAATTACGACTTTATTGGCGTATCTGACTTGGTTTTCAATATTTTTCTTAATTGTCTCGTCTGAGATTGTTCTAATGACCGGCTCGTAAAACAAAGAAGATGGCTCAATTTCTTCCCATTGGTACTTTTTTACGAAATTTAAATGAAATAAATGGCCTAAAACACTAGTAAATACCATATTTTCATCTTTATATTTGAATTTTATGTTTGTACAGAATTTATTTGGACCTCTAATCGTAGTTAGATTAGAAGACATTATTTTGGAGATGCTCTTGGCTACTGATGGTTTTTCTGCTATGTTAAGAACTTGCATCTTGAGGGTTAGGAGGGTGTCAGTGCGATTAATATGGTAAAGCTGAAATGAAAATTATTAAAAAATTTATAAACAAACTCTAAGATAATATTAAGTTTAATTGATAAATGGCCTTATCAATGTTGTAAACTTCTTAATTAAAATATGCAAATATATAAAATTTTAAAAAACCATTGATCAAAAAATATTAAAACACATTTTTTACTTCTGATTTCATGCAAAACTCTTATTTGTTTATTCATGCAAATTAATCGAGATCATTTTTGACAGGCCGCTTTATGCAAAAAAGCATTTAAACAATTTTTTCTCTAATTGCATGAAATACAACTGGAGAATATCAAAATACTCAAAAGTTGTGAGTGATGACCAGGATAAGTTATCTTATTGTGGTCGGGACTTAGATGCATACAGTCAGACTATCACACATTCCCAATATGATACACAATCTGTTCATAATGAAGTTTGGTTACACACTTATTCCAAAGCAAATATTACTTTAGAAGTATTTTTATGTGGTGTCTTAGAAATTAGATTGTTAATTCATGCGCCTCCTCACGTGGAAGTGATAACTCTTGAACATTTAAGAGTTGAGGATAAAATGAATTTATGCATAAAACAAAAAGTACTGGGTTGCAAAATAGGTCTTAGAAAATTTCAAATCACTTTTTACAATAACCAAGAAATAGAAATATTTATGGAGAAATTTAATGAAAGATTTGGTGGTGGGATAAGCAAAAACTTAATTTGGAAGTTTATGCGAATTGTAGAAGGCATAAAAGTTGATGAGGAGATTAAAAGAAAAATGAAAACTAATAGAGGTTATTATGAGATAAGAAGTGAATTATTAGAGATGATAAATAAAGTGATGTGAATGGTAATAACAAAGAACTTAGAGTAATTTAAAATTATGATTTTATTAATTTCTATTTTAAAACTAAATATAAAGTGAATTAGCAAAGACAATATCCCTTTTTATGCTTAAAATACCATCAGTAAACATATTTTCAAGTTCAACATTCCCTATGATTCGTGCAGCATTACTCAGTTGTTTAAGAAGCTCTTCTAGTCTCTTGAAAGTTCGAATGATTGAGCCCTCAAACACTTCAGTATTTTCACAAATTTGGATAAAAGTCTTCCCATCGACCCACATTTTCACAACGTCCATAAGTTCGTAAGAAAATTTTCTAAGGTACTTCTTGGGGGATATAGGCAGACCGTGATCTTTTAAAGCTTTACATACGGTCTGTACAGAATGTTCAATAAGACCATACAATCTTTTATTTTCCTCAGATAAAACGTGTTCTTCATCATTCCACTCCTCAAAAACCAAACAAGAAAGTAAAGGAACAAATTCGTTGATAGCCAATTTAGTAAAGTCTCCGTTAAAAATCATTTCAGTCAAAACCAGTTCATCACCAGAAGAAATTTCACAAGCCAATTTTCCCTTGACTAAGACTGTTGTTTCATCACAATACTCCAAACTTTTCAAAACTTTAATCATTTTTTTACATTCGTCCATGTGATAAACATCAAGTAATTTCGTCATTTCTTCAAATTTTTTAGTATACGACATTTTAAGATTTTCATTTCGAATGTACTCGAGTGCATCTCTGGCCTGTGGTAAGGGATCAGTGGCAGAACCAATCGAAAAATGCCTTTTGACAAGGGCCTCAACGTCAAAGTCCGCACTTATTACTTCCCCAACAACGAATTCTTTAGAACAATCAGATAAACAGAATACAAAAGGTTTTTTACAAAGAAAACAAATTGATAAATCGACATTTCCATCACCTGCTTCATTATAAATTTCTTTTTCAATTTTCATAATTTCATTCATCATCCCGTTTCCTGTATCTTTGCATTGAACTTTCTCGAACTCCTTTATGAAAACTTTAAAATTCAATTTGGCTCTCATCTCGTAAACTTCTTCTATCAAATTTAAATCAACTTCAATTTTTCTAATGTCTTTCGAAGTCAAAACGTAAACGCCTATTTTGTCTTCATAAACGTTTTCTACTATGCAATTTTTTAAAGTTAAAGACGCCCCAGATCTAGGCAAAATTATATCAACTACTCTTCCCTTTTTAAGATAAGGACTAAAAACGTGTTTAAGAGATTCACATCTTTTTAATCTTTCTTTCTCTCTCTTCTCTAAAAGTTGTGTAAGATTATTACTAGGCAAATTTTTTATTTCTTCGTACATCTCGAAAAGTTCTTTTTCTTTAGCTTTTCCTTGTTTAAAAGCTTGAAAGTGGTGAAAAGATCGACTTATCAAAAACAAAGGATCAAGACCTTCTACTCTCATAAGATTAAGAATCATATTATAGGTCAGTCTAAAAGCCGAGATTAAATTGTCTTTAGCACAAGAAAATAATTCTTTAAGATCTTTGTAGGTCATTGCTTCACTTACAAGACTGACAACTAAGCCCATTTTATCGATCCCTCTACGTCCTGCTCTTCCGCTCATTTGAACGTACTCCGCACTAGTAAGCATTCTATTTTTAATTCCATCAAATTTTTTCAGTCCAACGAAAACAACAGATTTAGCCGGCATATTTAACCCAATCGAAAAGGTTTCCGTAGCAAAAAGCACCTTCAAATAGCCTTCCTGAAAAAGAATCTCCACAATTTCTTTTACAATAGGAAGAAGTCCAGAGTGATGTATTCCTATTCCCCTACATAACAAAGGAAGAATATTCTGAATAATAGGAATATCCCTATCTTCTTTTCTTAGACCACAAATCGCATTATCAAATACAGTCCTTACCACTTTCTTCTCTTCGTCTGTTAAAAAATCTTGTTCGAGACGCATAGCAAAATATTCACAATCTTTTCTTCTAAATGAAAATACGACAGCAGGTAATGAAATATCATCCAAGACATCCATGACATCTTTTTCATTAATTTTCTTCTTTTTTATGGTCTTCATTGCCTTTTGAAATTCTTCTTTATGAAATTTATTATCTTTAATTTTGTACAGTTTATTTGTTCTAAAGTAGTGAACTAAAGGCGTAATCCTCTTCTCAGTGTAAACCACGTGTACAATTTGTTTTTGAATAAAAGAAATCCATTCAGCAAATTCCAAAGCATTAGGAATAGTTGCACTTAAAAAGACCATCCTGACATGAGAAGGTAGTAAAATAATAGTTTCTTCCCATACAACACCTCTTTCACGATCTCTCATATAATGAATTTCATCAAAAATTATCCAATGAATTTCTCGAATGACTTCACTTCCCCTATAAAGCATATTTCTCAAAATTTCCGTGGTCATAACCAAACAACTAGCTGTCGGATTAATAGTCACATCCCCTGTCATAAGCCCAACATCAGTAAATTCCTCTAATAATTCCCTATATTTTTGGTTACTCAAAGCTTTAATAGGAGAAGTATAAACCACCCTCTGATTATTCCGTAAGCTCATAGCAATAGCGTATTCAGCCACAACAGTCTTACCCGAACTCGTATGAGCACTGACTAATACACTTTCATCCCTTTCTAAACAACACAAACTTATTTTTTGAAAAGTGTCTAATTCAAAATTGTAATCTTTTGCTGTAAAGTCTTGGAATGTTTCTGGTATATTTTTATATTCTTTACCAAGAGGAATAGCAGCCTCATGTCGAGTACCTTCCCTTTCAAATTCATCTACAGTTTTACTTTTATTTTTTTGTTTTATTGGAGCAGTGATAGTGTGTAATGTAGTTTTATCATCTAAAGCTGCCAAATGTGACATGTTCATTAGAGGGGTTAAGAAAAATTTAAAGATTATGATAATTTTATGCATATGATGCTTGTGTTTATATTGTTAATCATGAAGAATATTAATTTGTGTATATTATTTATATTTTTAAAAATAATCTTATTGTATTAATTTTTTTATTTAAAAACTTTTTTTTAATTTTTTCCCATGGGGTTAGAAAAACTCGAAGTTGAAAATTTTAAATCTTACGCCGGTCACCACACAATTGGTCCTTTTGATAAATTTACTTGTGTAATAGGCCCAAATGGTTCAGGAAAGAGTAATATTATGGATGCTATTGCTTTTGCTTTCGGAGTTACTAGTTCAACTTTAAGATCTTCTACTAGTGTAAATTTGATTAATAAAACCCAAAACCAAGCTTCAGTTAAAGTTTTTATAAATGGCCATACTTTTAGAAGACACATCACTTCTTCCGGTAAGAGTACGTATTTTTATAATGGAAAATTAGTTCCTTACGAATTGTACACTAAAGAATTAGAGAATCTTAGTATAAATTTAAAGCTTAAAAATTTTATGGTTTTCCAAGGCGACATCCACGAAATGGCCAATAAAAATCCAAAAGAACTTTGTGAATATTTTGAAGTCCTTTCAGGGAGTATACGTTTTAAAAAAGAATACGATGAAATCCAAAATTTACTTAATAAAGATTTGGCAGAATGTGCTGTCCTTTACGAACAAAAGAAAAATATTTTGGCTATAATTAAAGAAGAAAAGGAAGAAGAAAAGAAAATTAAAGAACTTAGTAAATGTTTAGAAGAAAAAAGTAAATTAGAAAAAGATATTCTAAATTTAGAAATTAAAGAAATTAAAAATAAATTAAAAGAAAGAAATAAAGATTTAGATAAAATTTATTTCTCTTGTGATCAAATTAAAGAAGAAATTAAAGAAAAAGAAATCAAAGTCACAGAAAAATTAAATAAAGTCCAAAATTTAAAAACGGAATACGAAAATTTAGAAGAAAATTTACAAAATTTAAAATTAAAAAAAATGGCCAAAATCCGAGAAATGACTGAACTTTATAAAATGAAAGATAAAGCAAATATAAGAAAAAAAGAAGTGAATGATTTAATAGAAGAAAATATAAAAACAATAGAAAATAAAAAAGAAAATTTAGAAAAAGAAAAAGAGACCTTAAGAGAATTAGAAGAAGGGTATTCTAAAATTAAGGGAATATTGAATTATAATGGAAAAGGTAATGAAGGTAACGGGGAAGGTTATGAGGGTTATGATTTTAAGGGTAGTGGGGAAGGTTATGATACTGAGGGAAATGATTATAAGGATAATGAAAAAGGCACCTTAAATTTTAAATTCTTAGATCCAAATATTAATAACCTTGATCCCTTAAACCAAAATACCCCTTTTTATAACAACCTTAATTCCTTAGATACAAACCTTCCAATTAACAATTTTAAATCCCTTGAATCTACATTTTTAAATCAAACTGCCTCTTTAAGAAATCAAATTGAATCTTTAAAAAATCAAATTAATGAAATAGAAAATTCCCTTGCAAAACAAAAATCTTTTAAAAAAATCGAATCTGAAAAAAAATCAAAATTAGAAAAAATCAATTCTTTAAAAAAAAATTTAAAAATCCTTTCTCAAAATATTTCAGTCCTTTACGAAAAAATGGGAGAAGATTTAAAAATTTATGAAAATTTAGAAAAACAAGAAGAAGATAAAAACAAGAAATTATACGAAATTGTAGGAAATTTATTAAAAATCAGGGCAAATAAGAAAATTTCCCTTAAGAAAGAAATTATCAGGAATACAGTACAAACCCTTAAAAATATTTTCCCAGGAGTTCATGGGATTTTTATTGATTTAATTAAACCAACCCAAAAAAAATATTTTAACCCTCTTAATACCATTTTACAATCTTTTGATTATTCAGTGATAGTAGATTCTTCTAGTACAGCAATGTCTTGTATTAATTTTATAAGGGAAAAGAAATTATGCAAAATGATATTTTTACCTTTAAAAGAATTAGAAGTTAAGAAATTTAATTTAATTTTAGAATCAAATTATAGAAGTGCTTTGAATTGTGTTACTTTTGATAAAATTTATGAAAATGCAATCCAATTTGTTTTTAAAGATACGATAATAACAGACACAAAAGAAATTGGTTTAGATTTGGTTTATAAAAAGAATATAAATTGTGATATTTGTTCTTTAGATAATTTTTATATTAAATCACAAGGAAGAATCATAATCAACAAACAAATTAAAGATAATGAAAATGAAGATAATAATTTTAATTTATTAATAGAAGAAAGGAAAAATTTATTAAATGAAATTAAAATAATTCAAGATAAAAAATCAAAAATGTCAAAAATTGAAATAGTAAAAGAAAGGATAAAAATTTATGAAGAAAAAATAAAAAAAGATGAGAAATATGTTAAAGAATTAGAAAATGAAAATGAAGGGGAGGACCTTTATAAGGGATATGAGGGTAATCTAATGGGAGAGGGCTTTAATGAGGGTAATCTAATGGGCGAGGGCTTTAATGAGGGAAATAAGGACTCTAGGGATTCCATGGAAAACAAGGACTCTAAGGACGAAAGTGGTTCTAAAAGGGATACCACTAAAGATGATATTTATAATAAGGATACCACTAAAGATGATATTTATAATAAGGATACTACCAAAGGGGACAACAATTTTAATATCAATAATCAACCTTTGACTTTTTTGAATAACAAAAAGGTTTCTCTTCTTAATGAACTTAACCAATTAAATTCCCTTTTAAAATCTAAAGAAATAGAAATCTTTGGGGATTTATTCCGGGATTCTTCCTATGACGAATACAAACGCCTTACTTCCCCGGAAAAATCTTTAGAATTTCAAAATTTAAAAAGAAAATTAAAAAGCAAAATTAAGATCTTAGAAGGGGAGATTGAGGATTTAGAAGAACAAAAAGTTGATTTTCTAAAAGAAAAAAATAAAATTGATTTGAAAATTAAAGATTTAAATCCAGAAATAGACACTGAAATTATGAAATACGATTTTTTATTAGAAAAAAAGAAAGGGGAAGTAGAAGGGGCTTTAAAAGATTTTAATTTGATAAATGAAAAATATAAAGAAAAAATTAATTTAAAAAAGAAATTGGATTTAGATTTTATAAATTTAGAACTAAATAAAAATAAATTAGAAGAAGAATTAGAAGAAAAAATAAGATTTGGAGAATTAGAGGAGATTGAGATTATGATAGGAGATGAATGTGATGGGGAAGGTAATGAAGTAGATAATAGGGTAGATTGTAGTAAGGTAGGTTATGATGGTAGTAATAATGAAGTAGATGATGGGGTAGATGATGGGGGTGATAAATACCTAAATAATCTAAAAGGCCTTAACTTAAATAACCTTGTAACTCATAACACTCCTACCATTAACCCTCCTACCAAAAACCTTTTAACTCATAACAATCCTCCTACTAACAACAACCTTACTATCTACCCTCCCCCTACTCATAACAAATCCATTTTAATTGAAAATTTAAATAAAATCAACTCTCAAATTTCAGAATTAGTCCCTTCTATTAAACATTCTAAAAAATCTCAAAATTATGAAAAAATCTTAAAAAATTATGAGGATGCCAAAAAGAAAGCCATGGACTCAAGAAAGAAAATGAATGAAATTAAAAGGGAGAGGTCTACTATTTTTATGAAATGTTTTCAGATTGTGAGTTCTGAAATAGGAAAAATTTATCAGGAAATTAGTAAAAATGAATTTACTAAAGGGAATGCTTATCTTGTCCTTGATAATCCTACTGAACCTTATTTAGAAGGAGTAAGATACCACGTAATGCCCCCTACTAAAAGATTTAGAGAAATAGGACATTTATCAGGAGGAGAAAAGAGTATGGCTATTTTGGCTTTAATGTTTTCCATAAACAAATTTATGCCTGTACCATTTTTTATTTTAGATGAATTTGATTCTGCTTTAGATAATACGAATGTAGGGAGGATGGTAGACTTCTTTATAAAATGTAATGTACAATTTTTAGTAATAAGTTTAAAACCAATTTTATTTCAATATGCTGATAGTTTAGTAGGGGTATATCAAGATCCTAATGAGAAGAGTAGTAAGATATTGACTTATAGGGTATGAAAAAGGGTGATGGTGTAATAGTATGGAAGGAGGGGGTAGTAAGGTATGGAAGGGACGTGGGGTAGTACGGTATGGAAGGGGGGTGGGGTAGTAAGGTATGGAAGGGGGGTGGGGTAGTAGTAATAGTAAGGTATGATAAAACATGTTAGATTTATTAATGAATACGGAAATGTTATGAGATTATTGGGTATTCATAGAGTAAGGGTTATTTACTTTCTTTTGTACGTTTCTTATATCTCTACTTACCTTATATCTCTACTTACCTTGATACCCTATCCTCTTTAACCCCCCCCCCTTATAACCATTTTTTTACTACCCCTAAATTTTAATGCTTCTCGTTTTGGCTATAACTTTTTCTATTTTATGCATCACTTTCTCTTATTTAAAGAAAATCTCTAAAAGGAAACCTCTTAATACTCGTATTAATTTTGAATTGAATAAGTTTTATAATCTTCCTTCTAATTCTTCTCCTCAAATTTTATACAAACAATTGGTTTATGCTGCTTCTGATTTTTTAAATTTTTATGAGGATTTACTCAAACAAATTGATTTTATTGAACCTCTTTACAAAGATCGATTAATTTCTGATGATTATTATTGTAAATTATTAAAAGAAAAAGATGATTGTAATTTAGAAAAAATGATTTTAGAATCAGAATGTGAATTACTAAAAAAAGGAAGTAAAAATGAATTATTTTCAGAA
The DNA here is from genome assembly GCA_029849275.1 of Papilio elwesi. NCBI lineage: Eukaryota > Metazoa > Arthropoda > Insecta > Lepidoptera > Papilionidae > Papilio > Papilio elwesi. The sequence goes on along the minus strand of CM056716.1, from coordinate 1,751,238 downwards.
GCAGGGAAAATTAAAGGAAAAAAGAAAAATTTAAAAGTAATAGAAGATAATTATTTTAATCATAAAAGGGAAGTACTTGAGAATGAACTTAAGAATAAAATAGTTTTATGTTAAAAAAAGTTTATTTGTGTATTAAGGGGGGTATGTGTATTTGTGTATTAAGGTGGAGAGGGGGGTGTGTATGAGAAATAAGGGGGGGGGGTAAGGATGAATAGGGGGGAGGGTGTTGTAAAAGGGGAAACTTCGCATAAACAAAAAACAAACTCATTTTTATTAAAACTTCGCATAAACAAAAAACAAACTCATTTTAATTAAAACTTCGCATAAACAAAAAACAAACTCATTTTAATTAAAACTTCGCATAAACAAAAAACAAACTCATTTTAATTAAAACTTCGCATAAACAAAAAACAAACTCATTTTAATTAAAACTTATTTTTTTAATTACAATCCTTTTTTTTATTACAATCTCTTTTTTTTATTACAATCTCTTTTTTTTTATCACATCCTTATATTTTCACTCCCTTTCTTTTGCTCTCTTATTCTGAAACCATATTTGTACATTTCTTAAAGGTATATTCAATTTCTTACTTAAAAATGTCTTAGTTGTATGACTCGGATGGGAGTCTATTCCAAAATGGGCTTCCATAGTAGCCACTTGATAATTAGTTAATTTTAATCTCTTTCTTTTATTAGTAATTTCGGCATCCACACACTTTTTAATGTCTTCCGTAGAGTCTATAAATTTAAGTTTCCTAAATTCGGACATGCCCTTTCCATCAAAATTGGATTAATATGAAAATTAATTATTCTTTAAAAGGAAAATTAAGAGAAAAGAGTTGAAGGTTTTAAAAAGTGATAGGTATTTATGCGCATAAAAATGAGAGGGGGTCAAAGGGATAAAATATTGTGAGAGGGGGTTAAAGGGGTACAATTTTTTAAGAAAAGTTAAGGTATTGGGGGGTTGTATATTTCCATAAACTTATGTTCTCCATTAGCTTACATATAATTACATTCTTTAAATTTCCTTACTAAACCCCTTACGCCATTTATATCCCCCTTGTAAACCTCCCCCTTCATACCCCCTTTAATTCTTTCATATCCTTATCCTTACTAAACCCCCTGTATAACCTCCCCCTTTATACCCCCTTTAATTCTTTCATATCCTTATCCTTACTAAACCCCCTGTATAACCTCCCCCTTACTACCTCTTACTCTTCCACATACTATACCCCCCCTTCCCTTTCTCTACCCTTTACTTTACACCCCCAATCTTAGCTCATATTCCATTTCTTCATCAAAATACTCCCGATTTCTAGAATAATCCCAAATTTCAGGCAAGTAACACCCTCCTTCTTCTTCTATAATTTTTATTTCTTTATTACTTTTTAATTTATCTTTTATTATTATTAAAATTGGATTTTCAATTTTAAATTTTTCTATTAAATCATCAATTATCCTTTGATCATCCGAATTTATCACTAAACCCTTAATTTTTAATTTTCTAGGTTTAAATCGGGAAGAGAATACACGGGAAGGGGTAGAGTACTGGGGGATAAAAACCAGAGAAATACAATTAAGATCTTGAACTACAAGACAAAAAGAAATTGAATTCAAATGAGTTAAAGAACAAAAAAGGTAAATGAGATTTTTAGGGAATTCAAAATTAGGAGATACGGGAGAAATTGAGGTTAAAATTTGATCTAAATCATAATCTTCTCTTTGTTTATGCGCATAAATAAAATTTTGATCACGAGCATAAATATTATTTTGATCTAAATCATAATCTTCCCTTTGTTTATGCGTATCATCGCCTTCTTCTCTTTGTTCACGAGCATAAATAATACTTTGATCAAGATAATCATCTCTTTGATCACGAGCATAAATAATATTTTTATTTTCTGGTTCATTATCTCTATTATCTTCAATCCCAAAAACTATATCTCTGATTTCAATTTCATTTAATTTTTTAGGATTCATAACTTTCTTTTCACAATATTTTTCTATAATTTTATTCTTCATTTCCCTTTCTTTTTTGATCCAGTCTTTATCAGGAAGTATTTCATTAAAATCCCCTAAATTACTTTTTAAAATCAAAACCAATCTACAAAAAGAAGTAAATTTAGAAATACCGAACCAATTTTTGTAAAGGTTTGTAATAAAATTAGTATTAAGATGGGTATTAGGGGGGTGTAGGGTAGTATTATGAGGTGTAGTAGGGGGGTGTAGGGTAGTAGGGGGGCATAAGGTAGTAGGGGAGTGCAATGTATTAAGGTATAGGCTAGGGCCAATAGAATAGGTTTCTTTAACAATCTCCCTGTCTACCTTACTACCATCCTTATCTACCTTACTATCCTCCTTACTAACTTTACCCTCCTTAATATCTCCCTTACTACCCTTCTTACTATCTCCTTTACCACCCAAAACATACCCCCCTATTTTATACCACGGTATTTCATTTTCTATTATTTTTAAATTAATTTTTGGGTAATCCACTTGGTATCCCCCTAGAACTTCTATCATTTCTTTTCTCCCTAAAACATTTCCTTTTTTAGATTCAATTGCAAATTTAAAAACATCTTCACTCAAAAAATTCCTTAAGACCCTGGGCTTCTTCCCTTCTCCAGGGGGTACCCCCTTAAGGAATACTGTACCACTCTCTGGGTCTAAAATTAATAAAGATCGATTTGAAGTAAAAAGAAGGCGATCTTCTACAATTAAAGAATCATGAAATATTTCTTTAGGGTAAGATACACTTTGGATTTCTTTAGAGTAAATATCAAGGGTAGATCTAATTCTTTCTCTTAAAATATGAAGAGATATATTATTTTTTAGAATAGATTGTAAAATAGAAGGTAATATTAAATCAAGGGATGGGATACTATCAGGGGGTTGATTAAAAAAAATATTATCATCGTGGTCTCCCTTCTTTAAACCATCTCCATTACTATCATCCTCACTAAAAGCACCTTTCTTGATATCTTCATCATCTCCCTTCTTAATATCCCTACCATCATTATCATTAACATCATTATCATTTCCCTTCTTAATATCACTTTCATAATAATAATCTACTAAATTATAACACAAATCAAATACTATTAATATCCCTCCATTTGTATTAGGAGGATATTTAGAAAGGTAATGCGAAGTATATTCTACGTATTTAACTTTAGCATATTTCTTAGGATTCATTCTATCAAAATCTCCCCATCTCAATTGAATATCAACCCAAAATTTCAAATTTTTAATTAAAATTATAAAATCAGGATAACCAATTGTAAATTGATAAGATTTTTTAGTAGGAGTTTCTAATTTAATGAAATCTAAATTAAAATCTCCTTTACTTATTTTCTTTATAAAATCATAAACTAAACTTTCTTGTATCTTCTTCCATAAATTATTCTTAAAAATCCCTAAATATGACATTTTTAAAGTAGGGAGTTTCCCATGCATCACTACCCCTGTTGGTTCTAAAATTGTCTCATACCCCACATAGACTTCAGCCCTATTAATGGTGGGGGACCACCAAAAAATAAATCTTTTATTTGGAATTTGATTTAAGCCACGTTTTTGGGCAAAAGTGTTGGTTTTAAGGGAAAGATACGAATCATCCCAAAAAAGTTTAGAGAAATTTTTAGAAAACGTGGCTTTAAAAAGAGTGTGTTTCAAAATTAGAGAAGGACCCCCTAAATAAGAAGTAATAGAATCTTTGTATTGATCTAAATTATAAAGAAGACCATCATGTCTTAAATTTGTAAAAGGAAGAGGATCGTATTGAAGAGAAGTAAATTTTTTAAAAAGGCGTACTAATCTAAAAGATCGATCATAAAAAGAAATTTTGTTTTTTTGGAAGAGAGTGGACATTCTAGGGAGACCCACATCCTTTAAAATTAAATTTGAAGATTTAAAATTAGACCAAGCTTGATCTGAATCTAAAATTTCTAAAAGCCAAGGTTTAAAATAAAAAAATAAGGAGTGAGGGGGGATATGAGAATTATGGGGATTTTTATAAAGATTATTATCAATAGTAACCTTAGGTATATCCTTATCATCATTAATATTTTCATTACCATCATTAATATTTTCATTATCCTTTCCATCATCACTTACTGTTGTTTTATACATTCCTAACCCTCCGTATTCTTGTGGTGCATAAAATATCACAGAAGGAAATCTAATAGGCATTTTTGAGTTTATGCCTTGTTTTACGACATTTTGAATCTTCTTCTCAAAGGGAATAAAAAAATTTAAAGGAATAATTTCTCTAAATTGGTTTATAAACCCTAAGACAGTAGAATTCCATTTAGTAATGACTTTAAGGAAAGTAGAAGATTGACTGGTAAGGACAATTTGATCTACTCGAGATTTAAAACGAGAAAGGGTTTGAGAACTTAAAGATAAATTGGCATAAAAACCATTTTGTAAATCCCAAAAATTTGAATTATTGAAGATAGGATTATTGGAATCATTGGATTTAGGATTATTAACGTTTATATTGTAACAATTATGTCTATGATCTAATTTCCTTTCAATTGATACTTCAACTCCTGCCATTTCAAATTTAAAATTAGGAAAAGAAGATATTCTCATAATTTCAAAATTATAAAAGTAATTAATATTTTTTGATAAAACTGGATTTAAGAAATTGTTCGTACTCTCCTTTAAGATACCACAGCCTTTAGAATCACAAATCAAATAAACCTTTTCCATATATCGCATAATTTTCCCTGAACAAACAAATTCTCTAAATGCATAAAAATCAATTAAAGTTAAATAAATTTTAAAAATGAAAGGAGAGAAAGCTAGTCCAGGAATAAACCCTAAGTGATTCTCAAAGGACATATCCTTATAAACAAGAGTGCAATTATTCCTACTTATTATGTAATCCACTAGAATTGGATCCATGAAAAGTAAAAGGATTTTTTTCAGAAGATTGATGTCTATTAATTTAAGGACATCTTTAAATAAAATTTCGTAAAGGTGAATTGTAGTATTAAGTGAAAGTGGCGTAGTAGGGGGGTCAGAATGGAGGCTAGTTGTAGGGGGGTTGTTATTAGGATTAAAGGGGATATCATACCCCTCCCTATTGAGATCACCCTTACCATACCCCTCCTTATTAAGATCCCCTTTCTTATGCCCTTCTCTATTAGAATCACCCTTAACTTTTATATCAGCATACTCCTCTTCATTAAGATCACCCTTAACTTTTATATCAGCATACCCCTCCTTATTAAGATCCCCTTTCCCATTATACGTTTCTTCTCTAATTCCATTACTTTCAGTTATTTTTTTACACATTTTATAAATATTCTTCATATCAATTTCATCTCCTGGTTTAAAATATTCAGGGAATATCCCGAGAATATCAGCCTCATAAAACAAATAAGAGGAAAGGAAGGTATCAGTTAATTTTTCTAAATAAGGAATAGAATAAACTTCTTTTTTTAATAAAGTAATTTCTCTAAATTTCCTTTGAGTCAACAAACTTTTTTTAATTTTAAAAATTAAAACATTTTCATCAAAATCTTCATTATCTTGATTTTCATTTTTTTCTATTGCCAATTTTAAAAATTTAATTTCATTTTTATCAGGAAAATTTATTTTAGGATTTCCTAAAGATTTGAAATATTCAAAACAAGATTTATAAAAATCCATACCTTTATCCGGGATTATCCCTCCTAAAGCCAAATACTCCCTTTGCCTTTCTTTTTCTTCTTTAATATAAAGACGAGTTAATTTCCCCATTTTTTTATTGATTTCTTTTTTATTTTTAGGAATTTTATGTAAATCGGAGATGTACCACTGGGCTTTCCTATTAACAAAGGTAGAGATAAGGGAATTTAAATAATATTGGAAGGTGGTACTAGTAATGGGGGTAGTAGTAAGGTTAGGGGTGGTAAAGGGGATTTTAGTGGGGTTAAGGGTGGTAAAGGGGGTCGTAGGAGGGGTATTAGTAGGGTTAAGGGTAGTAGTAAGGTTACGGGTGGTAAAGGGGGTCGTAGGAGGGGTATTAGTAGGATTAAGGGTAGTAATGGGGGTAGTAGTAAGGTTAAGGGTAGATGTAATGGGGGTCGTAGTAGTGGGGTTAGGACTATTGAGGTCATCTAAGATCCCTATGTCCCCTTCACCAATATTTTCACCTTCTTTACCATCCCCACCTTCCTTACCTTCCCCATTGACCACAATCTCATAATTTTTATCTGCTTTCCAACATCTCCAAGCTTCATTCATGTGCCTTAAAATCAAATTTATTTGTATTTTATTAAATTTTTCTTTTAATTCTTCTACTATTTCCCTTTTTAATTCTAAATCAAAATTACTTTCTAATCTTTGTTTTTTTAAAGGCTTAAGCCTGTACTCTCTTCCTAAAATTAATCTATCACTTAAATTTTTTAAATATTTTTGTAAAAGTGAATTATAACCTCTCATCATAAAAACGTAAATCCTCCAAAAAGGAAACCAATTGTTATCATTTTCATTATTTTTATCATTTTCAATTTTTTTGCATTCTTTAATTTGTTTCATTGTTTTATATTTAAATCTATAAATTCCTGTTAATATCCCCACATTACTAAAAATAAATTTTAAAGAAATTTGTAGATCTTTAGAATCACAAAGTCCCTTCCTGTAAACCACAAAAGAATCAACAATCATTTTAAAAAATTTACAAATCTCCCGGGTTAAATGAAAAGAAGTGCCAAGACGGGACTTCTTCCTTTCTTTGGTTGTGAGAGGACGAGTATTTTTTAAATTAAAATTAAAATCTAAATAAATAAAACTTAATTTCTTTTTCCTTAAAATTTCACTTAACATCTCATGGGCTTGTTTGATTATGATAAGAGAAACTTCTAACCAATTCATTTTAGTAATTTGAAAAAATCGAGTATTTTTAAAAATGAAATTAAAACTACTTTTAGAATTAATATTTGAATTATTAACATTTTGATTATTATGTTTATGTTTACTTTGTTTTGTAAATGAAATTTCATGATACAATCGTAATTTTTGATTTTTTCTTCTTTCAAAAGCTGTAAAATTTAAATTTTTCTTTTTTGATAAATTTAAATAAGACGAATAGACATCAAAGGAATTATGTGGATTATTGGGATTATGGGCATCATTGGGATTATGAATACCAAAGGAAGCATGAACATCATAATGATCAATCCTTTTATATTCAAAAATTTCTTCATCATCTTCAAAAATCGGGTATTTCATGCATCTCCCTCCTTTTTGTTTTTCAATTTTATGCCATTTTTGCATAAATTCTTCCTTTAGAATTTTCCTTTTTGAATTTATAAAACATAAACTTCCATTAATGTGGTACAGTACTTCTACTCTTAAATTCTTTTCCCATGGCATGGGGATAGTAGAAATAAGTGTGTATAAAGAATAAGGTAAGTACTTAATAGATCCTAAATTACTAAGGTTTGCTTGTTGATTTACACTTCGGATTCTTCTTAAATGTTCGACTGGCATAAAAAACTTTTTCATAGGGGTTAGTGTGGTATGGAAATAGGGATGATGTGTGGTGGTGGGGGTAAAGGGTGTTGGATATGGGCAAGCGTGTGTATGGGAATTAAGTATAGACAAGTGTGAATATGAGAATAAAGTATGGGGTTAAGTATGGGGGCAAAGGATTTTTAGTTTAAATATAGGTAAGCGTGTATTAAAAATCACGTACTAAGAGGGTACATCATTAAAACTACATTAATATTCTTAATATTACTTTTTATTAGGCTTCAAATCCTTTTGTGGTTACCACCATTATCAATCCCAAGATCCTTAAATTTTTTTCTAATTTCTGTAAAATCTCCTGCAATTTCATCCATTAATTTTTTCATTTGAGCTTTATCTCGTTCAATTTTTGCATAATTTTTTTTAAATTTTGCCATTGATTCATCTAAAAGTCTTTCTAATTCAATGTCATTATCTTCTTCTGAGCTAATTTAGGATTTATAAAATTTTTGTCTAAGTTTTTTATAAAAAATGATAAAAACGGAACGAATTTTAAAATAGGCGAGTTGTAAAATATTCTTAAAAATTAGGCGGGACATAAAATATTTGAAGAAAAATTAGGCGGGACATAAAATATTTGAAAAAAATAGGCGGGACATAAAATATTTAAAAAAAACTAGGCGAATTGTTAAATTGTCACATACGTTTGGGCTCGATGCCGATAGATTTATTGATGAAATGATCATGGATAACATATAAAGATTTAAATTGAAGATCTATTGTAATGCCTCTAATAGTGGAGCTAACAAAACAAAGTTCAAGCTGAAAATTACTTTATAAAAAGTAATTTAATTAAATATTATAAATCTTTGTTCGAATTGTTTTTTAATGTTTGCATACTTCATATTTTTACTGCTCCTTTTCATTACCCCTACACATCTACCCATGCCCTTTTATGCCATTTTATGCCATTTTACGTCCTTTCCACATTTGCCCCATCTACACATTCCCTTTACATACCCCCTCCCCTTCTTAATGGACTTAACAACAACAGAAAAACTTTTAATTGCTATGGCTTACGACCAGTACGGTGAAAATAAATTAGAACAAATCCATAGATACTTAAAATGTAATAATTTGGATTTAAATAAATCAGAAATTGAATTGATTTTTATTAATCTTAAAGAAGAATCTAAAGTAAACGGTTATTCTAATGTACTCGAGTATTGTGAAGATAAAAGGTATTCTAAAGGAAAAGAATTGTATTTTCTTTATAAAAATATGTTAATAGATGTTTTAGAAGATAGAGAAATAGATTGGGAATTAAGTAGTAGTGAAGAAGAATCTCCTATTATCAATAAAAGCAATATAAAAATCATTAAAAAAAAAGACAACGTAAGTAATTTAAATTTAATGAGTTTAGGGAATTTAGAGAATGTTAAGATTCAAAATGAAATTCAAATGCAAATTGAACCCAAAATTATAAATAAAGCAATACCAAAAGGCTTAAAATTAGAACCAACTTCAAGTTTTAAAGAAAAGAAAAGGTTTTATTATAAACTCACAGAAGAAGAGAAATTAATTGATGATTATTTTGATATTCTCGATGAAAGGGCGGATTTAAGAACAAACAAAGTAAAAAGAGATCCAAATCCTTTTTATTCCAAATATCCAGCAGCCAAAACAATTTTTAAAAATAATAAAAATATCAAAGAAGAAGAGATCGTAATTGAAGAACAAACTGAATTTGATTTAATTTTAAAAAAAATATCAAGTTTAAAAAGACAAGATAAAGATAAAAGTTTGTGGAGACCTGAAATTAAAATTTTATTGGAGTACGCCATTAAATTAATAGGACACAAAGAAGATTTTAAAGAAATTATAAATAAAATTGAACAAAGTAGTTTATCACAAATAGTAGTTTTAATTTTATTAATTTTACAAGATTTAATAATAGACGGAGAAGAAAGGGAGGAAGTGGGGATGATAAAGAAGTACGTATCATTATTTTATGATTTTTATAAAAAATAAGTGGGGGTGATATGTAGGATTAGGAAGAAGGGGCGTGCTAAAATTAGGGCGTATCTAGGCGGACAGTTAATATGAGGGTATGTGGGTTATAAGGGTATGTAGGACTAGTGAAGAAGGGGCGTGCTAAAATTAGGGCGTATCTAGGCGGACAGTTAATATGAGGGTATGTAGGACTAGGGATGTTTTATATGAAGGGCTACATTATTAAAGTTGTAAAATATGTAGATGTGTATACTATGGGACGGGTAGTGTCTAAGTAATAAAAATAAATGCATGTGTATTAAATGTGTATATTGGATTAAACAATATTTACTTACACACAAAATAAACATTTTTTAAACTAAAACCGTTATAAATTTTTTTATATCACCCCTTTATTTTTTTTAATGTCATTCAGAATCGATTTTCATGGAAGTTCAGAAGTAGGCGCCTACATGAGTTTTTCTAACACTTATTGTCTTGTAGGAAGGAGTACCACTGGGAATACTCTGAAATTTTTATTAGAAAATGTTGATATGCCTATCATAGAAACAACTATAAATGGAATTTCTATGGTTGGATCTCAAGTTAGAGGAAATAAAAATGGTTTAATTTTATCTTCTGCTACTACAGATCAGGAACTAATGCACATTAGGAATTCTTTACCAGATCATATAATGGTAAAAAGAATAGATGAGAGACTTAATGCTTTAGGGAATGTAGTCCTTTGTAATGATAATGTTTGTATTATTCATGCTGATCTTGATAGAACAACTGAAGAGAATATTAGTCAAGTTTTAGGAGTTCCAGTTTATAGACAAAATATTGGAAATGAGCCATTAGTGGGGACTTTTGCTTCTTTAAATAACCAGGGGATGTTGGTTCATCCTGGGACTAGTGAAGAATCTAAGAAAGAATTAAGTGAATTACTAGAAGTAAATGTTATAGCTGGTACTATTAATTCTGGATCTCCTTGTATTGGAGGAGGATTAGTAGTAAATGATTGGATGGCAATAGCAGGACTTAAGACATCTAATATAGAAATGACAGTAATAGAAAGTGTATTTGAACTTGGAGATGATATTGATATTGAATCTAAAAAGAAAAGTATTATTGATCATGTAGTGAATTAAAATTTATTATTTTTATTATTTTGTTGTGGTACTAGAAGCTTATGGATTTAAGGACCTGTTCTATAAAATTTTTGATGCATAAATTTGAATCTAAGGACATGCCTTATAAAATTTATGTCTAAGGACATGTAATTTAAACAGACCCAGAGACCTTTCCCCTTATTTTTTGTAGGGTCTGGACCCCTTAGTTAATAAATGGTTAACATTTTTTAATACACCACAATTTTTTTAACAAACACATTTTATTTTATGGCTTAATTCCTTTCTTTGGTGCAAACATATTAACAGTAGCTCTTACTTTTATAAATCCTACTGCAAAATAAATTATAGGAAGAAGAAATAACATGTACAGTCCTCTTATAATCCTTTTGGCTTCTAAAATACTCTTATCTTGCATAGTCTTGAGTCTCATATTACTATTATATAATGAAATTAATAAATTTTCAATATCTGAAAATAATTTTCTTATGGCTTTGACATCCGCATCTTCATTTCCCATTGGATTATTAGTTTGAGTATGAAGATTAACAGAAGCACTTTCACTTCCAAAATTATGTAAAGTTAATTTATAAGTAAATTTATCAGAAATTTTCTTAACAAACTCCTTTCCTAGATCATCGTACTCGTCTTCATCTGAATATTCGTAATGACTACTATCATAACTATTAAAATCATCTTTAGTAAAACTGTATTTAATATTAGAATCTACATCTAATTTGTAAATTTTAATTTGCATATCAGAAGCATCCTTTTCTAAAGTAAAGTACATTGTTCTCTTAATGTCTGGTTCGAGATTGAGGTTGATGTTGGCTAAAATTGATAAAAAGAAAACAAAGGGAAGCATTTTAAAACAGGGGTTAAAATTTAAAAAAAGGGGCAACCAAATAATTTATGAGTGGGGTGTGAAATTAAGAAAAAGTGTGGCAACATACAAAGGTGTGAGATCAAGGTAATTTACAAATGGGTGAGATCAATTTAATTTACAGAAAAGCATAGGGTAAGGCAAACTTATGGGGTACGATGGAGAATCAGGGCAATTTACAAGAAAATTTACAAAGGGTTAGGAAAATCGTGGCAATTTGCAGGAAAACGTATGGTGTATCAAATGGGACAAACTAATAAACACAAAGTGTAATAGGTCATTTTTATTAAAAATCATGGCAAGTTATGAAAAATTCACAAGAAAACGTATGGTGTATCAAATGGGATAAACCAATAAACACAAAGTGTAATAGGTCATTTTTATTAAAAATCATGGCAATTTATAAAAAATTCACAAGAAAACGTATGGTGTATCAAATGGGATAAACCAATAAACACAAAGTGTAATAGGTCATTTTTATTAAAAACATTAGCATACTAAATTTTTTATTCATTTTTATACAATACAATTACGTAATCCTGTCTCAACCTTTTTTTAATAGAAGAATGTGGTTCTTTAACTTCTTTAACTTCCCCGTTCTTGTCCGGAATTACAAAGTAAAGATTATCAACATTAGAATTTAAAAATGTTAAAGTCGTTGTGACTCTTTCTGGGAATTGAACGTTTGGGTTTGTAATTGAAATAACTTTATCTTGTGAATCAAGGGAAGGCGTATCAGGAAATAAACTACAAATATGTCCATCTGGTCCTACTCCTAATAAACAAATATCAATTTTAGGAAGTAAATTAGAATATAACACACAACAATCCTTGTTTTCTACTTCCATTCTGTAAACTTTACCTTTTAAATTATTTAAAAAAGGCAAACTTCCTTTATAATTTGAACCATTTGGATCTACACGTTCATCCGCGTAATAGATAGACCAATTTGAAGTATCCAAAGAAGAATAAGAAGGGTTATCTAAGACATTGAGTAAACTTCCACCTGAAATCATTAAATTTAAATTTGAATTATCGTATTTTTTAAGAAGATCAAAAATGAAAGTTTTGAAATTGTTTGTGAAAAGGGAAGATGGCATTTTGAGGGTTATGAGAGTGAGGGATAAGGTTAGAAGAGATTAAAATGGTAAGTAATGTTGATATTAATAAATGGATTTATATTAATTTACCGTACTCAGTATTTTAATGTATCATTTCACTATAACCTTTACTAATTTCTGCATAAAATTTGTTACGATTTCCCTAAAATCCTTTGATACTAGCTCCCTCTCATACCTATCATTCCTACATACCTCTATCATACGTATCATCATACCTATCATTCCAACATACCCCTAACATACGTATCATCATACCACTAATACAATACATACCCCTACCATACGTATCATCCTACTACATACCCTTTCTTTCTCATACCCTTCCTACCACATACCCCCCATAATCCCCCTTAAATTTTTTTTTACAATTTTTTTTACCCTTCTAAAATGTCCGAGACTGAAGTAAAAAGAAGACAATTCTCAATCGACTGCACTCAACCTGCTTCAGACAATTTATTGACTCCCAGTGATCTCCAAAGTCATTTATTCGAGAAAATTAAGACGTACACTGGAAAGAAAGAAAAATTATTAGAAGTTAAATCTCAGAACAATGATGTTTTTGTTAATGTGAAAGAGGATGTCATTAACAAGAAAGGATTAAAAGCTCTTATTAAGAAATTTCTAAGGGTAAAAAGACTCAGTGCTTTTATTAAGGTCTTTGCTAATGAAAAGGATGGATTTGTTTTTAAGTACATTAATGTTGCTGAAGAAAATTAAATTATAATTAGAAAAATATGTTTGAGTAAGTGTCTTTGTTAAAATATACCGAGGCCTTGTGTTTTTATTGTATATTTCACATATTTTTACTATGTTTTTAAATCTCTTGGTCGATTTTTAAACTTTTGTCACATTTAGCTGTTAAATTTTACATATTGTTAATATGTTTTAAATCACTTGGCCACATTTAAACACCCCCTCCCATTTACTTTTCAATGAACAACAATCAAACCGTTTTTGGTTTAAAATCTATTTTAGATAATGAAATTGTTTTTTTAGATGTTCATTCTGCTAGACTTTATGTCAAATTCCAAGATAATAACAATGAAAAAATTGTAAATTTAAAGAATATTAAATCTTTACACACTAAAAATGAAGATAAATTCTTTTTAAAACTTAAACTTACTGGTGAAGACTTGGTTTTTACTTTTGAAAATCATAATTCAAGAGATTTAATGAAAAATATTTTATTAAAATATATTAAACCAGAAAACGAATTGGTTGAGAAAGTTTTAGAAAAGGATTCAAATGTAAGTAAAATGTTTAATAGTTCAAAAATATTGTATCTTCGGATACCTTTTGGGGGATAAATAGAGATAAAATGTTAGAATCTTACAATATAACGCTCCAACAACCAAGTAGAGAAATTAATTTTAATACAGAAGAATTCATTTATTCACTACCTCCTGTCTTCTTAAAGATTTTCGGTGAATTAAATTGCTCTATTAATCAATTTTATAATCATTTAAGACAATCTAATTTTTTTGATATTAGAAATAAACCAACTTTTATTGATAGAATGTTAATTGACAACTTAAGAGATTTTAAAATTGAATCTAATTACGCAATCCGAATTAACAATCAATCACTGGTTAATATGAATTCATTTACTAAAATTAAAAATCAAAATGTAAATGAACCGAAAATTACGGAATTTGAACCAATTTATTATCTCGAAGAAGTAAATGAACAAAGGAAAAGGACGGGATTTGTTATAGAAAATAAGCCATTGATTTGTGATTTAAATTTAAAAATTGAAGAAAAGCTAGAAGATGTAAAATTTGATAAAAAAGATTTAAAAAAAGCAGTTGATTTGTCAAAACTTGTTTTTAAATGTAAAAAAAAGAAAATTGATTTGTCTAAAGATTTGGGGAGTATCAAAATGTTTACAGAAGAACTTAAAAAAAAATATGGAGAAAGGAATATGAAGTATTTGAATAAGATTTTACCGACTTATTTTTTATGATCATTAAACTGAGGATGTTGTTAGATGGTTTTAATTATAAATAAACTCAGTTGCTTTAAGTAATCTTTTATATTAATTTTATTGTAAAAATCTACATCATAATCATTTATAACAATAATCTTCATAATCTTTTGTTATTATCATAATCTTCTATTATTAAAAATTTTTAAACCCCTTTTTTATGAGTAAACGACGTCTTTTGAGAATGAAAAAAGAATATTTAATTAAAAAAGAACAAGAATATAAAGAAAAAGAATTGGAATCTAAGAAATCAAGGGTCTTGGATTGTCTTGATACAACCACAAAACTTTCTTATGATTTACGCAAAGAGGGCAAAAATATTTTAGAAGAAATTATTTATAATCAAAAATTAGAAGATGTTGATTATCGACTTCCTAAAATTCTAGTAACTACTTCTAAAGAGCCAAGTTCGAAATTAATTCAATTTGCTAAACATCTTTCATTAATTTTAAGTGCACAGCACCAAATTAGAGGAAGTATGTCTGAAGAAGAAATAAGTGATATGACTCATAGACTTAGTTATACTTGTGTAATTCTTGTTTATGAAAGTAAAGGTGTACCTAGTACTTTAACAATATCATCATTTCCTTTTGGTGACACTTTAAAATTTAAAATTTATAATTTTTCGCAAATTAATCGATTGCAAAATTTAGGAGAGAAATCGTATTTGATTGTCGACAACTTTGAGACTGAAATTGGTTTAAAAATTAAAAAACAGTTTTCCCTTTTCTTTCCTAAATGTGATAACGCTAAGAGAATTTTAACTCTTGCTAATAGAGATGATAGAATAGCATTTAGACATTATTTGATAAGTAAAGGGAAGAAAACAGAAATAAACTTGGATTTCGGATGTGATTTACAACTTTTTGAGATTAGAAAAGGGACTTTTGAACAAGATGGTGATTTGGAGTGGGTTTATAGGCCTCATCTTAAGTCTGGGAAGAGTAATAAAGTGTTGACTGCTGTTAAAAATGATGTTTAGTGAATATAAATAAAGATTGAATTTATTGTTATTGTTTAACTTTGTTTATTTAATTTGAACGGAAGTTGTGTCGATTTTAAAAATGTGACTGTGTTTATGTGTACGTAGTTTTGTTTATTAAAACTTGCCTTAATTTTTGCTTTTGTTTAATCATTTTAAATTACTGATCTATTACAATCCAAGTTTTATACTTTTAAAACAAATAACCTTTTTGATTAACCAATTTAATTTGATTCTTGTTGATACATAAAACATTTACTTTGTTTGGCTAATTTTCAAACGGATAATAATAAATTAAAAAAAATCAATGTAAACAAAGGGAGAATGAACAACAAATTGAAAATTGTTTTTTATTTTCTTGTTTCTATTCATTTATTGGTGATAGTAATTGAAATTGTTTGGTGTATTTTGGCCTTGTATACAATGAAATTTGGAAATAATTATCTAAAAAATTTTGTAATAGAAAAGAATTACGAATTTAAAATCATAAAAGTTATTAGAAGAAAAATACTCTACACTTGTGTTAGATTGATGAAAGTATTGGGTTATTTATTTTTAATACACTTTATATCTTTACTAGATGAAGTTAAGAGTAATGAAAATGTGAATAATGTAGTGATAGAATCTCCAATTAATGAGGAAAATGAAAATGAAATGGTTAATAATAATGGTAATTATGATGATATTGTGGTTAATAATGGTGATACTGTGTGCAATAGTGGTAATACTGTGGTTAATAATAATGCAAATGATATCAATAACAATGATGGTAAAAACAATGAACCTCCAATTAACAATGAAAATTTTGCTATACACTTTGGTGATCAAACAGAAATAATTGGTGATAAAGAACAAATACCACCTTCAAAACATGAAATTATAGAAAAAAGAAGTTTAATAACTAACCTTTTAAGTATTTTACACACAGAAGACAACATTTTATTGTTTGTATCTTATGTTTTCTTTATCTTAACGTACGCCCCTTACTTTTTCACATACTTCCCTTTGCCAATTTTACTTCTAATAATTCCTTATGGATTCTTAAAAATGAATATGAGATTGTACATAAAATATAAATACGCTAAATGTTTTTTCTTTTCGGCTTACACTTTTTTGATATTGGCGATATTCGGAATGATTTCGGAGGGAAAAGTCAAAAGTTTTTTTGATAACGGAAAAAGTTTACCAAGAGAAATTTATAAATACTTAAAAAATAAAGGATATGATATAACAGTGGAACATAGTGAAGCAGATTTTATTAATGTAGGAGTTGTAAATTTCTTTAAAAATGTTTATATCAGGATCATGGGTAATTTTCACATGTTAAAATTAAAAGAACAGACAGCGGTGCTTTATCATGAAATTGGTCACATAGAAAACAATAGTCTCATTTATAGGCTTTTGGTTACTAAATTTTCTACAGTAATTATGATGGTTATAGAAGTTTTAATGCTAAAAATGAATAGAAAAATTATTTCACAAAAAATTTCTAAATATGGAAGTTATTTTCTTACGTTTATTATTTTACAAATGACTATCTTACCTTTTAATCATGTAATGTGCAATTATTTTAGTCAATTGGACGAATATTTGGCGGATTTATTTGGTAAAAAATATATAAATCCTGAGTTTTTAGGATCTGCTCTTTGTGAAATTATACTTCATAGTAAGGCATCCATGGAGTTTTCTAAATTGTTTAGTTATTTTTATTCGACTCATCCTTCATTACAAGACAGACTTAAAGAACTTGGCATGCCTTGAAAATGTAAATTGTATGATAAAATCAATGTTTGTATTTTTTGGTTTAAATTTAAACGGTTACATGCGTGTTTAGAGACAAGTCGTATGTTATTGTTAACAATCATAAAAAATAAAAAGACTTTTAGACGGAATTTTTAATGGCAAAATAAAAATAGCTGTAATTTTATTTTTTTGTAAGTAACGTGTTTTTGAGACAAGTTAATATTTTAATTCTAATCCTCATGGAGAAAGAGAAAATAAAAACAAAGAAATACAACTCACCACTTGAGTTTATGAAAGATTATGCAGAATTATTCGAAGAACAACTTAAGACACCAAAGAAAATAATGTTAAAAGAAATTGAGTACTTTAGTGAATTTGAAGAAGCCTTGTTAAATTATACGATAAGCATATCGTCAAAAGATAAATTAGAAATTGAACTTTATAAAGAAATAGAAGTTATTTTGAACACAATTAGAAGTAAAATTTATTATGATGTAGATTTTTATGAATTAAGTGTTCTTCAATACATTAAAGGCATCGCATTTCTTCTTGACAGAATTGATACAGAAGTAAAAGAAGGTAACTTTGATAATGTTGAATTATTGTACTTTTTTTGTGATCTAAATATCGATCTCACAGAAATGTTAGCTACTTTAATTGAAAATTATTTATCAAATTTTGAAAGTTTAAAACAAGTTAAATGGATTAATTATCAGAAATTATTAAATCAAATTAACATCAGACTTAAAGAAGATAAAACATCTTTTATAACATCTAACAATGAATTAAAGAAGAGATATAGTCCATCTGATGAATTAATTGGTCAATCTCGAATCAGAAGCTATTTATTGAATGATTGTATTATAATGATCGTTAAAAGATCTAAAAAAACTAATGAGGAAAAATATTTTATTATCACAACTTTAATCAGTGACTTTGTAACGGAAGAGATCGGAAGTAAAGAGGATATTGCTGCTTTAAAGGAGTATTCGAATCAATTACTTTTATAAAGTGAAATCTAGTGATTAGATATAAATATTTTAATAAAACAAAGGCGTTATTAAATCATTTGTTATTGTGTAAATAATATTTTTTAAGAAATTGAATGTTTTTAATGTTTAAGCATTGATACTGTCACCACGAAGTTTCACTTCTGTGGTGATCAGGTTTAAACTATATAAACACAATAATAAATCTTTTATGCCTGAAAACAGTACTTTTCCTATAAAGCATCGCACCTACGTGTTGCAGGTGACAGATACATTAAAAATTACGATTTTTTTACAAAAATACGTTGTTCCTATGCATTGATTTTATATTTAAAGAGTTAAACCCCTTTTAAGTTTATAACCCAAACTGTTATTTTTTAAAATACATTTTTATAGCAAATATTTACTACCTACTTTAGTTTTAAAAGTATTTTAATTAATTAATTTTAATATTCTATTAATAATCTTTTATCATCATTATCATTTTTAAACTTCGTTTTATATGCTCTGACAACACTGTTACCTAATCTTTTAAATGGTCTTTTAGCTTCATCCTTTAAACTCGTCAAATTTTTTTTAAATTTATTCTGTTTAAGTTCTGTCTCATTTAAAACTTTTTTGGTTTTTCTCAAATTAGGCTTAGATTCCGTCGTCTTTTCGTTATCTTTACCAAACTTCTCATTTATACATCTTCTACATCTTAAAAAGTTTTCGCCAGACTTAGTCTTAAAATTCGCATATCCTTGTTTTATTCTATCTTTACTTCTGCTTAATAAAGATTTTTCTTTATCGTCGTTGTTTTCTGACGTTCTATTTGAATTAAAAGCAAAAACTATTGCGAAGTTTGTGCTCAAAAGTAAAAAATAAAATAAATGCATGGGGATGTCAAGTAAATAAATATTTGTATTCTAAAAGGAGAATCATCAATTTTATTTTGATATTAAAAATGAGATTATCCTATGAAATTAGCAAAAAAATATTTAATTTATTTACAACACGTTCATAAAACTTATCGATGTAATTCATATCTCATATTTTTCCAATAATTTGATGAAATCATTTTTTTTTCGACGAAAATGATTTTGTTGATATTAGAAAATCTAAAATTATCTGTTGGCGGCCAGCCTTACTTATATATATTTTATTAAACCCCTTATGACTGTTTACTCCTTCAACATGGCACCCGACGCTAAAACTTTAAACGGGGGATACACATTCAGACTTGCTAACGCCAAAGCAGACATGGAAATCTTAGAATACTATTTTTCCACATTTAAAATCACAGATGATAACGAAAAAATCTCTTTTTTCTTAAGATCCTTAGACCTCGAAGCAGCAAAAGTTATTGCAAAAAATTCAGAAAACTTCAAAGGAGTCACATGGAGACAACTCAAAGGAAGACTTAAGAAAATAACAGATGAACTTACACTTTTTGACATACTTAGAGCGAGACAAAGATTGAACGAACCTTCAAGTGCCTGGCTAGAAAGGATAATCACTATATCTCACAATGCTGGCTTGGACGAAGAATATGCTAAAAAATTAATTTACGAAAATTACATATATGAAGACGCTTTCCTTATGTTCAGAGACTTTTTTGCATATCAACCGCTCTATGAAAATCTCCAATTCCGGATTAAAACCATCAAAGAACTCGAAAAAGCTAAGACAAACATGAACAAACGAATAAGACAATCTAAAAAACAAGAAACTGTCGAAGAAACCTTTGAAAAACGAACTTATAACACTAACAATCACTTATATTTTGTAAACCACTTAAATTCAGGAGCAGAAAATGTTAAAACAACCGAGGTCGAAATAAACGGAGATCTGATAAAAGCAGTAGTAGACACAGGTAGTAACATTAATATAATAAGCAAAGACCTAGTTGACGGAAAAGGATTTTTAAATATCCAAACTCACGAAATAAAAATAATGAATATATTTGGACAGGAAAACATTTTAAACGAATATGTGGAAATAACTATGGCAATAAACAAAATAAACATCACAACCAAATGTTACATACTTAACGATTCAAAAATTCATTTACTCATTGGAAATCCATTAATGGACATAATTAACAAAAAGAAACATGAAATAGGACAGTTAAAAAGCAAATTTAAAATGTATTTAACAATGAACCTTCACCTGGATACGATAAAATCATGTGCACAATCGACACGAAGGAAGGAGCTAAAATCAACATAAAAAAGAGAGACATCGCTCAATGTGACATTGAAGGCACTCAAAAGACCATTACAAAACTCCTAAACCAAGGATACATAGAAAAGTCCACATCTTCCTGGTGCAATCCCATGAGACCAAAAAAGAAACCCAATGGTGAATACAGAATTACATGCAACATGCAGTGGCTGAATAGAATTGTAGAAGATAACAACTATACCATTCCAAAAATTAATGATATCATAAATATGACACAAGGGAAAAAATACTTTACCGTACTAGACCTATCAGACGGATTTTTCCAAATTAAGATCGATCCTAAGGACAAGCACAAAACAGCTTTCTATTTTAGAAACAATCTATATCAATATACTAGAATGCCCCAAGGCTTTAAGAACTCCCCTGCTCTATTTCAAATGATAATGGACAACATACTCTCAGATATTATGGAGAAAGAATGCATGGTATATATGGACGACATAATAGTATATGGTAAAACAGCTGAAGAACACGATAAACATCTAAATGACGTTCTTACGAGACTCTCTGAAAATAATTTAAAAGTAAACGCTGAGAAAATTCAATATAAAAGCGAAACAGTAAAACTTCTTGGATACCTAATAGATGGTACTAAAAAAAAGCCAATTGGCGAACATCAAAGAAAAGTCCTTGACTTCAAAAAACCCAAAACTAAAAAAGAATTACAAAGTTTCCTAGGATTTGCAAATTACTATAGGAAATATATATCACATTTATCCACACTCTCAGAATCATTATATGAGGCTTTAAAAGGAATTTCCGACAATGAAGCAATAACATGGACAAATGAAAGAGAAAACGCATTTTACGAGATTAAAGAAAGAATCAATACAGATATTGCAACTAACATTATAGATTTTTCAAAACCTTTTGTTTTAACAACGGACGCATCTAACACAGGATGTGGAGCTTGCTTACAACAAGAAGAAATTGGAGAATTAAGAGTAGTAGACTGGGCCTCAAGAAAATTGTCAGAGGCAGAGAAAAAATATTCGATAACAGAGAAAGAATTCTTAGCGATGGCTTGGGCTATCAAACACTACGAACTATATCTTAAAGGTCGGAAATTTAAAGTAATTACAGACCACACCGCCCTAACATCATCAAAAATAAAACACATATTTGGAAATCTAAAACTAGAACGAATGAGAGAAGCTTTACAAGAATATGATTTTACAATCCATTACAAAAAGGGAACAGAACTCATTGAAGCAGATACACTTAGCAGAATTTACGAAAACCCAGATACTAGCAGCCACACAAATCTTCCAAAAAATGTTCTAATCGATTCAAAAGGAAACTGGCATTACAAAATAAATGATACAGAAACGAAACTATTCCCACCAGTCGAAGACAGATTAGATATACTCAAGGAAGCCCACACAGAAACAACAAATCACGGCGGAAGAGATGCTATGATCTATGCAATAAAGAAAAAATACTACTGGCCTAAATTAAACGAGTCAATCACCCAATATCTTAAAACCTGCCTACCTTGCCAAAGTAACATGCAAAAGACACAAGGAGGCGAAAAACTCATAGAAACTACAAGAAAACTTGAAAAAGTAGGTGTCGACTTAATGTTTTTAGAACAAACCATTCCAATTCTCACATGTATCGATTTCCACTCCCGTAGAGTAAACGCAAAATATTTATCTAACAAATCAAATAACGAAATCATGAAAAATATAAAGGAAATCTTTAACGAATGGGGAAAACCAGAACAAATAATTTTTGACAATGGCAAAGAATTCGCGTCAAAACATCTAACTGATTGGTGTGAAATGAATAACATTGAAATACATAAAACAAGTCCGGGAAAACACCAAAGCAACGGCCGGATCGAAAGATTTAATCGCAGCTTATGGCAAATAATTCGGAAAAAATTCTCGGATGATCCAGATTACAATCTAAAAAACGAAATAAGCGACATTATCGACAAATTTAACAACACATACCACAGAGGTATAAACAGTACACCAAATGAAATGTGGAATGATGAAATTTCCCCAGTTAGCATAGACAAATCTAAAGAGAACTATAAAAAAGAATTTCGGGAATTAAAAAGAGAAATATTCAACATAGGAGAAAAAGTCCTAGTAGAAGACATCAACACAAATACTTCCTCCGCAAAAGCGGACACAAGGTTTAGACTCGAGGGAGAAATTCTAGAAATACTGGAAGGCGACTCCTATGTCATATTGCTGAATGGTAAAGAAACAAAAAGAAATCACGCCCAGCTTAAAAAAATTTATTTTCAAACACCCCCAAATGAATCAAAATTTTCTGAGAACGATTACTAAAGAAAACTTAGAGATCACCATAGAACTCCTTAATCTAGAAAAAAACCTCACAGACGAAGAAAAATTTAACATTCTCATAAGAAACTGTGAAATAGACCTAGCAAAAATAATTATAGGGAAAAAAATTAAATACTGGGATCAAGTTCAGGACGCTCTCCTCAAAGATACGATCACCGGGGACGACATTTTAACGATTACTTTAGAAAAAAGAGACCATAACGAATACAGAACAGACTTTATAGACCGAGTAGGAAATAAACTAAAGGAGCTAGGATGCTCAGAATCGCTAATCATCAAACACCTAGCATCTAAGTTATGGCCCACAAATGAATTTCGAATACATGATTTATCTAGAAATCAAACCTTCAACGATCTTAAATCTCATGTTAAAATGTTCACCAACGCTGACAATAATAAAAATAAAGAGAAATGCACTAATTGCAACAGAACAGGCCACTCATCCGCAGAGTGTCGAAAAAGCAAACAATAAGGCGCTTTGAGGGGGGGATGTTGGCGGCCAGCCTTACTTATATATATTTTATTAAACCCCTTATGACTGTTTACTCCTTCAACATTATCATTTGCTTTCGTTTCTTGCAGAGAACATACAAAAATTTTTAAAATAAAATGTCAAATATGTCAAGGACATAGAAGCTCAAGCACTTCTGTAAAAAAAATTTAAAAATCCTATAAACTAAAACGTTTTAATTTTAATATAACGTTTTTTGGAAATGGGTATCTTTAGAGGTTACCAGTAGGCACAGAGAGTAGGATTTAAACTCAAAATCTATTGCCTTAAATTGTATCTTGAGATTGTGGATATGAAGATTTAAGATAATCAATTAATCAGAATAATACTTATATTTTCATTTGTAATTTTATATTATCTATGCTTTGGTCGATTTTGGAGTTGAATAGAAGAGTCTCCTTCTTATGACCCGGTACCTCAAACATCTTATTTTGCTTTATCAGGCTTTCCTTGTTTTTGTAATCCTTTTGTTGATTCCAATTTTCTCTTTTCATGTTTTTCTGATGTTTCTTTTGATTCTCCTGCAATCTCGTCCTCCTCTGGATTTTCTAAACTTGTTCCATCTCCATTCTTTCCTGATATTAATTTTCCTAAAATCGTTAAAACATGAACAAAGATAAACAAACTGCTTAATAACTTCATAAATGGTGTTGTTAATTTATTCTTTTATATTTATAAAGGAGTTTTAACATAGTATGTGTTAGAAAGTCACTTGGTCTAATAATGATTTATCAAGATTTAATTTATCTCTTTAAAAAAAAGTAAATGAGGATTCTTTGTACAAACGGAAAATATTGTTTAAATAAAAATTATTTTTTTGTTAAATTTACAGCATTTCATTTTCTGTGCTTCGAGATAAAAAATCTAAAAATATAAATTTAATGTTAAAATTGATGCACCAGAGAACGACTAACATTTGAATACGCCGAATGAGTTTAATTTGTTAATTAAAAATTGCTATTTGTCAGTTTTTGATGACGTAATAACTATAATACTGAATGTTACAATTTCAAATTACTATAGAAACATAAGTAAACACATTTGCTTTGCTCGTATAAAGTTGATCCACAGATGCATAAGTAAACCAAATTTGCTTTGCATTGTTTGTGTCAAGTTGCTTTAATAGTTTTTAAAAATTTTATTAGATTTAAATTCGATTTTTTGTCTAAACTGAGTAAATTTTACAAGTCAAAAGAGAATTTTTAACTAAAAGTTAACAAGTTTATAGCTTGGATACTATTTTTTACACATAAAACTAAACAACTATCTTTTTTTTTCTTTTAAAATTAGTAACTTTCAATCGTTTTGTGAACAGTTCTATAGATAAAGTTGCTTTTTTATACTTGTGAAAATAACTCTTAGAGAATAAGAGCCTCTTGGAGCTTAGAAAATACGTTTAAGTTATTTTACAAACCTGCAACAAATGTTCGCTATATTTTATTTTTTTATTGATAATCATGCTCATATACTAGCATTATAATAAATTCTTACGGTCGTAAACTTTTAATGACAGAAGAATATACCAAATACAGCGTGTAATTTATTTTAGAGTCTAAACTTTAATTGAAAACTTGATTGCAATTTACAAAGAAAAACTCAATTTGATACAAAAAAAAAACAAATTTGCTTGTTCAACCCAAGGTCTTTGCTATTTCTAAATTAAATTCTTGCTTTTAGGTCGTATTTTTCAAAAAAGCTCTTTTTGTCAAAACAAATAGGAACGGATTACAGACTTTGTTTGTGTTTAACAAAATTAAAATGTTACTTTGAGTCACACTTTTTAAAATTAATAAGCATTGCAAGGCGTTTTTTGATGTAATCATTATGCTTAGTCATTAATTATGTTACCCTAAGATTATTTATTTGCTAAGTTTATTTTTTTAAACGATATAAAAAACACTGATGCAACCAGTATTTTCAAGAGACACAGTAATACTCTTAAAATTTTTATTAAGCTTTTTTTTAAACTTATATGTTGTCAAAAATAAACACTTTAACTATATTTTTACCTTTATAAGGCTTAATAAATGACAAGTTGAAAATTTTATTAAGTGCAGTAGTTTAAAAATTTAATGCGGTTTCTATATAGTCAGACGCCGAAAAAAATTTGCAAAACTTTAAAACTTTTTGTTTTTTTTTTATTGAACAACCATTAAAAGAAAACACTTTATTCAAAATTATTTAATATAAATTAGTTTTCTTGCATTATTTTTCACTGGTCTTGATCAACGTTTTTATAAAGAGGATTATTTTTATTTTAACAATTTTTTTGACATGCACTTAAATAAATGGATTTTTTACGAAAATATTTTATTTTCTTACTCTTTTAGTATGGTTTTTACTCCTTTTAAAATTGTCGTATTGATTCTAAATTGGTCAGGTTCCTTTTTCTCTGAGGCCAATTTATTTTCTCTTGCTTCTTATTAGATTTTCCAAAAAAATTTGAGCCATGTTTCCTAATATTTTCATTTGTTTTTTGGCCAAACGCCTTTAATTGTTCATTATATTGTTTGATCTTCTCCTTCATTGCTTCTTTTTTCTTAAGCATGTCTTCTTTAGCTTTACCTTTATAGTCTTTTAGTTTTTCATTTAAATAAGATAGATTTTCAACTGCATTATTTTTTAAATTAATTAAATTTTCTTTAGATTTTGTTTTAAAATCTACCAATCCTTGTCTTATTCCTTCTTTATTTCTACTTACAGAAGATTGTTTCTCATTAGTGTCATCTTGAGAACCTGTTTCCACTGCAGTATCTTCAGCTGTAAAAACCATGGCATAAAAAATTGGCAATATTAAATTGTTCAAAAACTTCATGGGCTATTACAAAACACTTCTTTTATACTTAAATAAGGAGAATGATCATTTTAATATTATTAAAAGGAGTTATAATTAAAAAATGATTAATCAAAAATTGATAAGACTAATTGAACAAATAATGGATTTTTTGTTTTCGTAGAAATTTAACACGAAATCAAAGGATCGTTCTTTAAAGCAGTTATATGTTTGTTAATAACTTTGTAGATAATTTGTTGTGTAAATTGTTTTACTTAACTAATTTAAATTACTACTTATCATATAAATGCGCTTTAACAAAACTTCCTTATTATATATTTTCGATGGAAACATTGCATACAATTAAAATTCTTCGTATAAACATTTAATCTAAAACGTGTAATTGTAAAATTACACTTTCAAATTTCTTAAAAAACTTTTAAACAAGCTTAAACTATTTAAAAAAGGCGTCAAAATACATAATCATTATGATTTATTGTTAAATGCAAATAAAAGTCGTTTTCTCAAAGCATTAAAAATCAGACGATAAATTACAACTTAAAGAAATTGATAGATAATAAAGGCTTTGCCTAGACTGCATTAATATATTTTTCTGAAAGATTAAACAACAATATTATAGACAGATTACTGGGCATTTAAATCTGCTAAACTCGTTGGTTCAAGTTCAGTACCTATATTTTTCAAACATCTCTAGGATTTAAATGATGGTATGCCTTTATCAAAAACATTTTGGTTCTAATCACCTGTATTTCTTGTATAGTTGAATGGTTAGTAATGTTTTAAAGCAGAATTTTAACATTTAAAACTGATTTGTGTGGCAGAATATTGTCAGTAAAAATTAAGTGCATATGAATTGAAAATCTCTTAGGTCAATCAAAACAAAATTTTGTCAAGAAAATAAAATACTTGTTTTTATTAAATACATCGATCTAATCAATCACTTGTCGAATTTATGGTGTGTCAAAAACGTTTTTTCAAATTTCGTAAAGTGCATTGCTTGTTTAATGTAGTTTTACTTAATGGTTAAATAAAAAATATAGTTTGTAATGTCTTTAATAAAATTTTTATAGATTAAAAAATTATGATATTTTAGAATTACATACGCCTAAATAAAAAGTTTAAGTTAAATTAATAGATTAAATGTGTAAAATATTTGAGAAATGGTCGTTTTTAGATTTAAAAGTAATTTTTAAAAACAAAAGCCTCTGGTAAGACTCATCAATCTGGTTAAACATAATGACTATAATGCAAAAATTAAGCCGCTCTATGCTTCCTGAAATGCAGACATAAACCCAGACCTTTATTGAAACGACTTTAAACTTTGCGTTGCTGCAACATGATATTGCGTTGTTTAGAACTAATTTTTTTTCTTCATAATAAATCGGCTTCCTTTTTGTTCGTTATTCAATATTATAGTCAACATTTTTTTGACTACAAAAACATTAGAATTGTTGGCTTAAACGACAATTTTTTGCTAAAAATTAATTAAAATTTATTTTCGATGTTTGCAAATAGTGAGTTTTCGACTTTTTATATTTAAACATGGTGCTAGAATTGATTTACTTAATTTGGTTATTTTTTTTGCAAAACACAAAGTTTTAAAGCCAAAGAAAAATCTTCAGTATCATTTTTATGACCAATAATTTTAACTGATTTTTTAATTTAATTTTAGTCTCGTTTTATATAATAATGTTAAAAACAAACTTTTGTATGTGCTTTACCCTAATTCAAGCGTACCTTACGGCAAAATTTTCTTTCGTGTTTAATTTTGTAAAAAATTTGTCATTAGCAACTTCAAAAGACAACTTAAATTTATTTGGCTTAAAGTGATAAAATCTTTTTTTTTTACTAGGTATTACACCTTAAAGTCCTTGTTTGTAATTTGCTTGTTTTGAACATGAATGATTTAAATTAACGACTTCGTTCATGTTTAGACCAAATTTAACATTTGATTGTCAATTTTCAGGAAACTTTAGCTAAGCAAATCGAGGTCTAGATCTACTTATTTTTAAATCAGCATTTACCCCTTTTTTGAGAATTAAACATTACATTATGTTGTTCAAAGCAATTTTATACTTTCACAAATATCTTGTAAATACGTTTTGATGTAATTTAAATCGTTTATCTGTTTAATGAAATTTATTTTAGAACAATTGTTTGCATGTTTACAAAACTAATTTAACAATATTTTAAACTAAAACAGATTATTATAAACTTTTAATGAAGTAAAATACTTGCCTTTAAATGACTTTCATTGGTTTTCTTGTTGTTGTTTTTTTTCTGGTTTCGTATATTTTAAATTTCCAGCAGCAAGTGCTTTTTTACCCATTCTCTTTAAATCATTCTTTAAGGCATCTCTATATGGTTTGAAAGAAAATCTTTTTTTTGTTTCCTTAGTACTCTTTTCTGTAGTAAATATAGTCACAAAATGAATGCACAAAAGTAAGCTGTTACGTAAATTCATAACAATCTCGTAAAAATTTGTATTTAAGTCTAAAAAGGGGATTTATCTTTTGGTATTATGAAAGGGGTTGATAATTTTTAAAATAATTGATCTGATTTTAATAATACAATTAAAACATTATCTTTGCTTTTATGCGACAATAAACCACTTAATTTATCTATATATGTAAATATAGGATGATGTGAGAATAATACTGTGAGTACTTCCTATAAAAAAATCTGATATTATTTCATCAAACTCATAATTGTGAATCAATTCAAAACTTCGAAAATCATGGACTGCAAGACTGTATCTCTCATCGTTCACTAAATACAAGTATTTATCAATAATTTTATCTCTATGTCGTCTAATTTGTTTATATTGTGGGTTATAATATGAACAAGTTTCATTTATGAGAAATCCAACTGTATTATTTTCATTACGGAAAGTCAATAAAAGAAGATTACCATCTGTAAACATGTTTGTACAAATTCTCGGTATGTTTATCTCAGAATTTTTACTAATAAATGTTTCTAAATCGATTTCAAATATTTTAAACACACTTGCAACATATAATATACTTTCAATAACACAGATTGAATGTATAGCTATATCAGTAATCGTCTTTTTAACAATAGTTTTTTCATCTAAATCAATGAAATGGACACAGCCACTTTCGTCAGCTACATAAAATGAGCTTCTTATATTCTTATTAAAAGAAAGCGCTGTTATTTTACTGTCAATGTCATGTGTATAAACAATATTAAACGAGTAAATATTAAAAAGATAAACACTTTTGTCTATTGATAACAAAACCAATCCATCTTTAAATGGACTACTTATAATATTGCTGATTTGTTTATCTTTTGAAAATGTGTAAACAGAAACAAAATCAAATGTACATGAACTGTATCGATATAAAACAGTAGAATCATTTCTAAAGCCACCAAAGACAATAACACTTCTTACGTCATCAAAAACTATTTGAGGAATAGAAAACTTGCTATTACTTTGCAATTTAATTTTTTTAAAAAGTGTTGAGTGAAATTTAAATTCATAAGAATAATCATCTTCTTTTGTAAAATTCTCTAATTCTATTTTAAGACAATCAATTTGTGCTTTTAGTTTTCTATTCTCAAGTAAAAGCGCATTCTTTTCGTTGTGTTCAACTAAAAATTTATCTAAAAGTTTTTGCTCATTTTCAGTTCCTAAAGCCGAAATTTTATTGGCAAAAATTATTCGAATTTGTGATTTTGTTGATGGAAGAGTACAAGTTGGGCATATAGCTCTCTTTTTAGATCCGAACCAACCCAATAAACAGGACTGACCAAATAAATGGCCGCATTTCATAGCGACTATTCTATGATCTCCATCAGAAGAATATTCACCAAAACATATTGGGCAGCTGCAGCCTTCATCCATGGGGTATAGAGGTTAAAAGATTACTTATAATCGATAAATTTTTAGCAAACATATAAAATAATAGTTTTTTAATTAAGCAACTCGATTGGCGGTGTTCTTATTTTAACAATTACAAAATGGCCAGCTTGATCGCCCTGTTTAAATTTCATAGGTTCACAAGTGTTGTTGTAAACAATAAAGTACATAGGACCACGATAATCACTATCTCCAACACCACCTAATGTTCTAAACATTGTACCACGTACATTTATAAAATGCGTGTTTGGAACCTTAATTTTAATTCCCATAGGCACTAGTCCACCAGATTTAGGTTGTATTTCAGTATCTTGTGATACAAAACACCTATAAATTCCATTTTCGTAAATTGGTTTTTGTCCTCCTTCCAACACTTCAATTTTTACATCCATGGCCTAATTTAGAAAATATTATAAAAGTTTCAAAATTAACATTCAAAATATTTTGAAATGATAAGAAAAATAAGACATTTTCTCAATAATTTTTGTGCATTTTATGATGTAAATTATCCGTTTTTGTTTGTTGTAAGTTTACTTTAATTGTTTAAACTTGTAATCAAAACATATATTGTTTTAAAAAACGTTTATTGTTTAGAGATTATTTAAATTTCTTTAAAAGCTTGATTTTATAATTTAAAATGTATATGACTGTCGAAGCACGGTTAATAAAATTTTAAAGACAAATAACCTCGTTCGATAATTTTTTTAGATATAAAACTGTTTGAACTGCAATGATTTTAATAAAATGATAACAGATTTTTTGAGGCACTAGATATTTAAATAAAAATTTTTTACAGAATACGCATTTTTTGTAAAATTTTAATATTTTAAAATGTTTTTATTACATGTTAAAAAAATAAACGGTAACCGTATATTTGATTAAGTATCACAGGCATTTTATTTGTTTGTAAAATGTTTCCCGCCAAATCATAAAAACTTTTTTAATATATTAAAGTATTTAAAGAAAATTTTATTGTCCCTAATATGATTGTGACAACTATCGGCTCTATGGGAACATGCAAGTCTACATTACTCATATATCTTCATGGATTGTTTTCAGAACAAAGAGACAATATATACACGGCAATCTTTACTTCTCATTACAATCCAGATAGAAATTGTATTCCAAAAGAAAAGATTAAGCATGGAAATACAGTACAAGTGACAAGTCGAATTTTAAATAGTGTGCCTGCAAAAATGATTGATGAGAATACCGATTTCGATGATATTAGTGATAAGAAGATTCCTAAAGTTTTCTTATTTGATGAAGTTCAATTTACTTGTGATATTTCAATTAATAAGATTATTGAACTGGGCAAAAAGGAGTCACTGCATGTATTTGGTTTGAATACAAACTATGAAAACACTATGTGGCCTGGAATAAGAAAGCTATGCTTAAAATCCAATTATGTTTTTGTAGTAGAAAACAATGATTTGGAAAGAACTAAAAAGAATTTGAAAGGTGAATTAAGAAACACGAATTATATGACTGTTAATGGTAAGTTCGATTTGATATACAATCCAAATGCAGAAATTGACTTTGATTCGTGTTCGAAGGAGTCTTGGTATGAGTATGCAGTTGAATATTTTTCTAAAAAGTTATCAGAATACAAAGGTGATACAAAGAAAATGCTTAATGAAAATCCATGTCTAGAAAAATCTTTTACTAAATTATTCAGATTGTGGAAGTCTAAGTCGATTAGAATGACGACAATCACCTATAAAAAAGATGTACTTTTGTTTTAAATTAAATGTCTTTAATTTATGCTGACAGTGTTTTTTATTGCAATATAATTTGAATTATACTAAATAAAAAATAATTACCTATTCATAAATTTAAATAAAACGTCAAGACAAACTAAATAGTAAATTTAATAAACAGAAGTAAACAATTTTAGGTCGTTTAATTTTCTTAAGACGTCGACGAGCTAAAAAATTTAATATATCTTAAAAACTAATATGAGACATTTAAAACTAATTAAAGTGTTGTAATAAGATAAATGCATGATAAACCTAGTGATTGTAATAATATTTTTTTTTTGTAATTGCTCTGTTTATAGGCTGTCATCATAACATAATTAAATTTAGATTGCGTTTGATCGTCATTTTATACATAAAAATTTTTTAATTAAAAAAATTCAGTAAAAAGTTTATTCTTAGTCAAGTTCTAACGTAGGAACACTATTAGAACATGTAAGTTTCTTATAACTATTCAAATTGTTCCATTTTTCAACGAAATGATAAGCCGACTCGGGATTGAGTGATTCTACCATAAAGAAAAGCAAAATTACAGCCAAAATCAAAGTAACTATTCCAAATGTAAACCAAACGGCCGTTGATCCCTCTACAAACGTTAATGCAATGTAAAGTGCTACTAATATACTCAATCCATATATCATAAAGCAGGAAAGTTCATTGGATATAGATTGATAACCAGGTTCAACTATTTCAATTGGTATAGCGTAAGGTATCACAGAACAAAAGAGGTTTAAAGCTAAAGAATAAAAAATAAACGTATAGGGATTGATTTCGTACAAGAAAAAAACGAAACATGCTGCCGCAACAAAAAATAGACCGAAAACATATGAAATTTTCCTTCCAAAAAAATGCGCGATTTTACCGCTTATTGACATTAAGATGATTGGTATGACAAATGGTAACAATTGAAGTAGATGAGCATATTCTCCTTCGAACAACGTATTAGAAAACAGTCCAATAAAATCTACTCCAGTCATTCGGTATGCAAGCTGCACAAGAACAATCAGTAGTGCAGATTTTATTGTCTTAGGGTTAGTTAAAAATTTATAAAGGCCAACCTTACTTCCATCTTCCACATCTTCTGCTTTTTCTTGATTGTAACTAGTAGAGAAAAATAAAGATATTAATCCAATTGATGCTAATATTATCGGTATAGAATTGATAACATAATAATATTCTACACTAAATTGAATAAGATAAACAGACGTTGCAATACCGCTCAATAAAAAACAAGGAAAAAGAACTGTCATAAAGTTTTTACCTGCACCGGATCCTAAACTATGAAATATTTGGGGCAAAAGCAGCGACATAATTGCACTAAAAAAACCAATAATTGTTTTCATAGAATAAACCATATAAATGTGCGGATAAAACATTGTCACTGTATATGGAATGATAGTGCAAATTGAGCAAATCATAAGTACCTTATTAAAACTACTATAGTTGTTATTGAACATAAAAATAATTCCTAAAAGGCCACCTATAAAGAAAAAGGTGGGCGGTAGCGTAGTTGCTAAATTTTCGTGGTTTAAGGTAAAAGTGTTTGCATATAAAGTTTTAGAAGCATTAATCACATTATTGGCTGAAACATGGTTATAACCGTGCAGTATAGATAATACTGAAATTGATACAAGTCGGCATATTCTGTTAAATACGTTTGTTCTAGAATACTCGACTTTTTGTTCGTCTTGCTTTAAATCAATAGATATGTAATTATCGATTTCTGGACTTTCTAATTCTAAAAACTGCATGGTTTTCTATGATTTTTTTTCTTAAATAATTTCAATAAAAAATTAATTAAATTTACACCATAAATTATTTTTTATAGTTTTGAAAATAGAGATATTATGTGTATATGCAAAATCTAAACAATAAAATTTTGTTTTAATTTGTAAAAAAAAAATTTATTTGCAGTATAATTTAACGGAAACTTCAGGATAGTATATAAAATTATTGCGCTTTTTTTATTGTTGAATAGTAAATAAGTAATCAAGACTTTAAAACTTTTTAATTTTAATCTAAATAGAAGTTTTAAGCTTTTTAAACATCTTTATATCTAAATTGAATGGGCTAGCAATATATTTGTCTGCATAACTTTTTATCAAAACATCAAATCGACTCTTGCTTTAATGATCTATTCAAATCTGAAACAAAAATATATTTTTAAAAGAAGTGACAGTTCAAGTTTAAATTGATAAATTAAAATAGCCCAAATCGAATTTTGGAGGTAAAAGCGCCAGCAAAAATAAGAAGACTTGATGGCGGAAGTTTTCGCAATACATATATTCTAGGGTTAAATTTTTGGATGTAGAACTATTAAATTAAATTTTGCAAATAATTTTTAGTATTGATTATCTAAAGTAATGTGGGAAAAATAACTGCTACTACCATAATGAAAAAACACATTAAGATGTTTTTTCAATCGAATCTGCAATAGCAGTGTAAATTCATGATCCATAATAAAATAATTTTAAAATAGCTTGATTTGTAGTTCATCGAAATTTTTTTTAAACCACCTTTGAATTAAATTAATTTTGGTAAAATTGTAAATTTTAATTCAGAGATGTCAGAGCTCAACTGGTTCGCGGGGCATTTTTTTGCAAACAAAATATGAGGTTTTACTTACCTGGCGTAGCAATTTCACTAAAAATGTAGGGTTGAAATTGTTATGTAAGCATTAAATATTTATAACGTTGAAATTGTTATGTAAGTATTAAATATTTATAACGTTGAAATTGTTATGTAAGCATTAAATATTTATAACGTGGGGTAGCGTTTTTACATCAATGTTTAAATTCATTTTAATTAACATCATATAATTAACTATGTTTATTCAAAAAAAATTCTTATACATATGACTAAATTTTAAATTAAAAACAGGTCACGGGTTGTAATTAAATTTTGTTACTGTATCGAATGACTCACTTCACTCATCAACACATCTTTAAATTTGACAGCTTTAAAAATAGCTGATAAAATAATGAAACGCGCTTAAATTTTTTATCAAAAAAAATATATTGTGGTCACTTAATAAATATGATATTTAAATTTTTATTTGTTTTTTTTTAATTAAAATTCAATGACCCATGAACAAAGCTCTTAAAACCATAGCTATAGCCTTTATAGGTGTACAATATTTTATAATTTTGTTTGAGCTTGGAACGTGCATTTTGAATATAATTGTAGACAAAACTAGTTTAGGAATATCAAATTTTATTTTTACAGAAGAAAAAGATGTAAAAATACTGACCAGTTTAAATAACAATCAGATGTATCGATGCATTTATTTGTTAATTAAGACTTCACTTAGTATTTTTATGATTATATTTGTTGATTCTTTAGATTTATTGTTTAAAAAGAAAACAATTCCAGATAATATCGAAATAACTTATGGAGACGAAATACTAGCATTAGACAAAGAATGTAATGTCACAGAACAAGAGAATAACGAAATATATTCTGAGAAATACATTGCAAAAGAAGACAGTAACGAAATAGCAGAAGATTGTTTTGAAGAAAAAGAAAACAACAACATAAAAAAATATCAAATAGATAAGAGTAATTTGATTTTGAAAACAATGACAAAAATTTCAGGATTTATAATATCACTTCTTCAATCAGAAGATTATATTTTGTTAGGGATTTCTTTCCTTTATATTTATACGATGTATATAGATTATCTTTTTAACATCAAAACTGTTCTAGCTGTGTTAATTTTTCCTTATTTTTATAAAAAACTAAATTTGAACTTGTATTTAAGATACAGATACAACAAACCTCTAATTTTTACCGTATTTATTGCCTTATTTGAGTCGGTCTTTAGTTTAATCAGCCACTTTACCAAAAAATTGAAATTTGGTAATATAAATCAATTGCCTAATGAAATTCAAAAATATTTTAAAAATACAAATAACCATATTTTAGTAACCATTGAATCTTCGGATAAATTAAACTTAGAATTTTATAGCATTTACAAATTCGTTTATCTTCACATTATTGGTGATATTGATAAATTAACGGCAGGTGAACAAATGGCATTATTTGAACGTCAAATTAGAAAAAATAAAGCCCAATATAAAATAGTGATTATAAAATTAATATCATTTATTGTGACAACTGCATCCCAAGTATTATTAATGCGATATGGAAGAGGACTATTCGTTAAGAATTTTACAAAAATTGGTGAATATTTTGTGGGGCACATGGTCTTAAACATTGGTGTTTTTATTATTTTAACTTTCACTTGCAAATTATTTTTACCATAAAATTGAATACGAGTTAGATTTAAACACAAATGATCTAACAAAAAATAAAGATTTGGTAAGTGTATTGTGTAAGCAAACACTTTTTAATAATGAATATGTTTCTTATACAACTTTGTTTAGCATATTTTATGAAAGAACACCAAGCTTTATTCGAAGGTGCAAAAAGCTCATGTATAAAAACTGATGTTTTGCAATAAGTTGTGTTTATTTATGGCATAGCATCATGCAGTCAAAAAAAACACTTTGTAATATAAAATTGTTGAATAAATGAGTATTCGTTCATTAATTTATTGTTTTAATAAGTTTTTACCAACTCGTACGATTTCCACACCCTTTAAATGTCAAAGAGAAAATATTCTAACGAAAAAGAAAATTTTAGTGAACAAAGTGAAGAAGAAATGAATTATGAAAACCACTCTGAAAATGATATTATAGCATCTGATAATGAAATAATAGAAGAATTGATTCCAGCATCAGATCACCCTGAAGGATTTTCAGATTTACAACAGTACAGTGAAATTGATGCTTATTTTGATAACGATAATACTTTTAATTCACATCGTGAAGATAAAAAAAATGCAGATGAGATTATTCTTGATGAGGAATTTAAAAAAATAATTGAGAGTGAGAAAATTGACAAAAAATATTTTGAAAATAATTTTTTCAGAACGAAAATTGAAAACATTTTCTGTGATTTTTTAAATTCTAAAAAATACACTAAAGACATTAGAACTATGTGTTCAGAAAATCTAGAAAGTTTGTATATTGAATATAAGGATATTGATGAATATTCTTCTGATCTTCTTAGACTTGTTGAGACGTATCCAGAAATTATGTTTAGCATTATGGATTTGGCCTTAGAGCGTGTTGTAAAAATTTATTTTGTAAATTACAGTCATATCAAACCAAAACTTCATTGTAGGATTAAACACATTCCAGTTACAGAAAACATTCGATCATTGAGAAATAATCATTTGAATAGACTTGTAAAAATAAGAGGAGTTGTTACTCGTAGAACAGGCGTTTTTCCATTGTATTACATTATCAAATATACTTGTCTAAAATGTCAAGCTACCTTTGGTCCGTTTATTGCAAATAACACTAAGCCTACAAACTGCTTTGAATGTCAGTCAAAAGGACCATTTACAGTAAATAGTGCTGAAACAATTTACAAAGACTTCCAAAAATTAACAATTCAAGAAGTTCCTGGTACTGTGCCACCAGGAACATTACCTAGATCTAAAGAAATATTGCTTTATTATGATTTAATTGATTGCGCAAAACCTGGAGAAGAGATTGAAGTTACAGGAATTTACAAAAATAATTTTAATGTTGCTCTTAATATTAAAAATGGGTTTCCAGTCTTTTTTACAGTCATTGAGGCCATATTTATTGATAAAAATGTAGGAAAAGTAGAACTTACAGAAGAAGATATAAAAGAAATTAAGAGGTTTGCAAAGAAGCCCAATGTGAAAAATTTAATTATTAGTTCAATGGCACCATCAATTTTTGGTCATAGTGAAATTAAAAGAGCAATTGCTGTATCAATGTTTGGAGGTGTTCCAAAGGAGAAAAACAATCATAGAATAAGAGGAGATATCAATGTTTTACTTCTTGGTGATCCAGGAACGGCCAAATCTCAGTTCTTAAGATATGTTGAAAAGACGTCTCATAGGGCAACATTAGCAACTGGTCAGGGAGCTTCGGGTGTGGGTCTAACAGCCACAGTAAGAAAAGACCCGGTAATAAAGGAATGGACACTAGAGGGAGGTGCTTTAGTTCTGGCAGATAAAGGTGTTTGTCTTATTGATGAATTTGACAAAATGAATGAACATGATAGAACTTCTATCCATGAAGCCATGGAACAACAGTCTATTTCTATATCAAAGGCTGGTATTGTTGCCACCCTACATGCACGTTGTTCTGTCATAGCAGCAGCAAATCCTATAAGAGGAACTTACAATACTTCATTAACATTTGCTCAAAATGTTAATTTAAGTGACCCAATTCTTTCTAGATTTGATATTCTTTGTGTTGTTAAGGATGTGATTGATTTTAAAGAAGATGAAAAAATGGCTAGATTTGTGCTTAATACACACAAGGGAATTGTGAATATGAAACAAGAAACAATGAGCCATGATTTTTTGCGGAAATACATTCTCTACGCTAGATCAAATATCCAGCCTGTTTTTAGTAATGTAAATATTGACAAGATTACTCATTTATATTCAGATCTTAGGAAAGAAAGTATGTCTTCTGGTCTTCCCATCACTGTTCGTCATATCGAAAGTATCATCAGAATTTCCGAGGCATTTGCCAAAATGGAATTAAGAAATACAGTAACAATCGAAGACATTGATGAAGCTATTTCTACTGTTTTAGATTCGTTCATGGGAGCACAGAAATATTCTATTACGAAAAATATGAAGAAGAAGTTTATAAAATATTTTAAGAAGAATAATACTGATATTATCTTATTTTTACTTAAAGAAATGTATAACGAAAGAGCAAGAGCTTTCCATTCAACTTATATTTACATGGATGAACTTGCTAGAAGAGTTCAAAATTACGGATTTAATCTTCCTGATAATTTTTTCTCTTCTAATGAATTTAAAGATTCAGGTTTTGAATTTGATGGTAATCGAAAAATCATAAAAAGGGTGGTTTAAATAAAAGTTTTATTTTTAACGTTAGTCGAAACGCTACTGTTGTGTAACCTTTATTGCGCTTGGTTGGCATTTGTAGCATGTCATAGATCTTAAAAGAATTCCAAACACTTATGTGGAGAATGCGTTAGACCAATATCTGCAACTTTTCCTTATTTTATATGTGTTGACAGCCACCTTCCATACATTTGACCTTTATTTATATAAAATCTTCTCTATCTTATAAATACCACTTCCATACTGCATAGCTACTTTTTTGAAAGATGATAAATCACCAAGTCCATATTTATCTAAAATTTTTCGTAAAACCACTTTATTTTTAATTTCTTCAGATTTAATTAAAAACGAAGCTTTTATAATTTTTGAATCAAGAAAAGGAAATCTTGGTTCAATATTATTATCTGAAATACATCTATCGTCCCTTGTTGTATTATGATAAGAGATTGTAAAAAGATCGAAGAACATTTTATCTCTAAAATCATCGCCTTTATATTTGTTGTAACCGCAAAATATTTCATCAGCCCCACTACCTAAATAACAGACTTTACTATGATTTTTGGCTTCTTTCGCACCAAAATATAAAACAGCGGCAATATTCAAATCCATTTTAGAGTATTTGGGATAAATTAAATCTTCTAAATGTTGTTTATGAGTTTTTATCATTTCACAATTTAAATCTACTATCACCAATTCTATAGCACGTTCAGGAAAAAACTTTTTAAATAAACTATAGCTAGTTCTTGTATTTTCTCTATCTTGTGAATCAACTAAGGATGAATTAATTAAAAAAATCTTTTGGTCAGATTTTGAAGCTAAAATTAAGTACAACACAATGACATTTGAATCAATGCCACCACTAAACAAGACAACTATGTTTCCTGCAACAAGACGCGTTTTAATGGATTCAAATAGTAATTTATCTAAATCGTCTACAGAACAATCTTTATTAATCAAATTTTCACTTTTTTTATAGTTTGTTTGATTCAAAAAAGCATAATGTATATTCTGTTGAATCATATGAGCAATTCTATGGTAGTTTGATGAGAGATGATGCACATAATCACTTTGTTTTAACACCTTTTGCAGGTTTTTTTCTTTTATCTCATAAATATACAAATATGAACAATCTATTTCATTCTGATATCCAACTGATGCAATTTGTAGCTTATTTAATTTATATCCCAAACTTTTTCTACCAATATCATCTTTAAAGAATACAATATAATCTTTGAATAGTATTACCAATGCTAATTCATTCTCATATTTATTTATTCTCGTATAAATATCCATTGAAATCTCCTGTATCCTATACTGATCATGTTTAAACTGTAATAAAACATCTTCTATTGTCTCTTTTATAAAAAGTGTATCACTTACAGCCTCATTATAAATTTCTCCATTGTACAAAAATGAAAAATTTTCTGTGATAACTGGTTGTTCAATTTTGTCTCGTATAGCCAATACAGACGAGAATAAGAAAAAACTGTTGGTTTTTACGCTTTTTTGGAGATCTTTGCCTCTGCTTGCCACTATATTTATTATTTTATTGTCTTCTTTTTCTCCTAAATAAATACCACACATTAGGATAAAAAATTTTCTATTGTAATAAACCCATGGGAAATTCATTTAAAAAATCATCACAAAATTCAAAATTCCTGACTGGAATTCCACTTATAGATCAAATATTAGGCGATAATGAAAAGGGAAGCATGATGTTAATTAAGGAAGATGAGTATTCTAGGATTCATAATATTTTACTTAATACATTTGTGTCTGAGGGAGTTGCTAATAATGAACAGGACATTACAATTATTGGTGAATCAGATATTAATATGGTGGTATACGAATTAAATAGAACTGAAAACGTGGAATCTGATATTAAAAAGATGTTTATTGCCTGGAGATATTCGGATTTAAAACTTGAACAATCATCTTATAAATTTTCATTGAGTTCTAAAGGAAGTTATAATGGTCAAAAAATTTTAACACAGTCGGTTAGTGAGATATTAAGCAAACTTAAGGAAATTAAAAATCATAGGATTGCCATTTATTCTTTGTTTTCTCCGTCTTATGCTGAGTCAAACTTAGAAAAATGGCTATTTGAGATTCGTAAAGTTGTCAGAGAAAACGGACACATTTGTATGATTTCAATACCCACTTTCTTGTATGATGATGTTTATTTTGAATTGTTTTTTGATAGTGTATTTGCTCTTAAATCAAATTTATTGACCGGTTTACTTCCTAACTACAGAGCAACCATTGAAATTGAAAAGATTGCAGCCTATAAAAACATTCGACAAATTAATTTAGAAAGTTTTATTTTTGGTATTAAATTCATGAAAGATAAACTTGTAGTCGAAAACATTGACATTCCACCAGATGAGAGTGAAAACACAATAAACTGTACGGCATTTTGATTTTAGAAAAAAATGTAAAGAGTAAAATTTTTATCTAAAAGTGTGAATTTATGAGTAATACTGCAACATTCTGTCTTTAGCAAGATACATATTGCAAAATTTCCTATTTAAGAACGTGATTTCCGTTTTTAATTTTTGCTAAAATAAAGTTATTTTTATTTTATTTTTTTAACCGTCAAAAATGATTTATTTGTATGAAAATTCTGGAGGATTCATTTTATTTAGTAATAATGACAATAAACTCGAGAAATTAAACCAATATTGTTTTAAAAATAACGAAGAAGCTGTAGATTCCTACAAAGTTATGTGCAATAATGAACTTCCTCAAAATTTGAAAAATTTTTTGATAGAAAATTTAGAGGGAAAGAGTGACATTTTGGCAGTTAGAGATGAAAAATTGTCTACTTTGATCAACAGTATTACGAAAATCCAAACAAAATACGTTTTTAATGAAGCATTTAAACAAATAAGAGACATGGAAAAAGATCAGAATATACCAAGAGATTTATTTTTATCACATAAGCTATGTCTTGATAAAATTCAAATGGATTCTAATAAGATAGACACTATGATCATTCAATCAATTAATTTACTTGTGGATTTAGACAAAGACATCAATTTACACGTTATGAGGATACGTGAGTGGTATGGTCTACATTTTCCAGAATTGTCATTAATGTGTGACGATAATTTAGAATTTTTAAGATATGTAGGCGCTATAAAAAGAAAAGAAGATTGCAAATTAGAAGATTGTTTGGC
This sequence comes from Papilio elwesi, assembly GCA_029849275.1. Classification (NCBI taxonomy): domain Eukaryota; kingdom Metazoa; phylum Arthropoda; class Insecta; order Lepidoptera; family Papilionidae; genus Papilio; species Papilio elwesi. The sequence goes on along the minus strand of CM056716.1, from coordinate 1,709,357 downwards.
TGCGTGTAGTGATGACGATAAAGCTAACAAGGTTTTTGCAAAGACTAAAAATTCGATGGGCGCTGAACTTAGTGATTTAGATCTTCAGAATATTTTAAGTGACTCTGAGAGCATTATAAAAAATTTTGAATTTAGAGATAAATTGCTAGTCTATATAAAAAACAAGATGAATCTTATTGCTCCAAACATTTCATATCTTGTTGGTGACATAATTGGTGCTCGTTTAATAAGTAAAGCAGGCTCTTTGAGTGCATTATCAAAATATCCGAGTTCAACTGTTCAACTTTTAGGAGCCGAAAAATCTTTGTTTAAAGCTTTAAAGAGACAAACTAATACACCTAAGTACGGGATTATCTTTGATTCTTCTATTTTAGGACAAGTTCAACTTAAATTTAAAGGAAAGATAGCAAGAAGTTTAGCTTCTAAAATATCGTTATGTGCTAAAGTTGACTATCTTAACACAAAGGAAGATGGAAGCTTTGGAATTTTAATGAAAGAAAAACTGTTAAAACGAATTAAAAATGTAGAAAACAAGAGCAAATCTAAAAAGAGAATACAAACCAAAGGTAAATTGAACATTGCCAAATTAGAGAAATATGATACAAGTGAAGATGTTAAGAGAGTTAAGCAGTAATAATAAAGTTTTTATTTATCTTTAGTATATGCATTTATAGATTTATGTGACAAAGAGGTTATTTTACTTGAGACAATTTGATGTTTTCAAAAATGTATTTAATTTTTCTTTAATTTGCTTGTTACTCGATGATTTAATTTATTGTTTTTCTCGATTCGTCTATGTCCTGTTCAACTGTATTTGCCACAATTTTTTATATTTACTAAATATTTATTATAATCCCATTTTAACACCCTTTTATGAACAATTCAAAGAATATTTTAGAAGAAATCCTAAATGTAGACCTGTTTGATTTATCTCTTCTTGAAACAATTAAAACAACGCATAAACTTAAAATGCTCTCATTAAAGACTACGCCTTTGGCTTCGACTTTGGAAATTTTAAAGAAGAAAAATCAAAATTTACGTTTTGAAATTGAGAAACTTAAAGTTTTAGAGACAAAAAAGAGTGAGATATACAACAAAATAAATAGCGAACGTCTATCATTAGCCAAAAAATACATCAACATGGAGGATTTTATCATTAATCTAAAGAATAAAGAATATGATAAAGAAATTGAAGATTTAGAGAAAAAGTTACGTAATGTTAATAAGCCCAGTTACAACAAATTATATCTCGTTATACTTGATGGTTTCGGTTTAAGTTTCATTAAAACTGGAAACAAAAACATTTGTAGAATAAGAAACAAAACTAATAAAAACATCTGTGAAATTGAAGTGGACAAACAAGATGAACCTTTGTACATCACAACGAATAAAATTTGGGAAAATATTTAAAAATTAAACGGATGTGATTTATAGGTTTATTATGTCAAACTTTGTGTTTTTAAACGAAGTTAGAATTGTGTTTTATCTTTCACAATTTTGTATTGTTTTAAATTGCAAAACAATTTAAATAATTAAATTATCCCTAAATTAAAAATTATGGAAATTATTTTAAAAAACATCAGAACATTAATTGTAGACGTAGTACAAAATGCTAATAGTGGACATCCTGGTGCACCACTTGGGTTAACGCCTTTTGTATATACTTTATATAAAGACTATTTGAAATTTGATCCTGATGATGAAAATTGGCTAGGAAGAGACATATTTTTACTATCAAATGGTCACGCTTGTGTTATGCAATACATAATGAACTACTTGTTTGGTATAATTACTATGGAAGATTTAAAACAATTCAGACAACTTAATAGTAGGACACCAGGACACCCAGAACGAAAATCTCCTTTTATTGAATCATCAACAGGGCCATTAGGCCAAGGACTTAGCAATGCTATCGGATTTGCTATCTCTTTGAAGAAGTTACAATTGGATAATACTGTATATTGTATATTTGGAGACGGCTGTTATCAAGAAGGCATAGGTCAAGAGTGTTTTAGTATCGCTGCAAATCTGAATCTCGATAACATAACATTTATTTATGATTATAACAAGGTTACTATCGATGGACATACTGATTTATCAATGAAAGAAGATGTATATATGAGGTTTAGAAGTCTTGATTTTTCTGTTTTTGAAGTTGATGGCGAGAATATCGTGAAAATAAAGGAGATCTTGGAAATAAAAGTTAATAAACCAAAAGTAATTATTCTTCATACACTTATAGGAAGAGATAGTGTAGTTCAGGATAGTAATAAGGCACATGGGTCGGCAATAGGTGAGGAAGGTGTTCGTAAATTAAAAGAAAAATACAATATTCCTCAGATTCCTTTCTATGTTTCACAATCTTTGAAAGATGAAGCATCTTCGATGATAAAGAAAAAGAAAGAACTTCGGAAATCTTGTAAAACTGTCAAGATTGAAAAATTTAATGTTTTAAGATACAAAGATGAAATTTTTACCGACAATGAGATCTCAAAAGATACACTTGCGACAAGAAAGATATTTCATAATCTTTTAAATAAGCTTAAAGACAACGAGAGATTAATTTGTGGTTCCGCCGATTTAGCAACTTCTACTCTTTGTAAATTTAACGACTATGTTGATTTTAATTCGAAACAAAGAAATGGCAATTACATTAATTTTGGGATTAGGGAACATGCAATGTGTGGTATTATGAATGGATTAGCTTCGCATGGATACTTTCTGCCACTGGGAAGTACGTTTTTGAATTTTATTGCATATGGTTATCCTTCTGTACGATTAGGTTGTCTTGATAAACTTAATTTAGTATATGTTCTCACTCATGACAGTATTGGTTTAGGGGAAGATGGTCCAACGCATCAACCAATCGAAACACTTGCAACTTTAAGAGCAACTCCTTCATTAATTACTCTTAGACCATGCGATGAAAAAGAATGCAGAGCTGCACTTAAAGTATGTTTATCGATGGAAGGACCTAAGGCTGTTATTTTAACTCGTCAGAGTGTTCCATTTATTGAAGAAACTTGCAAAGATAAAGCATTACGAGGAGCTTATTATTTAATTGAAAATCCAAATCCTGATGCTATAATTTTTGCGACTGGATCAGAAGTTCAAATCGGACGCGAAGTAGTGAATATGTGCGATGATCTTAAATTGTCACTTGTATCTTTTTTTTCTTGGGAACTGTTTGAGTTAGAAGACCAGAAGTACAAAGAATCGATTTTGAAAAAAGTGCCAAAAATAAGTATTGAAGCACTTTCTACATTCGGTTGGAGCAGATACTCTGATTATCAAATAGGTATGAATCATTTCGGAAATAGTGCTAAGGCTAAGGATGTTTTTGAGTTTGAAGGGTTTACACCAACTGCTGTTGCTATGAAAATACGTAAATTTCTAAATAAATGATTTTGAATTACGAATTTACAATTTTTTAATAAAAACGTGTAAAAGTAAAAATTCAAAAAAATTTAATCGACAAATCTTCGTTAAAATTTAAAAACAATCCAGAATTTAAGACTCAGTCAAAATATTGCAAAAAAGTTTTAAAAATCAAATTATACAATACCAAATCTTAACTGTCGACGTTAGCCGTAATGGTATTTAGGTTAATTACTTAATTGTAATTATTTATGATGGAAACACAGTTTCCTGCCTTGAAATACTTTTATTAAAGATCTGAAACAATCTGTTAAGATATGTGTCAGAATAGCACGCTTGATGGCGTCATTGCTGATCTTAGTATCAGCTGACGTCCACACAAATTAATTATGATAATCTGATGATTATTGCATAATCAACTTATTTTAAAGAATTTAAACCTTAAAAGTTATATTTTACCAAGATTTACAAGGTTTTTATATATTTATATCTACAAACTAGTATTTTAATCAGTTTAATTTGTTTTTATGGTCAACTCAGGTCCACAATTGTATTTTTCTATAATGTGTTATCTTAAGGCTTAAATACGCATTCATCGAGCCAAAAAATAAAATTGTAAAAAAAACAGTCTGCTTTAACATTTTATTAAACAAGATTCACCTGTTGGACTAATTGATCATTTTCTTTTTCTTCAGAATGCGTGTTTTCGCGTTCTTTCATTCGCTTTTGTTTCTTTTTCATGTTTTTTCGTACGTAAAAAACAATCAAAATAGCGATTAAGCCAATAAAAGTAAAAATTGAGCCTCCAATAATTATATTCTTTGAGCTTGTAAATCCGTCGGCTTCTAAATTTTCTGTTGAAGAAAAACTTGCTAAATCCTGCTTTTGTAATTTAATTGTTTCAATAGAAGCTTTATTATGAACAGGAATTTCAAAATCTGTTGTTATTTCAACGTTTTCAGTTGTTTGCAAACCTTCATCTGTAATATAATTCTGTGTCGTACTAAAAAAATCTGTAACATCATCAGCTTTGGTCGAAACGAAATTATCATTAAAATCCGTTGTATTATCAAAATCATAAACTTCTTCGATGTAATTAGTATAATCATAATTTTGACTATCTTCTTCATTGATAGGAATTTCTAGGAAAAAACTTTTATTCATATAACTTTCTTCAATTTCAAATTCGATATTCATTTTCTTTTCAAATATTTCATCTGGGACATTTTCGAGCTTAAAATGCGCAAAGGCTTTTCTTAAGTGTTTCAAATATTTATGAATAGCTTTGTTAGCCTCTTGCCCAAAATTTTGAGCCTTATGGGATGAATTTGTTATTTTTTCATTGTTTGATCTTTTAATTTTAACAATAATATGTTCAATGTTTTTCATTAAATAAGGCAATGTTGGATGTAAAAATTTTTGTATAGTATTGAAAGTATTATCCAAGAGGTCTGTATAATTTTTGCGACTATTTAAATGAATATTTATTCTTTGTAGGCCGACCATATTTTGATTAAAAGATAGAAAAAACTTATTCAAAGTAGTGCAATTATCAGCGTCAATAATACTGTAACATAAATCATTTTCTAACAAAACTCTTTCTAAGCCAGAAATCTTAAGTAGATTTTTCCATAAGCTTTCAGTTAAATAAAAAATCTTGCGATTAAACATAAAAAGGTCATAAATTTCTTCAGACATTTTTGATGTGTCGACCGGTTCAAGAAAAGAAGTACAACTAAAATAGAATTCGTCACAGTCATCGTTTATCACTGGCACATTAAATTCACCGTTTTCTTTTTCTTTATTAAAAACATTTGAACTAAAAACCATGCCCTTACATGAGACTTTTAATTTTAAGATTTAAATTAAATCAGTACTTTTTTAAGCAAAAAATAATTTATTTTTGTGGCCGCAAAGCCTTTAAGTAAATTTGTTTTTAAGGGTGTGGCCCTATAATTTTTTGATCATCGAAATCACCGCGCGTGACGTCATCAATTCATTAAGATACATATAAATAAGTGATTTTAATATAACAATTTTGCCTGTATATAGTATTGGCTTACATATAATATGGTGTTAAAAAGCCTCGTTAATATGGCATTTTGTAAGTAAATTAATAAAAATTTAAGACTACTTTTACTTTACAAGTTGTTAAGTGGACAGTTGTAGCAACATTATCCCACATTATAACTTGTTAAGGGTCCAGATTGTCTTAAAAGTAAAGGGGTAAGTCTATCTATTGTCTCTAAGAAGACATCTACGATCTTTTTATAATCTTTATGATAAAAACTTAGATCTAAAAGAACTCTTGAGATAGATGGATATATTAGAAAATTAGATATTTAGGAGTCTTAGTACTAATGACACAAAAATAAGAAGTAATTTGTGGTCTCTAAAAAAATTTGATCATTGTATGCTCAGTTTGTCACTAATTTTCAATTTTAAATTTAAAAAATAAATATCTAAAGAATAAGATTTTGAAAAAGATCAAAGTTAGCAATTAAAATAAAGTTTAAAAAAAAACCCTTAGCATAGAACATGCTTGTGATTAGGCACGCAAAGTTGTTTCAAATTTTGATTTTTTAAAGTTTCCCTTTAATAAATTTTTATTAAACTAAAACGGTTTACATAGTTTAAAATTACGGCGTAAGTTAGTATTAAAAATTTTGTTAAAGCAAAATATTTAGCCGCATATATCGCAATTTTTATCAATAAATTGCTTTTTTTGTTTTATTCAAATTGTTTGTTTTTAAACTACTCTTAATAACCTTAATGCTAAAATACAAAATGACTTTACAATGTACCGTATTGCTCATTTAGTTACAAAATTAAAATAAATAATTTACTGTAAAATCTAATTTTTTATCTTTTGAAAAAGCCGTTAAGAAATTAGCATTTTGTCCTTTGATGTCAATGCATAATTTAAAGCGTAGTAAACAGAAATGTTTGTTTTGTAAACTATAACACATATTTCAATAAAATTAAATTTTTTATTTAAGCCTCGTTAATTGGCACAATTTCTTCCAGCTGAGCGTCTGCATTTTCTTTGGATATTTTTTTCTTATTTTTAATATATTTTTTTACAAAAAAAACACTCATTAACCCAGTAAACAGCGTAAGACCAATTAATGGTAACCCCATGACAAACCACATATTCGAGGATGCTGATCTAATTAAATTAAAATTTTCTTGAGGAGTTTCCGTTGTAATATTATAGAATTGTATAATCGTATCATTTACCATGTTGTTATCTTGTAGTTTAATATTTTTTGTTTCTTTTATTAAATCAGGCGTTTCGGTTACTTTCCCTGTATAGTTAAGAATGTTTAATTCATTTGTTGAGGAAGATATAGGGCCTAGAGTCGATTCACCATAAATTTTAGTATTTAGATCAGCGATTGTATCGTTTTTACTGTATAAACTAGCAATGGAGTTTTTTTCATTTACAGGAATTTCCAAGAAAGTTCCTATTTTTTCATATGATTTATCAATTAGATGCAAAATTTCATCTGCCTTTTTTTCGTTTTCTAAAGATAATCCTTCAGGTTTAAACTGAACAATAACTTCATACAGTTTTTCAAGATATTTTCTTATTGCTATGTTAATCTTTCCATCATTTTGTAAATTTTCGATCGTATTTTCTTGGATTTCGTTAATTTCTGATTTAATAACAACTTGTAAATTTTTGAGATTTGTTTCAAATATAGTGAGAGTAGGTAGAAGAAATTCAGTTAAATACTTATAAGCATTTTCTAAATGGGCGTTAAGCTCTTCAAGGTTGTTTGCCTTTATAATACTGCCTTGAACCAAAGACAAATTATGTAAAAACGGAACATACCAATTGTTCAAAGATTGACGGGCTTTATTAATTTCTGATATCTTAAACATAACGCCTATTTTGTCAAGTAAGTCTTTAAGTTCGTCTTTATCAACTATATCACGCCAAAGTGCAGCCGTTAATTTTTTTATTTTTTCAAAAAATTTGTTATAAATCGCATTATTTTCGCTCAAATTTGAAGGAAGGTTCACTTTTTTGACCAAAGATTCAGTAGAAAATAGGGCATAATTACACTTTTCAATCATATTAGGGGTTTTTTCTTTTGTACTTAAAGATGATTCAGCAAAAACTTCTCTTGATTCCATGCCCTTCTTTAGAAATTTATTTAAATATAAAAAATTTAATTTAAATCAAATTTGATTTTTTTTTGAAGAAAGAAAAAACACAAAAAACCATTTATAATATATTTTAATTAAATATCTTACATTAAATCAAGTAAAAGGTTCAACTTTAATTATTAATAATTAAACGAGCCTTTAATTAACATAAATCGTTAAAATCTTTATAGTAAGATTAACATGTTCAAAGTTATATACACAAACTAAATAAAATGAGTTATGTTATGGTACCTTTAGATTTTTTAAGGAAAATTTTACAAAAAAACTTTTAAAATAAGCAAAAAAAATTATTCAAATATAAATTAATTAATTTTGTCATAAATTTTGAATTTCAACTAAATTTATGTTGTAGACATTAAATAAGTTATTTTAAAAAAGTGATTTTTTTTAAAATCAATTAAAAAAATCATTGTTAAAAATAAAAATTAGAAATTTTTAAAAATGTTTTTTGACAAAATTTTGCTATGTTCTTTGAACCACTTTTTGGATTTGTTTTAGATCATCAAATTATTTTGTCAATTGATCATTTTTTTAAATTGATAATATTTTTTATCGAAAAGATTTAGCAAATTAATATAGTGCAAAATAAACAGCATTCATTTTCTCTATGATACTACATAAAATTAATTTAAAAAAATGTCAAGTGTACTTTGGAAATTTTAAAGACAAAAATAATTAATTTTGGGCACAGTTAATAAGCTCTTAGATAAGACGCTTCGTTATAAATTTTGGCTTAAAGCCTAGTGTCATTTGCTTACACACATTGTTTATTCTAAAAGATCTTTCTGAAGTCTACTATAGACATTTAAGTTTGATGGCGCTAGTTATGATATTAATAAATGTCAAATATTATTTAAAAACATTTTTCAATTTGTTTTATATTAAATACATAAAAATTTTGTGTTTTTTTGCTTATTGTAAAAGATGAACTATAATATAGTACAAAAATGTCTTTAAATAATATACTTAAACAGTTTTTCATCTTTGTTTTTAATAAACAAGCTATCATATTGTTGTTTTGAAATTTTTTTTTTAACTTACTTGAATACGCTTGAATCAAAATCCAATTTGATAAAAAATGATACGCCAAGCAATTTAAATGTTCCCAACCACAGAATTCTTTAAATTAAAGTTTTTTAGCATCTTAACAAAGAAATTTGTATATCGTTAGGATAAAAGTACTGAAAAGATTAGTTTTTTTATTTTTAATAAAGTTGTATGAAGACACTAAAAGAAAAATCTTTTATCATTTACATCTTAATAATAATAAAAAAAGTAATAAGCTTCAAATTGCGAAAAGAAGAATCTATCGCTGTAGCTTATTAATATTTTTTACCCGGCTCAAACAATTTTTATGTTTTAGATTTAATGAGGAAAGTTATTAAATCAAAAAAAAATACATTTTTGTAGTAACAAAAAAAATATTGTAATGATTGTAAACAAATGAAAAAAATTTCTTATTGATGAACAAACAAAAATATTTAGAATTTGTGAATAGATCATGATTTAAAAACGTATATGAAGATAAAGTAAATGATCAGAAGCCATATTTGATTATATTACTTTACGATGAGAATAAAATCTAAACGTTAATGTGATGGTTAACATCGATGATAGATGGTGTTGACTTTAAAAATTGTGGTCAAGTTTTGATTATTTTTAGTGTGATAATATCTATTTTATTTAAAGTTTATACAAGAAATGTTAAATCACAATTTTAAACTTGACAATAATTGTAAACAAATTTAAATTTCGATATCTGGATTAGATATTTAATTAAATTAAATTTGTAAACTTAAAAACTAGTTATTTACAACATCAGTTTGACCTATACAATATTTAGAAGAAAATTTTCTAGAATAATCTATTTTCCGTTGAGGAATCTATGGAAGCTTTTGCAACAAAACTGACGCAATATATAAATTCATAATCTTACCTAGGTAAATTTAACCTTAAACCACCTTAAGAATGTTTTTAAAATTGATTGACACGGTCGAAAATCGATAGTAATGTTTGTAAACTTATTTGGTTATGTCTATGACTTAATTACTACGATCTGCTAGTTTGCTATTGAAAAATTACAGTAAATCCTATCAAAAATATTTTTATTGTAATAAATTTAATTGTTCAAAATCTTCCTCTGCTGTAAAATAAACTTTAAAAAATTCCTTTTGCTCAATGTCAATAACTGCATTCCGCTGTTTAAGATTTTTTTTTCTTGCTTTATATTTTTTTACACAAAGTAAGATTAAAAAACTCAAGATTGCTGTAACTCCCACAAAGATAAATGTTAGTAAAATTGGTAAACCAACGACAAGAAAATTATTCGAAGAAGCTAGGATACTCTCATTGAAATTACTAGGAGGAGATAAAGTTGATGTTTGCAAATTATAGTGGTGACTTTCATCATAGTAAGTTTGCTCTCGAGAATTAAAAGTAATGTTTTCTTTGTAAATATCAAGATTTTTTGCCATTGTATCATTTTGTGCAAAATTATCAGGACTTTCATTGTAAGTAAGATTTTGTAAGAAACCTGTAAAACCATCATCAACATAATATGTGCCCAAAATTGTATCTGTTGTAAAAAAAGTATTTGTAGTTAGAATTGTATCTGTAGTTAGAATTGTATTTTTAATTAGAATTGTATCTGTAGTTAAAAAGGTATCTGTAGTTAGAATTGTATCTGCCATCAAAATTTCATCTGCCATCAAAATTTCATCTGTAGTTACTTTTTCATCTGTAGTTAGCATTTCATCAGTAGTTAGCATTTCATCTGCAGTTTTAATCTCATCTGTAGCTATTGTTTCTGCATAATTGATACCTGCTGTATTAGCAGTAATTGTATTTGTAATACTGGCATTGTCACTATAAGTAAAACTACCAGGCATTGTAATATAACCATTTGTACCGTTACTCATGCTTTCATCCGCGTCATCGTTCTTGTGAATAAGACCAGGCAATAAATCTAAACTATCCTTACTGTAAGTCACATTTTGATCTGCATCATCATTCTCAATAAAACGACCAGATATTTTGAGTGAATTATCAGTCGTGTAAAAATTTTCGAAATTTGCAGATAAATTTGGCGTTAGGTTTTCCTTGTGTGCTATGGTAATGTTTTCTTCATTGGTATGTTTTAATAAAAGTCCTATTTTTTGTTGTGAATTTAAAATGATTGATTCAATTCTTTTTTTCTTTTTTTGAATATCTTCATATGTTCTGCCAAGAACATCAAATTGCAAAAAAGTTTGATGTAAATTTTCTAGATATTGATAAATTGCTTTATTAACATTATCGCCAATATTTTCTAAAATGTATTCTTTATAACTAGAATTTACGCTTTCTTGCTTCCTTATAACGACTCTTACGCGTTTAATGTTTTTTTCAAAGTGACGAATATTAAGGGTCAAAAATCTTTCCAAAGAACCTAAAACTCTTTCTAAATAAATTAAATCATCAGGGTCTGAGGTTGAGACTTCATTAAGTAATCTATAGTTTTGTAGATTGTTTATGAAATTGCTTAAATCCTTATTTAAAAAAATACCGCTTTCAATATCCATAATGCTAAAACAAACATCTTTTTTTGCCAGTATATCTTGATCTTCTATGTTAGAAATAATCTTTTCCCATAGTTCAAAGGTGAATTTCAAAAGGTTTTCGATGAAATTCGAAAAAAAGTCATGCTCGCTTACAATTGCTGAATTGTTATCTGTACTAGGAATTGATAAACAACTTAACGCCCTATTTAAAGGGTTTGTATTAAAATCATTTTTAGCTGCAGATTGTCTTGATCTTATGTTTCTTCCGTGTGTTCTAAAACTAAGTTTTTTAAAAATCATATCCCTTTAATTCAATTTTTTTATAAAATAATTTTAAATTAAAAAAAAAAATTGATTTTTTGAATTTCTGTCTCAAAAATAAATATTATCAAAAACACTTATGTAGCTTTTTTTAATTTTTTGGTATATATTTTTGATTTATTTGATAATTGAAATCAACGGTAAACATAATTATAAAAATCATCAGTGATAAAGTTTTTATTTGTGTTGAATATGTTTTGTTTTATTGTTAAAAAAATGTAAAGCGTTTAAGGTTCAGAAAAGAACTTTATCGTCAGGAGAACGTAAATTAGATGACTTTTTACTGCAAAAATTATGTTTAATTAAAAAACTTAACAATTTGCGATAAAATATAGACTTAAGTTTTTTATTTACTAATCGTCAATATGTTACTTTGATTTTATTTTTAATTATGTTTCTCACTAAATATCTGTCGATGTAAAATTTCAACGCATCCCGATACCACATCTCGTTTGCCTTACTTTTCATAGTTTGGTAATGTGCTGCGCTAAAATTAATAACTAGGCCTCGCCTCTCTCAAATCCATTAAAATTACATTTTTAAGAGGTACATTTCGTTTTTGTCGTTTGCATTTGCGTAAATTTATTTTTTTTAATTAAACATCAGAAAACTCCTTTTTGTGTCATTTATAGATTATTCGTCTAATTTTAGGCACTACCTGTAAGTTTATATGCAATTAGTAACTAATATTCAAAAAATTTTATGTTCGGTCCTATTGCTTAATATTTGCACAGTTAAATTTTTTTAAAGGATTTAAACTAACTTTTCAAATACATATATACAAAAATGCAGTATTATAAGTTTTCCACTTATTTTAGTAAAATACAAATGGTTCGACATGCATCAAAATTGTTTTTAACAATTTGGACACCACTACTCATAAAATACTTTACACGCTTTTTAGGTTTTTTGTAACGTTGAGTAAATTGGCTTTTGATATTGTTGATAATAGTCTTATAATTTATTACTCCTAGTTTTTCCATATGCAAATGCTTAGTTCTAACAGATATGATTTGTAAAAGGCGTTTAATTTCGTAGTGAGATGTTAAGATGTTTTTTAAAATAATACAATTGAACATACGACATTTAGAGCTTTAATAAGTCTTAAACATAATATAAGTAATTAAAATCTTTTCTTTGCTTAGGTCACAGATGACCACTACGTCGTTTAACATGTTGGATATTAAATCTATATACAAGTCATTATAGACTTTAATTAACAAGCTAATTTTGTTTTATCGACAATGTTTTTGTATTAATCTCTTCATAAAATGCTTGTTTTATCAGTATTTTTTTAAACTACCTTTGTCAAAAAAAATTACAACTCAATAACGACATAAAACGGGGTCTGGTGTACAAAATTCCATAATCTTTTGTTAAAATACTTTATTTTAGATATTCAATTGATCAAATCTTCCTCTGCTGTAAAATAGACCTTAAATTGTTCTGTTTCGTCAACATCAATTACTTTATTCTGCTGCTCAAGTTTCTTCTTTCCTGCATTATACTTGTTTATTCTAAGTACAATTATAAAGCCTAAGATTACCGCAACTCCCACAAAAGTCATTGATAATAAAATAGGCAAACCATAGACAACAAAATTGTTCGAAGAAGCCAGGTTAATTTCATTTAAATTGCTCGAATGAGAAATTGCTGATGTTTTAGCATGAGAATGGTGACTTCCATTAATAACGCTTTGTTTTATAAGATCATAAGTTGTTTCGTTTCTCAAAAATTTAGGATTTTTTGCTATTGTATTATTTTGTTCGATATTATCAAGACTATCATTCAAAGTAAAGTTTTGTGGAACATTCTCAAGGTCATCAACATAATCTGTGATCAAAATTTTATCACTAGTAGTTAAGAGTTTATTTGGTGTACTATCAGTTGTCTTAATAGTCTCAGGATGTCCAAAAAGTGCTGTATAAGTAGTCATATTATTTTTTGTATGAACACCATCAATTTCAGAAAAACGACCAGGTGTCGAAATTAACTTATGCGTCCTGACAGCCACACTTTCTTTTTTACTCGCATCCTCATTCTCATTAAAACGACTAGATATTTTAAGTGAATTTTCAGTCGTGTTGATATTATCAAAATTTAAAAAAATATTAGCCTTAGCATTTTTCTCGTATTCAAAGTTTACGTTTTTTTCATCAGAATATATAGATAAAGCCTTAATCTTTTGTTTTGAATTGAAAATGATTGATTTAATTTCATTTATAGGTTTTTGATTATTTTCATCTAATTCGCCAACAATATCAAATTGTAAAAAGGTTTGATGTAAATTTTCTAGATATTGATAAACTGCAACATTAACTTTATCATCAAATTCGTCTAAAATATATTGTTTATAGCTAAAATCTTCACCGTCTTGTTTTCTTATAACAACTCTTATCCGTTTACCGTTTTTCTCAAATTGACGAATAGCAAGGGTCAAAAACCTCTCCAAGGAACCTAAAACTCTTTCTAAATAAAAGACATTATCTAATTTCTTTGATGAGGCTTCATAAAGTAATTTATATGATTCTAAATTGTTTATAAAAATGCGATATTCCTTATTTAAAAAAACACCACTTTCAATATTCATAATGCTAAAACAGACGTTTGTTTTCTTTAATATATCTTGATCTTCTATATCTAAAATAATATTTTCCCATAATTCAAAGGTGGATTGCAATAGTTTTTGAATCAAATCTGAAAAAGAGTCATGCTCGCTTGCAATATCTGAACTGTAGTTTTTATTCAGTAATGATAAGCAGCTCAATGACCTATCTAAGGGAACGCCATTGTAGTCATTTTTAATTACAGATTTTTTCGATCTTATCTTATTTTTATTAGTCCCAGAGTTAGTTCTGTTTAAAATCATTTCCCTATCGTTACATTTTTTTTATAAAAAGAAATTTTAAATTAAAAATTAATTTTTTTAAAGCCATTCGTTTAAAAATAAATGTCTATAAATATATGCACTTATAACAATTTTTCCTTTTTGCACTGTAAGTCGTTTTCGATCAATTTGATGAATTTAATCATCACAATCATATAGAAAGTAATCGCTAATACATTTAATTGATGACACCGGACGAACTAATCAATTTATAAAAAAACTAAACATATTTTTATTTTCAACTAACTATACTAGAACTGTCTGTTGCAAGTAAACAAAAATTCCGGTAATTATCTCATTAATTTCTTAACAGGTTCTTGTGATAGTTGCATTTATACCTTTACAGGCCAAGAATCTTTTTTAAATTGTGAAAATGTAATGATAAACGTGAAATCAACCTTTAATCTGAGGTAAATTAATTTTGATTGAATGAATTGATATAGACGATATGGTGTGCACATAAACCAAAAAAAAATAGAAGCGTAATTCTTAGTTATCAATTCGTGTACGACATGTATAATTTTCTAATGCTAAAAAATTTCACCGTTTTTTTTTGATATATTTTAATCATTGTTTTCAAATATCTGTCGTTGATAAATTTAAGTGTCATAAAACAAGTTAAAAAGATGCAAAATAATAATTACCCATTGAACTTTTCTATCAAAAATCAGAAATAAATATTTTAGCTTTATTGCATGATAAAATAATGACTAGTTACGACCTTTAAACAACAATGTCAACAACATGTTTTATTAAATCGAAAAAACACATTTTGAAGCAAATTTTTTGTAATCTAGTTGTTGGCTAAGCGCATCTCCAAAAGTGTGCTCGTCTGTTGACAGATGACTTCTGCAATAGATCAGGCGGTTTATATCATCTTTGAGACAGAATCAGAGGGATGTTTCATCCTCATCTATATACACAGATGAGATAATAAATGCAATTACCTTTTAGTTCTTAAAGTTACCTTCCTCTAAATATAAGCGCTCGTCACAACACTAGTGTTTTAAACATATAAGATTTTTGTTAAAAAAAATTTGAAATAAGCTTGTCAATTCTATTGACGTTAGCAAGGTCATGTAAAAAAGTATTTTGTGTTAACGGGCATTCTCCAGCAAGGTTAACTTCTATCTCACCTCCTTCGATAGAGTCTCGAATGGCATGTTCTGGAACGCTTCCAAGAGCATGCCATTCATGTCATTCTTGTAAGTTTCCCTCCTTGAGGTATTTATTCCCCAATCTTACCCCTAGGATCTGAGGAATAGGGTAGAGTAAGCACAGTTGTAATAAAGCATTATCTTCTAATCCAAGTGTGTTTCCGGCCGGCATTAGCGGTTTCACATTTTGTATATCAAATAAAAAATTTCTATGCAAATTTAAAAATTTTTTTAAGTAAAATATTGTCTAAAAGTCACTTATGCTGGAACAAATTATAAAATATTATTTTAATCCTTAGGATATCTTTGCTTAAAATTTTTAACATATAAGCTAAGCCACAACCGGCCTTAAGTGATTTTTTACATAAGAAAACATATGTTCATAGCAATATAGCTTTTATTTTAGCTTTACACAAAAAAGTTTTGCTTTAAAGAAAAAAGATAAATGTAAATATAAAACAACTTTTTATTTTATATTTTAGAGAAATTCTTCATTACCAGATGCAATAAATTTTTTTTCTTTTCTTTCTTTCTTCGATTTACATTTCCAAAAGATCAAAATAACTAAAATTAATCCAATAGCAAAAAAAACAGAGCTACACAAAAATATAAAATCATTATAAGTTGTCGACTTCAAGCTATTAATTGGTTTAGAGATTAACGGTTCTGCTCGTAAAGCGTTAAAATCACTTTTAAATTTTTTATCATACACAAAATGTTCATAGATGTCGTTGTTGCTTATTTGTTCTGCCTTGAGTAGATTTTCATTCAGTTTTTTAATCTCTTCCGACTTAAAATATGAACTTATTGTGGGATTAGATACATCAATCGTTTTTGAAAGCGTATCATAATCATTAATGACATTAATTTTATCTTTTAATAGAACAGATACTAGAAAATCATATTTTTTATCAATTGCTTTGTTAATTTTCGTTTCAATATTTTCTTTATTTAATACTAGTTCAGCTGGTACATCCGAAAGCGCTAAATGAGACACAGTCTGGCTTAACTGTTTTAAATAATTGGTAATAACAGTGTTGATTTCAACCTTAGAGTTATTAACGTTGTATGATATAGATCTATCAAGAGAAGATAGTAATACCTGTATTAGTAAAGTTTCGATGTCATTTTCTAGTCGAGGCAAAGTACTTACAAGAAAACTTTCTAATGACTCCAATGATTCATTTAAAAGGCGCAAATAATCAATATTTTTTTCGACATCAGAACTTAACTTTTGAATTCGAAAATTATAATAAAAAAAATACTTGTTTAAAGAAACACATTTGCCAGAATCAACTATGCTATAACAATTATCGTTTTTTAACCTAAAGTTATGTTCATTTTCTAAATTTAATAAATCATTCCAAAGATTTTCCGTTAAATTTAAAACCTGTCGATTGAAATTAACCAGATTATTAATCTTTTCTTTTAGAGTTGACGATACGTTAAGTTTAGTAATGGAATTACAACTAAAATAAAAAGGTTCACATTCTTTATTAAGTTTAGGTGTGTCTGATTTTGTATTTTCAACCATGCGTCTAAATTAATCTTCATCAAAATCCATCCCTTAAATTTCATAATTTGTTTATATGTACACAAATAAATTAAAGTATAAATATTCAAAGATTAAACAATAACATTTTAACAAAAAACTCAAAAATTTGTTTTCAACTCAATTACTTGTTAAAAAAAACATTGAACTTAAATTTTTTACCTTTTTGTTTAAGGTTATTTACGTTGAATTTTAACGTTAACTTAAACGTTTTTACAAAATTAAAGAAATAAATATCATGAGTTAACGTCAGTCGGAACGTAAAGTTGGTAGTAAAGGCATTAATACAAAACCATGATACATATTCTAAGATATTGACTTAAATACCTTAAAAGGGCTACTGAACCAATCATACTATAGATCACATGTGATTTCCATATGATTGGTTCCATCAGCGAGACGAATCATAACAGATGCCGTCTGGCGTCTGCAATTACGGTTACGAATATTATCTATGTAAGCACTAGTAACAATTTTACAAATAAATGGATAAAAATTAGTATTCAGAATTTTTACAGTCCTTATTTGATAAAAATAGAACTTTGAAAAATGCTAACAACCTTTGAAAAATTAAAACTGTCGTCTGTTACAATATTCTATGATCTACACTATTTTAGCTGTACAGTTTTTGTATACAAAATGATGAGTAAACTTTGATCCGCCAAGAATTTAAATAAAAATATAATTTTTTGTGAAAAACGATCAAAAGCCTATATAACCTATTCATTTACAAATCGTTAAAAAAAAAACGAATAAAAATAACATATGCTGTGATTGTGTTCACATTTAAAATTTGATGTATCTTTTGTAAAATAAAAGAAACAACCCTTGTAAGGTCTCAAATCTTATTATATACACCAAAATGGGTAAATCTACTCATAATCTTATTTTTTCATGGTCAGTTTTTTGTTTACCAGTAGACTTCTTTGATTCATTAAGTCAACTGCAGCTTCGTCTACCAGTTCTCTTACTAATGCTTGAGGTGTGGATCACTTGATCTATCAACTTTCGCTTCTTAAAAGATTAAATTAAAATTATAAATAAACTTTTGCAACTATAACTTTTAGTTTGACTGTAAATAACTTAAAAATTTTTATATATTTGAAAAAAACTTTAGTTTTATAAAACATATTTTTTAATTTAACATAATAGATATAAAATTTGTAATAAATTATTTTCGCTTTAACAATACTATATTGTTAAGCGAGAATCTTGTTTCACTCGCTTTACATATTTATTCACAACTAATCTTGTTGATTAGTTCATAAACATAAACTTAAAATATTTTAATTCAATATGATTAGAAAAGTTTTAATTGTCAATATTTAGGTTATTCTTATGGTAAAGTTATAAACAAAATTAGCAAAATTTTTGTTTTATTATTTACTGATATATTAATAATTTAATCCTTTAAAATTTGCAAAAGAATATATAGCCGTAAAAGATAAAATTGGCGTCAATAAGTGCTGTATTTTGCTTAATGATAAATTTAAAAATAAGATATTGATATCAATCAATTTTAAAACAAAAAAATATATAAAAAGGGATTTTAAAGATAAAAGACATTTCTAAAAGTATCAGCAAAAAACAAATTAAATAATTTTAATAGGGTATATTTGAGTACTTCTTTTTCTTTTACTCACAAGCCTTTAGAGACGATTTCAGGCGTCAGATCTGGATTTTTCTTCCCACTTTCTGCCTTCTGAAGAGATTCTAAGGATGCAGCTCCTCTCCGGGAGTCCATCGTTAGGCTCTCCAGCGTCATCCTAAGGACTCTGGACTGTATATATGCCTCAACGTGGTTATTTAGATTTAGGTTTTTCCTGTATGTCTGGTGATAAGTCGTCACCAACCCATCCCACGTCATCACGTACGGAATTATTCTTGTTGTAAACCCGTGTAAAGCACCGCAATGATTAGCTAAGAGATCATATTTGTGCTTTTTCTCCACCTCGACAGCTCTTAGATTGTCAAAACTAGTGATGCCGACTTCAACTATTAAAATTTCTTTTTTAATCTTATCCAATACAAAAATGTCAGGCTTATTGTATTTTACCTGTATTCCCGTTGGAATTCTCGTGTCAACTCTAATTTCTACTCTGTTGTTGGATACGCATTCTTGGAGAGAATGGTTTCTAATTTTTTTTGACTTTGTGATTCCATAGTTTAGACATAATTGTAAGTGAATAGACTTCAGGGCCTCATTATGGCGCCTCATGTAATCGTGTGATAACATTCTATCACATTGAGTAGCCATATGGTCTACCGACTTGAATTTGTCGTTACAATGAGGGCATTTGACACCCTTTTCAAGGAAAATATTTCTGTCTTGCAAAGCGGTCAATGCACCTTCTTCTCTAGGACTAATATTACCATGCTTTAGCCAGGTTGAGGATTCTTTCATACTAACAAGGGGGTCTTTTCTTAGCCTGAAAAGCTTTGCGTGATTAATTTTTTTGTTGATCTCGCTAATCAGGGAAGTTTTTTGGGCCTCTAAAAGTGTAATATGTGTAAGCTCTTCCTGGAGATTGTACTTTACTTTAAGAAAACTTGAAATTTTGGAGAGATGTGTATTTCTATCCTTTTCAGTCTTTAAAATTGCTTTTCTCCTTAATATTAATTCTTGGTTTGATTCGAGCGCTTTAACTAATTGTAAGAGCATTCTTTCGCTCTTATGCTCGACACTGCACAGGCCTCTTCCAAGTTCATCTCTAGGTAAGTACAGTCTTTCTTTACACGAGGGTTGTTGGTGTACATGATGTTTTATTAAAATACGACGTATAGCGCTATCTATTAGTTTATATTGGTCAGGCTCAATTTCGATTATACCTATGTAGTAGTTTATCTGAGAGATGGCATATTCATTTATTGCTCTAATTAAATTTTTAGCATTCAAGTTCGATTTGCATAAAGCTTCGACCCTGGATTCTATAGATTTTAGAATTTTATTGAACATGTCGTCCGTGTTCTTACTCTTGTTGGTTTCTGTAATTCCTAAGTACTTGTATCCCTCATGCGATTCCAAAAGCTTAGCGTAATTTTCACAAGTGGACGAGTTAGTCGCGGATTTTTCTACATTCATTTCGAGTCCGACGGTTTTAAAAAAGGATTTTGTTTCTTCGACCATGATTTTAAGATTCTCTTCAGAGGTAGCAAATAATTTTAGATCATCAATAAAGAGCAGGTGATTGCATGTGTAGTGTAGCTCATCTAATTTTACTTCAATCATAGGATACGTTCCGTTGAGTCTTTTACTTAGTGGGTCCATGCATAGTACGAACAGGAGCGGGGATAGGCTGTCTCCTTGAAGGATGCCTCTTTCTACTTTCTTATCAAGGATTACTTCATTTTCTGATCTTATTTCTAAATTCCATTTATTAATAATAAGCCTTAGGAATTTGGCAATCCAAGTGGGAAGTCCTAGTCTTTCTATACATTCCAGTAAGTAGGCATGAGATACAGAGTCGAAAGCCTTTTTAACGTCTATCCATGCAGTCTTTAATTCGTAATTATGCGTTTTATTTAACATGATATTCGTAAGAGCTTGTTCTCTGGCTCCCAGCACCTTTCTTACAGTACCCATCTGGTTTTCAGATAAAAGTCTTCTTTGTTCAACTGTAAGTTGGATCACGGCAGTCACACATTTAGTAGTTAATTTGTAAAGATTGGACATACACGTAATAGGTCTAAAGTCTTTACCAGATTTTGGTGTTCCTTTTGGGATCAGATAAGTTATTCCTTTATAGAACCAGTCTTCTTGTATCTCACCATTTAGACAAGTCTCTTTGATTACATTATATAAGCTTTTGTGGATTGATGTAATGCTTTTGATGAAATAATTGTAAATTCTATCTGTCCCTGCTGCTTTCCAACAAGGTAGCTTCTTAATAATATCGCCAAATTCTTCTTCAGTGGGGAAACAAACTTCTTCAAGGTTGCCAGGGGAATATTCAAGTAAGTACTCTCCAAAAGGTGTGTTATTAGGATTGGAATCATCTGCTTTCCACATTTTCGACCATACTTCTTTTAATTCTTTACTTGAGATGTTGTGGTTTACTGTAGATTCATCATTTAAGTCCCTGTAGAATCTTCCTCTATACAACTCAAATTTTGTATTTTCTCTTCTATATAACTTTCTCTTTTCCCATTTTCTTATTTTATCGGTGTAAATTGCAGACCTGTCTGAGCAGTAGGAGATCATTTTCTTTAAATCTTCTGGCTTAGCTAGAACTAGTCTCTGGGATCCCATGATGCGTCTAGCCTCTTTTAAATTTTCTCCTTTTAGTGCAGCGTTATCTTCCTTATACTTCAACAATAAAGATTTTTTATTTTCGAGTTCATTAATTTTCTCATTGATGTTATTTAGCCACTCACTTTTTATTTTCTCTTTATTAGTTAAAGCTTGGTAAGCAATTTGTACCGATTGTAGAATTTTGGCGATATCTGTCATATTTTCGGGTGGGTGGGTTTGCACAAAGTCCCATACTACTTCGTCGAGCATCTGTATAATTTTCATGTCAACCTTTAGCGTGGGAATTTTCCTTGTCGGTTCAACGTCGGTTATCTGCTTTTTATTTAATTCACTCCAAGTTGTTTTAAATTGGTCTGAAACTCTGCCTTTTAAAGCTTTATCTTTTAAAGAATTTGTCTTAAATATCTCGTCTAGTAATTTGATTCTTTTCCTTCCGTCTTCTTGGCAAAAATTTCTGACTCCTGTAGATTTTCCTGCTTCAGTCTTTAAAATTTCTTTAGCTCTTTTCTTAAACATTATTTCTGAGATCTTTGTGTGAAACTTATCACAGAAAAAGGAGATTGTCTTAGGCCAGTCACCTCTAGGCATCTGTTTCCATCTGCTTAGAATAGCGCTGAGAGCTTCTTGTGGCCACTCTCTTTGAGAAGCCTGCACTTCCCTCAGAATAGCTTCCAAAGAAGCCAGAGTTTCCGAAGCACCAGTTCCTCCGCTATTACTTATTCTATCTTCCTCATCCTGTGGGTTTGTTTCCCCGTTAGGGACTGCTGTAGTTGTTTTTTCAATTTTTTTGTTTTCAGTCTCTTGTTTTTCTTTTTTACCCATAATGCAAAAAAACAAACAATTTTAATTAGTAAAAAATATAAAAAAAATGAATTCTTTCTTCATTTTAATGGGCTTCGATTGCATGTCTTTTCTTTTTTTCTATTTTTTAATTAAAAATGTGGGAAGGAGATCAGTGAGCTGTGATGATGCTGATGGGCGGTGATCGAGTGATGGGAGAAAAGCTTTGAAGGACTTTTCCTAAACCCCCTATGTTCAGCATGGATAGGTGTGAAGCCAACAAAAAGTGCAATAAAATCTCTCATTTAAAAGATGTAAAAATAATTTCTTGATAAATTGATCAATATTTAAATTGATTTAAAGCACAAAAAAAGTTTGTTTGGGCATATAAATAGAAATGAAAAAAAGTTAAAAAAAAACCGTAAATTTTTCTAAACCTTTCACGGATCTTTTTATAAACATTATGGAAATGTTTACACAGTTTTTTTTGAATGCTTTGAAGTGTTTTTTAGGTGTTAATTTTTGTAAATTATAAACAAATTTTTGATTATAAGATATTTAATTTAATCTGCTCTTATTAGAATTTCGTAATTCTATAAAGCAACCATTTTACGCTCTTTATTCTAAAAAACTAAAATATCAAACAAAAATTTAATTTTAATTAATGACATTACACTTAAACGTTTTTAATTAATTTTCGTAAACACACAAAATATCTTCATAATTAATTGTCTCGGTTAATTCGCTTTGAATTTTCTTTTTGGCTCTGTATCTCCTTATTGAAAAAATAATTAAAAAAATAAATAAACCTATCAATGAAAAAAGCGAACCAATTATGATTGTATTGTTGTTTATAGACTCGTTCTCGTTTAATTGATTTAAACTCAAAGCACTTGGTGAATTATGATAATAGTTTGCAGTACCGTCGATGTTAGCGTTTTTAACAAAATTAAGAATGTCAGATTTTTTCGTCAAAAGAGAAGGCTCGTTTGACTTTACAAATTTTTCAGAGGTAGTGTAAACTTTGTCATTTGTATAATTTTGAACTCCAACTGACGATGTAGGCGCACTTAAAGTCGTTGAAGGTAAGGTCGATAAATGCAGATCTTTAGAAATAGTAGGTATTGTTGACATAGTAAGGGCAGAAGGTGCATTTCGATCAAGAGATGTGTTAATCAATGAGCCGTTGTTAAGTTCTGGTTCAATTTCTACTATAGGAATGTTTAACGAATTACTTTTAGCTCTATAATGACCATCAATTAAGTTGTCGATTCTTTGTTTCTTTTCTTTAATTTCAAATGGTAAATTTTCTGGTTTAAATTTTAAAATTGTCCATCGTAATCTTTTAAAGTAATTATGAATCGCCCTATTCACCTCTCCTCCAATATTTTCCGAATCGAATGACGTTAAGTTTAGAACATTATTATTAGATCTCTGAATTTTCAACGTTAAACGTTCAATATTTGGTGCTAAACAAGGCAAAGTTTGAGAAAGAAAACTTTCTAATGAATCTATTTGTTTTTTTAAAAGATTTAAATAATCTTCGTGTAAACGCGAGTTGATATTTGCACTTTTAAAATCCGATCTACTATAATTATAAGAAAGAAAATACATATTCAAAGTACTGCATCTATCAGAATCAATTATACTAAAGCAAACATTATCCTCGGACATAATATCCTGGTGATTCAACAAATGTAATATCCTATTCCATAATTTATCTGATAAACTTATTACTTTTTGATTAAAAGTATAGAGATCAAAAACCTCTGTAGACATCTTTGATGTGTCGATAGCGTCAACAACAGAATTACAACTATAAAAGAACACTTCACAGTCTTTTTTATAAGAAGGCGTATTCGACGTCAAACTTTCTAAAAAATTTCTAAATGGTTCATCGTTATAAGCCATCCCTTCAATTGAAATTTTTTTTATTAGGCAAATTAGACTAAACCTTAAAAAATCAGTTTAGCATTTATTGTATTTAGCCAGAATACAAAGAAGCTTGTTTTGTATACAGGGTGTACAGTAATTATAAAAGGTCATAAAATTTTAGTATTAAAGTCTGCAATTTTAAATTTAAAAGGTTCTAAAACAATATCGATAACCTTATGAGCTGCGATGATCACAGCAATTAATTAGAATTTATTCTAGTGATAAATAAAAACTGATTATGTATACTGATGTACACAAATGTCATCATGAGGGGTGCGACTAAAGACGTATTCATAGACAAGTACATACAAGCAATTTGTTTTTTACATTTATAAGATAACGAGGTTTTGTTTAAAAAAATCATTTATCAAATTTTATTTTTAATTGCACATTATACGTAGAAAGTAAAAATTCAATCTCGATTTTATTTGTTTTTTAAGTGTAAACTCAATTGCAGTAGCAATGCTAGCTTCTTTCTTTTGTTATTACTTGAAAATTTCCTTAATATTTTTAATATGTTCTTTTTACATGATTGATGCGAGTTTCGCGCAAACATATTTAAATTACATAACTCAGACTAAAAGCTGTTATCTCTAGATTTTAAAACTAACCTCTAATTTAAAATTTATACCTGTATCATTTTGCGTGTAATCTCTACTAATTGTTAGTTTTGGCATTGTTGTATTTGATTTATGTTGGAGAATATATAATATAATAAGTAAACTCCTTATGATTGTTATTTCCCACGACATTTTATCTAGACCACAAGCCTGTTTTTTACGATTATAGTGGGTATCAAACATTGGAAACTATGGCATTAGATAATATACCGTCATCTCCATGATATGCAAAATTTTCTCTGCATTTTTTTTGTTATTTATCAGTTACTATCTTAAAAAAAAATTTTTGCATTTGACGATTAATGATAAAATTTTTATCTAACAATATCTTTGTTTAGTGCCTTGTCGTGAATATTGCCACACCACAACTCTTACGGATGTCTTTCATATTATTAAATCTGCAGCCATCTCTAATACACTTCTTTAATTGATTTGTTTACAATGCTGATAATAAAAATCTTTGAAATATTTTATTTAAATGTACAAATGGTAACCTGAACTGTGCAAAATCGCAATAAAACTTTCTTTAATTTTCATATTTCCATAAACATCACATCGTTAATTTCCAAAACAGATAATGGCAACGTTTTTAGTTTAAACGTAAAATTTTAAATTTGAACAATTGTTTATCAATTTTAATTGCAAGTTTATAGAATTTCAAAAATGCTTCGAAATGCAAAAATGCACAGTGCTCAATAATTACTGTTTCTAGCATTCCTAAAAAACGTGTTCACACAGATTTAAATACACGATATGCATTTTTTGCATATTGAATAAAAACATCGTTTCTTTGGATGTCTAAAATATTTTTTAAGTAAAGTTTGCCTTGTTAAACTGATGACTAAATTTTTCATCGTATGTTTTTTTATTTTTTACGCTTATGACATAACTTTACTTCGGCCGCACAAATTATTAAATACAAATGTCATGTATCCTAATGTATATTTATTATGCGGGCACAAATTGTCTTTTAAATTAAAATCGTCTAAAATAAAAGATTTCAGGCTACTTATCTTATTTTAAATATTTTTTGAATTTAATAAACACAATATTTTTATTTTTTATATCACATCATACTCCATCGTCTTGGTAAACAAATTCTCAAACAATTCCGTACAATATTTATAAACATCATTTTCAGATTTAGAAGCCAGGTTCTCTATAGCTAATGTCATCAATTCTTCTACTATTATTTCATTTTTAATTAAAAGTGATTTTGAATACATGTTAGCCGCATTATCCAAATTATTTATCAGATGTTCAATGTATCCAAACGTAGCGTAAAACTTCCAATCTTTATCACATTTATTTAAATAATTAATTGATTCAGTAATTTTTCCTTTAAATAAAAAACAATAAACTCTCAGTAAATAATGTTGTGGGTTATTTTGACTTGCTAGATAACTCAGTGCTTCATCGTAATACTCACAAAACACAAGTAAACTCACATATTTCTCTTGTAATTTAGCATTTCTTTCAATATTCAAACCTTCTTTAAAGTAAAAAGTAGCCCTATCATAATTAGTCATTCGTTGATGTTCACATGCAAGATAATATATTGGTTTCCACGATCCAATTAGTAATCTATGTGAAATATTAAAACAAGATACAGCATTTTCGCATTCCCTTAAAGCACTATAACAAATTCCCAAATACAAAAATAAAAATCCATTTTTTTCGTATCTAGCTCCTCTCATTAAACATTTTTTAGCTTCTTTATAATCTTCTAACATTAAAAAATACAAACCAAGTGATAAGTAAGTGTAAATTGAATTTGGATAAAGTTTTAAGGCCGCAAATGATAAATTAAATAATAGTTGTTTCTTTTTATTTCTAAATAAATCTTTTGAAGTAGTAAAAATATAAATTGGATTATAAAATGGCAGATCATAAAAACACGGTCTATGTGCCATAAACAAATTTTTAGGGTTCTTTTCCTCAAAAAAAAAGATTTCGCTACAAATCGCCTTAATCCGTTCATTACTCTGAGAAACCATTTCAATTAATTCCCTTTTTGGTATTAAGCCATCTTTATAAAGATAAAACAAACTTTCTAAATTATTGTTATCTAAATTAAAAGATTCTTTTAACTGTTTAGCCCGAATCAAATCAGATTTTGTTATTGCTTCATAAAATTGTTCTATAGATTTTTCATCTATTTCTATTTTATAATCAAATTCATTCTCATCAATTATTATTGAATTATCATTATTATTAGATAAATTTTCATTATTTTTAAATTTAAATTCACAGTCATAATCTTTTTTAGAAGATGTTAACAATTTGCTTATGGTGGTATCCACCATTTTTGGTTTTTCTTTATCACCCAAATTATGTTTAGCTTTATAATAAACAATCTTAATTTGAGGATTTTCTATTAAATGACCGTTATCTTCTATTAATCTTACAATTCTTGTAGCACAATCCAATCGTAATAAACCTTTTAAAAGTAAAACCATGACCTCTATATTTTGAGTAATTCTATACAAATATTCAGAAATTAGAACGGAAGACCAACACAAATCATTTTCGTAAAGTTTTAAAGATAACGAGAATAAGAAAGATGGCTGTACTTTTTTCTTAAGGGACATTGGCAGGAAAGGGGTTTAAAATTTTATATTCGTAAATACAGGTGTGGTTTTGCGTGGGAATATAAAGATTGTTAGAGTATTACAGGGTTTAATATGTATAATATGGAGTATATTACGCAATACAAAATATGAAGCTTCCCGTTTTGTGTTAACCTGCAGTATCTTGCAAGTGTAAATTTAATTTTTTTAAATTTTTTTATTTGGCAGGTGTCTATTAAATTAAAAATTATTTAAGCTATAACGGTCAACCTTAAAAAATCTTAAAACAAATAAGTCTCCTTATCTCGTTCTTTGTTTTTTAAATTTTTCTTTTTATTTCTCCCATGAAAATAAAAATAAACAATCTCGAACACATTCTCAAACAAATCCAAAATATTGAAAAACCAACCACAAAAGAGCATTCTAAAGTTCTGAATACTCTTAAAATTTTCTTAGAAGATAATACGGATGTTCAAGACCCGGCTATTCTCAAAATAAAACAAGAATTTCTCATTAGTAAATTTTTCAATTTGTCCAAGACGAGAAGAACTGAACCAAAAGAACACAAAGAAGATTTTAAGAAGTTCATAGATAAATTAAAAGAAGAAATGTTGTGTAAAAATGATAAAGAAGAAATATTAGAGGAGGTTGATGATGATTTTGGATCAATTCCTGACTACAGTGACCTCTTTAAAGATTTTAAAAAAGTAAATGAAGATTCTCAAAAAGTAAGTGAAAGAATTGATTTGATTACTTCAGGGTTAAGTCATAAAGAAATAAAAAACAATGATAACACTAAGACAATCATAAATTACTTCAAGACCTTGTGAAATAAAAATAAATGTTTTAAAAATGCAAATAAACAACAATTTTGAAAAAATTCCTTCTGTTATACAGGCTTTGTTTTTATTTTACATGTCTGCAATTTTCTTAACAACATCGTAATTTAAACAAGCATTTTAAAAAATCCGTATCTATAACGTTTAATCTAACTAATACCCGTTTAATATTCTTTTTAAAACTCCTTGACTATTTTTCTCTAAATCCCTTGACTTTATTTCCCCTCAACTTTTTTGATGGACGTTATTTTAAGACTCAAAGGAATTAAAAAGGAAGAGATATTAGCAATAACTAAAGATAAAGATCAAATTATAGTCCAAACTTCTGCTAAAAATCATTATTTTACAATAGAAAAGAAGAAAGGATCATTTATCTTAGTACAAAAAGATGTAAAAGTAATTAATTACGAGTGTAAACCCCTTGGTAAATAATTAATGAGCAGGACGTACAACAATAAAAAACAAATTGAAGGCCGTATTAGGAAAAAAGAAAGGGAAGAAGCAAAAAAGGCAGAAATTGAAAGGAAAATTAAAGAAGAGGAAGATAAAACTTGGCTGATAGGAGCCAAGACGACAACACAAAGGGATTTGAAAATACAAAAAGAGAATGAACGTTTAGAGAAGAAGAAAGCCTTGCAGAAAAAATATGAAGAAGAATTTAATTCGATGTAAAAAGTTAAATGTGATGAAAAGGGCTAATATAACGGGCAGAATGGTTATTACAGGGTTTATGATCTCTGACATAATGGGCAGGGCCCTTAACAATGGTTTAAAGATCTGTGTATATAATGGCTTTAGATCTCTTCATAAAGGGTGCAAGACTTATTTGCAAAAACTAACGGTCATCATTACTACCGCCAAGATTGTTATAAAAAATGGGCAAGGGTCATTTTATTTAGCCAAAGTCTTGAACCAAGGACACCTGATCTATCTACTTTTAATTAAAGGACCTCCTTCTTGTACCTGCCATTCTGTTTTACATCTTCTTTTTACTATTTTTTTCTGTGTGGTTCTCTGATATTACAAAATTCTCCGTACTCAATAAAGGCAAACTTCTTTTTTTATTTTTTAATGATTTTTCATTTTCGTCTTGAATGACAATTTTATCTTTAATTGGTGGAGTATCAAGATATTTAAAAGAAGGTGATTTGTCATTTGTGTCAGTTTCTGATTGTTTGTCATTATCAAAGTGTTTATCTTTATGATTAATATCTTGGTCTTCCTTATCAACATCTCGATCATTAGTATTTTTATCTTTAACTTTATCATTTTTCTCTTTAAGCTTAACGTACGCATCTTTTATTTTTCTCAATTTTTCAATGATTTTTTCGTATTTTACAATTAAAATTTCTTTTGTTTCTAATTTTTCTTTTGTTTCTCTAGATTTTTCTGTAATTTCTTGTAAATTATCTTCTAAATTCCGAATACTGTGGTCTTTTTTTAATATTTCGCAATTTAAATTAGTCACGTACTCCCTGATATTTTCGTTTTCTGTTCGGATTTGATCCAATTTTTCTATTACGTCCGTGTATTCTTCACTTTGGAAATTATCTAATTTGGATTTTAATAAAATAATTTCATTTTTTAACATGTTGTTCTCGTGTTTAATTAAGGAATCAATATTATTTGAATTTAAATTATTTTCTATCAAAGATTTTATGATCGAATCCTTTTCTTGTAGGTCATTTTTAATTAAAAATATAAAATTTTTATAATCTAATCCCATATTTTCATATTGATCACACAACATTACCATATTATGAACAATATCATTAAGATTATGATTTAATTCATAAAAAACATCTCCTATTTCATTTGGTATCTGGATCATTGTATTAATTATAATTTGTTGATTCTCAAATTTGCTTAATTTGATACTATGCCCCTCTAGTTCCTCACATTTATTTTTGTAAATTTCACATTTCATTTTGTACATTTCACTTAATAAATCTTGTTCATTTTTAAAATCTTCATAAAAATTTGATATTTCACTAAAATCATTGATACACAATCCGATTTTTTTATATAAATAGCCCAATTCCCTTCCTAAAAGCGCCACGATATCCGTTCTATTCGATAAAATGTAAGTTGAATACCTTTCTTCACTTTCCTCTAATTTTTTTGTTAAATCTATAATTTTTAATCTGTAATCCCTTACTAAACCATTAGATCTTATTAATTCATTGCTTACTTCATTGTATTTATCCACAACTTGATCTAAATTTCTTTGTTGATTAATTAAATTTTGAATTTCTTGATTTAAAAACTGAATTTCATGATTTTTTTTTACATTTTCATTTTCCAAATTAATTTTTAAAGAATACAAATCCACAAATTGATCATAAAGATTATTTTTTTCATTTGATAAAATCGTAATTTCTTCTATTAATTGATCGTTATCAATGTTTGTAGGGGATTTTGTAATAAAAGTATTATCAGAGACTGTTTTAACATCAGCCTTACTAAGATCGTCTTCATTTAAAACATTCCTATTATCAATATCAGACTTAACTTTTTTTTCAATCTCATTTTGTAATCGATCATTTTCTTTAGATAACGTTTGTATCATTCTAATCAAATTTTGTTTTTGTTGATTTGTATCTTCTGATGATTCTAACAAATAAGTCAATTGTTTTTTTTGATCAGTAATTTTATTGGTAAGGCGCTTATTAATTTTTTCATATTCTTCTAAACGTAAATTTAATTGATTGTCTTTGTTAATTACTTCATTTAAAACTTTTTCTATTTCTTTTTTTTTATCTTCGTAATTTTTTTTTATAAAATCGGACTCTTTTTTTTTTGTTATTTTTTTTAAAAAGTTAT
The DNA here is from genome assembly GCA_029849275.1 of Papilio elwesi. NCBI lineage: Eukaryota > Metazoa > Arthropoda > Insecta > Lepidoptera > Papilionidae > Papilio > Papilio elwesi. The sequence goes on along the minus strand of CM056716.1, from coordinate 1,678,528 downwards.
TTTCCCTTTGTAAACTTTGATTTTTTGATTTTAAAATTTCATTTTCAACTTTTTGAACATGTTTTTCTATTTCATTTTGATTTATTTTTTTTTGTAACAACTCTAATTGTCCGTTATTGTTTTTTAATTTTGACTCTGTTTCATTGATTTTTCTTTTAAAAGTGGCCATAGCAGTTTGGTGGATATTATGTAAATTCTTAATTTCTATTTGTATTTTTTGAAGGATTTGGATTGGTATTAAGTTTTTTTCTTCCGTAGTTAATGTTCTAAGAATAATTGGATCGGACTCCATTTGTTTTTTTCTAAAGGGGCAGATTTGAAAAAATATAAAAAAAGTGAAACGTATTGTTTTGAATTCAAAATGAACTTTTGTAAAAATTAAGTAGTAAAATTATTGTTGATTTTTTGAGCGACAGAATAGTAGGCATCGGACTTAGTGCTCCTACGACACTTAGTTCTCTGCATTTCTGGCCCTTAAAATAATGAAGGTACGTTTATATTTCAAAATCTGTTGAACAAACGGGAAGGCCTCTGATCGACAAATGTTGAGAAAATCAAATAAAAAATAATGGAAACTTGTACATTTTACGATAAACACACACGCATAATTAAAATTTTCGATCTCTAGTATAATTATTTCTTTTGTTAAAAGGCGTTTGAGAGCATCTCGTTTTTTTCAAGTATCAATGCGAGTCTGTGTACCAATTATAAAGTATTTTATAACATAAAATCTCTTACAAAAGCACAAATTCTAATAACACTAGGCTTTATTGAATTAATTTTAACATATTTTAATATATTTTTAATGTCTACTCCCCTCTCCTTTTTCATCAATTACATCAACAATAGATCTTTTAAAATGTTCAGAAGTAAAAATATCATTATGTTCTGATCTCTTTAATAGTATTTGAGTTATATCTTCATTATTTTTCTTGAGTACATCAGAATTATAAGGCAAGACAATTGTGTCCTTCTCTGAAGTAAAAATTAAAATTTTTGTTTTTATTTTTTTGATTAAAATTAAATTGTCCCAAGAATCAATTAAAAGCCAAGACAGAAAATTGACTTTACTTTTTACTACATCTCTTAAAGAAATAAAAGGATTACTAAGTACTATCTTTTCAAATTTAATTAAATTTCCTAATTTAAGTACAAAAGAACATCCGAATGAATAGCCAAATCCAAATTTACGTGTATTTCTCTTATTTAAAAAGGTGCCTATTACTTTTAAATCTTTTGTAATTGATTTTTCAGAAGGAATGCCTTTATTTCCTGAGAAGCCTCTAGGAATATAAGTGAAAATATTAAATTTAAAATTTGTTATTTCATTAACCATTAAATACGCCTCCTCTTGTAAAACATTACCAAAAGCTAAGTAAATATCAATTTTAGAATTATTATCAATGAATCTTAAGTCTATATCAGTACCATCTTCTGATTTTAGTAAAATTTTTTTTTGTAAATTCGGATCTTTATAATCTGATTTTGCTTCAGAAAGATATAAATTTCTTTGGAATACAAAACAAATTGAGAATAAAAGGAAGACGAGATTGCAAAATATTAAAAAGTAAAAAGTGTGATTGTATTTTAAAAAGATCATAAAAAAAACTTAAGGGTTTACTAAAAGGGAAATATTTTGAGAAATATTACAAAGGAGATGAGTCAGTTAAAGTTTAAAAATGACATATTTAAAGGGATTAAAGAGGTTGGCAGATGAAGTTACTAGAAGAAAAGGGTGTCAAATAAAAGACTTAAATTAATAAAGGGTGTCGAAAAGCTAGTTAAAGATAAGAAAGGAAGTCGCTTTATTAATAACTAATCTTCTAAATCCCTTTATCCTTCTCTCATTTTTTTAAATCTGCCCTATTCCTTACCCTTTACAGTCCCACTTACTTAGCGCCATCCCCTTAATCATTAACCCCATTTATATTACAACATCCCCATAATCCCTTACAACAGCCCCCTTATTCATACACCCCCCTTAATCATACCCCCTTTTTATTAATCCCCCCTTCCTTATTCATATACCCCTTTTTAATAATGTCAGCTTTATTTCACTTAGATGCCCTTTTTAGATTGTTCATTCTTCTTATTTGCACTTCGACTTACATCAAAAGAACTTTTCCTTCAATGATAAACAAAAATACAAAAGGCTTCTCTTCTTTTTTTTATAAATGTTCTGTAGTCGGCGAAAGACTTTCTCCTTACGTGGCAGGAATTTGTTTGATACTTGGAATTAAGAAATTTATATCTTTTTTTATATAAAAAATGTTTTTAATTATTTTTTAACTCCTTTACTTTTCTAACTTTCTTTTCTAGTTCTAAAAGCTTCTCGTGTCTCATTTTAACGTAATCGTACGTATCTTGGCTTTTTGTTAGACCTACTTTCCTTTTTAATATTTCTTTTTTTACTATTTCACTTGCTTTTTCCAAATCATCTGTTTCAGCCAAAATATTGTAAAATAAATCCAATAAAATCATAAGGGGCAAATCCAATAAAGGGCAAATTTGATTTGAGCTTGTGTCTCTAATCCCGAAAATCTACTCAACTCTCATCTTCATAAATTTAAATCAACCCTTACCCTTTTTATAAACAACTATGTTCAAAATCCTTTTTCTTACAACTTGTGTTTTACTACCAATCGCTTACTTAATAAATAGAGTAAAAGAAGGAGATATAGCAATAATAGGATACAGTGGGATACTCTTGGCTTTAACTCTTGGGATGATTGGAACAGCTAAAGGAATGATAAGCATTTCTAGTTATGTCTCTGGTGCTTCTCTTGTAACTCCTCGTGTAGCCACTAAATCAATTTTTGGGATTGTAATTTGTGAGGCGGGAATGATTTGTACTGTCTTACACGTAGTACAATCTGCCATGAAGGTTATTACTATGAAACAAACTTATTTAAATAACTTTTTAATGATGACTTCGTGTATTATAGTCGGTTCTAGTATTTATTTCTCTTGTGTATCCGTTGGTATAATTTGTGGAATAATTACAATGATGGACGCCAAAGATTCTTCTCTTTTCTTTAAAATAATAGTAATGGAAGTAATCCCTGCTGGTATAGGAGTACTTGGGTTTGTTTGTGGTGTAATATTTAGTTCTAAGATAGATGATCCTAATTTTGTTAAATAAAAATAATTTTTTGGCTAAAATGTTGTTTAAAACGTGGTGGAATGTTAAAAAGGCTGACAATGGGCAGTCTTTGCTTAAGGTTCAAATTTTAAAATGTACTCGGGCGCCATAAAAATTAGATACGTCCTTGATTGTAATAGCTGTATTAGTGCAGTAAAAGCAGGGCGTATGTTAATGGCGGATTAAAATAGCTGATTTCTAATGAAATGAATTTGGGCGCCATAAAAACTTTATACGTCCTTGTTTGTAGTAGCTGTAAACGTACAGTAATAAAAAGGCTGTTTATTTTCCGTAATAAAATGGCAGATCTCCAATATTGTTGTTCATTATTTTTTTTTATTACATTTTTTAAACCCTCCTTATAAAAATAATAATGATCATTAATATTAACGGTATAAAAATTTATTTTCCGTATAAATACATTTATCCAGAACAATACGAATATATTAAAGAAGTTATAAACTCCTTGAATACCCCTGGTCATATTTTGATCGAAATGCCTTCTGGAACAGGAAAGACTGTGGCTTTACTAAGTGCAACTGTCAGTTATCAAATGCATGTTAAGAAAAAATTAAAAATTGTTTATTGTTCAAGAACAGTAGGAGAAATTAATAAAGCATTAGATGAACTGAAGAAATTAAACGAATACATAAAAAAATATGAATCAGTGAAGTTTTTGGGACTTGGTTTAACTTCTAAAAAAATATTGTGCATTAATGAAAAAGTTTTAAAAAGCAATAATGTTGATTTAAATTGTAAAAGGTTGTTAGATAAAGAGGAATGTGGATATTATGAGAATTTGAAGAATGGTAGTGTATTTTCTGATCTTGAAGATCATAAAAATGAAAATAATTGTGATAAACAAGATCTATTACATAATCATCAAAATTTTGATTCGCATTTTATTGAAGGTGTCTATGATATTACTGATTTAATTAATCTAGGAAAGAAAAACAATATTTGTCCTTATTACTTTGTTAGGAAAGCCATTAATGAATGTGATTGTATAATTTATACTTATAATTACTTAATAGATCCAAGGATTTATGGAATTGTCTCTAAAGATTTAGGGCGAGATTGTATTGTAATTTTTGATGAGGCTCATAATATTGATAGTCATTGTATAGAAGCACTAACTTTTGAAATACGGAGACACACTTTGGATAGTTCAACTAGATCTTTAAAAAAAATTACAAATTTGTTAGATCAACAGAAAAAATTACAAAAAGATAAATTGGTAAGTGAATATCAGAAGATAAAAGGAACTTTAAAGGGTCAAGTAGAAGATACAATTCCTTATTTCTATTCGAATGCAGAGAAAAAATATGAATTTGTTCCTGGGAATTTAAGAGATTCGTTTCATTTTGTTGGAGTTTTAAAACGGTTTGTTGAATTTTTAAAAACAAAATTAAAAACAACACATTTAACTACGGAAAATCCTAATGCTTTTTGTCAAAGTATCAGAGATTTAACTTTCTTAGATAAACGAACTTTGAAATTTTGTTCTCAAAGATTAGGAACACTTTTACAATCTTTAAATTATGAAGATGAAGACATTTTTAATTTAAAACGGATTGCTGATTTTGGAACGATGCTCGCAATGTACTCTAAAGGATTTTCTGTGATTTTTGAACCATATGACAGTCAGGCTCAAAGTGTTTTTAATCCAGTTTTGAGATTGGCCTGTTTAGATTCATCTATTGCTATTTCTCAAATTTTTGCAAATTTTAATAATGTGATTATAACGAGCGGTACCTTAAGTCCAATAGAAATATATCCAAAAATTTTGAATTTTGTGGCAAAGAAAACAATCGAAATTGGCGCATCTTTAGAACGTAATTCCATTTCGCCACTTTTTGTGACTAAAGGAAATGATCAAATGACAATTAAATCAACAAATGAGGATGCAGTCGAATTGGATTTAAAACGAAGAAGAACTCTCTAACTACATCATTTTCTTTGAGATCAGAACCATCTGTTGTTAGAAATTACGGAAATTTAATAATTGAATTATCAAAATCAGTACCAGATGGTATAATATGTTTCTTTCCTTCTTATTTGTACATGGAAGAGATCGTAAGTCTTTGGTCTGAAAACAACATTATAAACGAAGTTGCCAAAAATAAACTTGTGTTTATAGAATCACCTGACTATAGAGAAACTGAACTAGCATTGAAAAATTATAAAAAGGCTTGTGAAAACGGAAGAGGCGCAGTAATGTTTTGTGTGGCCAGAGGAAAGGTTTCTGAAGGAGTTGATTTTGAAGATGGTTACGGTAGATGTGTTGCGATAATAGGTGTGCCATTTCAGTACACGGAGAGTATTCGACTTAAGAAAAGATTAGATTTTTTAAGGAACGAGTACAATATTAATGAATATGAATTTTTGACTTTTGATGCTATGAGACACGCGGCACAATGCCTAGGAAGAGTCTTGCGAAATAAACTAGATTATGGATTAATGATTCTTGCTGATCAACGTTTTGAAGGAAAAGATAAGAAAGAAAAGCTTCCGAAGTGGATACAAGGATACATTGAGCCTGGAAATTGTAATTTAAGTGTGGACATGGCTTTAAGTATAAGTAAGCGATTTTTTAGAGAAATGGCGCAGAAGTTGCCTGAGAAAGGAGTGACGATGTTGGATCTTGAGGATATTTCGTAAAAAATGTGTAAAAGGTGAAATAAAAGGAAGTAGTAAAGAACAATAATATAAAAAAATCAAATGTGTAAAAAATAATTTAAAGTTATTTTAAATTCAAATGCAATTGTAAAAACTTACAAAACGTTTGTTCTTAGTTCGCGAAACGGCATGTTATCTTGTAAATTGTTGGATTAAAATTTTTAGGTCTTTTTGTTAAGCAAGACAAGTGTTTAAAAGAGCATTGTTAGACTTGAAATTAGAAAATACGAGTAGATGAATAATTAAAATGTGTCGATGTCCACGAAAAATGGTGTTGGTATTCTCTTATACGCTTCTATCTGATATCATCGCACAGTTATAATAAATAGATGGTTTCTAGTATAATTACATAATTTAAATGATCTGGACTTCTCAGACGTCGACAAAAATAAAACAGATGATTTAATGACATGGTTAATTTGTCAAAGCTGTTTAATCTTTAATTTAAATAAAAAACAAAAACTTAAACTAACTCTTTTTATTTTTACTTCATCTTCAATCGCAACTCAGCATTGACGTGTTTATTAAAAAGATATAAAGCTCCGAAGAAGTTGACCAATAAAGAAACGATAAAGATGCAGAGGAAAATATTGTAAGAAACATTTTCAAGGCCTAAAACTGTAAATTGAGTTTTAGGGTCGAGATTTACGAGCTCTTTATAAAATTCATCTGGAACATAAACGTGATCGTCTTTAACATCTCCCGTATGTTTTTGTAGCAACACTACGTTCTTGTAATCGAATAATGCGACTAATAACATCTGAGGGAAAATAGTAAAAATACATCCAAAATACTTAATTTTGTCCGCGTAACTAGGAATTAATCTTTGAAACATATATATTAAACCAATAAGCAAAGCGGGAGCTGTTACAAATAAACCAACTCCGAACATAATACTACTAAGTATTTTGGATTTATTTGAGAATCCAAAGAGACATTTCATAAAAATGTAGTTGATCGTAAAACATCCTACAATAGAAATGAAATAGATAATATACCAATAATTAATAAGAGGCAAAAGTCCAGACCATAAAACCATGCTAGCCGTGCAGGAAAACCAAAATGCAGTCACAAAAAAATCGTGTAAAAAGTACCCTAGAAAACACGTCAAGACGGAATATTTTGCACTGTAAATATCCTCAAGAATCTGCACTCTGTTGTCACAAACATTTCTTAAATAGAACATATAAATATAACTAACACCTAAAAACTTTTTAAAGAGGAAATACGAAGAAAATCTTTTCATATCTGAAGTGAAGTAAGTTTTTGCGTGATCGGTTAAATCTTTTAAAGTGTCACATTCAAAAGATACTTTAAGTAAAGTATCGACAATAGCATTTAAAGCATTTTTATAAAATAAGGATGAAAGTAAAAGTAAAATAAGCATATAAACGATTAATGTGAAAAAGATTCCCTCAGTTCTGTATGCATTGAGATAAAAGCGCCTCACAAATGTCATCATATTCTTAAATGAAAAACTCTTTTCAAAATATCGACTAGACAATTTGTCCACCAGTACATTGCTTCTACGAAGTTCTTCATATTTTTGTCTGTTTGCATCAATGATCTGGTCAACATTAGATCGGAATCTACTAATTTCTGGTGGATGTGGATTTTCAGAGTGTAACTCAAAAAGAAATTCAGCCAATGATATGCCTTCTAGCTTAGGCATGTTATTCTTATCGAGCCAATCAGGAATATCTTTGATTTTTCCGTCATAAAAAACGCCACCTTTGCCAAGATATAAAATATTTTCAAACAAATTGAAAAGAGCTTCACCAGGTTGATGTAATGATATTACGACTATCTTATTATTTTCTTTAGCGTAAGTCTTCATAAAACTTATTAAAGTTAAGGCAGAGTGCGAATCAAGTCCAGATGTAGGTTCATCCATAAAAATTATTTCAGGATCAGAACACATTGATAATGCGATCATAGCACGTTTACGTTCACCACCAGATAAAGATTCCATATAAGCATGTCTTTTTTCAAAAATATTAGATCTCCTCAATAAATCTTCTGCGAAGCTCAACTTTTCTTTTTTTGGTGTAAATGGCTGATAGAAATCTAAATTATATAAAATACATTCTAAAATACTAAACTTAGTATAAAAAATATCTTCTTGTTTTAAGTAAGCTACTTGATGAACCCAATCATAGGCATTACGCTCTTTGCCATTGTACAAAATGGTACCATAAGACTTACAGTCATTAGAAATTCTGCCTAATAACATGTTGAATAATGTAGATTTACCAGCTCCACTTGCTCCCATAACTGCCGTAAGTTCACCAGAAACAAACTTACCAGAGACACCATCAAGAAGCCTGACGTATTCTGTAGTTACTTTCTTATCTTCATTTTTAACTTCTAGAAATAAATCTTTGAATTCGAAAACTTTCTGTGTCATTGGGGATAGTAAGAAATAATTTCTGTTTAAATGCATTCTGTTTAGGGATATTTTGTAAAAAGGAGTAAATGAACTTAATGGTTATTTACTATAAAAGGTTCATACATATGAGTTTTGGTTATTGCAATTTAAATTAGAATGTTTAATAAATTTATAAATTATCAGTTTTATTTATCAAAATTGATTTTTCAGCACTATGATTTTTTAAAGCATATCAAAGTTAAAATTTAAAACAAGTAATTTTGTTTTTGTATTACGGTTTAACTAATAACTTTTGATTTGTCAAGGCCGGTAAGCGCAAACTCGCCTGTAGGCGAGTTTACGCTTACTCGCCTGGAGGGGTTAAAGCGTAAACTCGCCGAAAAAAAAATTATAAAAATACACAAACAAAGTCTGAAAAAAATCGAGACAAAAGTTTTAATTAAAAATAAATAAATATAAATTTATAGAAAAAATAAATGAAAATGCAAATAATTTTTAATCTTCAAAATCAAATGTTACTACATCATAGATACATTCCAAATATGTTTTTCTAGAAAGATGATCAAAATTATCAGTAAGATATCTTAATATTAATTCCTTTTCATCAATTTTAAAATCAAAGAAACCATCATCATATTTTAGGAGATTATAGATATCACACTCTTCCATTAGAAGGATACTAGTAATAAATAAAGCTATGTTAGGATTGGGGATTTCCATTCTTTGATTTAATGTCCTGTTCCAACTTTCTGCATTGTTGGATGTTCTAGGAATCCCTCTTTCGATCCTAGAAAAGGCATTCCAAAATTCAATAGGTGTACCAACATTGCTTCTTTCTTCCCCTTCAACGGACAAACCAAGATAATTTTTTTCAAAGTAATTTCTAAAAGAATAAATGGATTGTAAACTATTGGATTCTATAAATTCCTTAATATCTGAATAAAACTCAAGAACGTTCTGGGTCGGAACGAAAGCCAAACACAACATTAGTTTAAAGGCTTTTCTATATAAAGGATTGCTTCTAAAAATACTAGTTTCCCCCAAACTTGATACTCTTTTCCATGCAGCTTGTCCCAAATGAAACAAGCATCCATGGTATTCCGCCTGTGGAAAAGTAATTTTTAGAGCATTAACAAGTGCTCTTTCAAAATCGGTCACTATAAATTTTACATTCATTGGCACCAGCTCTTTACATTTATTGAACCCCCTTATATATGATGATTCTGTTTTGTTTTTTAATAAAATATATATGAAAGGAAAAGATTTAGCATATAAATAACCATGTACCACTACGATCTGGTAGAATCCTTGGGGTGATGATTTAAAACTACCATCAATTATAAAAGTCTTTGTCTTAGAAATATATTTTTTTTTAAATTCAGAGAAGAAAATAATAAACCTTTCTTTATCTTCGAAACCACTATCGTACCGTAAAAAGGAATTCCCTTTCGAATCATGCTTTAAAACATCAGGTATATCTATAATACCCCCAGTAATATACCCTATCTGGTTATTTCTTACTCTTCTGATGACATCCATCATGTATTTGACCGAAGGCATTTCTGAAATATTATTACTTTCCTTCAAACTAGGTAGTTCTTTACTAACAATATCGAAAGCCTTTTCAGATGATTGTATTGATTTTTCTCTGATAGTTCTCATTGTTTTTTTTTTCAGAATTAAATCAGGGACAGTAGGATGAGAATGTCCTACCTGTTTTTCAATTTCATAATCATTTTTTAAAAATAACGCTCCTCTACAGGAACGATTGTAGCACCTCCATCTCTGAGACCCATCTCTATTATAGTCTAGATTGTACATATGGTCTTCGTAAACTAGTATGTTAGCTCCTCTTTGACTCTTGAAAAATTCAAATTTTTCTTCCATTATAAGGGTTAATATTTTTTTAAAAAAAAGTTCGGCGAGTTTACGCATTAACCCCTCCAGGCGAAAAAGCGTAAACTCGCCTGTAGGCGAGTTTACGGCGATCCCATATCAAAGTTAAAATTTAAAACAAGTAATTTTGTTTTTGTATTACGGTTTAACTAATAACTTTTGATTTGTCAAGGCTTTTTTAAATGTAATTTTCTTGAGTAATCAGAAAATAAATTTGATAATTTAATTCAAGTAAATATTTAAAATTACTACTTAAATAAATCAAAGGTGTATTGGAGCTGAGTTATTATATGAAAAATACAAATTTAATTTATGATTTATTATTGAGTAAAAAAAAATAATCTGCATTTTTTGGATTTCTTTGTGAGCTCTTGTAATCTGTTGCAAAAGTTTCGCGAAAATAAAATTCTTGATACTAAATCATAGAATTAGTGTTAACAAAGTCTTAGCTCTTCCATACTAGATGTTAGCGAAAACAAACTACAATATAGTGTACATTGATCATCATTGATATAAATTTGTAGTAAGATTATGAAGCATATGTGACCATTTATAGTGACCACTTTTAATCGAATCGCAACGATTTGCTTTAATAAGTAAAAATTTGATTTAATCAAAATTTATATTAATATGGCATAAGAATTCTAATTTATATTTAAAAATTATAAAATTCTTCATATCTTACTATAACTACACTATTTCGATAGTCTTCTTAAACGCATATTTTTTTGGAAAGAAAAATGGAGAGTTTTCTTCGTAGATGTTACTAAAAAGCATTCATTTATACAAAATTCACATCAAAAGGTTTAAAAAAAATTAAAAATAAATGCAAAAATATCTTATGGCTTATCCCATTGATTAATATAATCTCTGGATTATTTATTTTTATAATAGAAAAATTATAAGCTCTTTTTAATCATTTGTAATGCCATCTCACTTTAATCTCACAGTCTTAACTATAATTTTTTGATTGAAAATGTATGTAAATTACAAATCTTAAACAGTGATCAAACAAGCGACTTATATCTTACTTTTGGCCCACTCATAATTGTTTTTTAATATGATTATCTGTAAAATGAATTTCTGTTGAAGTTGTAGAACAAAACTTGCGTTTTTTAAACAACAAAGTTTAAAATTTTTGTAAAGTATTGTTGTTTTTTTTTGCATAAAATTTTATCAAAATTTTGTGTTTTAATTTTTGTGAGGTAATATGTGCCATTTAAAGACTCCGATATTTATAAATATTTAACCATGGCTATATTATGAAGCATTATATTCAGTTAAATGCACTATTGAGCTATTAATCTGTTTTTTTATAAGATTTTGATTAATAATGATTTATTAATCAGCAGCCGTTATCGGAATTTGATTAAGGTTTGCTTCATTATATTAAGTGCATTTGTGAATACATTCTTAATTTTTTCTACAAACCGTTATGTTTGTTTAGATTGTTTCAAAATAATGTATAAATAAAAAAAAACAAAAGTAAACAAATGCAATCAACAAGAAAGATTCAAAGGCGAAATACAAGAAATGCAACAATGGTTATAAATTTTAATCCAGGAGAAACGGCTAACGTGAATGATGTGAATAAAATAGAAGATGTTTGCATTAATGAAACTGAAATCGATCTATCTCCAGAAAAGATACACATTGGAAACAGGCAATTTAATTTCACAGAGATGCGCGCTTTATTTGAAAACCATTGTATCGCGCGTAATAGTTTGGCTGATGTCGTTGTCAAACAGAATAAAATAGTTGAATTAGGAGAAAATCAAAATAAAGTGTTAAACAACAAAAACAACACCCAAGTAAAAACACCTAATAATGAACAAAAGGATCACGTAAAAGACCATTATCAAGAAGTTGTTAATGAACAAAAAGCTAAGAAAGCTATAAAAGATCACGTTAATGACCATGATAAAGAAACTGATGATGATAAAAAAGATACTTATGATATGAATAAAAATAATCAACAAAGATTATTCCCATTTGATTATCTGACAAGATATTGGGAAAATTTAAAATAAAAAAAAATAAAACTTTTAAATGAAATCATGTTTAAAAATTATAAATATCAAGTAAATAATTATTTTTATTCGAGAACAATTACAACTTTAAAGATATATGTTAAGGCTGCTGTCAACCATTTACCAGGCGCGGCCAATGATCTAAATCATGATTTTAGACAATGTTTTAGTTTCTCCTTTTATGGTGATAAAGAAAGCGTGCTATGGTATTGATGGCAAGTAAGCGTACTTAACGGTCACACAACAGTCTGATCCGACGGATGTCAACATGTAAGTTTTTAAAAAGCTTAAGCCTTGACATTAACAGTAAAATTGTAATTAAAAATAATAACTTTGTTGTCAAAACAATACGCAAAACTAGTATTCATTACACTCTATGCTCATTAATTTATGAAATTTATGCCTTATTATATCTATTAAATCTTTAGATTTGACACACAAATTTATAAGAAAAAAACTATAAGGACCTTTTGTTGATTAAATGACATTGATATCAAAAATTTTCAACAAACAAAAAAAATATATGACCAATTAATTAAATCATTTTAATAATTATTTCATCTTCAATCGCAACTCAGCATTGACGTGTCTGTTAAAAAGATATAATGCTCCAAAGAAGTTGACTAATAAAGAAACGATAAAAATAGATACGACAACACCATAAGGAGCATCATCAAGACCTAAAAAGCGAAATTGAAAACTAGGTTCTTCGTTTTTTAAATTTTCATAACATACATCCGGAACGTAAAGCTGATTGTTTTTCAGATCCCCTTTATGATCTTGAATTGATTGTATGTTCTTGTAATTAATTAATCCAACCAATAACATCTGAGGGAAAATAATGAAAATGCTTCCGACATACTTTATTTTGTTTTCATGACCAGGAGCCGAACGACTAATAAAATTTATCATATTATTAAAAAATTTAGGATCTCCTGCAAAAATTCCAGTACCTAACATAATACTACTAAGTATTTTTGATTTATTCGAAAAGCCAAAGAGGCATTTCATGAAAATGTAATTAATCGTAAAACAGCAAATAGCGAGAAAAATGTATATAGGGTACCAATAATTAATTAGAGACAATAGGCCCGAAAATAAAACCACACCATAAGTAAAAGTGAACCAAAATGTGGTCACAAAAAAATCGTGTAACATGTACCCTAGAAAACAAGTCAATACAGAGTATTTCGCACTGTAAATATCTTCGAGAATCTGAATTCTATTGTCACAAACGTTTTTTAAGTAAAAGACGTATAAAGTGGCGACGATAAAAAAAATAGTAAACAGAAAATGCGATAAAAACCTCTTCATATCTGAGGTAAAATAACTCTTACCATAATCAACCAAAATCTTAAAAGATCTTGTACCAGGCATAACATCGCTTAAACTTTTCCCAACAATTATACGAACAGCTAAATATAAACACCCAACCAATAGCAAAAGAACAAGCATCTGAAAGGCCAATCCCAAAAAAAATCTCTCAGTTCTGTATGCATTGAGATAAAAGCGCCTCACAAATGTCATCACATTCGTGAACGAAAAACTCTTTTCAAAATATCGACTAGACAATTTGTCCACCAATACACTGCTCCTACGAAGTTCTTCATATTTTTGTCTGTTTGCATCAATGATCTGGTCAACATTAGATCGGAACCTACTAATTTCTGGTGGATGTGGATTTTCAGAGTGTAACTCAAAAAGAAATTCAGCCAATGATATGCCTTCTGGCTTAGGCATGTTATTCTTATCGAGCCAATCAGGAATATCTTTGATTTTTCCGTCATAAAAAACGCCACCTTTGCCAAGATATAAAATATTTTCAAACAAATTGAAAAGAGCTTCACCAGGTTGATGTAATGATATTACGACTATCTTATTATTTTCTTTAGCGTAAGTCTTCATAAAACTTATTAAAGTTAAGGCAGAGTGCGAATCAAGTCCAGATGTAGGTTCATCCATAAAAATTATTTCAGGATCAGAACACATTGATAATGCGATCATAGCACGTTTACGTTCACCACCAGATAAAGATTCCATATAAGCATGTCTTTTTTCAAAAATATTAGATCTCCTCAATAAATCTTCTGCGAAGCTCAACTTTTCTTTTTTTGGTGTAAATGGCTGATAGAAATCTAAATTATATAAAATACATTCTAAAATACTAAACTTAGTATAAAAAATGTCGTCTTGTTTTAAGTAAGCTACTTGGTGAACCCAATCATAGGCATTACGCTCTTTGCCATTGTATAAAATGGTACCATAAGACTTACAGTCATTAGAAATTCTGCCTAATAACATGTTGAATAATGTAGATTTACCAGCTCCACTTGCTCCCATAACTGCCGTAAGTTCACCAGAAACGAACTTACCAGAGACACCATCAAGAAGCTTAACGTATTCTGTAGTTATTTTCTTATCTTCATTTTTAACTTCTAGAAATAAATCTTTGAATTCGAAAACTTTCTGTGTCATTGGGGATAGTAAGAAATTTACTTTATATACTTTTTTTTAAAAAAATATTTGACATAAAGGAGAGCTTTTAAAAGTCTTTGACAGATTTTAGTATCAAATGATGTTTACAAAAGGTTTAATGACAATTTTAAATTTCTTATGTCTTAGTAATTGATTAAGTTTTATTTGTTATCGGTTACATGTCATTGAACGTTACAATTGCCAAATAAAGCTTATTAAATTTAATTATTCTTGTGAAAAAGAGCTTATAAAAACACAGTGATAAATTTATAACTTCTTGTAAACTTTGAATCGCATTAATTTGTGACTAAAACAGATAAATTTTAATTTTAGTGATTAAATAAGATTGTGTTAAGCTTTAAAAAACAAATAAAAACTTTTGTATTATAGTCTTTATAGAAAAAAAAAACATAAAATAATGCTAAAAACGACATTTGATTGCTAAATCAATAATTAAACAAGAAAAAGGAGTTTTATTGATCACTTTTAATCATTTAATTGACTGAATAAAAGTTTTTGATCATGAAAAATTTCAATGTCAGAAATTTGACACCTGTCAAAAAACAATAAAAAAACGGTTTTAAATATCAGAAACAATTTATTATTTAAAGAATGCCTCTAAGTTGTGGTTTGGCGCTAC
This sequence comes from Papilio elwesi, assembly GCA_029849275.1. Lineage (NCBI taxonomy): Eukaryota > Metazoa > Arthropoda > Insecta > Lepidoptera > Papilionidae > Papilio > Papilio elwesi. The sequence continues at coordinate 1,663,277 of CM056716.1, read as the reverse complement.
CTTTAGATGTCAAACCTTCAATTACATTACCTACACATCGCGACCCGCCACATTTATGACATTTCACAAAATATAATTTTTTTTCTCTAACAATATCTGTGTCTTCAACAGCATCACAAATTTTACAAACAACAAAGTGCTCGATGTACCTCCTGATAACCTCCTGTACTTATGACCGGATGTAAGTCCCTTTCAATAACAGTTTGCCATCTTTGTTTACAGAACCAGTCGTAACTAATTCAGTTGTTATATAACTTACAAGATGATCTGGGCTTCTGTTAAGAACATTGGCCAGTTCTAAAACATTAACTAAGGTCTTTCTTCCTTCTCTTTTAACTTCAAGAGGAAGTTTTACTCTGTTGGTAGAGTGTGGATCACGATCTTTTTTTAATGTCTCCATAGCTTTGTTTAATAGAGCCATATATTCTAATTCCAGTGGTAATATATTAGAATCATCATCTTTTTTTAGTGTCGTTGTTTGTTTTCTAGATCCTAGTCTTACTTGCCTCTTCTTCGAAAATTCTTTTAGATTTATTCCAAGTTCAATAGATTCACTACTACTCGTTTCACCCATGCCCTTCGTTATTTTTCTTTAGATAAATTTTTACAAAAATATAACAAAATTTAATTTTTTGATTTGAAACAAAAAGTCATTTGCTTGTAAATGTCATTGTTCTTGTTATTAATTGAAATATGATCATTAGCTTTATAAATGAAAAAATTAAAATGAACATAGTCTGAAAAATTTGTATGTTTAATAAAGCCCGTTTTTAGTTTAGACAATTAATTTAATACTTAAAATATCACATTCGTTTTTAATTTCTCAGACAGTTTACATGTAATTTATAAATTTTTATTTTTTATTATCCCAATGAACACAAAAATTAGTGATCTTCTTCGAGATAAAAAATACAACATCGTATGTTCATATATAAACAACGACTTAGCAAATCTTTGTAAAGTCATTGAGTCCATTAAAAACGATACGATTAAAAATTTAATTTCTTGTATTGCAAGAGTTGACTTGAATTTGGATGATTCTTTACTTGTTTTAGAATATAAACAGCCCTTTTTAATGTGTTGTGTTTACTCTATTGTGTCTAATCCTTTTAATTTTCATAAATTTTTGGAACAAACTGATTTTAATTTACTTTTGAATTTTTGTGTTAAAAATGTTACGAAACACGACATTGGTGAGTTGGCCATCCAATCGATTGTAAATTTAGATAAAGATTACATTTTATTAACAAAAAGAGACGGTTTATTTTATATTTATAATATGATTATTAATATTGAATCTGTGTACGCTTTTCTTATGGAGTATTCTAAAGGAAAGAGAATTAATATTGATTTTAATCAAATAAATAGATCGGATTCTTTTGATTTTAATTCTGATTACAATTTAACACCCAGTAAAAATATAAAATATAACTTTTTTGAGGATTCGGATAATTATTTGATTTGCATTTATAAAATTAAAATCCTTTCTAAACAAATTAAGTATTACGACATAAAAAATGAAGTGTTTGAAGATTTTATGAAACTTCTTAACCACCAAAACATTTCTATTGGTTGGGTTTTGGCAAAAGAGATGGTAAACATATCGAAATACTTTGAAATCAATGAATTTGTCGAACAACTCAAAGGCAATTGCAATGATATTTTTGCAAATGAAAGTCTTTGGATCAACACATTGTCGATATTAGGCATCCTGGTTCTTAAAAACATCGAAATAGGAGATGTTAGTGAAATTATAAAGCGTGGTTTGTTGTATGATAATGAATTTGTGCATAAATCGAGTTTATTGAGAGAGCATTGTCTCTTTTTAGTATGGTCATTACTTAGAAAACATTTGATATCCAAAAAATACAAGCAAAATGCTACCAATAGAGATTCAAAGGATGCAATTTCTTTGGATCATAGCTTACCTTCTGATTTTATTCAGTATTTTGACCTAGTAGTTTTTGTTTTTATTTTGGATAGTTCATATAATGTTAGAAGAGCAGCTGCTTCTGTCATTGTCGAGTTTATTGGTATTTTTAAATTTGATAATGGTTATTCATTTATAAATTTGATTGATAAAAATTATCATAAAAGATTAGAATGTGGCGGGAAGTTGGTTGACTTACTATCAAATTTTTATGACTTTAATAGATTCAATAAGCAATTTTTGGAACGCAAACTGTATCATTATAACCACGATATCAAAAAATTAGCTGCTTATATAATTGTGAAACATTCAGATCCTGTGTTTTTTTATAAGTTCGAAGACATAGGCATTTTAGATCAAAAGATAAGTGCGCTTTATTTGTTAATTTTTGCATTAGAACACAATGACTCATTATTAGATGAAAATTTTGTTCAAAAAGTATTGATCAATGATAAATTATATAAAACACGCAATTCTGATGTTTTCGTGAGATTGTATTTACATTTTATGAAAGTGTTAATTACTTCTATGTATAAAAGAGAGTTGTATCCTATTTTTAATATTCATTCAGAAATCATTGAGCCACATCTTTTTCAGCGAAACATTAATCAAATTCTTGAAAATTTACATTTTTTATTGATTAAAAATATGTTTCCACATGAGACATCAACTTTGTGTTGGATATTGACAAATGAAAATTTTAATAAAAAATTATTGGCTGGTCTGAAAAGAAACAATGAGTCATTTATCTTAGCGAATATAAGACAGAAGGATTTTCCACTTGAGAAATACAAAGCGAATTTTTATAGTGCCAATTTAGATGTTAGAATTGCCACTTATAAGGCGATCAAATATATGGAAAATCCTTTAATTTTTAAAAATGAAATTATGAAAGGTCTTGATGATTATTCGACTGATAGAAGAGGGGATATAAGTTATAAAATAAGATTAGAGTCTTTATACCTGGCTACAAGTTTGCATCTGCCTGTTGATATTTTTATTTGTAGATATTTAGTGGATAAATCTAAATTTTTACGGGATATGACCTGCGTCATGTTGAGAGAAATGAAAATTATGAAATTGTATGACGTAATTTTAAGTAAAAGAAACTCGATTGTAAATTTTGAAGATTGTTCTGAACAAATAAACTCAGAAATGAAATTGTTTATGGAAGTACGAACATTAGATCATTCGTTTAGCGAAAACCTTCTTGAGTTTATTGACAAATTTGAATTTATTTTTAAAAAGCGACAAAATGAAACGACAAACAGAGAACTTTGTTATTTTGAATCAGTGTTGTCTGCCTCTAAAAACCTTCCCGAAGATTATAAAAATGAATTTTATATTGGAATTTGCTCTTCAATTTTATTTTCAGACAAAACATTGTCAAATTTTCTAATAGAACAGATTTTTTACATTAAAGAGCACGTTCTAAATTTAATGACCAATATTGGATATCCAAATCTTTCAGCATTAAGTGAAATTTTTAACAGTTTTTTAAAATAAATGATTTAATTTTAATTATCGATAACTTGGCCTTAAAGCATCCGAAATCGAGAAATCAACACGTATCTCCTTACCTTTAATACATTTTCCAGCCAGTTTTTCCTTGGCGCTTATTGAGTCTTCTAAACACTGGAAATAAACAAAACCGTATCCTTTACTGGTTCCTGTGTTTCGATCGTGAACAATTGTAATTTTATAATCAGAAATCTCAGACAATTCTTCAGCAAGGAATTCACGAAGATCATTCTCAGTGGCGTGAATACTCAAACCGAAAATACCAATGGCCTTAGAAGGGGCGACATTAACTGGAAAAGCTTTTCTCTCCCTTGGTACACGAGGTTCATAAGGCTTTTCGTTATCACCACGTGACTCATAAGAAGCACTGCGATCATAATCGCGTCCTCTGTTCCTATCATAGTCATCATATGGTGGCCTAGAAGAGTATCTATCATCCCTGGGGTTATTATACTGTTGGTCTTCATTTCTACCTCTGTTGTATCCATCATTAGGTCTACTGCCATAAGAATCATTACGATCATCAAAACGTGGTCTCCTCTCTTCCCTATCATCAAAATGTGGTCTTCTCTCTTCCCGATCATCAAAACGTGGCCTTTTCTCATCCCAATCATAGGAGTTAGAACCATCATACCTCCTTCTTTGTCCACCATCTCTAGAAGAGAAACCATCATCTCTAGGAGCATAACCACTATCCCGTGACGGATAGTTATCATCCCTGTAAGAATCAGATCTTCCTTGTCCGCCACGAGGCCTGTCTCCGTAACGGTCTCCTCTATCATAACTTCTCGAATCTCTCGGAGGACGATCGAAGTTACGACCTCTTTGCTCAGAATGATATCCGCCCTGCTGAGGATAACTATCGTTATTTCTTGGTTCTCTTGGTCTATAAGATGAAGAGTCATTATCCCGTGTATTGTTGTCATTATCCGATTTTTTCCAGGTGGTCGTAGTAGACACGCCTCCGAACTCTTGTGCTCCCCATCCACCAGTAGAAGCAGCAGGAGCACTAGTCGTTGGTTCGTTCGAGGCCTCTTGTGCTCCCCATCCTCCTGTTGAAGTGTTAGATTTTGGCTGATTTTGTGCTTCTCCTGATGCGCCCCATCCGCCTGAAGTTGGTGCGGGTTTGCTGGGTGTTGAACTAGGTGCACTTGTTGCTTCTTCGGGTGCTCCCCATCCACCAGTAGTATTCTCACTAGCAACTGGTTCACCCCATCCTTCAACAACAGTTTCAGTCTTGTTTTCCTCCTGAACTTCTTGTGTTTCATTTTTTGCTGTTTCGTCCTTCTCTGTCTTCAATTCTTCTTTAGCAATGTTGTTCTCATTTTCTATATCAGTATTAGCAGGCTGTATCTCTTCTTTCTGTTCGGTTTGATCTTGCATTACTTCATTTTCCTGTATTGGTTCTACTTGGGTTGCTTCTTTCGCCTTTTCAGTTTGTGGTTTTCTTCCTCTTGGCATTTTGTGGGGTTCAATTTTTTTTGATTAATAACGGAAATAATTTTTATGAGTAAAAAGATTAAAATGCTTGTTAACAACTTTTTTGTCATAAAAATTGTATATTTAATATTATTAAAGTTTTTAAAGCCTTTTAGTCTTGAATTTGAATAATTTTATTATGTTAAATGATTGATTGCTTTGAGCCCAAAAAGAAGTGTAAAACTGCAGGTTTTATTTTTTTTACTTGTTGGTTTAAAGGTTTGAATTCTAAAATTTTGGGATGCGCCTATTCTCAATATCTCTCGAATCACAAAATTAAATCTCAAGTTTTGAAGTTCATTTTGCAACCTAATTAATCCTGTAAAATGATTTACTGAATAAGTTTGGTCCTTATGATACACTTTTAAAACAAACGTTTTATTAAATCACTAATTCTGAGATTTTAAAACAAATGTTTCAGCTAAAACTATAAATTAAAAAACACACACAAACACAATGAGAATTAGATCCTTCAAAATTCTAAGTCTAGTAGCTTACATTAAATTGAACTCAGCTAACATGGTATGTGCACCCGCAAGTGGAGCTCCTGTTGTAGCAATTACTCAACCTGGGGGCGTAGAAAATTGTGGAACATCTTCCGCTCCTCTTCTTTATGAAAGTCCCAGTGGACAAAATCCTCTCAATAACTTTACTCCAGACTGTTTAGTGCAAGCACAAGGTGTGCCACTTCAAAGCTACCCAGCAACAGGTGTCTCAGGAGCTCCCGGAACAGCAGGAAATAATTATGGAGCACCAGAATGTGTACCCACTACAGGAGGAGGTGCTTATTCTCCCGGATTATATAATCCACCATTGGCTACTACTATTATTAATCCTCAAACATATGTTCCTACAGGCGCACCCGGAACACCAGGCGCAAATAATCCACCAGCTGGTTTCCATCCACCACCACCAGCCGGACCACCAGCAAAGAACGAAGAACAATGTACTGTAACCACTAAGCTTGATTGTGAACCCGTATCACCAGGAGTCCCAACTACTACTGCTCCACCAGCTGGACCACCAATTGAATCTGTAGGTGTTCCTGTCCAAAAAGTCGCTTTAGCAACTCCTGTCGCAAGTATAGCAAGTGTAATCCCTGTAACGCCATCTCATGCTGCTGGAACAGGTGTTCCTTGTATTCCAGTATCTTCAACCGGTGGTCATCCAAGTAATGTCGTAGGAAGTGGTTATCCAACCACCGCACAAGTCACTCAAGCCCCATGTGTCCCATCAGCAGCTCATCATCCAGTAGCAAGTGTTCCATTAAACACTACTCCACTAACCAGTGCACCTGTAACACCACTTGGACCTTATTACGGATCTTCAGGTCATCCATCACCAGGCTCTTATCCTACTTCTCCTTGTGGAGCTCCTCAAAACACACTTAATTCAACCTGTGGTACAAATAATGCAATAGCTGCAAACACTTATACTTCATCAAATGTCGGAGCTTCTTGTTCACTTCCAAATGCTGAAAATTGTCTTATGAAAGCTCTTGAGAATGTAGGCAAACCCTCCCCACAAGAAGCCGCATCATGTGTTACTGCACAAAAACAACCTATGGTCGAGATTGGTATGATGTTGCCTGTTACCGACGCTTATTCTAATGCAGCCAATAATCCATGTGTGCTAAACTGATCTTAATAATAAAAGGTTTTTAAAATATTTTGTTTATATTCTTTCAATTGCTAGATTAATTAAAATTAAAAACATCTTTAATTTTTTAATTTTAATTAATAAACTAATGACAGATTATATTTGCAAACTTAGACCACTTGTTAACAGCTGAAAACAAAGCAAAATTGTATTAAATTTTAATAAAATATTTGAATTCAGTTTACGATATTTTTAATCTTGTTGTTCTGATGAAAACAGGTACATTAAACAAAGATAAGGAGAATAAACGATTATTAGCTAATAAAAATACATTTAAAATTTTGATAAACGTTTAAATTAAGAGTTTAGGCAATTATTTATTGTATGAACCTATAAAGATTTTTAATCTGTACTTATGTAAATTTTAAACTATGTTAAAATTCAATATACATTTAAATCTTTCTGTAATGTAAGTTGATAATCATTATCTTCATAAAAAATTTAGTAATTACCATGTAAATCTAACAGTTGGTAATGTGATACACGAATCAAAAACATGAGACTGAATGTTTTGAAAGGTTTGAAATCGAAGGCTAGAATCTTATAATTAACCAGATATTATTTTTATGAGGATAATATTCTTTAAATTTTTCTTAAGTAATTTTTAATCTGTTTTTTTATTGTATCTTTTCATTTAATGAATTGCTTTTAATAAATTAAATTTGTCCGAGTATCTAAATGTATTTGAGTCTTTAAGATTTTGATTTAAACCAATTTGCCCTGAATACATAATTTTTTGTGGAAATAAATGGCATAAAGGCTTTAATTAAAAACAATAGCTTTTATAGCCCAAAGGTAACAACAATTTACCTTAAAATATACTAACATGGTAGATATTTAAACAATAAACAATAAATTTAATCTTAAACAAAGATTTTATGAAAGGTAGACTGTTCTTTTTAATAACTTTTATAAAAATTGACTAAACAAAAGGTCAAAATTAAATCAGAAACTCATAGTTTCATTAACATTCGGATGATCTAAAAAATCAAAACAAAAGTTTTAAAATTTTGTGACTGTAAAATGATTTGTTAATGGTGAAACTTTGTCTCACAATAAATATATATAAAAATTCATTTGCAAGAAACAATAATATGTTTTTATCTCTAAACCGAAAACTATTCATAGTAGCTTCTTTACTTACAGCAATCAGAACAGCAACACCGACGGCTCCTCCTCAAGGCGGTATAATGGTTCCTAACCGTGCACAACAACAGATGTTACCAGCTGTAGTGGATCCTAGAAAGGCCAACTGTAATATTCAATACATTAATGGAAAGAAGATAATTCCAGCTAATAACAATAATCCAGCCGAGTGTCAAAGAGATTTGATTGAGAGAGCCAAAATGCGTCAAGCTCAGGCCATTGAAACAGCAGCTAGGGCCGTGCAAACTATTGAGCATATAAAACAAGAGCCTAAGTGTGTAAAGAGTGTGGATTTAAGAGAGACTCAATGTATAAAAACCAAGCTTTTAAATGAACTTAAGAATGAACCAGAATATACTGTAACTGGTGAGGACAACAAAGTCAATATATTCAAGAAAGGCAAGAAGATTATGACGGCTGCTAACATACAACATCACTTTATCAAGGTCGAGAAGCCACCATCTGAACAATTCCAGATTGTTAAAAAAGCCAAGGAAGCTTATGTTTTCAATGCAATTGGTGAAGTTCTATCTACTAAGCAAACCAGAAAGAGACCTGCTCCTCAATGCATTTGTCCCGGAAAATCTACTCCACAAACTGCTGAAGGTACCCCACTTATTAACGAATGTAAGCAAGCAGAATGTAAGAACTATGATCTATTCGTCAATATTCTTAGTAATACAACCGTTTCAGAACCTGGCCCGGAAGACAAGAAAGCAAAGAAAGAGGAAACTAGTAACAAGAAAGAAGAAGGCAAAGAAAATGGATCCGGTTCTTCTTAATCTATTTAATAAACAATTTACTTATTTAATTTTTTAATTAAGACGTTCCATTTTTTGTCCATGATCTATTTAGATTTACAAAAAAAAAATGTAAAATGTTTGTTTATAACTTTAAAACAGTAGTTCGCCTTCTAGTCACAAAATTAGTAAACTGATATTTTTTTAATTTTTAATTTATTTTAAACTTTAAGGTAACAATTTAATTTAATGGATTTGATAAGTTGTCCTTATTCATATAAAAAAGAAATAATGTTTGCAGCGTTTAAGTTCTTTAAGCATTGTTTCTAGTTTATAAAACAACTTGTTTCATAGTTTTAAACTACGTTTGATTTCTGAGAAAAGCGTCCTAACTTAACTGTTTTGATATTCTTCTAAACAAACTTCGCTTTATTTTACTTCTTGATCATCGTTTAATTCTTTCTTTACATGTTTCTTTTGCCTTTTAAATAGCTTTTTTTATTTTCCGGTCATAATTTTTTCTTTAGGGCCTCAAAAAACCGAAATTCACAGAAATTTGGCGGGAAAAATTTCTGGAAAAAAGAGAAAATATCAAATTCATTTAGAAATCGACACTTAAATAGAACAAATCAAATCCAAAAAATACTTTTTACTGACCATATGGACTTTTTGTCTGGTGACTTATAAAAAGAAAATAACAAAAAAAAACCCAGATGAAAGGTGAACATAGTGAGAATATTTCCGAAAATAAAAAAGAAGGCTTGAAGTACATAGCGAGTGCAGTTTACAAATTAATCAAAGAAGAGAACGGTTGCACATACGCATATATTTGTGACAACATTCCATTACCAAATAGACGCACCTTGCATCGTCGGATATACGATGTCTTGAACGTAATGAAAGCAGTAAATCTCATAGATAGTAAGAACAAAAAGTATTTCTTAATCAACAGCCAAGAATCTATCAATAGAAAAAGAGAAGAACTTAATAAACTTCAAGATATGAAAACTGTTTTCGAGTTCATAGTTAAAAAAAATAGTAAAAATAAAAACGATAATGAAGATAAACTGTTTCTTCCGTTTATGATCATAAAAACAGAACCAAAAGCAGCGATAACTTGTGATACGAATGAAGAGAGATCATTTTTCACTTTTAAATCATCCGAAAAAATAGAGCTTGTTGAAGATCTTGATGTTCTTAAAGAACTTTACTTGAATGAAAACAAGATACAAATTAAAAAGAAAAATACGTTCGATGCTGAGAATTTGTTTGGACCATATTTTTTCTAAAAAACTTTTTTAAAAAATAAATTGAGTTTGTAATTTAAAAAATATCAATAATTAATTTTAATAGAATTTATATGTAGGATTCAATGGTTCAGCTTGGCTATTAATTTCATCATTATCACTGTCTTTAACTATCTTAACATTTAAACCAGTGTTTTCTGAAATAAAAAATTTAAAATTATCTAAAACTTCAAATTCATTAAATGAAATCGAATAATTATGAGGATTGTAAAGGTAATCCATGACAAACAAATTGCCTTTCTTCATATTGACTTTATGTCTAACTAGAATCTCTTTGGTTTTATTTAAAACAGTTGATATTAAAGTTTTATCATCTTTAAGAGAAACATTTCTCTCTACATTCAGTGAATCAATGTAGTTCATAATTTCAATTTTCCAGGATGACCACGATTTCCCTACTAAAACCTCAACTGATTTATTATTTTTCTTAAGTTTGGAAGTAACTATTCTTTTAGAGACAGTTTTAAGATATTCGATAGCTGTCGTGTGAGTTGTTGACTCAGTCATTGGTTCTGGTAAAACAAATTCCTTCTTAAAATATTCTTGTATCAAATATCTACAGAGAGTTGGCATTATAGGATACAGTAATTGTGTCATATTTTTATAAATTAAACCAATTAGGTACTTATTAGTTCCTTTAAGGCTAATATACGTTTCTTTAAGATGTATTAATTCAAAGAATGCGAACTTTACTACATCACTGTATTTCATTTTATCGTATGCACCAATTGTATTTGTAATACAATAAGATAGGTACTCCTTGAGATATTCATCTACAAACAACGAAGCATCACTTTTCTCAGACAAATTTAAATCAAACTCGTTAGAGAAATGATCCTCAATTGATTTGATAAATGTGTGGATTTTTAAAATAAAAGAATTAGCATTAGATTCTATGAAATTAGCATCTTCATTAGTATCTCCACATACTGCCAAACACATCCTAGTAGCACTTACACCGTATTTATTTAAACAAGAATCTACTGTCAAGAAATTACCCGTACTTTTACTCATTTTCTCTGAATTTAACATAAGATGGCCATTTGTGTAAATTCGTCTTGGCCAATACTTTTCATCAAATAAAGCAACGTGATTAAAAATAAAAAATAATAAATGATTCTTAATCAAATCCTTACCACTAACTCGAAGATCAACGGGATAAAAATAATCAAATGACTTTCTACATTTCTCTATTAAATCTTTATGTTCTTCGTAGTCTTCTGGCAGATCCTTGTTATAAAAAATATAATCCCACACATCATTACTCAACTTCTCAGATGGAAAAATCTCTTCTTTACCTTCAACATCTCTGTACATGAAGTGTTTAAAAGTGTACATTGCCATGTAAATTGTAGAATCACTCAAACTTTCAATTAAATATTGGTTATCCCAGGGAACACGAGTTCCGAGTCCGAAACTCCTGGAAAATCCCCATTTATAAATCCAATCAACGCCTTCTAAAAGAGTAGAACGTGTATCATTGTCAATAATCATTTTACTAATGCAGAATTTGGCTTTTTCCTTCCATTTCAAATCAGAATAATCAATAAACCATTGGTCCATCAATGAAACAACACATAAACCACCAGATCTACTTATAACTTCTCCTTCAGGAATGTAAATACTAATAAAATTATTGGTTTCGATTAATTTAAGATCCTTATTGTCTTCTAAACCTTTAATTCCTTTTATTTCTTCATCAAATTTGTCAGTTATCAATCTATCTTCATTGCCTTTAAGGACGAACAAATCTTTATCAACAAATTCTACTGTAATAAGTTGGCCATTAAACGTACAAGTTGATAAAAACTCAGAAGCAATACCAGATCCTACTACTTTAAGATCTTTAACCTGGTATTTCAGATTGTTATAGTAAACTTGTTCCATAAAATAATGCTTATTATCAAGTTCACAGTGTACAAATTCTTTTTTACTATTAACAACTATCTTATTAGGAACAATAGATTGTTTATATTTAGCCAATAAAATTCCTTTCGGAGTTTTAATTTTACAGAATAATGTTTGAATTGGTTTTATATTCTCTCCTTTTCTTCGATCATGATCTAAACAAGGCTGGTCATCGATAGGACAAAATATTGAGTATCGTTTACCAAATGAAAGGTGTCCTAATTCTCTTAATCTTAAAAATTGCCATTTTATAAATGAATCATAATATTTGTTGATATCCGTCGTTATGAACGATCTCCTCCAATCGATATTAGCACCAAAGTGTCGTAAAGAAGATTCACAATACGTAGGAAACGTCCTAATCCAATGAATCGGATCAATAAATGGATTTACATCAAGAAAACCAAGTCCCTCTATAATTGCCTTAGTTGATATATCGGTCTCTTTACCTTCCAGTTCATCTTTAAGTTTTTTAGCAGAGGCACTAATAGGCATCCCAGTGCAGTGAAACGAAAGAGGAAATAAAACATTGTATCCTTGTAATTCTTTATAGTAACTCATAAAGTCTGATTTTGAAATTGAAAATAAATGACCAAGATGTAATTTACCGTTCATGTACGGATAAGGAAAAGTTACAAAATACTTGTCTCTTTTATCTGGTTCTACACGATTTTCTCTTTCTATTTCTAAAGAATTGATGTAAGCAAGTTTCGATTTTTCTTTAGATGGTTCAACTTTACAATCTACGACTTTTATAAATCCGCCAGTTGCTTTGGTTTTTTCTATTGTCATTTTACCCTTCAAAAAAAATAAATTTTTAAAAATTAATTTCTATAAAAAAATATTTAATTGTAAACAAAAATTCAAAATGCGTAAGAAACCGCCATTTTGTTTTTTATCAATCATCTTCATTTAGCAAATCGTCTAATTCTTGAAGTTCTTTATCTAAATCATCAAACTCTTTTGGTGTTTCTATTTTTGGCCGTTTTGTTTCTATTGGTTCAACGGTGTGATCTCTTTTTGACAGCTTCGCTTTTAAAACTTCAAATTTGTTTTGTTCATTAGTCTCCTCGCCCAATACACTCTTAACATCTTCAATTATTTCACTGTTGCTAATATCGATCTCGGTCTTTTTTTCATTTTCAATTTCTATCGTGTTTTTTAAATTTTTAATTTCAGTAAGACTCTTGACTTTTACTTCTTTCCACTCGTCTTTAATTGGATCCTTGTGTTTATATTCACATCTGTACTTGGTACAGCCACCTTTATCTTCCCAGTAACACATTGTTTCTTTTCTTTGTTTTATCTCATGATATTCAGAATGTCTCAAAGGACAATCAGTTCTACATTTTTTTGTTTTCTTCCATATTTTGCAAGTAATAAGATTGTCTTTAGACATTGGATTGTGTCTGTACATGCATCTATCTTTTAATTTACAATCTGAATATAAAAAAAAATAACAGTCTTCCATGAAAAGGGGAGTAAAAGTGTAAAGATAAATGCCCTATGGTGCAAAGTAACCAAGAACAAAAAGATAATGAAAGAAAAGATATCAAAGTAAAACAAACAAATGGCATAAGTTGCCCCATTAACCAACAAACTGATAATAACATTAAAGATATTAATGTAAAACAAACAAATGGCATTACCTGTCCTGTTAACCAAGAACAAACAAACAACAAAATTATCGACTCCTCAAACATTTCACTTGCTTTTGAATCTTCTCTCGTTTTAAAAGGCACAAAGTACATGAAAAATAAGTCAAAACTAGAAATTTGTTTCTTAAAATACTCGCCTTTAAATGTCGTAAAGGTTTTTTTTATAACTGTAACTAAGCAAATTTCTCCAGCGAAGTGGTTTGGATTTGATTCTTCGTGTAGGTGCATTTTAGAGACAAATGTACGATTGGTGCCTTTTAAAAGATATGAGTGTTACGGTAGACTCAGAAAAACTAAATATTTGATAGTAGAAGTTCTTAGGATTTATCCTATAAATTACAAAGATTTAATTTATCAAGTTCTTTGAATGTATAAAGTGATTTAAGATTTTAAGAGTGTTTTTAATAAATTTAATCATTAACTTACTTATACTTACTCCTTTTAAAAAGGATCTTGTCGTGTTTCACCTATTTAATAAAAACAAAAAAATAAATAAAAAATATGAATTTATCGGAATTAACCACAGAAAATGATTTTGAATTGTTGAACCTTAGTATTAAGAAATGCATTAGAAGAATTAAAGACACTTTAAAGACACTTGAAAAGAATTCAAGGGATTGTTTATTGTGTCAAAATAAGTTTAAAATTCATAACATTCATGATTTAATTCGTATTTATTCAATGATAATGCACTGTTTAACTTATCATTGCACTTCAATTGTTCATTTTAAAATAGAAGACTTCTTTGTTGTCGAAGTCTTTTTATTAAAATTCATAATGAGGCCGGAATTCAAGAATATTGAGAGTATCATTCTCTATATTAACAACCACAATGAGAAATTATACAAAGAATCATTGAGAAACCAACTCATAGCTTTGTTTCAGACTCATTATCATGAAAAGAAAATAGCTTTTAATTGTGAACAGGAAATTGAATCACTTTTATACAAATATTATAAAAAAATGAAATTACTTGGGAAAACGGAGTATTTGGACAAGCCGAAGTACCTCCTTCTTATTTTGTTTCTTAGAAATGAGTATGAAAGATTTACAGAACTGTTTAAAGACGTTGCAAAAGATAATTTTAATTTAAAACTTGGCATACTAATGAATATTATTGATGAAAATGCGTCCGAAACAGAGAGATTGACAGAAGATTATGCTCAAAATGACACACTTTATGAAAAAAATGAAGAGATGGAGACTTTTTTAAGGTGTATCAACCTTAAATATAAATTAGAATTAGATGACATTCTCGATCTATTCGATGACTGCGGTAATATTGCCGTTTGGGTAAGCAATAAAAAAAACAAACATCATTGGGAAGAATTTATAAGGATGTGGGCCACCAATAGAAGAGACAGCTCGAATTATGTTGATAATTCTATGATTGATCTCTGCGTTGTTCATTTAAAATTTGAAGATGGCTGGTTAATCTACAACAATTCATTTGCTGTGAATACTTCAGGATTTAGTCGTGCGGTTCGTCTTTGCACTGTTGCTTTTAGAACAACAAAAAGTACGAAATGGAAGAAAAGACTTTTGGAAGTAATTAATGACATTTTTAATAATTTAGATAAGGTAAATCTCATGATCCTACTCGAAAATTCATACATTGAACTTGAAACATTAGGATTTTCGACTTTTTTAAGAGTGATTGGTGAACTACAACGAAAACTTATCAAAATTAAACTAGAAGAAGAAACAATTGACACTATTTTAAGTTCTTACTACAATGCAACTGTTGCTTTTAACAGTCTAGACGTCTCTAAAAAATTATGTGGTTATTCAATGGACTTATATTCGAAATGGACAAAATCAAAACAAAGTTTTGTGTTTTTTACCAAAAAATCTTCATATGATACGCGTATTTATTCGAGTTTACTTGGAATTTGTGATAATGCAAAGGATTGTGAACAATTTTACAGACTTTGTAGAGCTATTCTATCTGATGAAACACGAATTAATAGAGAAATTTGTAGAAGATTAGAAAAGTTTCATACTAATAATTGCAAAGAGTGTGTTTATAAAAATAAGCAAATTATAACGATTAAGGAGAGCAAAGGGTTTATATCACATTTTTTTCAATAAATAAAAGTTAATTAAAAATCGTTTAGAATTACTTAAATATCGTCTATCATTTGACAATAAATTAAATATGTAAAACAAAAGCATAAAGTTAATATTATTTTTTATTTCTAAAAAAGTCTTTATAAAAGTAAATAGTGATATTATAGCTTGGCCAATAATTATTAGCTTTTTGAAATAAGTTTCTGTCTTCAGAAAACAACTACTTTTTTTTTATTTATTTGCCCTTATGAAAACATTCATTCCGACGTACAATGATTATTTTGAAAAAATGGAAGACAATAAACCCAAAGAAGACGATGAAATATATTACACAGAAGTTGATATAAAAGACTTTGTTTATGATGACACCACCAAAATATTTGTTTATCCATGTCCTTGTGGTGATAATTTTGAGTTTTTTCTTGAAGACATGTTAAATTATGAAGAGACTGCACGCTGTCCTAGTTGCTCTTTGGTTGTACGTGTGATTTATGGAGATGATGATATAGATCAGTACAGTAAATATCTATCTTGATGACCGTTATTAATTTGGATATTTTAAGATTTAAATTGTGATCAAAAAAATAATACTAGAACTACTGAAGCCTTATTTAGTGGTTTATTGGATGGTATACTTGCTTATTTTTATTAAAGGTTCTTTCAATAAACAATTTTCTGTAAATTCTCATGTTTCAAAATTTTTTAAATAAT
The DNA here is from genome assembly GCA_029849275.1 of Papilio elwesi. NCBI lineage: Eukaryota > Metazoa > Arthropoda > Insecta > Lepidoptera > Papilionidae > Papilio > Papilio elwesi. Next base: position 1,647,148 of record CM056716.1, on the reverse strand, counting down.
AAAACAAACCCCAAAACAAATGAACACACAAACTGATAACAACGAAGTTATAAAGAGAGTCATTTACAAGAACAAAAAGTCAAAGATGGTTATTGTAAGAAGAATAGATGCACAGTTCTTTCCAAGAGTAAAGAGTGCACCTCCAATATCTATTCCTGAACCTGTTCCAGAGAAGAAGCACGTGCTTTTGAAGGCCGATGGAACACCACTGACAATTGAGGACCTTGACGATATCACTGACTCTTCAACTTCATCGTCTTCTTTCGAAGAGCAAGATGTAAAAGAACTAAAAGATAAGGAGAAAGAAAGGGCAATAGAATCTGTTGAAGTAAAAGCAGTTGACATCGTAAAAGATAGTAAACTTAAAGAAATTCCTTGTATTAAGTCAACTTGTGATAGGTGTAAGTACGGGCTTGAGGAAAGAACTGAGATGTTAGAAGAGCTTTTAAAAGAATTCCCGTTGATAATCAGGAAGTGTATTCCTATTGCTGAAATTTTGTCTTGTAAAGAAAGAACAAGTTTTGATTTGAAACTCATGAAGAAGGTTAAAGCTAAGCCTGTTAATCGTAGTACATATGTTGTCGATAAAAATAGAAAAGATACTGCAGTTGAACTTGCTAGACTCGAACTCAATAAATTAACTGCCAGCAATTTTAATACAGTCGTTTCGAAACTTAAGGCTTTGAACATTGAAAAAGTCGATGAGTCAAAAGAAATAGCAAGTATTTTGCTCGACAAAGCCACTTCTGAACCAACATTCGTAAAACTCTATGCTAAGGTTGTTGGTGAATTAAAGAAAGTCTTAAGATCTAAAGAAGAATTGGCTATGAAAATTAAACAAACAGCTTTCTTCGGTACACTTTTAACAAAAGCATTCGCCATTGTGAATGATAAAATTGAATGGGCCGATCCAAAAACGATCATTAATTTGAAAGACTTTCCGAATAGATTTGCTTACGAAGAAAAAATAGAGGAAATGGAAGAAAAGAGATACAAGAAGAAAGCTAAGACTGTGGGTGCTATTACTTTTGTATCTCAATTATACATCGACAACATCATAAGCTTTAGTATGATTGGTGATAGAATTGAACAACTACTTCTCGATTCTCATTACGAATCAGTTGAAGTTCTTTGTGCTTTCTTGACTGCCGTTGGTGAAAAACTTCAGAAAAGTAGTAAAGAGCATGTCGTAAATAGAATTTGTTCGCATTTGACTGCAATCAAAAACAATTACGAGTTTAGAATACAATTTTTGATAGAAGACACACTTGAGAAGAGCAGTAAATGGAAGAAGGCTGCGTCTAATACCACAACGCAGAACAGATTTGCTTTCATGGAAGTTGAAGAAGTTGTGCCTGAAGTTAAGAAGAAAGAAGAGATTACTTTTGTTGATAATAATTCTGAGGTGTTGTCTTTTATTTCTCTCATCTACTCTGAACTTAATGATTGTTACGAGGAAGAAGACAAAGATGTTGTTGCTGACTACTTTAGTAGAGGAGTTAAGGAGTTTGGCAAACAAAACTTTTATAATTTCTATTTAAGTGAAGCAGTGTCTGACTTTAAGAAATCCAAACTACTCATTCCTTTCTTCGTTGAATATTTTGATAGAACCAGTATTGATAACAATGAACTTGTTGAACTTCTTGATAATTTGAAAAGTAGTTTAAAGGAATTAAAGAGAGATTTCCCTAAATCAGTACCCAATTATATTGAGCTTATTTGTCTTTTGAAAATAAAGAAAATCATTACAAATGACCAGTTTGAGAATTTAAAAAATGAAGATTTTCATGTCAAATCCAAGGAAATTATCACCAAGTGGAACAAGTCAGACGAATTGAAAGGATTTGTTTTTGAGGTTTTTGAGACGGGTCTTGTTAATGAAGTTCTTCAGAAATGACACAATTAATAAAATATAAATAATAAAAATTTTTATTTGCTTAATTAAAAAGCTAACTTAAAACGAGGTTTTAGCTGTCATATGACTTTTGAATAAAAATTTGATGGCAAAAAGTTAACACGATAAGTAAGAATAAGCTTAAGATGTTAATTTTACGCTAATTATATTTATGTAAGTGACACTTATACAACATAAACTCCCTTAAAGTCTTATGATAGTTCAAGTGTGTTAACATCAATTTAAATAAATAATGTGATCTTTTTTTAAAGTTGCAATATAGATTAGAATAAAGCATTTAAATATCTATTGGTCAGTAATTACAAGCGACTCAGAATTTGCAGAATACGGCTTAGAACAAGATGCTTTGTAGTCGCCAATTAGAAATTACAAATAATATATAGCTTTTCGCGTACATTTACAAATTTTTAAGGTAAATATTTTAAATTTTCATTGTGCAAAAATGACATTTTCTATCATTTAAATCATTATTTAAATTTGCAACGCACATTTTACTCGCGTGATAAAGTAAATTTGAAATAATTAAACATACGTAAACTTATAAATACTTATAAGGTAATCGCACAAAAATTGTCTGTAGTTCTGTAAACTATAGAAACATAGCCCGTATAGGTTTTAAGAGCATCGCCATGAGTTATTCTATTATAAAAACTATTTTTACAGAATGCGAGATCACTATTACACATAAAGATCATAATGTTGTAATAAAAATTTTTATGCTATTTTAAGCTTCTTACAAAGATAACTTTGAGACATATTTCAATTTATCAATGAAATAAATTGTTTGTTGATAAATTAGTCTATCAAAAAATAAAAACAAACTATAATCAACTTTTTAAAACAATAAAGCACGTTCTTTTTTCGGCTTAAAAAAAAAATTATCAATCTAAGAAATATTTGTAGATACAAAGTGTGCACATGAGATGAATTTTTATACTCTAAAAATAAATTTGACAAATTAAAAGTATCATAAATTTTAAATAAAAAGTGACATCAACGATTCAAATTAATTTTATGATCGAGTTCTGTGACATTTTTGACAGGTTACCATCTTTATATCTAACTATATATTATTTAAATTAACCATTTACAAAGAGTTTTAAACACTCTCAAAAATTTCGTTTTTTTGATTATCAAAGATTTAATTAATTAGTCTTTATATAAGCAATTTTCGGTGCCTACCCCAATGACAAAGGTTTTTTATTTGTGTTGTTATTTATCTGCTGTATATTTAGCCAACGTATACGAGTCTAAGATGCCTTCAAGCATTAACAAAGATGAAGAATTGGATGTATGCCTATCAGGAAATTTAAATTTACCAGTATCAATCTCTTATGATGGCATTGTAATGAAAGAATTGACATTAAATGTGGATGAATCTAGTTTGGAAAAACTTGATTTTTGCCAAGAATTATCAGATTCTTTGAAAGAACAGTTAGTGATCTATACTATATTTGTTGAAAAGATAATTTGGTGGGGTTATGTTTGTAGTTCAGGAGTACGAAAGGGCATTGATTTTATTCTTGAGATTTTAGAAAAAAAAGATCAAAACCACAAATTTGCTAAAAGCTATGAAATTTCCGCAAAACAAGGAACCGTTAAATTAATAAGCGAAAGTTTGAAAGAGCATTATAAAATTGATGATTGTTATGAGATGTGTTCATTTTCAAGAGACAAAAATATCATCTATATAGCACAAAAAGATTTATCTGATAAAAAATATAAGGAAAGGTTAGACAAGATAACATTTGAGTATTATGAAAAACGAAAGTACAAAAGTTTTTTCAAATCTTTAGGTGATTATAATATTGATTTGAGATGTAGAATTCGTAATTTCTTTAAATTAATGGTTAAAATTACTCTTTTAGGCAAACGTACATGTATTTCGAAAAAAGCCTACGATAATCTGGTCGATTTTTTCCTTTTTACGCTTCAAGACAGTATTGACAAACTTCCTGATTATATTTTTGAATCGCCTGAAGGTTTGCCACTTTTTTTTTGGTTGTAATAGGTATAAAATGATATTCGAAACTTTAAGTTAGGCAAAAATATGTTGTTTGATTAAATTTAAATTGTTTATTTTTCAACGTATAACTTCTTTGTATTTACAATTTCTTTAATATTTTCATAAAAATGTGACCGTGTTGAAATTTGTGATAGCTAGACGTTGCCGCAAAAAGTATTTTGACCACACAAGAGAAACAAGAACAGGCCCACATAACAATTAATTACATAAATTTTCGTAAAAAGTCCAACCAGCTAAAAATAACTTCGTTTTAAAATGAGATCATTGACTCTCTTATCTTTTATCCGTTTAAAAATAATTTCAAGATATATAAAACGTTTAAATCAAATAAATTTTCGTTCTTTCAAAGTTTTTTCCTTTAATTTATCAAAAACAAAATTTTTTAAAGATTGTTATTATTTACATTTAACAAGTATCTGTACAATTTAATTTTCAATTAATTCCAGCTTGAAAGAAGCCCGTAAACAAAAATACAAAAAAAATCATTTAAATTAAATTTATATCATTTTGTAATAAATTAACATTATGTGTATAGTAGGATGCCTACGATTGCAAAAAAAAATTAAGTTAAATTAACCAACCATATCTAAAAACAGTGTTTTGTATACTTTTTAAAAGATATGAAAGGAAACGTGCTATCCTACAGATAGAGCTCTTTTGCAATAAAAGATCACATAATAGCATTTTTGTTCGTTATCTGATATATGTAATACTATTTTACATGAGACTAAGTTGAATGATAAATTTGCCTGAGTAAATGATGAAAGGTAATAACCGAAAAAGGCTAACTTAGCGCCATAATATTGCAATTAATTAAAATGTTTATTATCGTGGCTTTTAATTAATTTTTAAAACCATAAAAAGTTTGTTATTTGACGTTTAATTATAATTTAACATAACAATCTTACACAAGAATTAAATAAAGTCTTGTTTTATTTTAATATCAAAGACTAATGTTTTAGGCATATTCTGGTTTGTGTGATAAAGACAACCTACAGTTAAATTTTATTACACAACCTTATGGTGTTTAATTCTTATTATTTTTGCTTGAGACTTATTAAAGGTAAAAAAATATTTAATTAAAGATTAATAGATCTTTAATAATTTTTTTCAAAGTACCAGTATAAGCCAATAAATTGTAAAAAGATGCTTACAAGAAATATTGGCAGGATGAATTCCGGCCAGAAATAGTAATAGATAATCATTAAAAAAATTGTAAAAATATTATACAAAGTCATGAAAGCAAAGAAATATAAACATAATTTTGGTGTCCACCATCTGGTCGTCCTTACAACTTCATTTTCATTATCAATGTTCATATATACCCTAAAATCATCATTATCACAAATTGCCAGTTCAGTTGTATCAACAAGTAAGCTTGTTGTTGGATGTTTACTACATTGAATAGCTTTTTCATATAAAGGAGGATTTTTGTCTGTTATTTCTTCGTAGCTTGGCGGATTTTCTAAAATGTAACTAACAACTGCACAATTATTTCCTCGATTTTCTATATCTTCGACATATGAAGGATTTCTAGAAGTAGAGGTAAACATTATAAAACCAAGAACATGCAAAACATCCATCTTAAGGATTGCTGATTTTGCAAATTTTATTATGATGTGTTCTGATTTTTCTGATCAGTCGATAAAAAGAACTACAAATTATTGAAATTATTTTGAAGCAAAAACGTAATAAATACAAGTTAGAAATCAAAATAAATTAAGTTAAGTGCACAGTTGATATTGCCTATAAGAAATTGATCCTGTAAATAACAAGATCATTCAAGAAATAAATTTCGATGAGTCAGTATATTTATCATTTTAAAATAACTATGCAAAATAATAAGTAGATGATTTTCTTAAAGTTTTTACTAAATTAAAAACACGTTATTAAATTGATCAAAAAAATTTTGAATGGTTTAAGGCTAAAAAACTCACAAAAAACATGGCTAATAAAATAAAAGCGTTAAGCAAAGTCGTCATTAGCTTTTTTTTTGCGGTTTTGCTTACATAATACCTCTTTACATAAGGTAAAGACAACCCTGATGTTATGACCTTTAAATTATAAGCATTTCTTTTAAGATTGACATATTTACTCATGGGAACTAAACAATCAGAGATGGATTGTAAAGAATGAAGATTTTTATCCAAAAAATTAGAGATGGTTATGTTTAAAAAATAAAAATGACATTTAAACATAGCACTATTATTTGCGCATAGAAATCATCATCTTCTCATGTTTTTTTTTGTAAATTTAACAAGTCTACGTTTAACGCCTCAAATTTTTCAAAACAATTTTGCATATTCATAATTTCGATTTATAGCAAATTTATTGCTGATATAACTTGCTAATTAAAAATTAAACAGTCGCATTTCTTGTTTTATAGCATAAGCTAACGATAAATTATTTGTTGCCGACTAAAATACTTCAATAATTACTTAAAAGAGAAAAATATAAGATTCCTTACAACCAAAAGTTGTAAAGGCATAAGTAATCTGTAAATACGACACTTCATTTTCGCAAAAATACCTTCAAAAATCAAATGTGTATCGAAAGCCTTTTTTAACAAAAAAGACGCTTTGATGCAGATATTTATTTAGTTACAAGATTGGTTAAAATTCAAATCAATAAGCCAAGAGCTACAACTTTACATACTTTAAATTGAAAACATGTTAATTAAAATGATAAATAAACTTATTTATACCATTGTTTATGATTAAAATTACCAAACAACTAACAAAATTAAATATGTTTGAATATTTTTTTGTTATTAAGACAGTAAACAAATTAAAAATTGGTGCGTGAGTAAATGACTAATGTCAGAATTAATTTGATTAAAAATATGTTGTTTTGTGATTTTGAATTATCAACAAAGATTATACATCCTTCAACAAAGATTATACATCCTTCAACAAAGATTATACATCCTTCAATAAAGATTATACATCCTTCAATAAAGATTATACATCCTTCAACATTATTTAGCACACAAAAGTATTTTGTTTTTCGAATTTTGCATTTAAACAAGACTAAATATGGTAACTGATAATTTAAACAACCAAATCTTATTTGGTAATGTATAATTTTAATTTTTTTATACCTTACAAAAAATGCTTTTAAAATTTGTTTATTTTTGTATGAAAGGATTTCTTTTTGCCTGCGAATTTGAAATTCTAACAACATCTAAAGATAACATTAGACAATTAGATGGTGAAGTTACATCACAGCAAGAAAATATCAAAGTGATTTTATCTCATAATGTTTTTACAGATCAAACACTTTACCTGAATGTCAATGTACCTGACTTAGAAAATTTAGATTTTGATCATCCTTTGACAAACTCTATGAAAGAACAGTTGGTAATATACAATCTTTTTGTAGAAAGAGTTCTTTGGTTAGGATACAGAAATTGTGACTCTTTTAGAACGCAAATTGATTTTATTGCCGATGACTTGAAACTTAAAAATCAAAATTGTCTTTTTGTAAGCCACTATAACTTCTTATTATTTCAAGGTCGCTCTGATAATTTTTTTTATTTTGAAGAAAACACTTGTAATTCATTAGAACACCTTGATCTATGCAGAATAGAACGAGAAAATGGAAAAATTTATTATATTCAAAAAGATTTATCTGAAGAACATTTTTGCCAAAAGCTGTTAAAAATAACAAGTGATTATTTCAAAAACGATTGTATAAAACATTTTGCCTTTCTAACGAATCATTGTTGTATTTGAAAAGTGAGATACGTGCTCTGTTAAGTAATCCTGGAAATGTGGTTTATTTAGTAAACGGTGTTTCTGATAAGGCGTTTGATAATTTAGTAAATTTATGTGTTTTGAGTGTTATTCATAACATAAGTTGTATTCCTAATCGTGTTTTAGATGATATCGAATGTGCTTTGATTTAATTAAATTTTATTTAACTAGTTTAATATAAATCTATAGGTAATTAAATATCTGCTTTCTTTCTGTTTACTTTTAATTAATTAATTACAATGTTTGGTAGCACGCATGTACAGTTTGTTATGTCTAAAAAACATTTTAGATAAATCAAATGATCGAGTAAAAAGTTTTCAAAAAATTTAAACTATCTTAAATTAAGCGTAAAAACTAAAACCTTCCGATCTTTTAACAGAGAAAAAATAAAATGGTTCAAAATTTTCTTATTTAGTATATAATATGAGAAAATTAAAATTTTAAAATTTAATTATTGCTAAAATACGCAAAATTTGGATTTATATGTAGATTTGATCAAAACCTCAAATTACAGTTAAATTAAATGAATAAAGAAGACTTTTGCGTTACAGATAAATCTCATAATGCCATTTGGATAAAAGTAAGAATAAATTAAAAAAAACTGCAGGTGTGTATTTTCATCACTATTAATTACTACTTTATAGATGCCTATATGTACTCAGGCGCGTTTAAAGCTATTATGGCGCCCGCGTGCATTGCATGAACCTCATATCGAGCAAAGATATTTGCGATTTAAAGATGACTATACATTAAAATAAACTAAATCTTGAACCAAACAAGTGACAAAGTGTCAAACACATCAATACATATTTAATGATATGGACCAAGGATGGGTGCCATACGATTAGTTAATGTATACATCCAATTATGAGCATTTATAGAAGATTTAGTTCCAAAATTAATGATGCATTTATTTATAATTTAAGTTTTTTTATTTTTATTTTATCAAATACATAAAAATGTTATACTTCTATGACAATATCGCTAAGGAGGACATTTTTAAAAATTTTAAACGATAAACTTGTTTAATTCTTAAAAAAAAGCTTTGAAACCTTAGATTAAATAGATAAAAATTCTAGTTTGTTACTTGAAAGGCCAAATAGTTGGCTAGAATTTCGGTTTTTTGACATGCGGAAAGTTTTAATTTAGTTACTGTTTCGCGATCATAAAATTGCGAGCAGCTTTCTTTTCATTAAATCTAACACTCATCTTCAGCCTTTTATTATGATTGAAATTATATAATTATCTTAAAGTTAGATAGATAAATTGTTTTTATGTTCTAAAATATCTTCCCTATTTTTATTTTCAATTCTAGAGAGATTGCACGTCGTAAAGATCTTTTGAATAGTGGCACCAAACCCAATGCCAATTTTTTAAGTAATAAAATTTATTAAAATTGATTATAAAGATGAGAAAATAAAACTGATGGAGCAGACATTTTTACCCCGTATACTTTTTAAGTTTGACCCTTTTGTGAATTATGCTCTATGGTTGACGAAAAAACACAAAATTTATTAAAAGCTGTTTGGCCTCTACGTAAGTTAGCTTATTAAAAACTGAGTTTTAATAAAAAATCATACTTTAATCAATCATCAATTAAACTACAATACAAAATCATTTGACAGATCTAACTTAAACTTTGATCATGTTTTTTAAGAATCTCGGAGTATCAAAAAATAAATTTAAATTAAAATTACAGCTTTTTTTATTTTAAAAGGGTCTAGTAGCTCAGCGGTCAGAGCATCCGGTTTATACTCGGAGGTCGCGGGTTTGACTCCCCATGGGTCCCCAATTTTTTTTGATAAACGCAAAAATTTGAAAATATCATAAAAGCTTGGCTACAATTGAAAGGTAATATCAATAGTAGTTTGAGTCATCATCGGCGAATGCCAGGCTTGTCTGGATGCGCTAAGTCGGAAACGACTTGAAACTTTCCCCACTGCAGTTTTACGTAGGGGAGAGGAAAGCTTAAACTAGGTGGGTCTAGGTAAGCCGTTAAGAGCAGTCCACGCAAGACGAAACAGGTTATCGAAGGAAAGAATAAGACACTGTGCATCTTCTTGAGGGCGTACCCTAGCGCCTAACATATCAGGTGAAGCTTTGTATCGGCTAAAAACGGTCCAGAAAGAGAGCGGCCGGGCACGTAGTGCGCCTGTAGACTCACAAGGCTTGCAGGTCTGTACCACCTGCGTAGACCTTGACGTGGTAAGCAGACTATCGTAGGGGGTAGTTGACTAAGCTGTGGTCCAGCTCAACTATCAAATTGTGTTTCCTGGAGCTACAGTAAAACTAATCCATAAATACTTCAATACTACTATCACCTGAATTCTCGACTATAAATCAATAAACGGTTTATTTAAACTGTAAAAAAAAGTCTTTCGGTTTTATATTAAACAACTTGTAGCTTTGATAACAGTATAAATAATTTTAGTATTTTTGTCAGAAAATGATCTAGAAATAATTTATCCGAATATTTTACTTTGATTATTTTAAGATTACAAGTAAAATCTCTGAATGAAATTGGAAATTCTTATGCAACAATATTTTTGAGGCTTCCAGATGAACATTTGGAATTACTGTTTATGTTAAGGAATATGCTTAAGCAATCCTTAGAAAATAATACAAAGATTTATTTCAGCACGAAGCTGTCAAATAGATCTATAGATACCTTAGTAACGAATTGTCTACTTTTAAATCATTGAGATTATGTAATTAAAAGAACAGACTATAATTTTAAGTTTAAAAAATTATTTGAGCATTTTTTAAAAGGTTGATGAACAGTATACTAAACATCAGGCATTAAATTGATTGACAAAAATATTGGCTTAGGAGCAATAAAAGTTAATTATGGCAAAAGTCTTTACAATTTTGTATTAAACTATTTAAGTAATTCGTTTCTGATTATAAACAGATCGGATATAACTCTACTAATTGCTCTTTAATTTAGGTTTAAAAAAATTTTTAAAGACATCTCTTAGATTTTTATCATTACTTTTGTCTAATCTAAAGTGTTTATTTATGTTTTATTCGACATAACAAACGTAATAAAGAATATTTTCACTTCGTTTTTGTTTTCAATAACCCATATTTAATGTTTGTGGCTAATGACTCCAGCACAGTAGTCGTCGACATCGGCACAGAAACTTTTAAGATTGGATACTCGGATAACGGCACTCCTACTCGTTTTGGTTCATCTGCTAATATCAAAAATAATTACACTTCTCCTGTTCAAAATAGCACAATTGTTGATCTTCCGAGTTATTTAAATATTTTAAAAGACAACATTCCAGAAGACACTTCGTATCTGTTTGTGGCTGAAAACACTTTTGAGCCCTTGGAGACAAGAAATCAAATTTTAAAATTTGTTATGGAAGAAAATCTTTGCAATTCGGTATTGTTTATGAAAAGTGGATTGCTCGATGCTTTTTCTTACGGAAGACATAACGCTCTAGTTTTGTCCATTAATGGTGGATCTATACAAATTTGTACTGTTGTAGACGGAATAATCACAAACAGAAAAATGGTGAATGTTGGGTGCTTGTCTTTAACCAAAAAATTTGTACGTACACCTGACGAATCAACAGTTTTTATGGACTTAGAGTACGGAAGAATGGCCAAAGAAGAGTTTTACGCAGATTTTAAAATTTTTAAAACTTCTCGTTTGCGTGAAGGAGACTCGTCACTTGAAGAAATTTTTAAAACTTCGCATTCTGAACTTTTAAAAGCTCTAGAGATGGTTAAGGATGTTGTAAATCTTCTTACTGAGGACAAGAAAGATTTACTACTTAGTAATGTTGTCATTGCTGGATCTGGTTCTTGTATTCCATTTATAGGATTTGAGGTTGAGAAGATCTTAAATAACTTGTTTAAAAATTATAAGATTCGAATTTACTTGAGGGAGAGTAGATTTCACACTTTTTCTGGTGGTGTTGTGTATTCTAATATTGGAACTTCTAAATTGTTTCATATTAGCAAATTGGATTATCAAGAGTTTGGTCTTTCTGTTCTTGATAGAAAAAATTATGCCTGGACTTTGTAATTTTAGATGAATAAAATCAACACTATGTTACAGTAATTAAAATATGAATATGCAAACTACTGCAATACAATTTTTTTAACTAATCCTATTTATTAAAGATTTTTTTTCGTAATTAGATACCTTTGATACTCTTTAATTCCGAAAACAAGTGTCAAGAACAAACCAAATCCTAATATTAAGTAAGAAGTAGTACTTATTTTTGTACTATGATCAACATCTTTTATGTAGTAAAGTAGATCCTTAATGTTTTTATCAACTTGTTGGATTCTAAGTTCGATGTCATTGATTTTGCCTGAAATTGTCTGTCTGAAGCTTTCACTGTTTGTTTCTTCAATTTTGTCAATTATTTCTTTGGCTTTTATTGTGATCAAGGGAGCATCAACATTTCCTAAGACCCCTTTTGCATACTGAATAAAGTGAGTAAACTGAGATATGAACATTCTGAGTTCTTTGTTTGGGTGGTGGACCTCGTGTTCGTAAACAGGAAGAGATGCCTCGTGTATAGCATGAACCCTCTCAGCATCATATTTATCACTTTCTGTTCTCTTGTAAAGTTGGGCTCGTTTTAGAATAAAAGCTTTCTCTGCTGATGTATTCGAGTAAAATGAAGTTATAGAGAATCTTTTGTTGGCTCCTAAAGTCTTAAAAGGATGATTATCAATGTATCTGAAACTATCATAAAGTAATTTCTCTTGATTGTACAACTCAACTTTGAAATTGTTGTTTGTGAGAATCACTTTTACTGTTAGTTCTTTAACATCCTTCAGCCTTGATGGATCAAAGGAATCTCTGTGGATTGTATGATCTTCAAACTCATTCAGATTCTCTCCATTGTTCATTGCATACACTATTTCAGGCGACATTCCTTTGAATTCAATACCCGCCATTAGACCATCAAAATGCCCATCTCCTCCTCTGTACGTTCCCATGTCTTGGTCATACTTAGTGTACCACAAATAAACGCCTGCTTGCTCTGGGAAGTGTAAGTCAATGCCAGAAATAGTAAACTCAAAGCTCCACTCCTCGTAGACATTATCTTGGAGGAACAACACCAAGCCGCCTTTATCATTTGACTGTCTCAACCTCAGACCGTTATCAACTTTTGTTGCACCTAAAGCACCCACGTAATCATTAATTTTGCTTGGATCGTATAAGATAATATTTGATGGTTCTTCAGTTACACTTAAGTCTTTTTCTTGAACAACTTTTGTCTCACTTAACACATTTCCTAATAGAAGTAATCTTATTAAATATGTTACCAACATGTTTGTTTACTTTATTTTTCAAATTTATAGTTGAATCTGAAACAAAATAAATAAAAGATCTATAACCCCTTGATATACGAACTAGAGTTAGTTATTTTGTCGTTTCAGATATGAGTTATTTCTAAAACATTACCATTAGCTGTTGATCAGTTATTTGGATTGTTTTAAAAGGTAAAAAAATTGAAATGTAAACTACAATATGTAATCCGCAAATATTTAAGTAATTTGTTTAATTGTATTCTAGACATATGATGTACGACTTTAATTTATTCTTAAACAAATTTTGTATCCATTTTTAAATGCATCAAACAAAATATGTTTCTGTGACATTGAGCGAAGTATCGATTTTTTTAAATTAATTTGATCAAATTGACTAAACATAAACCACTAAGAAATTTCTAACCTGTTTTTAACGCGCAAAAAAATACATATTGATTCTTGATCATTTTTAAATAACGTTTTCGTTCTGTCATGGCTTTATTTATCTCTAGATTAATCACATTTGATATAATTTTTATCAATTATAGCAAGAACCATATTCTAAAGAACACTGCATGTATTTGTTTCCTGATAAAGAGTTTTATTAAAAAGTTTTTATGGCATCTAAGCAACAGCTGATGCAATAACAAACAATCGTTGATCGATTTGTCTAAAACAAAATGAGTTTGATGTGTGCGACATATCAGACTAATTCAAGAGAATATAAGTATTGTTGAACGGTGGCTGTTCTTAGGGTATCTGATGGGAAACATTCGACGTTACTGATATGAAACAAGATTGAGACACAATCACATAAGACGTTTCATATCAGCTCTTAAATCATTTAGGAGCATTCAAATAGAAAAACATGATGAAAAGGAATAACAATGGTCGTAATGCAGATAAACAGTTTACCTCAGATGACTCAACGGACTTTTATAATGTACAAAAATAAATTTATAAATTTAGAACTGTTTAATGATTTTTTATTATTTTGAGTTTCTTTTTTAGACATGTGGCATAATGAAAGAAAATGTAAATGATGACATTCTAAAATATGTATTTCTTGTTACAAACAACTAAAGATTTAAATATGATACACATAATATTTTATTATATGGCTGTCTGTCATTTATGTTCTAAAGTGGATAATCTTTTTCTCAATATTTTACCACTGTTTTAATTACTTTATATAACTTTTTCTTTATATATTTACAAGAAATATTTCTGTCTCAACATAAAATTTATTCATATCAAATTCTCTTTCAATGTCACCAGTTATTTGTTATTAAAAACTTCCTTGCACATTTTTGTTTTATAAGTTACTGCAGGCATCAAAGTTTACATAAAAGATTATAAGTAAAATGTCAATGTTAATGTTTTTATCCTTTGGGCTAAAATTTATCAATTTATAAAATTTATTAAAATCAATATTAGACTTTATCTTATGATAACAAAGAGTCACAAATAACAGAAGAAAATTAACAAAGCATTTTATAAAAGTTTAATTGAAAAAAGACATAAAAGGCAATCGAGTTAGTTGTTAAATTAATCTCAATAAATGCCATAATTGTTTTGCCGTAAAACGTATTTGTTAGCTACCAAAATTGGGTACAAACTTTTCTGAAACTTCTCTTAAAAGTATATATGTGTTACCCTAAGATTTATGTCTGAGAGGTAGTACAATGTTCGTCTAATTGCAATAATTTATTTAATTTTTATTGACACCCAAGCATCTTTACGTTAGTCAAATAATTTGCTGATTTTTTAGAGACAATAATCGTTTTTATAACTAATTAAAAAAATTTTATCTCTTAGATAAAAGATCTAACACATACATTTTATCATTATAGGACTAACAAAAAAACATTTTATTCGAGAGAAAAGTAATTTAAGCAAAAATGATTTGTAATCTGTTGCTTTAAAATAATTAGTCGAGACAGAAGTAAAGTTATTGTGACATAAAAAAGTCAAGTCTTTCTCAAAAAATATATAATGTTTTTTTTTTAGTTGCAACAAGAAACTGAATACCAAATTTACTTCATATTATTTATGGACGTCAGAGGACTCTAGTTCTATGTCAATAATCAATCCGCACGCTACAAGCCACCAATGGGTCTAAATTACAAAATTAAATTATGGCTATTCTTAAAACAAAAGCATGGCATGCAAGGACGTTATCAGAAGACATACATAGCAAGAACCCTTAGATAAAATGAAGGATCAAGAAGCTCAGAAATTAGAGAAGTGTAAAGAGAATGCTTAACTCAAAACAAATTAAGTGTTTGTTTTACATTCGACACAACTGACTGTACAAAATGAAAACATTGAAATGAGTTTTATAAGAAGATAAATGGATTTAAAAATCTTTTAGCATATGTTTAATGTGCAATGTGTGTTGTACAAACGTTATTAATATAATGGTTATGCGTTTAAACAATTTAAACCATTTTAATAAAATTTTTTTTGGGTAGTTCGTGTTTTGGCGCATAGTTTTTATACAATTGTGGAAAAAATAGGCCAAAACGGTTGATTATTTAGCAATATGAAAAAACAGAAGCTTATAAATATTTATTTTACATGAAGGTGTTTTATGCATACTCAAAATTCGTACATAGAGTCTTGAAATTAGATGATAATCGGGTCATTGTTCGTATACTAAAGGGTATTAAGATATTTGTACAATCAGTATAATGCCTGCCCAATCGATTAATCATTTTTATCCAAAGATTATTACAATAGTAATTTTATCATTATGAATGGTCCTGGTGCCTTTACTAAAATTACATATTTTATTCGACCAAAAAATCTGATCATTGTATGAATAGAGATTAATGATTTTACCCTTTATCAATGCTATCTTTCATATTGATTAATGTAAAATTTTATTTTTCTTGTAGTGAAATAGATACAGGACAGGATATTTTGTACAAATTGCTAAATGAAGGTATGATTAATGGACCTGATCTTTCTAATGAAACCAACTTTATTTCCAATGATGAGTTTGAAGATTACTATAAATTCCTTGATAAAATAACCAATCCTGAAACTAATGATAGTTTAGATTTTAACATAAAAACTTCTAATCTAAAAATGACAAAAGATTTAGATGATTTTACTAAAGAATTGTATGATAATATACACAACTATATACGGAAAAATGTAACTGAATCACATCATAAAACATATTTCCATAGATTAAATAAAATAAATGAATTGATAAAAACTATAGGTGAGTACAAAATAGATGATGAAGAAGTATTTACATCGGATATAGATTATGATTACAGCAATATGCTTGATCATCTTAAATTTGGTTTTTGAATTGTAAAAAAGTCAATTACAAAATCGCTTTTAGATTCTCTTTAGAACTAGATAAGAGGATAATTATAACAGAAAAAATTGATTTTGTAACTTACAATTTATTATGCAGTAAAATTGAAAGTAGACCATATGTTCATTTACGAGAATTCATGAAAATGTACAAATATGTAAAAATATTTCCAGAGTTATTAGTATTAGGATATGCAGCCACACAATTTCTTTCAAAAAAACTTACGATTTATTTTCATTTGATTGTATTATTCTTGAGGCAAAACGAACACAATTTACTTGAGAACAAAGTGATAGTAATGCTTTTACTAAAAACAGCGCTTTCCCATTCATCAAAACACAATTTAGATTTAATCTCTATATTTACGTTTCAAAAATCAAATTCTTTAGAAATTTCTAAATTATATTTTTTTTGTTGTGAATTTAACAATAATCAAAGGAAAAAAATTAAAACTACATTGAACAATGCTATTTATCCTATTTATAACTTTTCGGAAGATCGAGTTCATTTCAATGTAGTTCTCAGATTATATCTTTTCCAGCACTTGATCTATATAAAATACATGAATGTTGAATATAATGAGTTTGAAGAATTTAAAAATTTTACAAAAAGTATTTTATCAGAAAAACATGGCTGTGTTTGTGATCAATTTTTACGATTCATTGATATGATATAAAAAATAAATATGAACTAAATGATTTGAGTAAAGCATGTATGTGATCATGATAAGGATAAGATTTTTTAAAAAGGGTTACAGAAATGTTTAAACATTAAAAATATGAGATTATAATCAGTGTGTTACTTTAAATTGTGTTTATATTATTTTTAATTACAAGATTTGTCTTCTATGAGCAATATAAAAGAAAATTATTAGACTGTACTTGTTAGAAATTATTAAAAATATCTTGTCTTGTTGATTGACCATACACCTTAGCAACATTTCGTACAACCAAAATATCTCTATAACAGAAACTAATTGATTTATGTTAATCAAAATTTTAAAACTGAATGTAAAAAAATTAGAAACCAAATCCCTCCTACAATAATACGCTGTAATCTGTAAATGAGGCTCGAAACATATTCAAGACCACTTTATTTTCCTTGTAACTGGTGTTATAATAAAGACATATTGTTATAGAAAAGTTCTATTAAAAGCGATTTTCTAATATTTTTAGCATCATATGGAATTTTTAATTTTTAATATTTTTTTTGTAATTAATCTATTCAATTAAATTAAATCAGAAAGTTTTAAACTCAGATAATTGTATCTGTCATTTTGATGAATATTTTGAATTGTAGCAAACAGCTAAAACTTTTTTAAGAAGCAATCTTGTGTTTTGTAAATAATTTTAAAAGAACAAGAATGTAAAAACTTTAAATTTTATAGTTGTTTGCCAATATTTTTTTAAGACTTTTATAGAACGGTAATTTTACATGACTGATAGTTTCTTTATAAATTATATCTGATACTTTCGTGGGTTGTGAGATTAAGAATTAAAACCATTTAAAGTTTATTAGGTTAAATATAGTATTGACACAATTATATATTTTAAAAATATTCTTTACCGTAAACATCTTATAGCCGTGTTATTTCTTTTTAAAACAGTCAGAAACTTTATTTTGTTAAAACTATAAAATAAGCACACAGGCAACACTGCATGTTAGAAATTTGTATTCAAGTTATGCTTAATCGTTATACTAAGTGTAAATATAAATTATTTGCTGTAAATATTCATTCTTTTACAAGCTTGCTTATATACAAACTGTATTTTAAAAAGACACAAGTAAGTAATACTTAAACGATCCAAATTTTAAAATGCAATATAATCTAAGATTACCGTTATTATAAGTCTTTATCTTACTTTATTTTATTTTTATATAGATAATAATCGAATCGTTTTTTAAAATGATTTTTTTAATCTTTGATCAAATTTATCAGAGTAAAGAAATGTTTACCCATGAAAATAACAAACCATCTGATGACACTTTTTTTATATCTTTATGTAAGTCTAGAATCTAAAAGAAAGCTTGAAGAGATCGATTTAAATATTTATAAACATTATGATGTTCAAAATATGAATATCTCATCTCGAAACCTTATTTTTGACAGTTTACCTTCTTCTAATACCATAAACTACAGTTTGGACCAAACCAAATCAGCAATAAAACACGATGAAAAACAAGATCCAATAAGTGTCAAATATTCTAGTTGTTGTGAGGCTTTAAAACATCAATTATGCAAATTTAACCAATTTGATAGAAGTTTTCAAAATCTTGCTGTCTCCTCCAATGTTGATCAATTTGAGAAACCAATAACCACACTAAGTAAAATGAATCAAAACTTCATTGATCTTTTCGAACAAAATGACATTTCAGAAAATTTAAAAGAAGAGCTTAACAATTGGACACCGGTTTCAATGGACTTTAACAGTTTAAATGATTTGCTTAATGAACAACAACTCAATCCATCTATACAAAATCAAAATTGCGAAAGTGAAGAAAGCATTGAAATTTTAACAGATAAAGAATTTAATTGTGCGGAAAACGATTACAAAGTTAAACTTCAAAACGATTGCAGCAAAGATTCAACTGTTGTAAGATTTAATAATACAGTTAAATTCTCTAAATATGTAACTGAATCTAAATATGAAGTTTGTAATTCTGATTGTGTTAAAATGAATTTTAAATCCTATTTAAATAGATTTAAATCATTCATTGAGGTATATATCCACTACAACATTCCAAATTCGTATTCTTCTAGTCATATTAGAAGAATGAAGATTTTAAAAGAGGCATGTGAAACATTTGATAAACACAAAATTAGTGAAATTCAATATTGGCGTATATTTGACCCTAAAAATGATGTCGATCTTATTTACAAACTACAAAACATGCTTTTAACATTCGACAAAGAAAGTAAATTCAACCAAGAAACTGTCGACAGGTTTCTTGTTGAATTCGAACCAAAGATATTTTACAGTTCCTGTTTATGGGAAATTCGTCATAAGATAGAAAATCTTACACACAGCCAAAAAACATTAATCTTTTATGTAGAGGTAATGAAATTGTATAGATTCATTATTGACATCCCAGAACTACTGACTGTTATAGGTCTTTTCTCTTATAAATCGTGTGGTAATGTTATTTCCCTTATACATTTGTTAAACTTGATAGCAGAGAGTATTGGAAATTTAAGAGATTGTAGAGTTTATGTCTTGTGTATAATTTATAAGATTTTTGAATGTTTTTATGACAACACGTTTGAGATCTTTTTAATTCCTCATTATGAGCTGGTGTGTGAGAATGGTTCTTATGATTTATCTTTTTTCTTATGGGAAATAAATGGAAAGAAGCGATACGATATAAAAAATAGAAACTTAATATCTTCCAAATGCATAGCCACAGATAAAATAATCATAAAGCTTGTATTTTATATATATCTGTACCAACATTTGATATTAATTGTTGACTATCCCTATAAATAGTTACTTTATTAATAAACCACCCTTATGTCTATATTTTCCAATATGGCACCCGACACGATGGATTTGCTGGACAAGCTGAACCCGCCACCATTTGAGTTTAAGCATGCATTAGTCTCTTGCATGCGTATGGAAATATATTTTAAAGCCAAAAATATACGATCGGATAAGGAGAAAATTTATCTTGTTTTGTTTAATTCAGATTTTGAAATGAAAAAATTTTTGTTAGAAAGGAAGGAAGAATATTTATCGGGAACATGGAGACAGTTTAAGTTGAGATTAAAGAAGTATAAACAGAGCATGGCTTTGGAAAAGTTATTAAAGAATAAACAGGACGATAAAGTGAGAACCAAAGATTGGTTAGAGAAAGCAATTTTAATAGCAGAAGACGCGGATTTGAACCAAGATTATGCCAAAATGCTTATATATAATACTGCTTTCAATTACAGGAATTCACTTATGTTAGACAAGAGTCAATTTATGAAGGAAGACATTTATAAAAACAAAGAAAAAATTTGTTATGAAGTTGGAATTTTTGAAGAACAACTCAAAATTTATGAAAAAAATGAAGAAAGAAAATTAAAAAATTATGTAAACCAAAATAAAAGTGAACCTATAAAGCCAATAGGGGATATTAAAACGAATATAAATGTTAAAAAGAAAGAAATTAGAGAGGTAGAAGTTAACCAAATAGAAATTAAAAAATTAAAAAATGAATTACAGGAAGAAATTAAAATAAATGGAGAAAAATTAAATGCAATAATAGACTTAGGAAGTGAAATTAATTTAATTAGTGAGAACAAGACTAAAGAAAGAGGGCTTATTATAGAGAATTGTGAAAAAATTATATTAAAAAATGTATTTGGGAAAATTAAAGAAGTAAACAAAATGGTAAAGATAACACTAGATATGAGAGGAAGAATTGTAACCGAAGATTTTTATGTAACAAGTTTTGCTGAAGAAGATGTTGAAGTTTTAATTGGATATAATACAGTAAATAAATTAAACAGGGATATTCAAGAAATAGAAAACTTAATTAATAAATTTCCTAAATTATTTGATGAAGAAAGGACCGAAGGTTATGAAGATATTATTTGTGAGATTGAAACTAAACCAGGAAGGAAAGTGAATATTAAAAGTAGAAAAATAGCTCAAGAATACATAAAAGGAGCTACTAAAACTATCAATAAACTACTAGAAATGGGTTATATAGAGCCTTCAACGTCATCGTGGTGTAATCCAATGAAGCCAGTTCCAAAAGGAAAAGATGATGTTAGAATTACTTCGAATATGCAGTTTTTGAATAGTATTGTTGAAGATAATAATTATACAATACCTAGAATCCAAGAAATTATTGAGAAAACACAAGGAATGCAGTATTTTACGGTTTTAGATTTAAAAGATGGTTATTTTCAGATTAAAATTAACCCAGAACATAAATTCAAGACAGCTTTTTATTTTAGAAATAGACTCTACCAATATACACGTATGCCCCAAGGATTTAAAAATTCTCCGGCAATATTTCAAGCCATTATGGATAGAGTATTATACAGGTATTTAGACATAGAATGTTGTGTTTACTTAGATGATATTATTATATTTGGTAGGACGGAAGAAGAACATGACAGACACCTAGACAATATTTTACAAACTTTAATGGACGCAAAATTCAAAATAAATGTTGAAAAAATGCAGTATAAACAGAAGAAAGTGAAAATTTTGGGAATGTTAGTGGATGGAGTTAAAAAATATCCAATAGATGAGAAGATTAAGAAAACTTTAGAGTTTAAAACCCCAACAAACAAAAAGGAACTACAGAGTTTTTTAGGATTTGTGAACTACTATAGAAATTATATAAAAAACATAGCAACAATTTCAGCACCACTCTATGAAGCTTCTAAAACCAAAAATGAAGAAATTATGTGGAATGATGAATGTGAGGAAGCGTTTAATAAATTAAAGGAAAAACTTAGTTCCGAAGTCAGTAATTATATACCAGATATTGAAAAACCTTTTATATTAACTACAGACGCTTCGAATACTGGAATTGGGGCATGTCTGCAGCAAGAAGACAAAGGAGAATTACGTGTCATTGATTGGGCCAGTAAAAAATTAACACCCGCAGAGAAAAAATATGGAATCACAGAAAAAGAGTTTTTGGCAATGGCGTGGGCAATTGAACACTATGAATACTATTTAAGAGGCCGAAAGTTTACAGTAATAACGGATCACATAGCCCTTTTATCTTCAAGAAATAAGCATATTTTTGGTAATTTGAGACTTGAGAGAATGAGAGAAAGACTTCAGGAGTATGATTTCGATATTAAATATAAGAAAGGTGAAGAATTAGTTGATGCAGATACAATGAGTAGAATTTACGAGGAACCTGAACCACGTGAGAATTTGCGAGATAAAAATAAAAATGTAATGATTGGAAACGATAACAAATGGTATTATAGAATTTCAGAGAAAGAAATAAGAGTGTTTCCTGAGATAAAAGAAAGAGAAGAAATTTTAAGAAAAGCTCATGAAGAAACAACTGCACACGGAGGACAACAAGCTCTAGAATATGAAATAAAAAAGGAGTATTATTGGCCTAAATTGGCAGATTCAATTAAGAGATTTATTAAGAATTGTGAAGCGTGTGTAATTAATGATCAAAAGACAGCAGGAGGTGAAAATTTTGTTGCTACGGAAAGACCGTTGGAGATTATGGCTATGGATTTGATGTTCGTTGATCAAAAGAATGTTTTATTGACATGTATCGATTACTATACAAGATTAGTTAGAGTGTTTGAAATTGAAAGTAAGGAACCAAAAAGTATTTTAAATGGAATGGGAAAAATATTTAATGAAATTGGCTTTCCCCGTATGTTAATAACAGATAACGGAAAAGAATTTACGGCGGGGGAGGTAAAGCGATACTTATGTGAAAATAATGTTGAACATCATACGATAAGCGTAGAAAAGCATCAAGCCAATGGTAGAGTTGAAAGGTTACATAGAACCATATGGCAAGCTTTGAGAAAATACACGGTTGGAGAAATTACGAATTTAGAAAAGCTGATTGAAAGTATCGTCGAAAAAATAAATAATACCTATCACCGAGGGATAAAATGTACGCCTAATGAGGCATGGAACGAACCTGAGAATAAAACTGTAAAAGAAATGAATAGTAATGAATCGGAATATAATAAAGAATTTAAAAGATGTTTCAGAGAAAAGTTTAATGAAGGAGATGAAGTTTTTATACAAACAACTAGTCTTAAGGCCCAAAATAAGCTAAATGATAAATTCGATGAAAGAGGAATTGTTTTAAAATCTTTAGAAAACGACTCGTATTTGATTAAATCCAGGGATAAAACTTTTAAGAAAAGTCACTCTCAGCTTAAACGAGTACCGCTTTAAAAAAAAAAAAAAAAAAAAAAAAAAAACATGTAAAATCTGCATAAGGCTGCTTTGGCGGGGGATGTTGACTATCCCTATAAATAGTTACTTTATTAATAAACCACCCTTATGTCTATATTTTCCAATATTAATCAATCTTGTAAATGTTGACGATAAAGCGATTAAGTCATTTTTATCATTTGTAGATAAAGTAAAAATATCGGATGATTGTATTGGTTGTCTTTTTAAAGAGTTTCTAAGTATAGTTCAACAAATATATGTTTAATAATTCACAGATATTAGACGCTGTGATGCTCACTTCTCAGATTACAACTGACACAAATTTTAATAAAAAAATAATATGGGTCACTGTTTATAAGAATATTTATGTCACAAATGTATTCAATAAACTTGTAACTATGAAATTTAGTGCAAAATGATTGGTGTTGATTGTGAGAAGAGGTTTTAAACATTGCAATGTTACAATTTAGTTTAAACAAAAAATACATAAATTAAAAAATATTATGGTGTACGTAATAAAATTCCTTACTATTGGATAGGATTACTCGAATATCATAGTGCATAGAGATATTGATTCATATTTATTGACTTAATATTCAACTATTTGCCATAATTAGTTGTATGACGTTAAAATGCAATTATAAAAGTGTACATCTTTATCAAAAAATTGTGCTGGAAATAGAACATTTGCTAACTGTCATGCTTCGTAGACGTCGTCAGATAAAAATATACTGAAATAACAAGATATTAATTTATGATGTTTCTGACAATATCATGGGGTTTTAGTTATGATTATGCTATGGAAACTTGGACATGAAATATAAACATCCATTAAAAACTTATCAATCTAATTAGACAAATTCACCAAAGCTGACGGATTTTGTAGAATTAGACATCAGAAACCTTATGTTTCCGTTTATAAAGGTAAGATTAAAACAAAGTTAAATGTTGACAATAGTGGACATAAGGGTGCAACTTGAAGTCTCTTGTTTGTATTTGTAAACTACTGCATTATAACTACCAATGATAAAGATCGATTTTGCTTTCCATATAGGGCACTCTAACGTCTTACTATATTTCATGTAGTATTTAACAAAACAACTTATCAATGCAAAATTCAATTGGTGTCCACATCTCATTAAAATTAATTGATTATTTATTGGTTGCATTTGAGTTTAAAATTATTTAATTGTTGAATAATGTTATTAGTTGCTATCTTTAGAACTAAGTTCACAAGTCATTTTTCTTATTGATAAATCCTCTATTTCTTCTCGTATCCAGTACTCTTTCATGGAAATTTTTTTTACAAATTGTGCATCTAATATTACAATCATTGTTTCTTCTTGTCTAATCTCAATTTTTGTAATTTAGAGGTAATATCCAATAATAATAGAACATCATTATCAGAACATTGTCTGTGGTTTTATTACAAAAAAAAAATTGATCTTTAAATTCTTTGACGTTAGATTGTTTCCTAATAGATTTCTATATTATGTATTTACTTAAGTTTAGTAGAACACATGGAGAACAAAGTATTTTTGAGTTCTTTCTTATAAAACAATTGAAAGGATATTTGTACACCATTTACTGCTATGTAAACCTTTAAAATTTGTAACAACATACACTGGTCTTTGATTATTGATCGATAAAAATGAATTTAGCATATTATTTGATAAGTCGTGCAAATTAAGACACAATTTGTTTAGTATTGAGCAAATCGTTATTTCTGCTAATTTCTACAGGTAAAAAATCCAAATAACTCTTGACAAAATTCATTTTATAACATATCTGAACAATAGATACTTCATGGATTTACTAAATTTGATCATAATACAATATTTTTTTCAAAATTTAGCACATTTTCGGTTGTTAATATACTATTTAGTTACTCATACCATAAAAATACGTTTTTAGAAGTCAAAATGTTATAGGCAACGTGATATGGTTAGCCTATATTTTGAGTCTCATGTTATTTTTCAAGAAAGAGATATGAGACTAATATACCTTTTAGAATTCATCATTATAAATATCATCAACAATCTTTCTTGTTAAATAGCAATGGTTAGCAAATAATTTCACTTCTAAGTCGAAATTATTTAGTTTTGTATTGTAATTTCGTCTCTAAAAGGTTTACTAAATCTTTTGAACATCTGATTACAAACAAGATTGTCATTTGTAGGGGTAGCAAAAGATATTATGATTTCAAAATTGACATTAATAAGGGCATTGTAAATTTTAAGAGTAAACAAACTGTCAAAAAGGCAAAATTAGAATTCAAAGAATTTTTTAAGCAAAATAATATTCTAACATGAATTTGTATAATGTGACATAGATCGTAGCGAATAATGTATAACATTTGTTCAGTAAGTTCTGTTAGTCATTTTATAATCAAAACGATGTTCGTCTTCTTTTTCTCCCTTAATTTAATTTATTAAGTCTTTTTGTTGGTGCCATTGTTTCGATTATTCAATTTACAAAAATATGGATTTGATTTTTTCGAAAAGTTTGTTTCACATACATTGTCAAGAATTTCAAAACATATTCTTGAGTAAATGGATATTTGAATTGTTAAAGCTAGTTAGTTCACGATGAATTCTAAGATACGCGTTATTTTGACCATTGAAGTTAACAGACCAGTTGTAGTTGTTAGAAATAACATTTTTGTTGCCTTTAAAAATATTTATGAAACAAAGCTACAATAGCTATCAAAGGTTATCTAAGTGTTTATTAAAGATTTGACATGTACTCTTAGTAAAATTTGAACTATACTTATTAGATAGAATAAATATTTTATTGAAGAACAATCTTAAATGTAGCCAAGATTATAATTATTAAAAACTAATTTTTAAGCATCAACGTTGACTCTATCGATATTTCCTCAGAAAGGGTTCGCTATTGCTTTGTCTGATAGCCTCCCTGTATGTCATGGCCTTGTTTTAGATAACATTTATATTTGTAAATAAGATCAACTTATGGGTCGTGGCTGTGTGTAGTCTATTTTCATGGAACTAGACTCCGCTTACATCTACACTAAATAAATGTTTTTGATCATTTTTGAGTAAGTGGAAACTTTTTTGTTGTATAATGATAAGGAAGTTTTGAACTTATTTGTAAAGATATAAATTGTTCGAAGCGTTTGAAGATAATAAAATAACCGAAGAAAATCGAGTATTAGATCAATTTTAATTAACGTTTACTAAAGATTTTAATAAATAACAACAATACAATATTTTTATTATTCTTATTAGGCATATTAATGAAAATTAATTATACCAGAAAAAGCAATATTAGAAAAAACATTAAATGACTAAGTATTTTGTTAACGTGATCTGATAAGCTGAATCTGGTAAGTCAAGTATTTTAAAAAATGCCACAAAAGAATAATATGCAAAAAACTTTTACAAAACATATAACATTGTCATATCCTTCAAATCATTACGTTTACGAACGATTTTTTTCGAGTTTTTTTGAATAATCTAAATTAAGTAAGAGAAAATTTTAATATCTTACCATAAAAAAAGATTTAACTAGAACCCTATGAATAGTATTTTAAAAACAGTTATCTTTTATTGTTTTTTATGTTCAGGTGCATCTACAAATATGGAATGCGACAGTAGTATTCCTACATCAGAAGGAATTCCCAAGTCAAAATTGCTTTCCTTTTCTTTTAATAAAGTAAACTATAATGATTTTAGATGCAATGTGAGTAATACTACGCTTACTCACAGTTCTCTGTATAAGCCACCTTTTTATGAAAGTGAATCTGTGAGAAATTTTTTATCTACTCTATGCTTGTTTTTCCAATATGGAGAAATAAAAAATAACGAAAAATTCCAAATGAATTTAGAAATTTTGTTTAAGATTTATTCAGCAAAGATGCATACTTTAAATGATAATTTGACTGAATTTACATACGATCCACAATCGTTTAAGGATCGTATGTTAAGATTGGATGAGACTATTAAGAATATTTTAAACGAACAGGATCCAAATAGACAGATTGTTACTGTTTAAGAACAAGGGGATAGAATTATTGTAACTCAAAAGTTAAGATCAAAGAATTTACGTTTTAAAATAGTAGAAGAGGAAATTAAAGAGTTTTCTAAAGAATATTTAGAAGATGAAGTTTTAGTCGTCTACTATGAGTTATTAACTAAATTATACGAGTTATATTTACAAGGATTACTTGGAGATAATTTTAAGAAATAGACTGATATAATTTATCTAAATTTTACAAAAATGCAACAACCTGAATTTATTGTAAATAATGTTACCAAACAAATATCAGAATCAAATGCAGAAATTTATGCATTGTATTCAAGAATAAATCAGATCTTGAATTCGTATTCTTATAAGAGTAAGATATTTGAATGTTATCCCCGTGACCATGAATTGTCTGAAAAAGAAAAAATGTGAAATTCAAAACAGAGGCAGGGAGGCAGCATTTTTAAAAATAGTCAGTGGTGATGTCCCAGAGCATTTATATGATCTGTTATTTAAAGCTCGTTCACAAATTATATGGTCTATAAAAGATTTAAATAGTGATTTCGATTTTTACACTGGATACCACCCTGATTTCATTAAGACTATATTGGAATTAAAAAGTATGGTCAAAGAATATTTACAAAATTCAAAAAAAATATTTTTTAATACTAAATTGTCAGAAGAATCTGTCGAAAATTTAGTTAAGATCTGTTTGGAATTAATTCTATAGATACAAGCGGTAATTAAAATTTTTATTTGGAATAAAAGTCTTCAGATACAGGCATGTGTTTGATAATATCCCCTACAAATAGTTTGTTAATCGATATATCCAAGGATTTTATTTGTATTTTTAATGGGGGATTTGATACATCAAATTACAATTACAGATTTAAATGTAGATTTTGAACCATACCAGAACTATATTATTAGTTATTTTAAGTAAACAGTATTGTGACTAGGAATTTATAAGAAATACAACAAGAATTTTTTAATTTTGTTATTATAAAGATCGAAGAACACAGAGGAGGTTAACGATTACATTTAATAATCCTCGTGAAACAAAAAGTATGAGTCTTGAAGAAAATATTAACATACAATCGAATTCGTAACTGAGAATACAGTCAATTTACGTCAATTCTGATAATCATTGATCAAAATTTATAAAGATAATTTATTAAATGAGAATATAAAATTAACATGACCAGTATTTTTTGAGATCCAATTATTCTGTTTTATTTGATCAATAATCACACAGTTGGTTGTATAATTCAGATCTACCACTAAATTTTAAAAAGGACTTCTATTAATTTTATAAATTCCAAAAAGGCCAAGATAATGCTGTTTTATAAGTAGATATTAGTTGAAAGCAGATATGTTTGAAGCTTTTTAAAAGCATAACTTGAGAAGGCTAATTAAATCAAAGTTATTTTAGTTATTTATATTTTTTTTACAATTATCTCTTTGATCCTAGGACAGATTTTTAGTTTTATATGTTTGGACGTCAGCTGATGCTAAGATCAGCAATGACGCCATCAAGCGTCATATTCTGTAACAGACGTGACACAGACCATTCAGATCTTTAATAAAAGTATTAAAAGGGAGGAAACTCTGTTTCTATGCCAAATAATCCCAATAAAGTAATAAATACCATTCCGGCTTGTTGGGATCCGAATCTGGAGGATTTGGATTGACTATTAGTTTGTGTCAAAAGCACTCTCTTTTCTGATGTGTTTAAATTTTTGTCTTAAAAAATTTTTAAATAAATAAACCCATGTTTTTCGAAAGCAACACGGCTGAAGTCAACAAATGTGTATTGCTATTAATCTTGTCTCTTTCTAGATTGCATTTGTTATAGTCTTACGAGTCAATTAAAAAAAAAAGTATTAAAATTAGCCTTGCAATGCTCAACAACTGATTCACTTTTTCTTAAATCTTGTATAATGCTTGTTACGAAATGGATGAGAACGTAAAACAATTTAAAATTATTGGACGTTTAATCTGTGATAAAAAGATACTTCTTGATGAGTTTGTTCTTGCGATTGTAAACATTTAAATGACTCGAATAAAAATTTTCTAAGTTAATTATCTTTTTTTAATTTTACTTACACCTATAAACAACCGCATTATAACTACCGACTATTTAAATTTCCTTCCTGCAAATATGACACATCAGAGGTTCAGAATATTTTATGTAATAATTTTCTAAAAACTCATTTTTTAGTTCAAACCCAAGCTGATGCCTACAACTTAATAAAATCAAACGAGTCTTTATTTGTTTGTTTTTTGTATATTCTGATTTTAAAGTTGAATATTCGATTCCGTAGTTGACTAAAAGTCCGAATTTTGGGATTATTTTTCTCTTTGATAAATTTTGTATGCCTTATTAAAGAAATATTTTTTAATATCTTTCGTAGATAGTTTCTTTCAGCAAACCATCTAATTTTGTATTCATTTCTTTTTTGTAAAACAATCTCATACATTGTACTTTTGCCTTTTACCTCAGAATAATAATGATTAAATGTTACTAATATTTCAGCTGTTGTTTTATTGCACAAAAACACTTTATCAAAAAAATGATCCATATCAAATTGATTTGGCTTACTTTGAAGTATGTTACATTCCATAAGATCATGAAACATAGTATCAGGACAAACAGAGACAGCTTTATCTCTGATATAAAAATGAGTCTTACTTTCAAAACATTTCTTGCTTTCTGTAAATCCTTTGTAATTTGCGTAGGCGAATGTTGGAATAGCAGTATCTGGGAGAATCGAATCGACTATAGTTTTTGAAATATTCACGATTTCAGGATACGTATTAAAAAGACGTTCGACTTGTAAAGGATTTAAAATTCGGTCAATAGTGTTATCAACCCATCTGCAAAAACTCAATAGACGTTTCAATGTCTTGTATAAAATCTTTTAAAGTTATTTTAACAGAATTATAAACCATATCAAGCTCTTTAAAAATAATTTCTTCAAAAAAACTTGAATCAATTAAATTATGGCCAGTTAGGTGTTGTCGATCATTTAGTTCAAGTATTCGTTTTATTGAGTTAATAACATTAGGCAATTCGTAAAATGGAAACTCTACATTTTCAGGCAGTATATCTACCTTCATTAACAGAGATTTTACATTAGAGTATTCATTAAAATTTATAACCGTAGTACATCACGAATTTTGCTTAAAGTTTCATAAAATAGATCAGGAGCACACAATGTTTGTATGTTTCTAGCTCTCATCCAATTTTGTGTTACGTTCTTATTGTTAAATGATGTGATAAAACTATTGAGTATAAGATTATCGATTTGATCTAGTTCAGATAGTTGCAAAGGTGTTGGTATACAGAACAATTTAATTAAAAAATCAAACATAATAGGCCTTAAACAAAAAATTTTTATTTATAATTGTAATAAATTAAAAAGTATAATTTTAGGATAACAGTAATATTGACGAAAAAAAAAATTATATAGGAACAACATTTTTAGGTTAAAAACTTCTGATTAAAAAAATTTGTATTTTATTATTTTGTATCATGAAAGATCACTTTAAATTTCTGATCTTAGAAGCGACATCGTTATTTTGGTTTAACGTCTTTAATAGTAATCTTACAACGTACATTATCATGATCTATTTTTATTAATGACATAAGTTTACTTTATACTGAAAACTCGAATCAAGTCATGATTATACATCGCTTCTAATTTGATAATTTTGTTGAACTTATTGATAAGATACTGATAAAAAGAGGTTTTTATTGTTATGGCAATAAAGAACACTTCATGGTTACAATTTTTTTTAGACGTAACGTTTCATATCATTGAAACACGAAAGTATCATACCGTATGTATAAATACATTTATCATATTTTTGTGTAGAACAAATGTATTGTTTTCTATGATGACATCTCTAAAATTTTTATTGTAATTCAGTCGTTTTTAATGATTAAAAGTTTATTTGAGAGTATAATAGAATTTCAAAAAATAGTTCATATAGATTAAGTGACTATTTAGTAATTTTATAATAAAGAAATCAATCAGTTTCAAGTATTCCAGATAAGAAGCGTGTTTCAGCATTTGCCTTGTGTTTTCAATTTTTTTTTCAATTCAATAAGCAAAAGCTTTAATTCATGGTTAAACATAAGGGTACATATAAATACATACTAGTTATGATCTAATATATTCTAGACTGTAAATGTTTATTAGTTCAAAGGCAGGATAGTTAATTTTGTCGATAATAAAGGATTCAAAAGAATCATATGTTTAAATAAATAAGGGTGCTTACATTTAGTATTAAAAAAAAACACTATATTTGTAGTTTAATTTCAAATTACATACCATAATAAGAAATGAAGTTCATGAAACACTATTCAAAAATATAACTTAACAGCTTTACAATTTTGATATTTTTTTTCAAAAACGAAGAATGTTAATAGCAACACAAGCATTATGAATGGGCGTCAATAGAGTCTTGTTCCATGTAAATAGAGTAATTCCAGGCCGACTCTCCTCAACGGATTTTATTTACCATATTAAACTATAGCTATTATTTATAACAGGAGCATTACATGTAGGGACGCTATCAGAAGACATAAATCGAGACCCCTCAGAGGGGATAAAGGAGAAACTCAGCAACAAGAACAGTCTCAACAAAGATGCTTACAAATGTGAATTTCTTGCTTTTAAAACGTTGATATAGTAATTATAAGAAGAAATTTATTTTTAAATGAACCATACTATAATTTTCATGCAAATTGAGACAATTTTAAGTAGATTGTAATTACTTTTGATACAACTGTATACAAAATGTTGTGACTGCACAAAAAGTTATATTTAGTGATAGTTAATTTAGTGTACATCCTGATTACATCCAAATAATAATGAAGGATAAACAAATTACTTCTGAAATTAACACTTTTTTTTGCTATTAGTTGTGTTTTAAATATAAATACTTTGATTTTTTAGTTTTTAAAAAACAAATATAACTTACAAAATCTTAAAGAGAGCTTGAAAAGGGTAATGATAAAGTTATATACAACAAGAAAAATCTTTTTACTTTGATTTAACTATAAAAAGAGATCAAGTATAGAATATGATGCGATTTCTACAAAGAATACGGTTGGAAAAAGATTATGATAAAAATTATAAAGGAAAATAACACAAAGCA
This sequence comes from Papilio elwesi, assembly GCA_029849275.1. Classification (NCBI taxonomy): domain Eukaryota; kingdom Metazoa; phylum Arthropoda; class Insecta; order Lepidoptera; family Papilionidae; genus Papilio; species Papilio elwesi. The sequence goes on along the minus strand of CM056716.1, from coordinate 1,614,795 downwards.
ACACTTGGATTGTTGCATTAAGCGACGTGAATCTATGTAACGTGCTTTTCAATTTCTATCTACAAATTGTACAAATTAATAAATAGCAAATTTCTGTGTAACTTTCCATGACCCTGAAATTTTATCATTTCTTAATTACCTTTAGTCAAAGCTTGAAAGAAAATTGTCAAATATTTTCGACTGAAATGAAAGCATCTTTTAAAGATTTTAGAAAACGAATCTAGTAATCATACTAAGTGTAATTTTATAAAGATAGTGAAATGCCTAAATGTTGTCTTTGTATGTAAGCTGTTGTGATAAAGCAACCTTGCAAATTTTTAAGTTCGTAAAATGATCAATTATTTTTCTTAACGAATTCCATAATACCATAGAAAATTAGATTTTTCAAATGTTTTTAGTTTATAAAACATTTACATTATCAAGCAAGCGTAAGCATAACTTATTTATCGTATAAAAATATGCATAATTGGGCAGTTACAAATATCCTTGTTTCATTTCTATACTAAGAGATTCGTCTCAAAAAATAAAATGGAAATGAAAATCCAATTTTGTAATGTTTTGATATTAATGAAGTAAGTAAAGGGCATTTAAAGACAAAGTAAATAATTTATCTATATCAAATGCAGACTTTTTTTTTGTTTTTGCGATTTTATAGATGAACCTAATGTAATTTTTATATAGTTTTACAAGAGTTTAATTACAAAGATCATTTTGCTTTTAATTTGAATGAACATTTATAGATAATGAATATTGTCAAGTTTTTAAAAATAATTTTTACGTAAAAAGTGTTTTGTTTGATTTTACAGTTATAATATTAGCATGACAAATAGAATATGATGTCTTTACTATTTTATCTGCACAAATATATATAAAAATATTTGAGAATAAGGATTAGTTTAATTTAATAAGTCAATAACATTTTTGTAATCAGTAAATTGCCATATCGTTATAGATTTTTGTTTTAAACTAGAATAGAATACTATTTTGCGTTAAAGATATAGATTATTGTAAATATTTATAACGATCAAACTGTCTAAAACAAATTTTATTACACAATGTAAACTTAATTAAGTGTTTTCGATGTTGACCATTTAGTTTCATACAATCATTCTTCATTCAAGTAAATTTAGTATTTTCTCCTGTTCTCATTGTATAAAAATGAATCAATGATACATTACCAGTTTACTTACAGATTTATTATAGACATGTCGTTTATCTATGTATTTCTTCACAACCTGATGGCATGTTTCATCAAAACTTGAATTTGCTGAATATGAAACAAAATCTTAACCCCATTTTTACAAAAATTGCTAGGCATATTTTAACAAGATTTCTTACTAAAGACATCCTATATTTTAAAGCCGTAATATGTTTGTTTTTAGTATTGTTCAAGATTGAAATGTCATCTAGTTTGAGCATTTGAAAAAAAGACTTTTATAAGTCCATACAATTCATTACACATAATAATACTGTTAGTTCATTAGATAAAAGCTTTTTTACGTAAAGATAATCATTTTGTACATGGCAATTTACAACCAAAAAAATATCTTTTGTAATAGCTAAATACATAGAATCATATTTGTATAGCACTGTCCCTTTACTCATCTTGCTTATTTCTAAAGATTAAACAAAATCCAGTTGACTTCATAATGAGGATATCTTATCAACGTCACAGTTATCTTCACCTTTTTCTTGATATAATTTACAAAGTTTGAGGATCCTATTAACGATTTTGTGAAAGTATACGTCTCAAAATAATAATAAGAAATTTTATAAGGGAATTATGTCTTAGTGTCAATAATTATTTTTTTAAATCTTTATATTCTGGATTGTCAATTAAAATTAGAATGTCTTTAATTTTAACGATTATTTCTTTTAATAGATTAACAGCTGTTCCATTTATAGTATCACCATAGTTTTTCCAGTTTTAAGAAGTGTATATTGTCAAAGACAGTTTCTAAATTACTAAAAAAGTCATTATAAAATGAGATATAAAAAAAATATTTTAATGATAAAAATATGACAGGCATCAAGTTACAAAAAAATAATAATTTTGATAAAAATTGATCAAAAATACAATTGTGATTATTTTATCAACACAGTTGTGTTTTTGAAGACTCAAATTTAGGCAAAATATGATTAAAATAACAAAAATGATTTGTTTTCATTTTCAGCGAAATTTGATGACCAATCAAAGTGCAAACATTGGATTAATTATTTGTAAATTTGTTAAGTAGACCCCTTAAACATGATCAATAACCAAAATGACAAAGTTTATCAAGGACAGATTTAGTTTTAACAAGAATAAAGATTGAGTGAGAAATGAAAACTTACAAAGACTTAGTAAGGTTGTATAAGAATCGTCAAAGACAACATAAATATATTTTGCCAAAACTTTGCAAGGAAGTCAAAAGCAAGACCATAAATTTAAGAAAAATTGATCTAAAAGTATCGGTGTCAAATGCTCTAATATTCATTTTTGACTCACTCAATATATCACGACTATCAATATAAAAAAGTTTGCTTGAACTGCAATTGATGATTACTCACAAGTTGAAATTTAAACAACAAAAAAGAGAAGCTTTGGGCAGAAACACCCACTAACCTATTGACATTCGTTTAGAATTTGAAAGATCAAGGCAAATATTGGCAAAAATTTTATGATTTGCTTAAGAATTAGAACATTAGCACTCTTGTTTATATATACTTTGCTTTTTTTGGGAGAGTCATCAGATGATTTTTAAAATTGAATACAAAGTTTATATTTTTGATCTATGAGAAAATAGTCATGAAGAAGGTGTAGTTAAGTTTCGCAGAAAGGATATGATTTTGCCTGATACTAATTTATTGGAATCTTCTTATATTTTTTTTGGAATTTTATAAGTAAAAAGAATTAGCTAGAAATGTTTGTTTGGTGTTGAAATAGCACCTCTAGAAAGCAAAAAAAATTACACATGTAGTGCAGTAAAGCACTAGACTATACAGATCCCTGATACTTACAGTGACAGTAAGACTCAATTTAAATTACCAAATATGATTATTGTCCTTTTACAAACAAAAAATTTTGTCAATGAGAAAAGCTTTAAAAATTATCTTGATGGTACGAACAAAGAAATATTAGAATTTGAAAGTGGTCAATAAATGAAGATTATTTGTCTTAAGTGAAGGTGATATTTTTAAGCAAAGACTAAGAGAACATGATTAAGGTCAAAAAAGTACATTTTTTTAGAAAATAAGATTACTGCTGATTTTAATTAGAATAAGATTTTTTTTATGGCGATTGCATTGGTGATAACAAGAACACGCATTTGATTAATAAGATCTATTAGTTTTTTAAGTGTGAGAAATTATCAATACTAGTTGAAAAACGTTTTTTGAATAGAATAAAGCCATTATGCAAATGAGAACAAAGCTTTATGTAATTAACATAACCAAACGAGTTCTTTTGTAATACAATTTTGTTATCTAATGCACAAAACTTAATTTTGAATGATTTGTATTTTAGAGTTTTGTTTTCGTAAATGCAAAACTTTTAGTTTTATTATATTTAAATAACCGAAATATTTACATCAAACTTAAATTATTGATCACATATAAGATTTGAAAAAAAAAATATGAATCATTATTATGAGCAAGAATTTAACTTTTGGTACCCATGTTTTGACACACAATGTAAGAAAAAATCTTCTTAGTCTTACATCTAATGGATTTAATTGTTGCTTTCCACAAAAAGTTACACCCTTTAGATGTATATTTCTTTTTGTAGTGTTTTGATCAAATTAATTTAATTTTGATAAATTAACGCGTATCAGATCACCAAATTAAAATTCAAGAAACGATTTAAATTCAAATTGTTGAGATCTCCCAGAAATGATAACAAGTTTTTTTGTGATTTTGCACTCTTCTTTTTTTTTATCTGCTTTACTGAATTCTTATAAAAAATTATTAACATGTAACACTAAAGGTAGTAATCTTAATGCCAATACACAAGATACATTGGATAACTATTTATTTGAAGATAAAGTTTTAACATTTCATGATTCCAAAGATTTAAGCAATTTGTATAGTTGTTTAAACAAACATGATCAAAATCAGCCAATTCAAAATCACAACTCGTCTTTATCATCAGAAAATTTTGATTTTTTAGATCACGTAGATTATTTCAATATGCAGTAGAATTAGAAAAATTTAACAATTGTGATTTACATGTACTAAATCCAATGGATGTTGATGAAATTTTAAACCCTGATGAAACACCATGTAAGATGAATTTAAGTATAAAGAAATACATTGATTGTTTTAATTACGAAGAGAGAGACAAAAATACAGTTGGAAATGGAACTCAAGATTTGGAAATTGATGAATTTGAGAAAAAAGATCTAAAGATTAGACATGATATGGTAGTTAAAAAATATATGTGTAAAGTGAAATTTAAAATTATACATTTTTTTATGTTGATTTTTATATCAAGAGATTGACTATTTTAGAAGAGTCATTTGCTTGTATCCAGATGATTGATTTTAGACATCGTGAAAAGAATATTGCTTTATTATCTCGAGATTGTAAGCTTGTAGATACGTTAAACCAACTGCATCATAATTTTGGACAAAATAAAGAATTTAATCAAGAAACATATCAAAACTTCAATAACAAATTTAATTTACTTCAATTTGAAGATGGAAGTTTATTTAATGAAGTACCTGTGGCTAAACTATTTCGAAATCACAAAAGATTTTGCTTTTATGTTGAGTTAATGTAATTATACAAGTACATTTATGAGATGTCTGAATTACTCACAATTGCTGATATTTATAAAGATAATTTATTTTGTGGAATTGCAAATACTATTCATTTAATTTATTTGTTCGCAGAAAAAATTGGTTCTCTCAAAGCTAATAAGCTTTTTATATTGTGTTTGATAAACAAAACGTTTTCATATTCAAAAACATGTAGAAAAAATTTTTTTTAATTTCTAAGTTATAAGATAACTTGTCCAAAAGAACACTCTAATATTGATTTTTTATCATGGGAAATTCATGCATCGAAACGGGCTTGTATAAATAAAAAAAAGATATCTAAAGATATGGTCTTGTGCAGTATTTACGATGATGTACATTTTAAAGCAATTTTGATAATTTATTTGTATCAGCATTTTGAATTTTTGATTTTCTACGATTTTAAGGATGAAGAAATTAATAATTTTTGTGGGTTTATTGATAAAGTATTGTCGTCAAACGATTGTTTTGCTTGTCTCTTCGATGTGTATTTAGAGATAATTAGAAGGCAAGCAATACGCATGAAGTAATAACTTATTTGATTAATTAAAAACTTCTACTTTTTATAATGTGATCATAGGATATTACGAGGTTTATTTGTAGCTTTTAAATATAGAAGATAGTTGATTGTTTTATTTGTTAATTTAATTAAAAATCTTTATAAATCTATTTTCTCGTTTGAGCATCTTTAAATTTTATGTTAGCAATGGTAAAATTTTTGGGTTGTAAAAACATTTAGACTATGTCAAATTATCTATGTCTTTACATTTTAAAACAAACAAATTGTTTGTTTAAGATATCTAGCATGCTTTAAATTTAAAAATTGGCCAATATAGCTTTGATAGAATATATAGCTTTGATAGAAAATATAACCAAGATAGAAAATTGCAAATTCATTGTTAAATATCACCAAGAAACAGTAAATAATAAGCATTGAATAGAATCATACAATAAACAAAATGATTTTTTAATTTTATGTCTTTAAGCAAAAATTTATGTGCTGAAATGTTCATGCAAACCATGAAATTACAATTTGCCATTTAATTTTATGAGTTCAAATGCTGCATTAAAAATTATTAAAAATGTCTGAAAAGTCGACCATATCAATTTTTAAAATAAATAATGCAAGTTATCTTAGTCGTTTTGCTTATTTCAGGCTGATAACAATGATGATTTTACAACTTAACTTTGGTAAGGTTATATGCTATAATAACATCCAATAGTTAAGTAACAATCTCATGGATAAGAATTGCATGAGACCAAATCTAATTTTATTTGCGTCATTTTTTTATATGTTCATTGAATGATTTACGCGCTTGTTAGAAAAAAAAGCTAATTAAACGATGTGTAAAATGTAATCGGGCTTTTTATAATCAAATTTAAGAAACTAAGTAAACTATTCTTATGTTAGTTTTAACATTTATCGCACCTAAATGGTTCATCTTTATATTTTTTGATCTGTAAAACCATGAAATTTTTAAATCTTTGATATTAAATAATTGGCCAGTTTTGTGTTTGCAAGTAAAGATCATAAGATGTTACATGTCTAAATTTTCCTGACAAGATTAACATTTTAACGACAAAAAAGGTTTTTAAACCATCAATTAGATAAATATTTATGAAAATTTGTATCTGAAAATCCAAATAACGTTAAAGCTTTTTTGATGTTGTTTCATGTGAGTCTCTCTTTACAGCATATGATTCTCAAGAAAAATTAACAAATGGGGTGACAACATGGAAGGGTGAAAATTTTGTAAGAAGCTCAAATGTAGACAAACTGACATCTGAAAGTGTTGACATCGTTCCTAATAATAAAATATTTAGGAAAATATTACCAAAAGCCAGAGATGTTTTCATCTAAATCCTTACAAATTTCTTATAATGACAAACCAAAGATACATTTTGACACAAATTGCATAAGTAATTTGTTCAATATCCAATGAAAAACCTTTGTTTGTTATTGAGGCTCATGTGCATAGTAATTTTTAAGAAGAACTTGTTAAAACCGACTTCCAGATTATTCGTGATAAAGAAAAATTATAGGGTCCCATAAACAAGAGAAATTTGAAAATAGCACAAAGGAATTATCAAATAAATCATTTGTCTGTTTTGGAATGTTCAGAAAATGTAAATGATAATTTAAATGTAATAGGAAGGATATAATAGAAAAAAATGTATCAAAAATTGTATTGTATAGCTTTAAAGAAAAAATAAAACAAATTGCTAAAACTTATCAAGCTAACTATTCATAACAAGCTAGACTATAAACTATTTAACAACAGAGTTGCTCAATATTCTTGTAAGAAGCAGTATAAATGATTTATTGAATAAAGGAAAACCACAAATAACTTGAGTTTACTTAAAAAGAAGTCTACGTTCTTTGATTCCAAATATTCTTCTTTTGGCTACATCTGCTGTCATGGAGCTATTTTATCCGAGATCGTAATATTATTGACAACATTTGAATGAACAAGTTTTTTGGTAATTGATATCGTAAGCATGATTTTTGTTATATAAGTTTGCTATATATTACAAATATAGTAAATTTTTACGATAGTGAAAAATGTAGGCTTGTTAACTAAAAACTTTCGACTTCTAAATAACACTTTTAAGGAATATTAACTTTATAATATTTCTATTTAAAGATATATCAGCGGTATGGTTTAACTTACTTATTGTAATAGAACAAATTTTAGTTAACTAAATTATAAAAACATATGGACATTTAATAAACCAAATTAGAACTATATACATAAAATTTAAAATTTTTACCCCAAGAAATGAAGCTTTTTTTGATTCTACTAACATCTATATTTCCAGCTTTGCCACCAAAGGAAAGGAACTGTAATGATCATAAAAATTTAAAAACAAAAAAAAAGTATGAATATTATGGTAAACCAAAAGAGAGTGGAGATAATTTGAGAAAGGCTAATAAAACAAATTTTGACTCGTTGGAAGAACATGTAGATGTTGATATACCTTCTACTGTTACACTTGAGGTGGAAAGAAAAGAACCCTCCGAGAAAAGTATGTTTCAAAAGGATTCAGCTCAAATGCAAACAAGCGATTCCGCCACCGTTGTTAATACAAAGCATGGACAAGACGCCAATGATTTTTTATCTGTCAAAATGAAAGAGTCTTATGAGAAAATAATTAATTTTTTGTCAATTATATTCAATAAAACTCAATTCGAACACTATTCTTCAAAACTAGCAAGCATTAATTCAAATTATGATTTTTTAGTTGATTACAGAAAGGGGTATCTAAAAAATTATTTTCGATTTGAAACATTTGATCCTAATCTTATTAAAGTACTTGATATTATGTTGATAAAATTCAACAGGAACACAGAGTTTGCCGATGAAAATTACAGGAAATTTGACTTAGAGCTTTTTAATACCATTTATTCGATTAAAGAGTTAGAACCATTTCTAAATTCACTTGATACAATAGATGATGAGAAATCGAAAAAATACTTATTTATTGTCGAATTTATGAAATTTGAAAAACATTTTGCAAATTTTCCAGAATTGTTAATATTAGGACGTATTTTCATGTACAAATCATCTTATAATATTATTATTTCAATACATTTAATAAATCTGTTGTTAGATAGAGGAGGAATTGACATAAAAATACCTATACTTTTTCTCGTAAAAAAGATTTTTATATGTACGTCAAAATGCTTCACTGATTTCTTTTCTTTCAAGGCCTTACAAGCAAATTGCCAACACAGCATTTTTGGTTATCACTTTTTTACATGGGAAATGACCTCTTATATAAGAAATGCTTTTAAAAGGAAATTAGGAAGTTTAAATATTTTTGTTTATGATGAATTTGATAAAATACACTTACGATCAATTCTATTGATATTTGTATATCAACACACGTTATTTTTGAAATTTAACAATTGTGATAAAGAGGAGTCAGAAAAATATTTTCAGCTGATAGATACGATAATAAACAAACACAATTGCCCTGATTGTGATTTTAACAATTTTATTAATTCATTAAAAAGTTATTAACTTGTGTAAATGTATTGAAAGATACAAAAAAGATAAACTGCTATCTTTAAAATTTTACTGTTAAAAATCATATAACGTAAACAAAAACTTATGATAAAAAGTCTTAAAAAAAATTATGATTTCTCGACTTACACAAATCATTCAATGACCAAACATTATTATAGTTTAATGTGTTTGGATTGTAGATAATATAGGCATTGACCACTGGTATTACATTTAATGATCTTATTATGTTTTTTTTAAGAAGAATATAGTTTTTAACGGAAAACACCATCGATAGCATTTTTAAAGTTCGAGAAGATTTTGTTTAAACAGTTAGTTTTTGTAAACAATTAATTATAGACAGAAATACCCGTCACAAAAGAGCAAACTAGATTCATAAATTATTTTGTTAGAGTTGGGCTCTCAATTAATTTTTGTATTTAGAAATTTATTTTTAATCAATGTTAAAAGTAATAAAAAGCACATTTTGTGAGATTTTAAATACTTAAGCTTTTGCTTTACAGTTTCTCCAAAAAATTAAAAAAGTTTATTCTGGTAATTTAAGTGGAAAATATAATCAGACTAGTTTTCTTCAATAATATAGTCTCGCATTGAAAAAGAAGAAACATATAACAATAATACTTAGATATAGATTCATAAATTTTTACACTATCTGAAGCATTAAATCCATTTAAAGTTTTTAAAATATAATCTATCTCAGTCATATGCTTGTTATTAATATATTGCATCAATAAAATAACTGAAGGTTCATTAAGCCAAAGGTTTTTTTTCTTAAATTTCTCTGTTAAATTGATAACTTCATCGTATTTAGCAAATGTAGTATCTGGAAAAATAAGCTCACACATCTTTTTGTAAATACTGCCCTTAATTTTTTGAATCTCTGTATATTTAGAGTCAGAATCTGTTTGAGAATTAACAAAAACAATATTTTTATGAGCTACAATCAGATATATCAAAAAATCTCTGTATTGAAAAATACTACCAATTTTATTAACAGCCAATATTAATAAAGCGCATGTAATCACACCTTTTGGAGCACTTGACCCAGATTCTTTAACTGCAAGAAGTAAAGTGTAAAATAAACTTCGGATACTTGTTCCATCAAGTTCACGAGCCAGTTTATTACGAGTTTGTTCAATAGAACTTTCCTTATCTACTAAATTATCTTTCAAAGATTGAAAATAAAACGTAAACGCTGATTCTATGTTTAAATTACGGTAAGAAAAAAAATTCTGGGATTGGTGTAAATATTTTACAGACCTTTCAACTTGCATTTTCAGTTCTTCTAATTCCAATTCTAAACATTTTTTCACATCTAAACGTTTTCGTTCATAAATAAAAAATATTGAATCGAGCACATTAAGTGTATCAATCAATAATTTCCTCAATGGAAGCACAGGTTGTTTTTTGATATTTTCATTCTTTAAATTCTCAACAATTTCATTAGAAGTGTTGCTAGGGCCTGGTGTTTGATTTTCTTCAACTTTGTTTCTTTTTGTGCTTAAATCTGGTGGCTGGTCTTCTATTAGGAAAATACTTAATTCTAAAGATACCACATTTTGAGCATTGTCGCATGTTCTTTTCCGTTTCATACTATTTTCAGAAGTAAAAACTATTAGAAAATTAATTAAAATATTTCTTAGGATCATGGGCACCAGACTTCTTTTTAAATTTGAAATGTCAAAACTTTTAAAAAATTTTAAAAGATAGTCTCCTTTTAGAATATTGATGCGATCACATACAGCTCCTTATTACCAAGCAAAAGTCAAAGATTTAGATATTGTAATTGTATTTTCATTTACAATATGTTTATGTGGTATCCTATACCTCATTTCTATTTTTTATTTTTCTAGAAATTTTCTTTTATTAAAAAATTTTTATTTTTTTACCAATAATAAATATATAAACAAATGAAAGAAACAAAATACACTATAAACCAAGCTGAAGGTCATTTAAAGTGCGCTTACCAAATAAACAAACTACCTTAACAACATATTTTATCATCTCAATCTTGAGCAGTATTTTAATTTCGGCTCCCTCACTAGAGGGTACGCCAGTTTAACTGGAAAGAAAACGTGTTTAAGTAAACACAGAGATGTTTAATCTTTATTTAACAAGGCTAATTCTAATCCTTATTATATCAAAACTTGAGATGCTTAATGTTTAGAAACGACTCATTCGCCCACCCTGAAACTATATATTCCACCTGTTTGTCAGAAGTTTGGCTGGCATGTTCGAGAACGTCATGTAGAACATGTTAAACGTCTCATTCCTTTCCGGGATATATACTTTATGTTTTTTAGGAAAGGATCTACCGATGAAGCAAATATATAAAATAAACAAGTTACAACACAGATTATTCCACTAAGCTGGCTGATAAGCTGCTTATAACTTAATCAATTCTTTTAAAGCAAATTCTAACCTTTAGGGGCCTACATAAAAGTTGTATAGCATCTAAAAGTATTTAATTTCTCTTTATTTGTTAATGGTGTTCACATTGACACGCTTTTTAGAGAAAATATTTTAAAATTATCGTTGAATTACATGAAAATGATGTCGAGACTAAGATAATTGATTTTAAAAAATTGAATAACTCAGAAATCGTTGAAAAGTCTTCTGATTTTAAAGAGAGTTAGAAATCGATAAATTTGTTTTCTAGATGGATAAATTTTAGTGATTTATGAAAAATTAAGATGTATAAAAACATTTAGAATTTTTGTATTGTTTACAAGCATTAGTTTATTAAAAAATTACTCATGCAGAAGATTTATTTTACAGTGTTATTCATATATTCTCAATTAAAACCGACATATTATTAAGGTTAAAAGGGTTAACATTTAAAGTACAAAAAAACGATTTAGAATGTAGCTGTATACTAAAGACATTTGTAAATTTGATATGTGACCTAAGCTTTAGCTGTTGGTGATTTTCACCAGGTCGGTATTAACTGCAAAGCAATCTATTATTCAACTAATTAAATTATTTACTGAAAAAAAGATATAAGAAAGCCCTTATAATACGTCTTATTCATAAATTAATGTAATAAAATAAAAATCTTCTTAATTAATGTATCAGCAATATCTTGTTCTAATTTTTATACAGCTTTAAAAGTTTATGGATTGGGTTGATGGAAGAAAAAAAAAATTCATTTAGATAAAGTGGAAAATAAAATAGGATCTTTAAGGTAGCAATTTTTTATCATTTTTGTACAAGCATATGGGTTTTATAAATCAGTGTAAAATGCGAGAGAATTTATACAATTAAAAACGATGTTGAATAGGATAATGGTTTCGGATTCATGTTTATGAATATTACCAGAAACACGATAAATCTGAAAATACGACGACGGGTAAGACAATATTTGATACTTAAAGTTGTAAAAGTTTTTAATCGGTTTTGCTACAAGAAGTAAACTATTAAGATTTTTCGGTTAACATGTCTGTTTTAGGGAACTTAAACATTTAAAGGTTCAAAATCAAAATTTTTAATTGTGGTAACTATAAACAGATTCTTTATTTGACGAACTTTAAGAATTTTAGCAAAATAAAATTAAAGACAGTTTATTTTACTGAGGACACAAGTATAGTCGTCTGAAAAAATTAAACGTCATAATCAATATATCTTAAAATGAGTTTTTGTACTTGTACACATTTTTTTCCTTCTTGGGATCCCAAACAAAAGATTAAAGAGGAAAAAAAGGAAAATTTATAAAAAGACTGCAATGTAATATGTTTTGAATGTAAAAAAAAGCGCAATGTTATTAGATTTTGGTTAAATTTCTTTAATGCACCCTATTCTTAACATTCTTGTAAAGAAAAAATAAATTTATAAGAGAATGATTGTGCTTAAAAATGAATTTTTAGAGATGAATATCCTATGATTGTAAGAAAAATGTTATTATTTATTTTATTTTATCTCCATGTGAACTTTTTTAACAGAAATATAAAGATTATTAATGCACTAAATATACCAAACAATCCAACTGATGATGCTAATTGCGAAACAATGTTTTTAAAAACATTTTCAGACTCATTTAATGATAATGGACTTCTTTGATGCCTAGAATTATCACTATAAAGATCTGCTGATATGGTAGAAAGAGCCTTTAACGAGGTCCCACTGGTGGTCGAGGATAAATTTTCTTCAATATCTGAACATCCTTGAACAAAATGATCTAACAAGTCGACTCGAGTCTTATTTATTGCATTTATATCCATGAATGTAATGCAGATCTTATTAACAGGATTTAAGATATTTACAACTTTCAAGATAATCGTTTGTCGCTTTGGTCTTATCATCGACATCATCAAAAAGTAAAATTTGTTGACCTTCAATCTCCCTAGAAAAAACTTTATCAATAATTGTTTTTAACTCCATAACCACAACTTTCCTTGTCTCAGTATTTTTTAAATTAATAGTACACTTATCGCAAATTAATTCAGTACATCTTTAAGAAAAAGTTTTCTGTAACGTATTGTGTTGCTCAAGAGACGGGGATCATGTGTAGAGGGGTTTTTGTTCTTTAAAAACATCGTTTCATGATAATCCTTATATAAAACTAAATCTGATAAAAAATTCTTAATCTGCTCTAATAATGGATAGAAAGTATCATTTTGAAGTACGTTCGGATATTCAAATTAATTAATTCCAAATTTAAACAGCTGTTTATAAAATTCATAATCATATTCAAGAAGATTTGTTTTTACTGCTTGGTTCATGCGAATATATAAACTTCTTAGAGTCAACACATGTAAATTGTAAAAATATCCATCATCAATTGTTAAATACGAATCACGAGTTAAGCAATCAATTATTTCCTGCATTCTTATAAATATATTATCTTCTTGGGTAGATGACATAGGGCTCTAACGATAAAAACTGCATTTTAACTTTAATCATACAAAAGCGATCAGATCAAGAAAGTTTTATTCCGGATGAACACAAAATAGAATATTTAATTTTGACAATGTTTATAATTTTTATGAAGCTAACGGTTGCTTAAGATTATAAAATCAGATTTACTATCAATAGGATAAAAAAATTGTATTTCTAAATGATCGATTTTGTTTTGTAAGATAAGATCCCGCCAAAAAAAATATAATTCAATAATCAGCTAGATGGCGTTAAACTATGTAAACAGAAAAATTACAGCTTGTTATGCTAAGTTAAAAGGAAAATGGTATCAAAGTGCATGAAATTGAATTAGAAGAGGTATTATTTGATTTATAAATTAAAATAACATATCATTTTGAAACAGAAAATTCGATGTTTTATGTGTGTTGGTACTCGTAAGACTGTTCAGATTAAACATATTTCTTTTAGGGCTTGCCCTTAAATCCTTTCTTAGGTGATTGGATCGATCACCGGCGACATCAGAGGTGATATCAACACACATCAGCGCCCGCCATCTGGTCTGGGCGTATTCGCACTGCAACAATGTGATGTTAAAGATAAAGAGAGGTTGATAATGACACTTATTACAATTCGTAAAACAAAGTTTTATAAATAATCCAATTAAGTGTGAATATGTTAGATACATGATCTAGATTATTTTATGAGACTAAAGAGCAGAAAGAGATAGTGATAAAATGACATTTTAATGTGAGGTTCATATGATTAATTGCATACATAGAGTATTGTAATGTGTCATAAAGTCTTATAAGCAATAAAAAAACGTGAATATTTCAAAAATGAGTTTTAAATTTTTATTTGCAGTATAAAGAAGTTATAAAAAATAAACTTGAAAGTAGTTAGTCTTTACAAGCACTATAAGAAAAATAGTTTGTTTTATAATATCTAGTATATTCTATGTTATTATTGCATGTCTAGAAACTAAAATTTGGTAATTAGCTGTACTTACTCGTTTTAAATACAGAATGGGTATCATAAAGTTGTCATTTATATAGTTAAAATGAAGGTGGTAGAAATTAAGAAAGCACTGTTACAGTAAAGAGGCATTTTATAAAGAGTGCACATTAATTTTTTTAGATAAAATAGACAACACCATATCAATAGAGACATTAAAAGAATTAAAAAAAATTATAATAAGTATTTGGATTTACAAAATATTATAGATTAATTTAAGAAAGTTGATACAAAAAAGATAAAGATTTTAATTGATTTCATCAATCTGTCTGATGTAGAAAGTTATCACAACAAACCACTTAAAAGCAATATCAAACTACCATATGTTCTTTTGATTTATAAGAAGAAGGGATACTATATTTACAAAATACTTGCAGCCTTTAGAAAATAAAATCATAATTACAAAAAACATTATATTACTTTGATATGCATTTCTTATTATATTTTTAGATCGAAAAGTAATTAGTTTACAGTTAGTGTTGCCGATTCTAACGATTTTAAAAGCTGTATTAGTGGTCCTTAAATGTTATCACAAGATCATGAACTTAAAAAGCGTTAAAATTCTAGCACACGAAAAATAAAAGAGAGTATATAATAGCAAAAATTTTACACATTAAAAAACAAATTCGATTTGCATATATAGAAAGAAATAAATTAAAGACATTTAATATTAGAAGCTAATATATCTCAATACAAGACATACAATGTTTTAATTGATTCACAATTACGTTACTTAGATCCATAATTGTTAACTCTTGATGGACTTTACAATGATATACAGTTTAACGATTTTTCATTAGTTTTTCATACCTACAACTTGTTCATTTGAAATATTTTCAATTTCTAAAAGACACAGTATTTATTCTGAACATAATAAATAAAGGCTTCTTGAGTTTAAAAAATAAAGAGTCATTATATTTGTATTTTTAAAGTGCATCTATTCATAATTTATTTTTTTTCTTTTAAAACGTCATCATTCAAAACACTTAAACATGTGAATGAGGGTTAAACGTTAAGAAGGAGATTAAGATTTAACAGATGTTGATATGGCTTAATTAATCTTACTTATTTTAATTATACATAAAGTTGTAATCTATTATACGTTTAAAGATGCAGTGATTCATGGCTTGGCAAGTTCTTTGTTAGAGTTTTAATCTCACACAAATGTTTTGTTTGCTATTTTAGTAAACATTTGAGAAAAACAACTGAACATATTAGCGATAAGATACTATAAGATAAAAATTAATGGATTTTTAGCAATATCATAACAGCATAAGAATTTTTAAACATATTGAGAGTCGAATTTACAGCTTTCAATTAGCATGTTCGTTTGTTTTCACATTACTCATATTATGACATTTGACTTTTTGACATGAGTTATTACAGATAGACCATTTAGATTTGTTGTCATTTTTATGAAATAGTTTGATCAGAATAAATTTGATTGGATGTCCTTAAAAATCCCTTTTTTTAAATAACTCTGTGATGGTGCTTATTTTGATTAGAAATTAAGTGAAAAAAAACTTAAACAAAGTTAGTTAAATATAAAGAAAATCGTGTTATCTAAATTAGAATTACAAACTCAGGATTAAAAGAAAATAAATGATGATACTATAAAAAAATAAAGAGATTTTAGATAACTCGACTTATTAAACTATACCAAGATACAGAATTTAAGTTTTTAAACTTTTTAAAGTTGAAATTATCATTTGCAAACCCTTTTCTTTGCATTAAAAAAACAGATTGTTTATCAGCGGTGGGAAATCTCAAACGCTATAATTTTAATTAAATAGATTTGACAAAAACAATTATGAGAAGAAGGTGTATTTTATTATTTTGATTGAAAAATAAATCTGATACAGGTGTTGTTATTATAACATTTAAATAGCTTTAAAAACACAAAGTTAGGTGACAAAGATTAGAGGATGTGCTTATAATTGTAAATTATTCAAATAATGTTATGAAGAGAAAATATTTATAGAGATTAGAAATTCTAAACTAGTTTTTTAAAAAGCATTATCTATCTAATTTTGGTAATGCTTGATTGATAGAATTCTTGAAATCTAATGAGTCATAATTTAAATGCGTTTATATTAAGTTTAGATAGAACATTATTGGAGTAAATAAATTTTTATGGATATCAGCAATATTTTAGTCACGTTATCTTAAAAAAATGACTTTAAATACGTTAAAGAACACGTGGCAGATAAACAAGCAACAGGTTGACATCTGAAGCCATAGTATGACTATCATCAACATATTGAAATAAAGAAAAATAATCAAAAATTGTATCATCTGTCACAAAAAATATTATAATTTCGAATAAGTAAGCACTCTGCAAAAAATATTACGAATGTGGTAATGATAGAATCCTAGTATGCCCTTGTAAAAACAGCTCAAATGACTTTTCAAGCGATTAGAAGTAAGAATTGTTTTTGTGTATGTAAGGATCGGATTTACAAGTTTTAATTGCGTATCACAAGATTGTATATAGACTGAGTTAACAAGCTTGACTCAATTTTTTTGAAGGAGATAGGTTTTTACAAAATGAAAACGTATGTAATGCTTTGTACTTGAAAGTCTAATGCATTTTATCTTCGTATCAACAAATAAAATTTTTTAAATTTCAAAATGTAAACAAAAAGGAGTAAGAAAAAAATTTTAAGTAAACAATTGCTCTGATTTTGAATAACATTTTTAGAAATAAATTTAATTACGAGTGCTATTGATTGTGTTTCTAATTGTGTAAAATTAAATTTAACATATAAATCATAACGTCAAGAGACAATTAAAAAGATATTTAACATGATAAATACTGTGGCAACGTTTTTGTTATTTTATTCCTTTTATTCACCTCTTTCTTTTTTTTTTTGTTTTAGCGGGAAACTTTCCCTCCAAAAACTTTATAAACAAACTTTGGCCAGAACCCCCAAGAAGATGGATTAAGAAAAAGACTTTGACGCAAATAAATATCCATATATGAACTGAGATAAGAAACCGACACTAGGGCCTCATTTCTTCAATCACTTCCCATTACCAGGCCTAAGAGCCCTTTTGTTGCGATCTTATTGTTGACGTTCATTGGATGTTTATTTTGCGTCATTGCTACAAAAGATAAAAACTTGATTTAGTCTGCAAGTTTTAATCTTATTTCGTTTCTGTATTGATTTATAAGGCCTTTTTATCTGCTGTTGATTTTAAGAAATAATTATAGAACCTGTAAAGAGAAACAATGAAGATAATAAAATTTATATATAAGGGTCTAAATCATGACTGGAGGTAAACTTATATTGGATAGATTGTCATATATTGACATGTTTAGATTTTAAAATGGCTATAATTGTGTTTAAGATAATTTTCAAAGCGTAGCAAGATTTAGAAGAATTTTTGTGTTTGATATTAAATGTAGGGATTGTACCCTTTAGTTAATAAATGGTTAACATGGCGAACACAGGGATGAAGAGGGAAGCAAGTGAGTCCCGTAGTCAAGAGGCTAGAATGTTAGAAAAGGAGGCAGTTAGGATAGATATGAGATTAAAATTTATGTTAGGTGTTGAAAACGTTGAGTGGAGACAGGTGTTAGAAGTTGCTTCTCCGGATTTACAGGATTATATTTTTAAAAATTTTTATTTGGGATCAAGAGGTTGGAAGGAAGTTTTAGAAAATTTGCAAAAGGAAGCTAGAAACGAACAGATTGAGGAAGAAGAGCGTGTAGAAAGGAATAGAATGTATGAAGAAGTAATAAGGAAAACACTTGAAGAGTTTAAAGAGAGACGAAGAGAAGAAAGTTTTAGGCTTTACAGAGAGAAAGAACGAGATGTTTTATATGTGAGAGGATGGGCCACTATGCGAGGGAGTGTAGAGAAAGATTTATTAATAGTTAATGTGAGAATAAAAGTATTAAGACTGTTGGAGATGAGAAAAATGAAAAACAAGTTACGAGTAAGGGTAATGACGGTGCAGAGAATAAGGAAATAGCAATTAAAATAAGTGAAAATGTTAATAAGAGAGTCAAGAGTGAAGATAAGTTACAAGGTTTAATTGAGAAGTATCCAGAAGTATTAGCGGAGTCCGAGGAGAAAATACTGGACTGGGGAGAAATGTTCAATAAATACAAAACAGGGCGAAAGAGTTGTTAGAAAAGGACAAATAGTGGATTATTATCTTAGAGAGAGATTTGAAAATTACCTGAAGGATTTAGAACGTAGGGAGATTATAAGAAGGTCGAAGAGCGAATGGAGAAGCCCGATTAAGGCGATAGAGAAGCCGAATGGTGGAATTAGAATGGTAAGTAATTTGATAGCATTAAATGATCTGGTAGAAAAGGACCCATATACGTTACCATTGATAAAAGATATTATTAGGGCTACTCAGGGATCTAAAGTTTTTACGGTAATTGATTTAAAGGAAGGGTTCTATCATATAGAGATTGAGGAACACCATAAACATAAGACCGCGTTTGAATTTAATGGAAGGGTTTACGAATGGAATAGTATGGTCATGGGATTCAAAAATGCCCCTCATATAATGCAAAGGGTGATGAATAATGTATTGGACGAGTTTAGAGGCAAAGGAGTCGAAGTGTATATGGATGATATAGTTATTCATAGTAAGGATGCTAATGGGCATGATTTATTGGTAGAGAGAGTTATTAAGAGATTTAAAGAGTGTGGGTTGAGAGTGAATCCAAGTAAGATTCAGTATAGATTAGGAGAAGTTATGTTATTGGGCGTTAGAATTAATGGAGATAGTATTGGACCAAATGAAGAAAAGAAACAAGAGACATTAGAGTTTAGGAGACCAGAGAATATTACAGAGTTGAGACGGTTTTTAGGATTGACAGGTTGGTTTAGGGATTTTATTCCCAGTTATGCATACAGGACAGCGCGACTGACGGAGGCGTTAAAGAAAAATGTTAAATGGGCTTGGACAGAAGATATGGACGGAGCATTTGAGGATTTGAAGCAAGGATTAAGAGATATGAAGAATTTATTGATTCCAAATGGTAAAAAGGTGTTTAGATTACGTACAGACGCATGTAATTCGGGGATAGGTGCGATTTTATTACAAGAAAATGATGAGGGAAAATGGATTCCTATACAGTGAGCATCTAAGTTATTGACAGCGACAGAAAGGAGATATACAATTAGTGAGAAAGAGATGTTAGCGGTGTTTTTTGGAATAAAGAAGTTTGAAAGCGATAAAATGCATACCGATGGAAGCTTGGAGAGATCAGACAGGAGAAGTTATTATTGAGAATGATGAGAACGGGAACTATCAGGTAAATTTTTAAGAAGATTCAGAGAAACGTTCAGTGAAGGGCAGATGGTCAGAATTGCTAGGAGAGAAAACTTGGGTACTAGAGGTAAAATGGATAAAGGAAGATTTATTAAGTTTGGTAAAGTAATGGCAAGGTGCGATAATGATTCTTATATTGTGAGACTACGGGACGGGAGAATGGTTAAGAAAAGACACTATGACTTGAAAGGAGTAGGAGTAAATGGTGAAGTTTTAAGTGGTGAGACTACCCGTCTTGAGGGGGGGATGTAGGTATTGTACCCTTTAGTTAATAAATGGTTAACATTAAATGCCAATATGGAAATTTAGGTATTCTTAAAAAATATTTAGTGCTGTTCTTATAAAGAAGAAAGATGCTAAACTGTAAGATCTAGAAACAAAATAATATCCTAGCAATTACACATAAGAATTTTGTGGATTACGAATAAATTAATTATCTGATTGCTATTCTAAGATTTGACGAAAACATTGACTATCTATGAATGATATGAAATTTTTAACTAATGAGCCCTAAAAATTTACAGTCAATAATCAGTCATTTATTTCACAATTTTATTTGATGGAATCAGATTGGTTTAAGACTTGTATAGAAACATACAAAACTACAATTATAACTTTTATACTAAAAGTCATTTATTAGCAACGACAGTTAAAACCTATAAAATATTGTCTCACAATAAAACAAGTTAAAGACACTAGAGCATATATCAATAGTTTTATTTACAAAAAATTAATGTTTAACTGATACTATTTCTTATAAAAGATGGTGTTGAAACTTTTTGACTTGTGGAATATGATCACTTACAAAGCTTTTGGAATTCTTCGTGCTTTTAGATGTCAAATTGAAGATATTTACTGTTATTAAAATCTCATTTTATGCTGTTATGATGGCATTTGTTTTGCTTGCCTAAACTTTGACCTTGCTTTTTTGGATCGAGTTTAATGTGAAATAAAAAAAACTAACAACTAACCTGATATATTAACTGGTAATAAGAAACTATTTGTATTGTTTAATGATGTCTTGTATCTAAGAGTTAATATTTGTATTGATGATAAACGTGTTAATGTGGGTTTTACGATTTTTTAAAAACTTTAAAGATAAAGCATTTCTCATCTGATAAATTTTTGATTTATTACATAGTCCATGATATTAACTAAATAATTTTAATAGTGATATTTTTCACGCGTTTCATTAAATTTACTTTTATAACGATTAAAATGAAAGTCATGTAACTGTATTAAGAATACATTATTAGATCAAACAAAGACCGGCTAAATTTTGTAATGTTTATGCGTTTAAGA
Organism: Papilio elwesi; assembly: GCA_029849275.1. Taxonomy (NCBI): domain Eukaryota; kingdom Metazoa; phylum Arthropoda; class Insecta; order Lepidoptera; family Papilionidae; genus Papilio; species Papilio elwesi. The sequence goes on along the minus strand of CM056716.1, from coordinate 1,593,527 downwards.
AACTTTAAAAATATTTGTGAATTCTATAATAAATTTTATTTGTAAATTCTAATTAATGCACATGAGTATGGTGTGTTTAAATAATAATATAAAAAATTCTTAAGTATTTTACCCTGTCAACATGTGTATTTTGAAGAATAGAACAATAAGTTAAAAAATATAAGAATATATTAATGGTATAGCTAAATTAATAATATTGGCAGTTCGTTTAGATAAACAATTTATAATGTTTTATCATGGCATGATATAGAAGGTTGTTACAATGGCTAAAATTCTTGTTTATCGACAGATATAATTTATTTTATTTTATTCCTAAGATGCAGTGGTTTTCTTAAATAATTAATCAGCATATCATCAAACGTTCTTTTATATGTTTTTTTTTCTTCTGATATTATCAAAGTCATTTTTAAGATATATCCGAAACCAAATAAATGAAAACTTAGAAAAATCTGATGTAATCTTAATTTCTTTGTTGCCTACATAATAAACCAAATAAACCTTTGTTTCAGAAAACGAAGAATTTGAGTGGTATTATCTTAGAAGACAAAGATGTCATTAATTGTTTCTCGAAAGAAGGCACATCTTGAATTTTAATTAAATAGTATAAACCAATTTTAATGTTAAAAGGGTTTTTTAGCTTTGTATCAACAAAACTAGCCAGGAGAGGAATTTGCAAATTTATCAAAAAGAATAAGAAGAACATAATGCACTCAAAGAGTTTAATATCATTTATTGTTTGCATTAAAGGATTAGTTTATTATTTGTTTAGAATGACATTAAGAGAGGATTACTAAAGGAAATAAAAAGACTAAGAGAAGATACTTGACCAAATCAAATGATTATAACATTAAAGAGTTAACTACAATGCTTAAAAATAAGTTTAGACTTGTTAATCAATAAAATTTAAAAAAAACATTTTGTAAATTATCACGTAGTCAGTAATTTTGATCTCTTAAGATTTGAACTTGGTCATTGAAATATAGTGAGATAATATTAACTTCAATTATAGATTAAAGTATCAGTTTAAAAATACCAGTGAGAAACTGATACGGTTTGTTGTTTGTTTTTCCAGTTAAAACTTTATAAGGGTGCATGTAATTACAAATAAATGAAAATAAATTTATTAAGTAATAGCACATGATGATGTGACTTCACTGCATTTGTATACTATTGCATCGTAACAACCAAGAATTGAGATAAAACTTTTACAAAAAGGACATCGTAGAGTAGGTTGATAGTTCATGTAACATTTTTTTAAAAATAGATCTATAAGATCAAATCCTAGTTGATGACCACAACTCAATACCATTAATCTAGTTATTATACCCTTTTTCTTTGTATCATTAGACTTAATTATACAGTAATTGGTCTTGTGTTTTCCAACAGGACCAATTCTATTAAATTTCTTATTGCATTAAGTATTTTTTTACAGCTTTCATTGATGACTTCTTTGGATATGACCATATAATTTGATATTTACCGTCTTCTTTAAGGATGATCTCATATCGTGTGTTCCTATCTCTAAAACATAATGAAACAACATTACTATTACTTTAGCAACATTTTTATCACATAAAAACTTCATAAATTTCTTCAGTTCAACCTTTGTTAGATTAGATTGTTTGATCAAGTACTGTTTTGGTGTTTTCTCTTTGAAGAAATATTCTGACCCTTCCCTAATATTTAACAAGAATTCTTTCTCAACACATTTTCTACTATTTCTAATTCCACCCTCATGGGCTTCGATAAATACTGAAGTATCTTTATCAGTAGGAAAAACAGAATCAAGGAAATCTGTAGATATTTTTGTCAACTGAATTTTATTAAATATATCCTCTGATTTATTTTCATCTTCCAATTCGCAATTCTCATTAGTACTCCTTAAATCCAAGGAACTTATTGAGCAGTCTGTGTAGTCGTTGTCAAACCGTATTTTGTCAGTAATTAAAATGAGAGTTGTATAAATCATATCCAACTCTTTATAAAGGATACATACTGACAAATAAGAATTTTGCAATTCTGCTGAATCATCAAGAATACGTTTAACTGATGAGAAAATAATAAATGTTTCATAATAAGGATATCTTATATTTTCAAGTGACATTTCCGTTTGCATAATAAGAGATTTAAAATCAATATCTTTTTCAGTAGTAATCATAATTAAAATATTTCTAATCTTAGTTACCATTTCCTTAAACAATTTTAATTTGTCCAAAGTATCTTCGACCAAGTAACCAATAATAATGTCATTCATAGAAATATACTGAATAAGTATATGATCCTCTTTATGATAAGCGTTTTGAGACAGTAATGAAGCGCGAATATAACACAGTTGTAGCACAAATCTAAACATTTAAGGAGGCTATGAAAAAATAGTATTTAAATTAATGAAAAAATGTCATATTATTTTTGACGTGTAAAATTTTGTTGATAAATTAATTTTTTTTTCAAAAAATTATTTGTTAGTTATGACAGCTTAACGAAAATATAACAGCTGGTAAAGTAAATTTTATAGATTTAAAACAAATTAATTGAAGTGATATAAATTTAATTCTTAATCTTTAATATAATCTTCAGCTAGCACTATTGAAAGCAAAAATTAAATCAATGAAGTTTATCTATTAAGTTTAATGTATGCATCAGGAATTAAATGTATATGCTTCTCGTGTCAGAAGTAATGTCTTATATACTTGATTGTAAAAAATTAAATTAAATGTGTGTGAGCTATTGAAAGAAAAATCTCAAATTAATCAAACTTCTTTCATAAAAAAATAATTCCTGTATAAAAAGGTTTTTTTAATGTTTAAGATCATATATTGTATTTCTTAAATTATTTTGTGCTTACTATAACTGTGGGCGTTGGCATCACCGCCGCCCGACAAGGGGTTGGAAATAATAGCTTTATTATGTGTCTTCTTCATCATAATACCTTCGTGTTTCCGACTTATATAGTTTTAAAGGGGGATTTGAAACCACACGTTTCACTGCAGATCTGATCCCCCTTATGAAACCCTGATTGTGTCAGAGTGACACGTGGAAACCGGAGTGTTACTTGCAGACCTATCGTTACTCGTGGAGACTAAGCACAATAGAAAGGCTGTCGCCTTACAATAACATTTATGTTTATTTGTTCTTATTTGTAAAAGCAAAAGGATAAAATTAATAAGAAATTTTCAACAAAATATTGATTACAAAGACTTAAAAACTAACAAATGAGGTACTAATTTTACGTCTGCATGGATAATATTCGAATTAATTATAAACTAATCGCTTTAGTCTCGCAAACTTTGATCCTGAGAAAGCGTGATGTCTTAATTAAAAAATTAGAAAAATTACACTAATAAATGTAGAAGAGACACGATTTGAAAATATTAAATAATTGTATTGCGTTTAAATTTTTAAAAGTGGATTTTTTATCCAAATTATTTTCTTTTGATTAACTCATCAAGATTGATTTTAAACTTATATCTGCAAGAACCCCCTTTTTAAAAAATGAAAAAGATAAGTTTGACATTTATAGTAGACTTGAAAGTTTGTTGCAGTTTAAGTTATTTAAATTGTATCTTTAATGAATTAGAAATACATTTAAAACTTATTTGGACATAAACAACCTTGAAGATTTACTAGAAAGTAAACAACATGATAACATGGAGCCAACAAAGGAAGATCTTAAGGACTATGAGAAATTACTTAACAATTTGTTAACTCCAGGTCATCAATATCTTTCTACTACCCATAAAATTTATGTTGATGCCAATTTGACTAGCACAAATATGAATTATAAACTGATGTTCGATGAATATATAGAGTCATTCTATGAAAAACTGCATTGTTCTATAAAAAATAATTTGTTTATTCCATTTAGCGATACATACATAAAGAGATTGAATAAAATTAGAAGAAAAACAAATTTGATTTCTAAAAAGAAAAATTCAGAAATCGATAAGAGAATATTTGAAGAAAATATATAGAATGTATGTTTACAATTTATTTAATAAGTACAAGTATTATCAAATCATTTCAGTTATAATTTACAATCTTTTTTTAAAGGACATAGATGAGACAATTGACTATGAAATATCAACGCACAAAAGCATTAGAGATAGGACATATACACTTGTAAATGAATACATGGAGATATATAAACATTCAATACAAGAAATATTATCATTAGGATACGTTTTAGTAACGAAACCTTCTATCAAAGTTATGATCATTATCCATCTATTGAACTTATTTATAACCAAAATCGAAGATATTATACATAACAAGAGAATAATGATCATATTGTTTATAATTAAGGCACTTTCTTGTACATCAAAGAACGGTACAAATTTTATTACAAATGCAAGAAAAGTTTATAAACAAACACTCTGATCTTAATTTTATTATTTGGGAATTCGAATTCTCTCAACATGTGACATTTAAAAAGAGAATAAATCAGAATAGAATTATTCTTAACCAGAAGGATCTTGTATATTACAACCTTATATTTAGAATATTTCAACATTTAATTTTCTTAAAGTTTTACGATTTTGATTACAAACATTACGAGAAGTTGATGATATTTTATGACGAAAGTATGAAATCCAGAGGATGTTACGCATGTCATTTCAAACTATTCATGGATCTTGCTCAAAGCCATTTGAAATATATTTAAGTTGGTGGTAAAAGGAAATGATTAGAGTTATGATTGACGAATGTATTAATATACTTTTATCCAGACGTGTCCTTTTGTATTACGGCGTATGAGATTGCTCTGTTAAGTTTCAGAAACACAATGAATTTTTAAGATTATTGACATGGTCCAATTAAAATGAGTAAAGTTTATGATTGAATTATTTGGAGGAGAAATTTTATACAGCATTAGAATAGGATTAAATAATTTATTAATTAGATGTATTGGCATCTCTATTGTTTATAATTACAATATGCTTGTCAATGATTTTGTAAATGAACTTTCAAATATCATCTTAATAAACGATTACATTTGGATAATCTATGTTCAATTAGATTCACATAATTTTACTTCCTATTACTGTTCAATAAGAAAAAGGGTTTATTCATTGCTTTTGTATCATTTGTAAAATTCATGGGGTCAAAGTGGTCTTGACTTCATTAGAAATTAGTTTACTGTTTGGATCTAAATAAATTAAGATGTAATTTGTAATCTTGAAAAATATTCGATTGTTTAAAAAGTATATTAACATTACATTAAATTTAAGTTATTTTTAAAGGTAAGTTAAATAGAAGCAATCAATATTATAAACAAGATATATTAAAACATTTTCTCTATATATATCAAGTTTTTATTGTTATTTAATTCGCGTATAGCTATTATATTATGTCTGATAGAACAAACAAGTAATTGGTAAAAATGGCTTCTTAATAATTCGATGAAATTAACGGATTTAAATATAGAAAAGCCTTTTATTTCTTCCAAAAATACGTAGTCTATACAAAAAAGTTTTAATAAAAAAATAAGTCAAGTTAAAACTTGTTTATTTAGATTATAATTAATTTTATAAATTTAAAAAACTGCTAAAATTTGTCTGTATTCATATCACAGAACGGAAGTATTTCACTGTCTTTTGTAAAAAAATCAACTAAACAAAATTTAAACATAAGTAATTGACTTTTAACGAGATTTCAAACAAGATTTATAGTGTTCATGCTCCTTTACTAAATTTCATTTTCTTATTTTCTAAAAAGTTCACTAGGGGAAACATGAAAGATGTTTCGAATATCACTAAACTTATTATTATGATGATCGAGGAGAAAATGTAATAAAAAATCATTTTGTTGTATAGTTTGTTGATAGCATCTTGTATTGTATCGTAATTTTAACCAATTACAAGAAGTTTTGGAATAAAAAATGAGACAAAAATCGATTTAGAAGAAAATAGAAAAACCACTGTTGTTAGTTTCTCTTTTAAAAAGTTTTTTATTTTTTAGTCAAAAAAAATGTGTTTTTCTCCTATAGCATAATATTACAGAACTTTTTTCAAAAAAAAAAGTACTCAAATAAAGCAATTTAAATCATGAGAAACACAAAAACATACGTTTTTCATACGTTAAAAGATGTAATTTAAAGAATTATGTGCTTTTGATAGTTAAATGTACGTTCTAATAAAAATTTGTGTAAAATGACATATATAGATCTCTATAGTGCCGGAAAAAAGGATTTTCTGCCTTAAGCAATTGTAACATACTGTTTTTTATGTAAAAATCTTGTAAAATTTTCTCGAATTTTTGAAAATTGAAAAACATCACTAGGGGAAACTTCGAAAAGTGCCAAAAAATCACTAAACTCATTATTGTAATAGTTGAGGAGAAAATGTCAAAACCAACTATTTAGTATCAGAGTTAGATCATACAATCTCATTTTACGTTGTAATTTTAATTTATAACAAGAGCTGGAGGCAAAAATTCGATCTAAGAAAAAATAGAAAAACCATTGTTGTTAGTTTTACTTTTAACGTATTTTGTCTTTTTTTGAAAAAAAATGTTGTTTTCTCCTATAGCTTAATATTACAGAACTTTTTTCAAAAAAAAAATATCTTCAAATAAAGCAATTTAAATCATGAGGAACGAAAAAACATTAGCTGTTCATGACATAAGAAATGTAAAATAAAGTTTTATGTGCTTTTAACAGCAAAATATACGTTATAATAAAAATTCATACAAAATGCAATATATAGATCTCTATAGAGTCGGAGAGAAAGATGCTCTACCTTCAGCAATTACAACATACTGTTTTTTATGTAAAAATTTTGTAAATTTTTTTCGAATTTTTGAATTTTGAAAAACATCACTAGGGAAAAAACTCTAAGAAAAAAATTTAAAAAAATAAAAACACGTGTTAAGAATCAAAAACTATTTAATGCGATTTAGTGTATTTGGAAAAGCCGAAAACTAACTCTTAACTTGATCATATTGTGTAAAACAAGGCCATGATTAGAAAAATAAGTAGAAAAGATTCTACAGTGAAAACTAGATTGATTCTTGAAAAAATTAAAACGATATATGTTACCTATGGTAGATTTTATTTTATAAAATATGACACTGATGTTTTCATGATCTGAAACATGTTTTACTGCAGTGTTTCAGAGATTTTTTTTAACTATAAAAAATTTGTTCTGTCATAATCATGACTAAAAGCAGAAATAAACCAAATTTAACATTAGTAATGATGTTCTGGCTTACGTCAACATCAAAAACTGATTTCATCTCTATCCTGTATTTTGAAATTTTAACCCTAATGAACACCAGATAAGTAAATCCTTAAAATGGTAAAAAAGAACAACTTAGTTGTAGATCTTCAGTACATAATAAATTATAAAATATCGATTGACTTGATTGTATATATTAGAAAAGATTTAATGCTTTGTATTACATTTCAGATATTTTTTTGTTTTTAATGTTATCTATGTTCATTCCTACTTTACATAATTTAAATTTTTAATTTAGTTTTATCGACCACTTTAATTAACTTATTTAACAAAAAATTAATAACTGTTTGGAAAAAAAAACAGTTTCTTATATGCAGACGCCAGGCGGCATCTGTTATGATTCGTCCCGATGATAGGTATCAATCATACGGAAATCATATGTGATCTTTAATATGATTGGTGCCGAAGCTCCTTTAATGGTATTTAAGTAAATATCTGAGAAGAGGGATCGCGGGTATATACTTATGCCTTCACTACCAACGTAACGTTCCGACTGACGTCGACACTTATAGTATTTTATTTTTTTCTTTATAAAACAAGTTTATGATGTTTAAAAAGAATTAATGTATGATTCGTTAATGGACACAAGAAATTTTAAGTTTCATTTGGATAAAAAAACTGGAATGAATGAAAAAAGTTTAACAAATAAAAGTGACAATTTTGAAGATAAGTCCTCTTCTTTTCTAAAATATATTTTGTTTTACTTTAATGTAGATAGAGAGTGTATTGAACTAATACAAAGTCATAGTCTCTATGTTCTTCAAATTTTAACTACAAAAATAATTCCAGTTCATTTATAATTCTAGACAATCTTAGTGTATGTAATTCATGAAAGTTCAAGATAATATCAGTGTATTTAGATTTCTAAAATGAAAAAAATCCTAGTATATGAAGATCCCCACAAATTAAAGACAATCCCTGTACACGTAATTTTTCAAAATTAAAGACATTCCCAGTTCATTATAATTACAAAATAACAGTGTATGAATTCATAAACATAAAATACCTTAAGTATGTTTAGATATAAACCATGAAGATAATTCCAATGTGTGTAATAATTAAAGATTAAGATAATCCTATTGTATTTAGATCATAAAATTAAAGGCAATCCAGTATATTTATGTAATAAAATCTAAAATCATTTCATCGTAGTTAAATTTTAAAATTCAAGACAATCTTAGTGTATGTCATTTATAAAAATGCAAATAAGTCCATTTAATATACCAAAAAAATTAAGATAATCGCAATATGTACGTGTATTAATAAACATTTGAACAATCCCAGCATTAATTGATTCTTTAAAATAAAAATAATCTCATCGTATGTAATTCTTAAACGTTAAAGATACTCATAATGTATGTAATTCATAAAAATTAAAGACAATATTAGTGTATTTAGATTTCTAAAAATTCAATTAAGCCAGTGTAAAAGTATTCTTCAAAATTGAAGACATTCCCAGTACAAGTAATTTATAATAATTAAGACAACATAGAATTGTATACTTATAATAATCGTGATATGATCATTATAAAACTTGTATTTTCTATTATATTAGAATAAATCTTGTTAAGTTTTGTTTGTATCTCAGTATATTCAAATACTCCATTCACATTCTTATAATTAAATATCTTGTAAACAATAAAAAATCATTTTGACGTTCTCAATGTTATCTTTAAATACATAATCTACAAGCAAAACAATAATCTAATATCCACCCTACTCCACCTGTTAATAAATATTTCGAAGTCATATCTAATTTATTTAACTTTACAAAATTCTAAGAGAATACGATGTTGTGGTTACATCCTATAAAAAACAATTAAAAGCTCTTTATAATTATCGTCCATGCATATAAATTTCAATTAGTGTTTAATCCATGGTCTAATTATGAAACTAATCTTAAACTCTAAGCTCTAAATCAATTCAGTCATTATATTATCGCGTTTCCTTTTATATTTTTTTAATTTATCAGTCCATAGCTCATGAACTCATACAATCTTGTAATTTATCTAAGTCTTGATGTTAAATTATAACCAATAAAAACAAATTGACATCATCTTTACGTTTTGTAATTTTGAAATGGTGATTTACAATTGCTTATTCTCTCCCATCATGTATTTGCTTTCTGATGGTTTTTGTCAACAAATAGAAGGTGCAGTTAAAAAACAAAAAAAAAACATGGGCAAGGAAAATATAAAGAACATTCAAAATGCTTTTAATGTACAAATTAGATAGAAAGTATAAATTTATCTTATACTATGTGTATAGGATGGCCTGGTTGGATGTATTAAGAGTATATTGTAATATTTAGTTCTTAATTATGCGATCAGAAGTTCGGTATAAAATTTATAAGCAATGGAGATCCTTGTTACAAACTTAATTTAGCGATTATGGAGTCTTAATTAATCACTTAAAAAAAATAAGATCATAAAGTGTAAGTCATTTGTTTGTAAATGCCCGTATCTTCTCCTATTGACAATGTTTCTTTCAAAATAAATTACAATTACCAAATTAACATTGAAATCATAGTGCCGGTCTTAAGTAATCGCCTTTCTCCACAACAATTGAATCATTCACACATCTTTAAAAAGCCTTCGTATTTGTGTAAACCTAACTTTTTTTGCTTAAACCTTCAATTCTAAATTGTCCCAATCTGATTTTCATCAAAATTTTCTTTGTTTTTTTTTTGTAACCCTCACAGTATAACCAACAAACTCATTATTCTCTATCACAATTAACCCTGCACCTTTCTTAAGATATTAACAGAGTACATATAAATAGCACCATGGTTGTATTATTGTAGATTTTAATCGGTCTTTCAAACTTTTCTTCTGGATTACCAACATGCTGTTCCATTATAGCTTTTCTTAAAGTCCTTATGGCTCTTTTTATATGGCCTTTGCTTCTGTGAGTTTCCAATCCTAGTTTCTTATGTTAAATACCATTCTTCAAACACTAATCTTCAACAGATTATTACAAAACTTCCTTTCATTGTCTGTTACAATTTTATCTGTAAACCCATCTATATTTATCCATTCCTGTATCGATTTAATCAACATCTTAGATATCTCAGTACAATGCCCCAAAATCTACGCGTGAAATAATCAATCCCCACTAAAACATATCTCTAATTTTCACCACTTTCATGAGCAATTACATCAAGAGCTATCTTTTTCTATTACTTCCTCTATGTTACAATTTCACATCCTCCCGTTGGTAAGCTGTTATTAATTCTACAAACCTCACACTCTTTTTACCCTTGATATCTAATCGTTCATTCCTGGTTAGTCAGAATCTGTCTAAAAATTGTGTACTTTTAACTCCTCGACGATTTTATTTCTTGTGTACATCTTTTATTGTTTCTTCTATTTGCTCCTTTGTCAAGATCTTTTACTTTTATCTGATATAAACACCCAATGTTTACTACAATCCTTGATAATCGCGTCTTATTGATCTTCCCTTGTTTCTAATTTTTTCTATCACATGTTTTTAAATTTCTTATACTCTGCCACAATCTCATATTTCCGATCTAATTCATTTGTATAATCATCTCTGATTTCACGTACTCTACTGTAAAATCAAATTTCTGAATTTTCTCTATCCAAAAATTTTATCTATTATCATCATAAATGGTTTTCTCCTTATCTCATTCAATGCTTTGAGATCTTTCATTAGATAAAACTTCATTCTTCTTAAATTACTCTCAATAAACAGTCAATGTTTCCTTTTCATTAAAAGTATCTTCTCTTAGGTGGTGATAAAGTCTTGGAACCGCATTGAATCTGCACACCTATTCCTTCATTATCTTTTTGTAATAAAATAGAACCTAAATCTGTATCAAAGGCATCTGTTCTCAACATTAACTCTTTTATGTCTAAGATTCTCAAATCACTCATATACCTCAATGCTTTTTTCAAATCAAAATAAGAATAGTTCATTTACATTTTGTACTCTTTTGTAACGCATCATTCGATTTTTCGAGTTATACAAATATTACGGTGTGAAATCCCAAAAATCGTCTTAACTCCTCGCATTTCTATGGTCGTTTGTACTAAAGCGCTCTCTGCTTATAAACTCATATAGTTAAATGTCCGTTACAATAAAATTTTATTTCCTTTTTTTTTAATTACCCCTCTCCTTACAAATCTTCAGACCACGATTTCTAAATTTCTTCATCAGGTTCTCTACAATCTCATTATGCTTATTTTCATCGTTTACATTTGCAATGTCATCAACATAGACTTTTATTTCATTTCATCTGACTTAAAATCCTTCATTCATGGTCCTCTGCACTATATATTTAATGAGAAGAGTTATTGACCGTAATTACCATGGTATACAACTAATATACTCTAAGATAAATTCAAAAGAAGTCTTATGTTTCTGTTCTTCTTTTGATCTTTCATTGTAAAAAGCGAGAATTCTTTGTCACTTACAATATTCTTTATCAAAGGCAGTTCATAAGAATCTTTATCTGCCAACTGAGTTACTTACCGATCTAATCCCTCCATTTGGATTCGTTATTGGATTCCTCTATTCACTTGTAACTCTTCTCATTACTCTTCTAATCTCTAAATCATACAAAAACTCTTTTAAACCTCTTTCTTAAATATTTGTTGACCAAATGTCCTTTTATGATGACTTTCTCATCTTGTTTAGTCTTTATACTGCATTTAAATCCTGTCAAATACTTAATTTTCTCTTGATCCTGACCAATTGCCTCTGTGTCTTATCTATTTAACTTCTAATTTCTCAACGTACATAACTCTCTTAGATTTTCTATCAATATCCTCAACAAAACTTTCAATATTATTGATTTTCTTATTTTGCCCATATAAATCTCGTCACTTTTCTCTGTAATAATGTTTCTTTTAACAACGTCTATACGATCACTCACTCTCCTTGTGTCCTTCTCACAACAAATAAAGAAACACTCTCCTTTCTTGAACACCTATTCTCGAAATACTTTAGCATTCACTATTCCTTTCTCATTCCATTACTTTGCATTTATCACTAAAAATCCTATTCATAGTTTTCGTCTAATTCCTGTTAAATCTTATTAATGATTTATTTCCATTCATGTGTCTAAAACGAATTCTTCTCACCAATAAACATTTGACGCGTAAACAAAAATATCCCTTGTACCAACCAATCAACCGTATAAATAAAAAAAGTTAAGAGAGAAAATTAAAGAACCCATCTTTGACATTTAAAAGACAACATTAATGTTTTTAATTTGTATATGTTAAAAAGAAATAAATCAGTTACTAAAAAAACTTGACTCTTTTCATTTTTAGATTGCTCTAAAAAATTTATAAATTCACGTTACAAACAATTTTAAAGCTTTTCAGCTATGTTTGGGCATTTAAAAAAGAATCAAAATAAAAATGTTTGATTCTTAAACATAAAGGCTCGAGGAGGCATATAACAATATAAATCAAATTGTTGCAAAAGAAAACATAAATTCTAAGTCAATGACATTCTTATCCAAAAAAAATGGAAATATTTAGAATCGAACCCGTATAAAAAATTAAAGAGTGTTTTAGAAATTAAGATCGTTCCATTGAGCCACGACAAGTCAGTTACTTTAAATGGCAAATATATAGAATTTAAATAAACTAGAATTACTACTGCTTTTGTACTAGTTAAGTAGACAATTTAATGTTTAAGTACTCGTATCAATAAAGTTATATTTATATAAGTTACTCTTAGGATCTATTTGATGTACTATTACATATTTTTTAGATCATCGTAATTTAAACAACTTTTCTGGTTAACTCCCATTTATAACACTGACAAATATTTGAAGATTTTAAGAAAAAAAAGGGAGAAATAGACAAAAATAAGAAATTAAACTAGTTGATTTAAGTGATTTATTTTATAAAATGTTAATAGTTGCTATTTAAAGCATGATACAAGTCTTTAAAAATCGATTTTTTTAATTTAAAAGTAAAAATAAAAATGGCTTAAAAGTCTCTAATTACGTTGTAATTATAATTTTGAAGCTTTGAAAATCCAAATGTCGTGTTTACCGGTCTGATACTTAAAACTACTCATGGAAAAATAACTTTATTGGTGCTTAAAGTCAAACTTGCTTATATCTAACCTTGACCTTATAAAGGTTGACCGGTTAGAGGTAAGCTATTAAATATACGTGACTGAGAAAATGCCTTTATGCTATAACCTTACTCTATAATTCACTATTCTCATCAGAAAGAAATAGCATCTTGCCAGTTACTGTTTCATTTGTAACTTCTTCATTCTGATTGTTTACTATCCACTCAAAGAACTCATCTTCAGTGATCTTTGGCGCGTTCACCAATTTGTAATCCAAAACAACAGAACTCGAAAGATTTAAATCTAGTTCATCTTGTTTTGATGCAGCATAGAATGAGATCGTAAATCATAGGAGTTCCTAGTAGTGTTTTAGCTAAATCATACACACCTTCTAAATCCTCTTCTTTCAAATGAGAAGAAATTTTTGGAATTTCAAAAGGGTAGTCCTTAGAACATGTCACAGTGTATTCTCTTTTCTTAATTCTAAAATTATAACTCGTTCCATATTCATTTTCTTCCCTGCGCATTCCTTGTTTAAAAATTGACTGAAGAAATAAAATTTCATTCATTTGGGGATAAGAAAGTAAACAAACAAATTAAAATTTATTTAAAAAATATTTTGTAAGGAAGTGTTTATTTATATAGTAAAAGGGTGTTTAAATAAGTATTTGATTATTTTATAATCGATATGCCAACTAGAAACTAAATTCTTGTAAAATATAATTGCACCATTTAGACGTATAAAACTTAATTATTTTTTAAACAATGCTGTAAATATTTAGAAAAGAATGTAACTCTTATGCATTATCATTATCCAAAAGAATATGATAAATAATTATAGTCCTTTTGCTGTAACTTTTTTGCTCTTTAAAATTACCCAAAAGGCAAAAAATGCTCTTATACAACTTAAAACATTTTAATTCTGTTTACGGTTGGAGAATATAAGTGGGGAAGATTGATTTTTAAGAGATCGAAATAATTATAACTACACACAGTAGAAGAAAGATATTTTAATTGAATACTTTACATTGTAACGCTTTACAACCCAGACTGTTTGATAAAAAAAATGTAAAAAGTAGATTGTTAATAAGATGGTAACATATACGGTTTAATTAAAATTATAAACATAGAGTGATCAATGTCTCGAAGATCATATGTACGTTCATTCGTTTTAAAAACTCACCTTTAAAGATAATTTTACAAAAATTAAAATGAAATTTTGTATTACAAGAACACAGTAAAGGGCAAATATGACGCAAGTTAAGAATAACTGTTAGTCTCAGTGGTTATGTGTCTCGCTTAGTATTCATAAGTAATATTTTTCGTTAATTCTGACAAAAAACTGATTTCTAAGTTACTTCTCTAAACGTTTACGACAGTTCTTATGCTGCAATTACATGTTTTCTTTGTGTTTTTTCATCGATTTGACATTTTTAGCACATTTCACAATGTAATTAGGTTCTTGTAACTCATTATAATTTTTTGTTTCTTGAATAGACCAATTCTTATGGGTCATGAAAATAAAATTATTAAAATTACAGATTTATGAGGCAGGGTAAATATAAAAAGAAAGTCTTTTAGTCTTATTATTGCTACAACTAATAGAAAAATTCACGTAAAGAATATTTTAAATAACAAATAGCAGAAATCAATGGAAAATGCTAATTGTTGAATTTAATTTTAGCTTTTGTGTTCTTTATTTAGAATTGAACGGTGTTTGTAGCTCATAAGATTGTCTTTCACTCTTTCATTGTGAAATTTTGTTTATCAAAAGAAATATCTACAAAAAAGAATAAGGAGCATTTAATTTTTATTTTGTTATACGAACTAAAGATAATATTGGCGTAACTATAAAGATATAAAGGAGGTATATAGGTATTGAATAATTGCAACCAAAGAATGAAATTTAATTTAATCTAAAAGACTGTTAGTTTTATTGTGAAAAAGGACGTACAAAGCTTCGAACTTGTGTAAAAAATTTATTAGTTTTTAGAAAAGTGAAATCATCTCATCAAGCAACGACAAGTTAGACGCAATAAGTGTCGAATATACAAAATTGAACTGCAAGAAAGAAACAAAACATTTTATTAAAAACTTTTACATTATTTAAGTAAACAATAAGACATTTTAATGCTCATATCAATTAAGACATGTTTACAAAATTTACTCTTAGGATTTATTTAATGTAATGTACTGTTTTTTTTCAGATCATCGTAATTTTAAAAACTTTCCCAGTCTAACTTATATTCATAACACAGACAAATATTTTAAGATTTTGAAAAGATAAAAGGGAGAAATAAATTAAAATAAGAAATTGAAATGATTGTTATAAGGAATTTATTTAATGCTATATGTATATTTGCTATTTAAAACAGGTCACAAGCCTTTTAGAGTTGATTTTCAATTCATTAGAAAATATTAAAGTGGTTTAAAAGTCTTTAAATATGTGGTAAATAAGTTTTCAGATGCTTTAAATATTTATGTCATCCTTAAATATAAATCTTATGCAGATACCCCCATTTACAAGCATCCATGTTCAGAATCATAAGCAAACCACAATGAAATACAATATTTAAGTAGACACAGCCAAGAACTCACTTGTCATCCAGCTATTTAATGTTTAAAGAACTCACTTAGCATCCAGCTATGTAATGTTAAAAGAACTCACTTGTCATCCAGCTATTTAATGTTTAAAAAAACACACTTGGCATCCAGCTATTTAATGTTTAAAGAGCTCACTTGTCATCCAGCTATATAATGCTTAAAAGAGCTCACTTGGCATCCAGCTATGTAATGCTTAAAAGAACTCACTTGACATCCAGCTATGTAATGTTTAAAAGAACTCACTTGACATCCAGATATGTAATGCTTAAAAGAACTCACTTGTCATTAGCTATTTAATGTTTAAAGAACTCAGATGTCATCCAGTTATATAATGTTTAAAAAAACACACTTGGCATCCAGCTATGTAATGTTTAAAAGAACTCACTTGTCATCCAGCTATGTAATGTTTAAAGAACTCAGATGTCATCCAGCTATGTAATGTTTAAAAGAACTCACTTGGCATCCAGCTATGTAATGTTTAAAAGAACTCACTTGTCATCCAGCTATGTAATGTTTAAAAGAGCACACTTGTCCTCAATTAATTAATTTTTAAAAGAGCACACTTGTCCCCTTATTATTGAATTTTTTTTAAATTATTTATAAAATGAATTGAAACAATACAGATTAAATTTAATATAACAATTTATTTAAAAATACAACCCCATATGCCTATTCTTTAGTTTGACCTAAATCTTCAAAATGCTTCTGTCAAAGCTCCGTACATTTGAGAATTTTCATTGTTCTATTCTCTAAATATCCTCCCACCTATATAAACACACCTAATGTCCATCCTTAAACAAGATTAAGTACCAATTCATTGGGTACACCTTCTATTAAACACAAGTATTTAATTAATGTCTGTTGTATTCTTTATTAAAGCCTACATGTTTCTCATCTATTGAATCATAACTTAAAATAATATTATCATTAGCCAACTCATCATATTGTATTGGTTTTAAAAATTATTTTTGTTTGGAAATTTAAAAAATTATCAAGACAAAGGAGGAGTGAAATTTCAAAAATTTTAAAATGTAACCCCTAAAATCAAACGGTTTCTGATATTTTGAATTTGGTGGGATGAGAGAAAAGTTAGTAGAAGACTTAGTTGACTCAAAAACATTTGTAAAACTCATTTTATCTTGCTTTCAGATCTTTGAAGAATGTTTTATGTCCTGTCTTACCTTTTAACAGTTAAAATAGCTTTTACGACAACACAATCTTATTACACTTACATTGAGTTACAAGTTTATCATTTAGTCATTAAAATTAGCATAAATACAAAATTTTAATTAATAAAGTTGGTTGTTTTATGAACGGGATTTTCTAAGTGTCAAAAATACCCCAGGTGAAAGTAGCATTTTATTCCTTTGATGGATTTTATCTATCATTTGTAACAATTTCATGACGTTTTTAAGAATTTAAAGTATGATAAGTAGATACACACAAGGAATTTTTAATTTCATTTTGATCTTAAAATATTTTAAACTAAAAAAAATTTGGAAGGAACAATTTAATAAAATCTTGAAAGGACAAGTTCTCTACTGTTCTCAAATGAATGAGAATTTCGTATTACTTTAATGGAGACAGAGGGTGTATTGAACTAATATAAAGTCATAGTCTCAATGTTCTTTAAGTTTTTCCTAGAAAGATAACCACAGTGGAAAAAAAGAGTAATTCAAGTAGAAGTAATTCTTTAAAGAATCCAAGTGTAAATTAATAGAAAATCTTACCATTCTAGATATAAAATCCTTGTATTCTTGTTAAGATATCTATCACATTCTCACAATAGTTATTTGGATAGAGACAATCCCATTTTTTCAATATTATTTCTTGACCAACCAAAGTAATCACATTCACAACATCGTTTCCTAGTTAGAAATTGATTAATCTTTTTCTTATTTACTTCTTGTAATTGGAGACATAATTGTATATTTCCTTTCGTGTCTGGAATTTTTTTTAATTTTAAATTTTAAACAATGGAAGGGTTTATGAATTTATAAAAAAAATTTATATAAAATAAAACAAGCAAATACAAAGAATTTTAATAGATAGAAGTAAGAATAGGTATTAACAGCATCAAGGATATATAAGTAAAGATATATAAATTATTAGGGATATAAAAAGTAAGATATTGTATGTTTTAGTGGATTTAATGTCATTGGAGGATACAAGTTTGGATAATAAAGTACGATAAGGGGCAATTGAAAACATATTTGTTCTAGAGAATATTTTATAATAAGAGTCACGTACTGTAAACAATGCTTTTCCTTTAATTTTTTACTTTAAATAACGAAAGACATGATCAGCTGTATATAAGAAACCATTAACAAGAAGGACTGTATTATTATTATGTTCATTTAAATAATGAATATGTGCTAAAGAGAAGCTTATGTATTGTAAAATTTCATTTATTATTTCAGATGAAGAGGGAGAGGATTTAGAACATTCGTATTTAATACAGTAAGTTTAGGATTATTGTTTAGAATATTGCCATCTACATCATTTAACTATATTTATCATAATTAAAATTAAAAGTATGTTTTGTTTCGCCTAAATTCAACAGCGAGATACTTTTCATGATCGAAGACTAAATGTGTGGCTCGAAATGATCTGTAAAGATTTTAGTAGTTACCTTAGTGTAAAGCACCATCCCCCATCCAAAGTTTATTTCCTATTATGCCAAAGTTTATTTCCTATTATGCCAAAGTTTATTTCCTATTATGCTAAAGTTTATTTCCTATTATGCCAAAGTCTATTTCCTATTATATTAAAATCCTGCCAAAGTTTATTTCCTATTATGCCAAAGTTTCTGCCAAAGTCATCAGTCTATACAAAAAAGTTTAATTAAAAAATAAGTCAAGTTAAAACTTGTTTATTTAGATTATAATTAATTTTAAAAATTTAAAAACTGTTAAAATTGTTTTGTATTCATATCACAGAACGGAAGTATTACACTGTCTTTTGTAAAAAAATTAACTAAACAAAATTTAAACATAAGTAATTGACCTTTAACAAGATTTCAAACAAGATTTATAGTGTTCATGCTCCTTTACTGAATTTAATTTTTTTATTTTTGAAAAACTTCACTAGGGGAACTCTAAAGATGTTTCAAAAATCACTAAACTCATTATTATGATGATTGAGGTAAAAAAGTAATAATAAATCATTTTGTTGTAATGTATTTTGACAGCATCTTATATTGTATCGTAATTTTAACCAATTACAAGAAGTTTGGGAGTAAAAAATGAACAAAAAATTAATTTAGAAGAAAATATAAAAACCATTGTTGTTATTTCTACATTTAAAAATTTTTTAATTTTTTTTTGTCAAAAAATGTTGTTTTCTCCTATAGCATAACGTTACAGAATTTTTTTCAAAAAAAAATGTATTTTATTAAAGCAATTTGAATCATGAGAAACGCAAAAACATACGTTGTTCATACGTTAAAAGATGTAATT
This sequence comes from Papilio elwesi, assembly GCA_029849275.1. Lineage (NCBI taxonomy): Eukaryota > Metazoa > Arthropoda > Insecta > Lepidoptera > Papilionidae > Papilio > Papilio elwesi. The sequence continues at coordinate 1,574,176 of CM056716.1, read as the reverse complement.
TAAAGAATTATGTGCTTTTAACAGTCAAATGTACGTTCTAATAAAAATCTGCTCAAAATGACATATATAGATCTCTATAGAGCCGGAGAAAAGGATATCCTGCCTTCAACAATTAGAACATACTGTTTTTTATGTAAATATTTTGTAAATTTTTTTCGAATTTTTGAATTTTGAAAAACATCACTAGGGGAAACTTCGAAAAGTGCCCAAAAACCACTAAACACATTATTATGACGACTGAGGAGAAAATGTAAAAATCAACTATTTAGTATTAGAGTAAGACCATGAAATCTCTTTTTATGATGTAATTTTAATTTATAACAAGAGCTGGAGGCAAAATATCGATTTAAGAAAAAATAGAAAAACCATTGTTGTTAGTTTCTCTTTTAACGTATTTTGTCTTTTTTTGTCAAAAAATGTTGTTTTCTCCTATAGCTTAAAATTACAGAACTAATTTTAAAAAAAAAATATTTTAATTTATTACGATTTGAATAGCGAAAACCACCAAAACATAAGTTGTTCGGGATCCAATAAATGTATATTGTTGTTTTATGTGCGTTTGATAGTCAAATGTACGTTTTAGTAAAAATTTATACAAAATGCAATATATAGATCTCTATAGAGCCGGAAAAAAGGATATTGTGCCTTCTACAATTGTAACATACTGTTTTAAATAAAAAAATTTTGCAAAATTTCTTCGGATTTTCGAAAATTGAAAAACATCACTAGGGAAAAAACTCTAAGAAAAAAATGGAAAAAAATAAAAACACGAGTTAAGAATCAAAAACTATTTAATCCAATTTAATGTGTTTTGAAAAGCCGAAAACTAACTCTAAACTTGATCTTATTGTGTAAAACAAGGCCATGATCAGAAAAATAAGTAGGAAATTGCATATAATAAAAACTAGATTGATTCATGAGAAAATGGAAATACAAATAGTCACCCTTAAGGTTTCAGTTTTTTGTGATTATGCTGAAACTTCCGAACTTTAGAACAAAATGCACATAAGCAAACTCAATAAACAAATGATGTCTTAAAAGAGTGTTTATGTACAAAATGATTCTTACAAGCAAGAAACTGGTAGCAATAATAATTTTAAACACTTTACTATAGGAATTAATTAAAAAACAATACTTATGAGAAATATAAACATGTTAAAAAGCTAAAATTGAATTTTTAATTTATAAAAAGACCAGAAGTGGCTTAAAAGTCTTTAGTATAGTTAAGTTGATGATTTAAAGTGCTTTTTAGATTTAAACCTAGTACTCCATTTAATAAAACCATGATAAGTTTCCCCTTCCACTACCCCATTCGTAATAATCCATGTTTCAACCCCCTTTTAGATACAATTAACGTTTCAATGCTTCCTTAGGGACAACATTTTTGTTTACCCCTTAGTTTTACACGATTAAATACTCCTTTGTCTTTGTATTATATTTTTAAAATAAATTATTGAATGAATAGAAAACATAAACACTTAAATTAATAAAATTTATTTTTTGAACACTATTTGTTTGATCATAATTAAGTATTTGACAACAACCTCGACCTACTTCACCTTTATAAGCTCCTTCCTTCTATCATTTATTTACAGAAATTAAATTTAAAATCTTAATCTTCATCACTCCTACTTCACTATCATTCTTTAACAATGTTATGTAAAACATTATCTACATTTGACTGTCTTTCAACTCAATTTTATATCTCACTCCTTTATTTTATTGGGTTTTAAAAAATTTATTTTTAAACCCAAAGGAGAAGAAAATAAAAATCCAAAATATAAAAAGAAATAGAAAATAAGAAACAGATAACAAAAAGGATTAAAACTCTGTAACATTATAAGGTATTAGTTATTATGTCTGGTAAACATATATCTACCAGGATTAGTACATAAAGGTAAAAACGGAGATTGCAGAGGCAATGAAAGCCATTTGGAACATATTCTTTTTAAAAACAAGAGACTACCTTTGATTACTCAAAATTCTTTTGCCATATTTTCATTTGTTTGGAATTATATAAAACTCAAAGGAGAAGAGGTTAGCTTTAAATAAGAGATAGTAAATTTTATCAAAAACCAATATGAAGAGATTAGTGTAAGTAAAAATTAAAATCTAAAAAAACTTAATTAAAGGCATCTATACTTACTACTTACATGATGCATGAGATATTTTACAATGTTCAATAAGATTTAAGATATAATCACTGTTTTATGTTCTGATTGTCTTATCATATGAAATAAATTAAATATAATTAAAGAAGATGGTAACCAGTAAATTAAAAAAATAATTTTAAAAGTTAATGTTTAATTAAAAAATTGAAGCAAAATTTTAGATTTAAGAAAAAACTCAAAGTTTAATTAAAAAGTTAATTAAAAAATCAAAATTTTAAAATTTTAATTAAAAAATCCAAATTTAAAAAATTAATTAAAAAAAAAATTAAAAAATCCAAATTTTAAAATTATTTTAAAAAGTTAAAGTATAAATTAAAAAAAATTAGTGTCAAGTTTATATTAAAAAATCCAAATTTTAAAATAAAATTAAAAAAAATGAAGTTAAGTTTATATTTATTGCACCCCGCGGCTGCACGCCCTAAGATGAGATACCATTCAATAACACTATTAATATAATTATGTTTATTATAACCTTTGGTCTCATGACCGTTGCTCACATTGACATCCACTGTCACCATCCTTCGTACCCCTATTTAGATTTAAAACATAAAAATATAATAATTTCTAGAAATCACGATGACAGGTTTGACAGCATGTCAAATGTGGTACCGACCAGTGTACCACAATATTTAAAAAATAAATTAAAAAATCCAAATTTAAATTTAATTAAAAAAAAAAGTCAAAATTTAATCAAATTAAAAAAAATAATGTTAAGTTTAAATTAAAAAAATAAATTAAAAAATTCAAATTTAAAAATTTAATTAAAAAAAAAATTTGGAAGGAACAAATTTAAAAAATTTTGAAAGGGCAAGTTTTCTACTATTCTCAAATGAATGAGAATTTCGTATTACTTTTTAACGGAGACAGAAGGTGTATTGAACAAATACAAGGTCATAGTCTCGGTGTTCTTACAGTTTTTCCCAATAAACCACAGCAGAGAAAGTAAAGGTAATTCTAGTATAGGTAGTCCTTCAACAGAATACAAGTGTAAATTAACAAGAAAGCTTACCAATTCAAATTTAAAACCCTTGTATTCTTGTAAAGACATTCAATCACATTCTCACAAGAGTATCTTGGTTAAAGACAATCCCATAATTTAGAAAGGAGATGCTTTTCATGATCAAAGACTACATGTGTGGCTCAACTGAGTTAGAGATGATCGTAAGGATTATTGTAGATAAATTAGTGTTAATGCCCACACATTCCCAGTCAAAGTTTATTTCTTATTATGCCAAATTTCTGCCAATGTTTATTTTTTATCATGTCATATGTCTGCCAATGTTTATTTCTTATTTTGTCATATGTCTGCCAATGTTTATTTCTTATTATGCCAAATTTCTGCCAAGGCTTATTTCTTATCATGTCATATGTCTGCCAAGAGTTATTTCTTATTATGCCAAATTTCTGCCAAGATAACTCCGCTATAATGTCAACTTATTATGATTCTGTGTTCAGTAGAATTTATTTTTTCTTTATAATTTTTCTTCGAATAAATAATAGTCAAATTTGGGGTTAAACCCAAGGATTTCAAAGTTCACTGTTTGTCAAGACATTGAAAGACCTCTACATTTCATATCCATAAGCTCAGAAATATCATTAACCAAGTAACAAGAAAATAAAAAATACGTTTTAATTTGACTTGTGCCCATGACTTTCGTCTTGTAAAATAATGCTTTACCATTAGACTACCCAAAAGTGTATAATTAAAAAACTTAACATACGACAATGAAAAATATAACATAAATCGAATAATTATAACAATTTAATACATATGAGATTTATATACTGTCGTTTTTCATCATTTTAAGACTGAATATGATATTATCAGCTTATGAAACGAAATATTTATAGGGCTACCAAATCATTAAAAATTTAACAACTTTTTTTCTTCAATTTTTGGTTAAAATACGGACAAGACCAATATAAATGACGAGGCATAAATAGAAAATATAATATTGACATGAATAAAAAGTAGCGATAATAAATAATATTTTTAATAAAGACCATTACAATTGAATTTAATATAATTTTATAATGTTTTTAATTAGTTAATAAGCATTAAGAAGGAAAAAATTAATTAAATTTTTAAAAATTCTGGTATGTGAATATTTAATAGACCTTTACTAAAGAAATATTGCCGTCCTACTTTTAAATCGTTATTAATATTTATGAAAGTAGATTTTTTAATATTAAATGTAACTGTAAATAATTTAAATGCTTAGATTTAGTGAATATACATAAGCTCTGTGTTGTTTATAAGAATGTTTAAATATATTTAAAATAAAGACATAAGTAAGCCATTATGTGAATTAACATAAAACTTGGTATCATAAAAAATTTTTAACTATATTTAACCATAAATATCCTTCAATAACATCTGCCATTTCTTATAATATTAAATACATCTGTTAAATGTTTTTTTTTCATGGCAGTGTATATATGTCTAAAATTAATGTAATAGATTAAATTAAAATGTTTGTCAAATGCATTATCAAGTTAATTAGTCATAGTTATAACAATATACAAGACTATTTATTTACAAAACAAAAGGCAATTTATTTAAAAAAAATTAAAATGTAATAACAAGGATATATGAACGATTAATTACTGTATAAAACAGTCCTGAATTCGAAAATGTAAACCAGTTATAGATGTTTTTAATTGACAAAATATAAATAGTTATCATTATTTAACAAATTTAATAGTATAACTTACTGTTCATAGTTTGGACAAAAATTCAATAATGTATAAAAAAAAGATTTTTAATGGATAAAGAGGATAAATTAGCTTTTTAAAGACAATAATAAATGGGTTAAATAATAAAATTTGAATTGTTAAAGTGTATATTTTGATGTATTTTGTAAAAAAATAAAAATTTTGATAAGTAACCCTTCTCTACTCTTTTCATTTCTGAAAATTTCGTTTTATTATTGTTTTTTATATATAATATAACTTCTCTACTGATCGCAACCTGCAACTCTCGTTATAACTAGTTAGAAGGATAGACCTCTTATCCTTATAAAGTCTGAGTAATCCAAAGACATTTTGCATTTTAAAGAGTATCTACCCTTATAATGCTTAGCAATGTGATTAAGTACACAGCACCAGTAACTTGCCACGTATAGACATTGTTAAATTTGTTTATATTCACAACGTAGAGGAAGCATAGATTCGTCAGTTATTATCATCGTAATATAAGACAGGTATTAAAATAATTATTAAATACAAGATAAAGTCGTAAATGATAATAAAAAATACCTGGTACCTTTTTCAATATCCAAGTATACAAAAAATACACCTACTACAATTAATCTCAGTATTATCAAATTTAAAACATAATACAGCACAAGCACATAAAATAAATAATTGTATCATAAGTTCTAATTCATATCCAATTATAAGATTTAATTAAAAGTCTTAATCCAAGTACAGAGCATTACAGACCAAGTATTTTGTCAAAAATCTTAATTCATGAAATCCAATTCTAAAATTTTAATCCTAGTACAGAGCATTAAAAATCAATTATTCTATTAGAAATGTAATCCAAAATCATTAAATCTATTAAAAATTGTAACACAAGTATATAACACATATACCAACCTCCTTAATATCTAAAAATGTAATTAAGTACATGAACTAAAAAATCAAAATGCCATCTAAAGTTCTAATAAAAATACACAAAACTAAAATTCAATGATATAAGCTAAAGTCGTAATTTAAGTACCTAATCCTTCCTTTTAACATTACCCACTCTACCCTACCTATAATAAATTTGGAGTATATAATCTTTCATAACTTAAATCATTTAAAAATTTTGAAACAACACAATTGTGTAACATCATCCTATCATAATCTATTAAAATTTATATTCTTAAAATTTCAAGAATGTTTCTTATTACATAATCATATTCTAACACAAGTCTTAGTTATCCATTTAATTCTCTTATTTATTTGTTTATTTTTTTATTCTTTAATACGTGACTCTTACAATTCTGTTGACTTAATTCCAATTTATAACTCTTTAAACAACTAGTTGACATCATTTGTGAAAGGGAGATTTATAATGGCTTATTCCTCTCCCTTTCACGTCTTTACTTTCTGGATGTTCTAATCGATGGCGGGGCTGATGGGTGATATTTGTTGTGATTCAAATAGAAGGGCTAGTTAAAAACAAGGAAAAACAAAGGAAATAAAAATACAAAGACCATTTAATATGCTTTTAATATTTTAAATGCATAAGAAGAATAAATAAAAATTGCATAATGCTTGTACCAAGGCTTATTTGATTGTATTAAGAGTATTATTATTACTTGGTTCTTAAAAATATGTCAACAAAGCATCGTTATAAAATTTATAAGCAATGGGATTAAAGTAAAGAAAAAGTCTCTGTAAACTAATTGAATAAGAATATCCACAAAGTAGAAGTGTAAGAAACGCCAGATTTAAAATATAACTTGTATATTTACAAAAAATTCTTATAATTTCTGTATTTCTTTTATGGTTTCATATTCAGACACGCTTTCTGCAACCAATATAAAAATCCATGTACAAATAATCCCTAGAAAACCAGGAAATTTATCCATGTACCAGTACCCCTTAGAAAAACAAAAAAATTTATCAGTATCATCAATACTTCCCTTGTAATCGAAGAATTAGAAATGTTTAAATAGCAGAAACATAAACAAGATTATTCGTTATCAACATTTATGAATAGAGAATCTCTGAGAAGTAGAAAGTCTTAACAAATGTGTATTATGAAGAAAAGCATGTTCAGTATTGGCATTGAATAGTTTGTTTTCATAGTGCTACAAACATTTATTAAACCAATTCCTTTGTAAGATTTGTCCCTTTGTCAAATGATACCCTTTATAAAACAAGACAACAACAAATAAGAAAAGCTTTTTAAATATTTAATCAAGGGAATAAAGCATAAAGGATATCATTAAATAAAGATTTTTGAATTTGATGTGCTACAGAAATAAACAAAAATGCCAATAAAATAAAAAATAAATAGAACAATAAAGTAAAAGTCACCGTTTATCTTTAATAACAATGTGGTAAGTATTTATAAAAATGTCTGATAATAAACGGTGTGAATCATGTATCAACAAGCTATTTTGAATTGTCACTGTCGTAGATTTAAGAAGTTTATTGTTGTTATGAAGTAGCATGTGTTAAAAAATGTATTCATTTAGAAGTAATTATACGTAAAAGGAAGGAGTAACCATAAGGATGACTACGAACTCTCCCTCCCAAGAAGAAAACATATTTTAGAATATTTTTGTGATGATTTTTAAGTTGCTTGCATTCAATAGTCTGATACTTGAAAAAAATAAATTAATGGAGGATAAAAAGTCAATTTAGAGTTTTCTCGCTATTGCCTGTTAATATTTTGTCAGAGACCTGGTTATAAAGTTGTAATAGTTGATTGTATAGAAGTAGAAACAGAAAGTTCTTAAAAGTCATATCTGTTTCTGATTAGAAATGCTTTAACGTTGTCAAAATAACATTCTTTGTATGTTAAGCGTAGCATTCTCACTTCAATTGATTGATGTTAGAAGTTCCCGAAGTTGATTCTATTTAAATGTAAACAAATTTCGTGTTTACTTAAAATTTTTGCTTTGTTATTGTTAAAAAATATTGAATTTTCTCATGCATGATGTATGTGTGTTATAGCTCTTGAATTCTTAAACTTAGTGCATAGTTATATGTAGATGGTTGCGTCTTAACTGCTTCTCATGTGTTTAACATCCTTCATAAGACAGGGCTGTTTGAAAAGCAGTTAATTGACCTATGCCTTTCTCTCTGTAAAGCTTTGCTTACTTTATGTGGTAACGATCCTTTAAGAAGTCTGATAATGCAACTTGTGTCTTCCTCTGTGTGAAGAATTGCTTACGTTATGTGGTTACGACCCATAGAAGATTACCGTTTTGGTTTCACAGAACACAGTTTTACGTCGCTGGACAAAAGAGATCAGAGCTAGATCTGGATGTCCGCTGTTCGAGACATTTGAGGAGGGAACAGTTTTAGTTTAGAAATCTTTTGTTTGAGAAGTATTAAAGTCAAATTTGAAGTCTGCTTTGGTGATGAGGTTGTAGTTAAATCTAATAGTCTGATGTTTGACTTTATAGCCGTATATGTGAAGGGCTGAATGTAAAGGGTCTTGTTCAAGTAGTAATTTCTAGAAATGAAATTTTTCTTTTATCTAGCTGTGGATATTGTGTTAGGTTTAATATTGTAAACAACTTCTAATGATACACGTGTAAGCTTTCTAAAATACCCAAAAATTAGAGAAATGATGATTTAACATTTTGGAAGAATAAAGACAAGGTCTTTTCAATGTTTATAAAAATGTCTCAAAATTTATATATAAAATTCCCTGTTAACGAAATTTTGTTAATAATCTTTTAGATGTCAATAAGCTATGCAGTTATTATAGATTCAGCATTAAATAAAGGATCAAAGATATATGAGTGTATCTAGAATGTATTCATAAGTAGAGCTGGGATTTATAAATAGGATTGTGTAGATATATCAGAGGTAATTTTTAAGTATGTTAATCATGGTGAATTTTGTTGTCTAGGAAATTTGGATTGTCATTTTTGCAAAGATGCATACATTCTTGTATAAATAAAGCAATTTAAATGTTATTAAGTGAGTTACAAAGTTCTGTTCGTCGGTGATCAAAGATATCGATCTCTCTGCCAAATAAAAGTAGTGTTTTAAACCAATGTGTATTGCTGACTTAAAAATGTCCGATGTAATGATAAATGTCTTTTTGATGTAGAGACTGTGCTAGTACTTAGAATGTATAGCCTGCATGGAAGTTAAAATGTTTGACTTGCTGAAAAGGAGAGGTCTGTGATTGTCTCTGCAATAATGATATGCTTAGTAGGTCTAAGAAGTCAATGGACATTTATGTAATTTAGTTTGAGTTGCAAATGGCGCCATGTAGGATGATAAATGCTTATAAATATGATGACAATTCTAAGTTGGTAAAGTAAATAATCATAGTCTGGTATTTTAGAGGGATGTAATTAGTACTAAAGTGCTTAGTAAAAGGGATAATAAGTGTTCTGACTCTTGTTCGGTCTTACTTCCATTGAGTGGTGTATCTCTAAGACACACGTGCGCTGTGTGGGCTTATTTGAATCTATTTGTCTAGCTTTCTTTCATTGTCTTGTCATAGTACGTGGAAAACATTTTCTTTCGCGCGTTCAAACCCACATCATTGTTTAACGCCCTGCTGTCGAGGACAAATGCTACCTCTCTTCCCCCAACCAGGTCTGGAAAACAACTTGAAGCTTTTTAAACTCATTAGTCGCCATGTCGTAGATTTAAGAAATTTATTGTTGTCATGAAGTAGCATGGGTTAAAAAATGTATATTGTTTAAACCAGAAGTAATCATACATAAAAAAAGGAGCAACCATAAGGATGGCTACGACAGTCACGAAATAATTTATTCGAAAATATGAAAAGTTTTCTAAAAAAGATGTTTTAAATCAAATTATAAACAAACTAAATAGACAATAAATGTTTTATAATCTAAAATATATAGATGCATGATACTATTACAACTACCTAAAACTTGTTTATATTGTTAATTGTAATATTTATAAATTTATAAGTCAGTTTTAAAGGCTAAAATTGATCAATTTAAAGAAATAGCATAGGTTATTATGCTAAAAATCTTAGTTGATATCTAAATCTTTCGTATTTCATAATGTTACATAAGAATATAGCAATAAGAACCCTTACAAATACCAATATCTAGGATTTTAAAATTATCGTGAAAAAAACAACTTTTATAGTATGACTATCCATTCATTAGACAGACAAATGGCATATAATTTTATATGAAAAAAAGAATTAAAGTAATAGATGATTTAAAATCTGATAAAATACGATTGAAATAAATTATATTTTCTACCTGCCCTACTTATACCAAAACAAAGAAATTTTTAAAATTTTTAATTTAAGTAAAAGGCAAATTTATGTATAGTAGTACAAAAGACACCATCAAAATAAATTAAAAGATGGTAAAAAGAACAGTAAAAGATAGAAAATAACAAATGCTAATAATATATGAAAATTGTAAGTCTTGAAAGTAATTTATAAAAATTTGTCAAAATTTAATATATCAATTAGTAATCATTACTTATCAGAAATTTAATTTAAGTAAAAGGCAAATTTATATATAGTAGCACAAAAGACAGCATAAAAACATAGTAAATGAATAAAACTAGAACGGTTAGTAAAATATAATAACAACTGATGATAGAATATTTAATTGTAAGTCTTTAAATTAATTTTATAAAAATTTGTCAAAATTTAATATATCAATAAGTAATCATTACTAATCAAAAATTTAATTTAAATAAAAATCACATTAAGGGATAGTAACACAAAAGACAGTATATAAATAAAACAAGTTCATATGATCATAAATTAAACATTTTAAAAATGAATTTATTATTCAAAGAGATAATTTGAAAAAAATATCTAAGGTTACTGTGGACAAGACAATATAGAAGATAAAATAACAATTTTTAAAATTTATGCTTAATAAGTTGGTCGTAAAACATGTTTTTATTACAATCCAATGCCACTCCTTTTTATAAAAAAATTTCTTATTTATCCAATGCTACTCCTTTAGAAATCAGAAAAAAATTTTGAAATCCATTCCTATGTAAAGGAGACTAAAAAAAAATATTATTTTCAAAAACGAACAATAATCACTTTAAAAGTCATAAATTTATTTAAAAAGCAAATAATAGCATCAAATTGGCTTTTAAATGACTAAAACCATCTTAAAATATAAAAAATTTATTTTTCATCCTCAATTTTCGGAAGCACTCTTTTTAGGGGTAAAAACTTTAAGAAAGTCGTTCCAAAAGAACAAGTCAAAACAAATCAAAAAATTATCAGAAATGATCAATTGATGAAATAAACAAAAATTATAGAAGTTTGAAAATGAAACAGGAATCAAAATAAATTTTAAAAAACCCCTAATTTTAGGCTATTAGGTAGATATAAGGTGCCTTGAGAGAGGAAGTGGGTGGGTAACTTACTATTAAAGGTATGGGCTAAAAAATAAAAAACAAAAAAAATAAAAGAGCCATTACATTAATTTACAGTCTGAAATATGTTA